>OV702284.1:340918809-341518809 GCA_916181665.1 Avena sativa | reverse complement strand
AGATTTTGCTTGACAAAAATCACCCAAGGCATCTCCCAATATAAATTGGTGATCCTTCAACCCTTGTTCAACCACAAAGTTTTAACTTAGAAATTGGGGTGAGGAGATTCTTGATAGCTTCCATGTCTTGATGCTCAAAATTGTCCTTTACCAGGGACATGGCTAAGTACTTAGATTTTACACTCTGCAGAGGTGGTGCACTTTCCCCACAAGACTTGGTTTCACCAAGACAAGATCTTTCAGAAGCCTTCCCTTAGACCAAATGGACGTGCTCCAACCTATCATCCCACTACCACCAACTGTCCAAATGGCTAAGTTATTGCTACCTATATGATCCAGGCAGAGCCCATAATGCCAAGTGGCTGCACTATAAGCTTCTTAACATTTGGCATCTCAAATCCCTTTGTTCCTGGGTGGCTTTCCACAAGTGAGATACACAAGGTAAACCATAGAAATGGGCCTTGTGTAACCACTCAACACAAACCATTCCTTCCATTCCATCCAGGTGTTTCATTCACTTAGTTGTTTTATTAAACAAAACACAAGTCCAAAGACTTAGAAATATTTTCTCATAGCATGAATATATCACCACCCTTGGTTGCTACTAGCTAGGCTAAGAATGGCATTGATAAGACTTAGAAATATTTCTAGCAATTCTACAACTACTAGGATTTCCCAAGCATAGCATATAGATCAAAATATCCATGTAAGACTAGCAAAATATTTCTAATGCATAGTTGAAAAACATAGGAATAAATCATGAAGCACCACTTTCCTTTTTGGTAGAGAATATAAGTTCACTCCTTGATCTTGCAATGTTCACACTCTTCAAATTCCACTACAATTCAATCACGCAAGCAATATTTCAATCTACCATTCAAGCAACATCACATAAAATAATAGAAACAAAACAATGCATGCAAGAATGCCAAACTTTGTTTTATTTACAAAAGTGGTTTCTAATAGGTTACAGACATTCTAAAACACTTATTGGTCATTTTATAAAAGTGGAAAAACCATTTGCAAAAGATTTTATTATAAACCATTTTAAACCAAAGCATTATTTTATGTGGTTGAAAAATGCTTTTTGCAAGGCAATAATCTTTATAGGGTTCACCAAATATGTTTTCAAATCATAAAACTTTGTGTTTAGGGTCAGAGAGTTTAAATCAAAAAATTTCCCAAAAGTTTTCTTCCAAAAGCATTTTTAACACATAAGCATTATTTTTATTTGACTAGAAATGGTTTAAATCAAAGATTTATTCTTTTGTTTCACCAAATATGTTTTTGAAACCACTAATTGATTTATATGGTCAGTAGGTTCAAAACAAACCATTTGCCAAAGATTTTATCACCAAAATAATTTTAGAAAGAATTTTATACCCAAAATATGCCTACATAAGTTTCTGCAAAAACAAACAATTTAACAGAAACAATTTACTAAACAAAGTGCATGGTTGGAAAGTACTTGCCTTGCTGATTCCATTGATATTAAATTTGCAAAACTTGGACGTATGGTTTGAAAGTTATGAATTTTACAAAATCTCAAATCTAATAGAAATGTTTCTGTTTTTAAAACGAAATCTGAGCCACGTGGCACAATCTTATTGGGCGGTACCGCTTCAGTTGGATCAGCCTCTCTGGTGCGTTGGATCTAATGACGATCATGCGGCACAGATCTATCCATACCCTTTCTGTTAAGTTTCTATCGCAACCCTTTGATCAAGATCCTACGGCTCATAATCACTGGACATACACTGGCGGCGCTAGAGGTGGTGAACGGCGGCGGCGCGCTCAGATGATGTTGGTGTCGGCGTTACAGTAAGCGAGAGAACAAGGGGAGAAGCTCACCGAGTTCGCCGTGGCATGGGGATGCTCAAGGTGTTTGTAGCTCGTCGAGGGGCGCACGGTGGTGACGTGGATTGCTCACCGGAGGTCTGCCTGGCGTCGGGCTCGCTCGGACGTTGTCGGGGACGTCCCTACAGAGCATGCTGGGACAAACGAATGGTGCCGTTAGACGCGTAGGAGAGTGAGGAGTACGGGAGCATCAAAGAGAGGGGGGCGGCGCGGTCGGATGTTACCAGTAGAACTCGTCGGAGTAGAGGCAGACGGTGGCGATGCTCAGTGGTCGACGTTGCCGACGTTGTGGAGCGCGCAGGGGCGAGCTGGCGTTGCGGGGAGGTTCGCCGGGAGATGGGAAGCAAGTGAGCGTGCAGTGGGAGGCGAGGGGTGGTTGCAGTTTGCCGGAATCGGCCGGAGAACACGTCGGAGACAGAGAGGCTTGAGCTCGCAATTCGTGCAGCCTAGAGGCAGAGATGAGATGGTGCTTGGTGGAAAAGAGAGAGGGGAGCCTGGCGATTAATACTGCATGGTCACAGCGAGTAATAAACGCTGCATTAAGGGGGATTTAAGCCGAGAAATCAGTGCAGCAACGGCAGCGGGGTTGGGTGGGAAGAGGTCGTCGCGGGGTAGGAGAGAAGACTGACAGGTGGGGCGTGGCTGTCTCTGAGAGAGAGAGAGAGAGAGAGAGAGAGAGAGAGAGAGAGAGAGAGAGAGAGAGAGAGAGGGAGAGAGAGAGGAAGAGTGGGGCCTGCTAGTCAGTGTCTTTGTGGGTTATGTCTGTGGTGAGAAAAACTCTTCAGGGAGAGAGGAGAGAGGTGGGCTGCTGGGCCTGGACTGGGCTTTGCCGAGCTGGGCTGCTGCTTTTCATTTTTTTTTGTTCTGATTGTTTTTCTTTTTTTTTCATTTCTAATATTCTGTTTTGATTTTGATTAATCATTTCAAACAACAATTTTATTTCAAACTTCTATCAAACTTTGTGTGTAATCAAATACTGATTAACAATACATTCTGAAGTCATATTTAGAATAATTCATTTATTCTTTTTAGGGTCTTTTAATTATTTAAAATAGGCCCTTGCATTTATTCAAATAAGATTTAATAAAGTTTTTCAAATTCCATTTGAAATCTAAATCCTTCCAAATCTTTTCAGTAGTTTTTTATTTGTTTATTTGGGGTGTCAAATAATTCTCCTTGATTCATTTGGAATATTTTAATATGATTTATTAATCATTTAAAATTGGGTGTTTGTCTTTATTCCAATGATATGAAATATAGTTTTTTATTCCATAAATTTTATTTGGAAGATTTATTTGATCTTATTTAAGTTATTTAAATAACTTTTATTCCACTTGGGTAAATTCCAAATTCTATTTTCCCATGATTTATTTAATCATTTTTAATAGGGATTTTATCTTTATTAAAATAGAATTGGATTTGGTTAATGCCCTTTTAATTAATTTTGAAAATTCTTTATCCATTATTTTATTTGGATTTGGATTATATTCATTCTATTTGCTTATGGTCTTGGCCAAGTTTTAATTTGGTCTTTAAATATTCCTCATTTAATAATTTCTTTCTTTATCTTATAAAATCCATATCTTTTTATTTATAGATCCAAACTTGGTGATTCCAATTTGTAAAATATTATTTAATATTTGTTTCTCCTCTTAAATCTCTTTAGGATTATTTCCTCACCATTTGGTATGGATTTCTAGATAGGTGCTTTATTAGCTTTGGAAATTTAATTCCCGTATCTTATTAAATTCATAAGATTTTATCTTTGGTTCCAAATTAAGTGAAACCAATTTCCATGGTTTTATAATATTTCTATTTGTTATTATTGATCATTTTGAAATGTTTGTTTGACCAATTTTTATATGGATCAAATCCATAGTCTTAGAGATAACTTGAAAATGATTTTCTTCCATTAGGGTTTTAGGGTTTTGGTTTATTTTCAAAGTGTTTAAATTTCCAGATGCATTTATGAAGAATGCATTCCACTTGATTTGAATTTAGTTGGATTCAAACATTAACCAAAGTTTGTTCCAGATGGGATTTTAAGTTTCTATTTAGAAACAAAAGTTTCTTTTCACCCTAAATTTCAACAATTATTTATTTTGTTTTATTTATTTTCACATTACAAGATTTGGAAAATCTTGGGATGTGACATACGCTTACTAGATGCAGGCATAATCTTTCATGTGGAGGAAAGCGATTGGGTAAGTACTATGCATTGTTTTCCTAAGAAAGGTGGGTTTACTGTCGTTCATAATGAACATAATGAGATGGTCCCAACTCGAACTGATATTGGTCATAGGATGTGTATTGATTATAGAAAAAATAATATGGAAACTAGAAAGGATCATTACCCTTTTACCGTTTATAGATCAAACTTTAGATAGGCTTGCTATGCACTCTTATTTTTGCTACTTAGATGGTTATTCCATTTTTTCTCAAATAGTTATTCATCCTGATGACCAACTAAAGACAACCTCCACTTGTCCTTTTGGTTTATATGCTTATAGTCGTATGCCTTTCGGTCTATGTAATGATCCTGCCACCTTCCAAAGGTTTATGACTATCATATTTGTTGATTATGTTGAAAATATCATGGAAGTATTTATGGAAGATTTCTGAGTCTGTGAAACTTCATTTAATCATTATCTCCATAGTCTTCATAAAGTTTTGCAGAGATATAAAGATATTGACTTAGTCTTGAATTGGGAGAAGTGTCATTTCATGGTTCAAGAACGTATAATATTTGGTCATAAAATTACAGGCAAAGGCATAGAAGTTGATAAGGAGAAAATAGAAGCAATAGAAAGGCTTCCCCCTCCTCATGATGTAAAAGGTATAAGGAGTTTTTTAGGTAATGCTAGATTTTATAGAAGGTTTATTAAGAACTTCTCTAAAATAGCTAGACTACTAACTGACCTTTTACAAAAGGGCATTGCGTTTAATTTTTATGAATAGTGTCTTACTGCTTTCACCATATTAAAGCAAGCTCTTTTTGATGCTCCTGTCATTAAGCCACCTAATTGGAAGAAACCTTTTGACTTGTTTTGTGAGGACAGTTATGAAGCAGTGGCAGGGATTATTTTCCAGTATGATGATGATGAACTCAATATTATTCATCATGCTAGTCGTAACTTGAATTGCGCTCAAAAGAATTACCCCTTGGCTGAAAAGGAACTTTTCGTTGTTGTTTTCTCTTGTGATAAGTTTAGATCTTACATAATTGATTCAAAAGTAAGATTGCATACTGATCGTGTTAGCTTGAAAGAAAATCTTAAAAGAACTGACGTTAAGATAAGGATGATTCGTTGGACTTTGCTTTTGCAAGAACTTGAATTGTAGATCCTTCAAAGAAGAGAAGAACAAGCTTATGCACCAATGGACATTGAAGAGATCAGATCACCGGAAAAGTTTTCATCTATCTGTATACCTTCAGGGACTGCGCATCCCAAAAAAAATTAGTTTCTCTTTGCGATGGTTTAAGCAATTTCTTGCGACCAACCTTGTTCAAAGGGAAGAATAAAAATTTAAAGTTAAAGGAAGAGAAGCTGTCCAAGCAAAACTCATCACTACTAGATGAGTAAGGTAAGCAAAACCATGTTTTTCTGTGTTCTATTTGTTGTTTAACCTTTTTTGTTTGTGTTTTTGAACTCCTTATGTTTTTCTAAAGCTACTACCTGTTTCACGAGACTGGTATGGGTGGGCGGTACGGCCACACCGGCCCATACTAGTGGTCGTTAACCTTTCAGTATCCTCGACCTTTATTTTGTTTGATTTCCCAAATTCGGTATGGCTCGGTCGTACGGGCACACACGCCAGTACCAATGGTCGTTAACCTCTTTGTACTTCTTCATGTTCTCGTTTCCTCCGTTTGTTGGAAAAAAAAGTTCTACCGACGTGGAAAGGTTAGTAACTGCTGGTACGGGCGGACCATACGGGCGGGTCCCGTCCGTACCACCAAGTCGGTAAGTTTCGTACCGATTTTGATCGGGTTTAATTTTGGAAGAAATGGTGGTATGAGCACGTCGTACGGGCACCCGCCCGTAGCTATGGTCGTCGCCGCCTTAAATTTTCCTTTTTATCTTGATTCTTTCCTAATTTGTTGGGATTCTTTTCTTGGCTGACCATTTTTCTTCCAATACGAGTTTTCCCTATTTCTAACCCTTCTTAAGCCTTCAAAAAAGTTATCTCCCCTCTTATATCAACAGATACAATCTTCTTGATGTGCTACCCAGATTCATGCAAAGGCAAACCTTTAGGCCTCATGGTTTCTTCATGGGATAGTTTTTAGACCCCCTCCATTGAGGTCTAAGCCCCAAGAACAAGAGGTACACCTATGACTCCGATGATGATGATGATGATGATGATGGGGAGTTCGGTACCTTCATGGAGAAAACAACAAGAGGATGGAGGCAACCAGATTATCTTGCCCTGGAGAAGCCTGGAGATAAAAAGGAAGTAAGGAAGCCCCATGGGGAGGGATGCTCGGAGTCACTCAAGTTCATCGCCGCCAACTATTCTTCACCCAAACGTACATTGACGGAACCTCTTGGAGGTGAAAGTGGGTCGCTGCCCCCCCTTTAAAAAATGAAAAAAAAATTACTAGGTTTTATTCTACTCTAACTCAGCCCATCTAGGAATCCAGCCCATGTTTTTTCTTCTTTCCATTACACGGGACAGAACTAACATCGTACAACACGCATCCGCCGCCCTTCATGGCAAACTCTCCCAATCTCTAGGGCTGCGCCTCCGCTCGTTGATACTCTTCCTCATCGATCCTCTTCATCACCCCTCGATCATCCTCCTTAGTGTTGCGCGTCGTGATCCCCCATGCCGCCGTACGCTACTATTTCCCCCGACCGCGGCGCCCAGCTCCCCACTCCCTCTCCCTACGACCTTTTTTCGAAAGGAGGGACATGCCCCGGTCGCTGCATCAATCAATGCATACAACCTTTATTTTATTATATGAAATGGGGGACATGCCCCCACTCCCTCTCCCTATGACCTGCACGTCCAGCAACAAGGTAAGGATTTGAAACCTGAATTCTGATTTTTTTAAATGGGGAATCAGGATGCAATGTGGTAACTTTGGTACCCATTCCTCCACCGGATTGCTCAATTGGTGCATTTTTTGATTTAGATAGCAATGGAAAACAACAGAAGCTGCAGTCCTTTTTTAAAGAAAGAGAGATAAAGATTTTTTTGAACATACGATATTCTGCTTCTGATGCTATGGCCATTGTGCAATATGTAAATCAAAGGGAAGATGAAGATGGTCAGGATAATATGAGGCAAGATGAATTCGAGGAAGAAAATTCTAATTTCCAAGAAGAAGAAAAAGAAGAGCACCAAACAAATGGACCATAGCATCAGGAGCAGAAGATGTATTAGAAATTAGAATTTCCAAGATGGACAGACTCTAAGTCATGTGGTGTGTGAGGGTGTGATATAACTCACGATGTAGTTCTATATCTGATATTGTAATTCGGTATCAATTTTTTCCTTATTTATTGTAATGACTCGTGTCTCATGAACATGATGACCTTATCCATAAGCCACCATCTTGCTCGGGAATGAGCAAGAGTCTAGCTTGGAGAAGTTGATGAGTCTAAAATTAAAGCATGTTTACCTTTTATTATGGAACAATAGAGTAGGATTTTTGGTATTTTACTGCGCTCACGTGCATCTTTTGTCCTTGTTTCAACGGGATCCTGAATTACTAAGTCACTTGTGAACATATCAATTGGTACTATCATATTCTGCAGTAATATGATATTTCTAAGTGATATATGTCATTTAATTGACTTTTCCTCACACCTAGGAGATTTAAAAATAGAGTAAGGCTCCAGAGAGCTTAACGACCAATGGTATGAGCGGAGCTCCCCGTACTGTCTTACCGTACCACATGTCTACGCGTCCGTCTCGTCAAATACTCCCACCACGCGAAGAAGGATATGATATTTGACATTCATAGAAATTTCCAGCCTTGAAATACCATGCCAGAGAGGGATCTGGAAGAGGAACTAGAGAAGGGAAAATCCTTGCTGCTTCACAGATCATTGGAAGACATTGCATAATCCCCTTCATCATCAACCGCTTCATCTCCATCACCATGACTACTTCCATCTTCCATACATTATATCTTGTTGTAATTCCAAATTTAATTGTGGTTTGCACTAGACTCATACCCGTACTTGTATCCATCCATTTGATTATGATGATGTTGTTGATTGCTTCCATGAGTTAGTAGTTCTCTTTGTTCTTTGGGAGATGGAGAAATCCTAGCACTATTATGAAATGAAATAAAGATGATATATTGCTTGTGTCCATGATCTATTGATTTATGATATTGTTTTTGATCTCTCTCTTTAGATGGTATGTGTAGTCGGCCACATATTATTTGCCTCCGGGACTAAAGAGAAGGTGATATCCTTAGGACGTGTATGAGAGTATGTCCAGTGATACTTTTGTGACTACAAGCATTGACTTATAACCTACACAGTCAAAGGAGCAATAAAGAGAGATTCCCTAAGCTAATTTCGATATTCATGGGGAAACCCTTAATTGTGGTGGTTTGTATGAGTTATTGCTCTAAGGCATCGCAGTGGTTATTTAGAGATGACCTCATTACCTGACTCAAGAAAGAGACTGCCCACAAGTCTTGTAGTGAACATCTTGTTATGAAACTCTCTCCACACATGTCATGACACAAGAAATAGGTTATCCTAATGATGATGATTAATTATAACATGCTAGTGGTGTATCCTACATCCCCGAGAACGCTTCAGCCTTATTGAGTTCCAACACTGTTTCCAACGCTTTCGTTTCATGCTTTCTTTTATTTGTTTTATTTAATTTTCTGCATTCAACCAAAAAACTTTCAAACACCCTTTACTCGAAGTCAAAGGCATCTTAATTACAGGTATTCTTTGGTATACAGTCACGAGGGGCATAAAGATCTTAACCAAATAACTATCTATGTGTTCGATACTCTTATTTTGAAACTAGCTACAATCGATATGTGCACTTGCAGTCATCAGCAACTCCATTGGGGGAATCTTAGATCGGATCATCATGGACGAGTCCAAGAACAGAAACCCTCCCGAAGTTAGTCTTGGAAACATTGTGAGGCTTGCCTTTGATGAAATTTTCCAAGATTTGGAGGAGATCCATAAGAAAAGACGGGAAGGTCGCACGACATTGTAAAGGAAGCAGGAAGCTGAAGATGTGAAAGCCAAATTGGCCACCTTCAAAAAAGTGATGAGTGGGAAATACACTCATTTTTATCCTTGTTTATATCTGATATTACTCATATATTTGATGAGATTATCTCTCTAGACCAGCCACTGATCACTAATTATTGTGAAGATGTAAAAAATCGTCTTTTGTTATTTATTTCCTTGCAGATATGGACGCTTTTATGATGAAATCTAGGAAAATTGATAAAAAATCGTGTGCTAGGAATATTTCCAAGTCAAAGAGTCATAGAGACAGACACAACATAGTCAAGAACATACGGTACACTCACACTAACTGTATCATCTAACCGTACCATATGTCGGTGGCTTAGGATTGTCAAACCGACTGACTTTCATGAAGGGGTCCACGGCGAAGTCGCATCATGTAACATCCCAAAAATATTAAACTTAAATCATCAAAATTAGGGTTAACAAAAACTTTTCTAAATAAAATTATGAAAGCATGCATATGTGTATGCATTTAATTTGAAATTCTTTTGAACCACCTTGTTTGTGTGTTTCTTTGCTTGTAAAATGTTTCTTAGGTGAAATAAACATCATCTAAACAGTTCCCACACTTTTCCCAAAGACAAATAAAGCAAAACAAATAAAATAAAGGAATGGTCATTTTGACCAATTTAACTCCCATGCATAGTTTGGCTATCTCAAACTTTCAGAACCTAACAGAAACTTTTCTGGATCTTTGCACCCCTTGATTGTACTCATAACAAAGTATCAAGGCCCACTTTGTGATCATCTAGAAACTTTCAAATGCATAGTTTAAGTGACAATTCAAAATTGAATCCTTATCATATGGGAAGATCCCACCTTTTCAAAAACCACTCAAACAAGCTCAACTTTCAAAACCCAAGCCTCTGCAGACTCACCAGCACCAATCTAGCACACCCACCAAAATTCTTTTCAAAATTCAAAACTTGAATTCATGTGGCCATTTCATCAAACACTTGGTAGACACAAATCAAACAAAATCAAAACACTATAGTGTGCAGTGTTTTGCCTAACTGGTTCTCTATCTAGCTCACAACCAGCTCAGTAGATCATCTAGCAAGATTAACCCAGCACTAGCACCACTGTGAGCTTGTCAAAACCATCAATGGTGAACAGCCGAAGCCACCCTTGCCACCCACATGTCGACAGCAAGCTAGGGAGGAAACTAGCCGTTCCAACCTTGTCTGGGAGATCACCCATGCTTCACCGCCCCCTCTTGACCAGCCATGCCTCAAAGACACCGACCAGAGCACCCAGGAACGCCGCGCCCGTGCCTCTGCCAACCGTGCCGAGCGTGCGCCAGAGCGCCACCCTCGACCGAAGCCCACAGACCGCGCGCCGCCCTCGCCGCGTGCATACACGATCGCCACCGACCCAGGAGACCGCCAGACATCCCCGTTCGCCGTCCCATGCCGCACAGCCACCGCTCGCCGTCGAAGACGCCGCCTCTGCCGCGCAGAGCGTCGCATGTTCCAGACCAACCCGCACTGCCCAACTTCTCGCCACCGTATCGTTGAGCATCGCCAGGGAACACCGCACCATCCCCTACCTTCGCCCATGCCAATAGCCGTCTGTACCATCGCCCCCGACGAGCTCACCGTGCGCCCCGTCGGTCCCCTCGCTCGACTATAAATAGAGGCCACCCCCAGCCGAATTAAGCACACCATTCTACTCCCCTCTCATCACTGATCGTGCCACACCGTTCCCGGAGCAAGGCGAGCAACACTTCGCCGGAATTTCACCGGAGCCCACCGCCTCTAGAGAAGAAGGGAGCCAGTGATTGGAGCCGCCCTAGGAGGAGCCACCGGTACCAGGAGATTCGCCGTCGTCGACTTCGTCGTTCGCCCACCTCGCCGACCCTCGCCTGCACCCCGGTGAGCCCCCAGCAACCCCCACTGGTCGCGCTAGGTTTCTGTCTCGCCAGCGTTGCTCAACGTCGACGATGACTCCCAGCCGTTGGATTAGAACCAGATCGAACGTCCCACATCGCCCCGTACCGCTTCGCACCCCCCTGTCTCACTGACGAGTGGGGACAACCACTTAAGCAGTCGGCGGAAGCGCTACGCTTAGCAGGCCGGCCCGTTAACTTTTCCCGCGCAGCCCAGTTATTTGAATTAAACCTTTTCCATTTTATTTCAAACACACTTCTGTACCCAATTTCAAAAATCAACCCAGGTCGATTCAGTGAACCAAATTTAATGAAACCAATTTTGTTAGAAAGGTATGGGAATGCTGAATCCAAGCCCGTTGGATTCAAGTCATTTGGATCTATAGATCACCCATGGTAAAAATAACAAGGCAGAAGCTTTTCTGCATTCAAACATTTTTCAAATTTAAACCATAATAGCTTTTGAGTTGTTTCCAACTCTCAAAAATCACATTTAACCATACATTTCAGAATATATAAAAATATATAGGTTTACTTACAGAAAGAATGTTCAAGTAATAAAAGAATGCCTCATAGGCATTTCTAGTCACTTTATTTAATTAAAATAAAAGGGTAAAACCTTATTAAATTGTGACACCACTTTAAATCACATTCCCATGGACTAAAATATGTGGTGATGACATGTGTCAACATGATACCATGTTTGGTTTGGAGAATATTAAATCTTAAGTAGTTTTTCAATGAGTATAAATTACTTTTCTAAAAATAAAAAGGAATTAAATCAAGCTTTAATCCTGTAAGGTTAGTGATGATGCTAGATCATCTATAGGACCCTTTTGTGTGATGATTGCAAGTAGTTAAGTATTTTTCGGTGATTGTGTACCTCGTATTTATTCATAGACGCTAGTACCGACCAAGGATACGAGGAGGAAGAAGGATACTACGAAGAAGAAGCCGAGGAGAACTTCAACCACTTCTCTGCTCAAGGAAATCTATTAACCTTGCAAGCTAACACTTGCAATTTAGCAAGCCTAATACTACCAGTTGAATGTGCAAGCTAACACTTGCAAGATATCCTACTAATGCAAGCTTATACTGATACTTATGCAAGCTAATACCTGCTTGTTACCATGACCACTATATGCCTTAAGCATATGTGATCATATCCACTTGAGAAACCAATCCTAGTTTTACTTGCAAGCTTTATACTTTATTTCTTTATCAAAGCTAGTACTTAGAGCTTACTTAAGTAAATGGTAGATACTAGAAGGATACCTGAAGGTTGCATAAAGAGCATAAAATTTGGCCTAAGCTAGATAATCTTGATGTCATCCTAAGGCATAAGATTAAACTTAGTTAAACTCCACTTGTTTACCACACCTCATTAGTGCTTACCCCCACTTGTAGATGCTAGTCCTAAGCATAAAACTTGATCAACTTTAGATGGGAATACTTGGTGGAAAAATGGTTATGAAAACCTTGGAATGATGGATCATTCTATTGAAATGTTTTGGACATGTGTTTCCGAACACCTGATGATTTTGGTGATGAAAATGTTGAGGCATGAGCCTTAGCCCTTTATAAAACTAATGGTTGTCTGGATGCGATACCATTCCAATTTTATCGTACAACCACAATACCCGAAGATTGGGTAGGGCTTGACTGGAAACTTATATACCTTAGTATTAGTTCCCTCACGGCCAAGGTCTGAGCTGAGGCTACCTTGTGAAGATTGTCCACCTGTGCAGTACCCAAGATGACAGTTGGTCATGGTTGGGAGGCCAAACTCACAGGAGAGGTGCTTATACTAGGGCGTGTAATTGAAAGGTTAGGATTGATTATCCGCATACTGATTATGGTGAATTCAGGATTTGTTCCTGACGGATGTATTGAATGTTGTGGTGAAAGTGTATAATCTCTGCAGAGTGTCAAACTATTCGAATAGCCACGTCCGCGGTTATGGACAGTTGGAGTGGCCATACTGTTCCCCCGTCAGACTTTTCAAAATGACTTGTGAACTGAAATGAGACTTTGACTTGACCACTACAGGGTTGTGATATGAAATACAAGTTCCCACTTAGGTGTTTTAAACCTTCAACTAGCATTCGTTGCTCTTAAACTTAGTAGAGATAAATCTGGCTTTTGCAAAACAACCCTAGAGCCTAGTGTCCTATTATCAAAAACCCCTTTCACTTGTTAGTATTAGTTTGCGAGTACTTAAAGAGTACTCATGGATTTGTCCCTAGCTATTCCCATGGCCAGACTTTAAAGAGGAGTACCTGGAGGATGGACCCCAGGAAGGTTATGACAACTAGGATCATCTCCCATCGTCAGCATTGCCTGTGACCCCGAACATGGAGCTTCGCCTACGCTACCGTTATTATTACGTATTCCGCTGCTTGATGTTGTAACTGGATCATGAGATCCCTATTGGTGTAAGAACTTATGTACGGTTTGTAATGGATGATGTACTGTGGTATCCAATTCTGTTATGTCTCGCAAAAATGGTAATCCTGGGATTGCGATGTATGGCATAACAGGCATCTGGGATTAAAAATCCGGGTGTTGACACATCAAAAGGCCTCGGAAAACCTAAGTTCGTTTGCAGTACCATATAAGTGTTGGGAATATGCCCTAGAGGCAATCATGTATGATGATATTTCCCATTGTATTCATAAAGTTATTAAGGTGTCCTTGTATGAACATCTAATTTATATCATTGAATATGTGATTCGGTTGTGAAACTATACACTCATGTTGTTTGTACTAAATATCCTTGGTCATTAAGGTTGTGCTGGACACACAACTTAGACCAATGTGAAAGTCGGCTTGATGACTCGGTTCCACTTGTCATGGGCATGGAGATGCTATTCCGACTTACACAGATTAGGCTAAAGAGTTTAACGAGTCGGATTGACCCATATTGAGGTATAACGAACAAGTTGTCATTTGTATATCTCAATCAATGTAATCCTTAGACCTGAGGTTGTTGCACAGTCCGAGTTGAGGATCACCGACTTAGATTCTGTCAAACGCTAATCCGTAACTAGGCAGTTATAAAGGCAGAGTTCGGGTCGACTAAGAATCAAGCTGCGTGATATGAATAACCAAGATGGGATTTTGCCCCTTCACTCGGAGCGGTATTCTCTGGGCCCTCTCGGATGATATGATTCGGAAAGCATGGCCATGCACGACTCAGTTAAGTGTTATCCGAGGTAATCGACTAAGAGTTAGTCGGATGAATCACTTATCTCGGATCGAGAAGAGAGTTGGACTATTTAAGGGATGACAAATATTCGCCTATAGTCTGACAGGGTATATCGTGAGGCAAAAGGGACTCGGACGCAAGTCGCATTGGAAAGGCAAGTCGGCACGTTCTGCTAGGAGCCGCTACCGACTGATCGTTTGGAGTCGGACTCCAATCGTGTCCAAGTAACCATGAGCCTGCGGGGTCACACACTTAAGAGCGGGGGCAAGTTCGGATTGGATCTGAACCGGAAATCTGGTTGGGTTGGACCCGAGCTGGTTTTGGACAGAGTCAGTGAGTCGGACTCATGCTGACTAATATGGGCTTTAGTGAATGGGCCACGAGTGAGTGGAGCCCACGTTCACTCCCTATATATAGTGGGGCGCAGAAACCCAAGGGGGTTGATCGGTTAGGTCATTCCATGCGTTGGAAACCCTAGCTCCACAGCAATCCTGCCATCGTAACGAACCTAGCAGTTCGCCGCTGGCGCTCCTCCTCGTACGTGTCAACACCAGCAGAGGCGTTGTATCATCAGCGCTTGGACGATCGTTGATTGGATCGAGATCGCAAGGACTGCACTGCATCGACTAACGCGCTTCATCAGTAATCCACAACCGCGCGTCTAGTGGTAAACCTCGTGGCCTTCTACCTCAGCTAAATCTTGGGATCACCGTGTTAGAGGATTTTTTTTGTTTTATCTCTATGTGGTCCAACAATAAGGAGGAGGACAAGAGCCATCATGACCTTCCAATCATCCTCAACACGCCTCCATGCCGACACTGCCATCATCACAATCTCGATCTCCATCTCCACACCATTTCCACCTCATATCCATAGTCTCCTACTTTTAACCTTGATTCCATCGCAATTGGCGGTATTGCAATACTATTTGTTATTCATATCTCAAGAGTTCTCAATATAATGTTTATGATTGTTGATCTAAATAATGTATGAGTAGTCCTCATGGGTTGAGGGTTGGGGCCTAGCCTTGCAGCAACATGTGCATCTTCTATTATGGGATTTCTAAACCAATCCATCTACATGTATGGTTGTATATTATATTTTTTGTTGATCCTAGAACTTGTCAGGTACCCAAGACCTCAAAGATTGGTAAAGGTAAAAAGGTTTGAGTAGAGTTGATATGAAAGAGGCGTTGAGAAACCTGGTGACAGTAAGGGGAGACCGTGGCCGTAAGTGATTCTCTAGGGATAACAGTGACATCACAAAGCATAATGCTTTGGTATTTTATCTTAATAACTGCTAGAGCCCGACAATGTCAAAGGTCAAGTGGTTGGACAATGTATCCATAGTACTGATGCAGTAGGTTGTGGTGTTGTTAGGACTCATTGCCCACCTATATATATATATATGAATTTATGCTTATGTTCTAATATATATTGCGCTTGTTATTATTATATTTTATATCACATATGTGTGTGCACAGCTATAGGTGAAACCTCAAGCGCATGTCCTATTTCAATCCATTGATCAAACCCCAAAACAACAACAATGTTCTTGTCTGCTAAACAAAGATTCTACAAATTCTTCAAATCTTGTCTGAAGTAGCCTTTTACACCAAGCAAAAGCTTCCCAAGGATTCAATAAAACTAAATCTTCAAGAGAAAAGGAAAACTATACTACATACATAATTCGTATCGAAGGTATCAAACTTTTCTGGTGCCGTTGCTGGGACGCAAATTTTTGCTATCCTGGTGAGGTTATAAAGTCCTGATTAATTAGTTTATTTTTTGTGTGTTGCATTATTTTAATTTTTGCACTTATTTGAAAACCCCAAAAAATAGTTCTTTGTATAATCAATAGTTGTTATTTGAAAACCCCATAAAAATAAAGAATAGGCACTATTGCACAAAAGAATAGTGATTACGGAAAACTATGAGATCAAATCTAACTATTTGAGCTTGGTTCAACAGAGCAAATTTGGAGGCTCGGCTTTTGGGTATGCAGGTATGCACTTGAACACTTTTACAAAGATATGTGATATGATGCGCATAAAGGATGTTAACCCCGATGAGGTCAAGATATGTTTATTCCCTTTCTCACTTAGAGAGAAAGCAAAAGACCGGTTGCTAGCTTTGCTTAAAGGCACTATCACAACTTATTAGGAGGGATGTTGTAATATTTTTATGACTAAGTTTTCCCACCTGCTAAGAATATGCAACTAAGGTCTAATACTACTGGTTTCAGACAGGAAGATTGTGAGCCACTAGCGCTTGAGTGGGAGAGAATGAAGGAGTTCATGAGAAATTGTCCCAACCATGGGATGGAAGAGTGGTTAATTCTGTAGGGTTCGTTGCATGGAAAACAAAAAAATTCTATCGCAAGAACACATAAAACCAAGATCTAACCCACAAGATCGGTGCAACGAGATTGAAGAAAACTAACCCTCATATATCCAAAGCATTTAACGATATTAGATTCTCGTGGTTGATGTAGTCGATCACTTGCCAATCTCAAGATTCTGGCGCTGCGTTCCGGCAGCGCTTCCGCACTTGGTCACACATACGAAGTTGATGAAGACCTTCCTCTCCCTTTTCCAGCAGGCAGCGGAGGTAGTAGGTCCCCTTGGAATCCCATCAGCACGACGGCGTGGTGGTGGTGGTGGAGGAGAATCCATGCAGGGCTTCTCCTAAGCTAGAGCAGGAAGCCGGAGGAGGGAGAGAGGTGGCGGCTAGGGTTTAGAGACAAGGGAAAGGGATAAGGGGTGGTGCACCCCCCACCCCTCCTTATATGGAGGGGAAGTGCGGCCAAGGGTTCCTAGCCCTTGACCCACTCCTTCCCCAACTCGGCCAAGGGAAGAGGTGGGAAACTTCCCCATTTCCTTATTTAGGGTTTAACAAACTAGGGTTTGTCCCTAAATACTTTGGTGGCCAAATTTTCACCTTGGGATTTGGTGCGGTAGGACCTAGTGCTCCCCGTGGCATGCCTTAGCCCAAGTGGCCCCCTCCCGGGGTGGTGGGCCCACTGGTGGCTCCTCTATAACATTCTAGAAGCTTCTGGTCAAAATACCGAAAAGATTTCTGAACCCTGGAAAATGACTTTCCTTATATGAATCTTATTCTCCGGACCATTCCGTATCTCCTCGTGATGTCCTGGCTCCAATCCGAGACTCCAAACAACATTCGGTCTCCAACTCATATTCCATATCTACTTAAACAACATCGAACCTTAAGTGTGTCACCCTATGATTCGTGAACTATGCAGACATGATCGAGACACCTCTCTGGTGAATAACCAATAGCGGGATATGGCGATCTATAATGGCTCCCACATATTCAATGATTACTTCATGATCGAATGAACCATTCACATACGATACCGATTCCCTTTGTCATGTGATACTTTACTTATCCAAGGTTCGATCGTCGGTATCTCCATACCTAGTTCAACCTCGTTACCAATAAGTACTCTTTACTCGTTTCGTGATATGACATCCCTTGTGACCTAGTCACATTCTTGCAAGCCAATTGGATGACATTCCACCGAGAGGTCCTAGAGTATATCTATTTGTCATATGGATGGACAAATCCCACTCTTGATCCATGCGCTTCAGCACATACTTTCAGAATACCCAATGCCACCTTTATAACCACCCAGTTACGGAAGTGGCGTTTGATGTCATCAAAGTACTCATCAGGTGACGATGATTAACATGATCTCATGGTCGAAGGATCAGGTTACTATGTATCTGAAATCTTGTAGCAAAACGAACTTAATGACTTGATCTTATGTTATGCTTACTATGGGTGTGTGTCCATCATATCATTCTCCTAATGATATGACCTTATTATTAATAACATCCAATGTCCATGATCATCTATTAATCAACAAGCTAGCTTAACAAAAGGCTTACTAGGGACTCTTTATGTTTACAAAACACACAAGTATTAATGTTTCATGTTAATACAATTATAGCATGAGATGTAAACATTTATCGTAAACACGAAGATATAATAATAATCACTTTATTATTGCCTCTTGGGCATATCTCCAACAAATTCTCCACTTGTTTTGTCATGCACTAAATCCTATGTCTAAGTCTATGCTTGATTCTGCAGCTGGAGGCACATTCATGGGAAAGAATATTGATGTTTCTACAAAGCTTCTTGATGATTTGTAAAGAAACCATGCCCATGGCTGTGGAAATATCCCCCTCAAAGAAGGTGAACTCAATCACCGAGGATAAGAATGATGAACTCACAAAAAAGTGGATGGGCTTATAGCTATTATCAAAGGTAAAGATGGGGTAAAGGCTAGTGCCATCACCAATGCTAATAAGCAAATAGATTTTGTTGCTCACAATACCTATAACCCTGCATGAAAGAGTCAAAACTATCGCGAACTTTTAAAAGTCTTATCCTAATACTACAGGTACTCCAAACAACTACAATAATAATTGAGAAAATAACGGTAACCGTTATCCTGTTGAGAATTCTCCCAGGTACTTTATGCAAGCTCAAACTGAGCAAAATAATATTCTTACTAAGATAACCAAGAATCATGATACCATACTTGGTAAATTTAACCAAGTTACTATGATGAAGAATGATGTGCATGGTCTCCAAGAAAGAAAATGAACATTTTTGAGGCACAACTAGGCAAAATAGATGAAATCCAAACATTAATCCTTGCAAATTTTGTAGGAAAACCTGAGCCCAATCCGGTTGAATAATTCAAGATGATGAGGGGCCATAAAGATGACGACGATCCTGAAGAACTGTACTATGGCAATGCTCCTTCCATGAACTACACCGTGGAGAACCTCGTTAAAATTATTACATCAAAAAAGCCTCGTGCTGAAGGAGGTAATGAAGTTGCATACAAACATTTTATTAATCAAGTTGCTATTAAGGCACGTGATCTTGAGATGGATTATAAGAAATTATCTGAGAAACTCCCTGCTAAGTTAGAGGATATATTTGAGCTTAATATTAACATAAATTTTAGTATGAATAAGATTGATGCACTCTGTGATTTAGGTGATAGAGTTTCTATCGTTCCTAGAAGTTTATTTGATAGGCTGAATCTTGGTACTTATGTTGTCAATGAACTTAAACTTCATCTAGTTGATTATACCTTCAAGCAAGTTGTGGCCATTAAAGAAAATATTGTTGTAAAAATCAAAGGTGTCCAACACTCATTGACCTTGTCATCGTTCATATGCCTAAAGATGCCATAGCTCCTATAATACTTGGTAGACTATTTTTAAGAACTGTGAAAGTTTTTATTGGTCTAGCAGGAAGGAAGCGTGAGGTTTGAACTACTCCCGCTTGATCCTTTTGTTGTTTATTTCCCGAGGAATAAGAAAACCTAGGTCTATGACAATGTGATCATCACTTTGAAGGCCAACTACTTCAGGATGAGAATTCCATTACCGAAGCACAAATGATCACCATTGCGGTCGATCTAAACTACAGAAAATAGAATCCTTCATGGAGGCAACCCTTGTTAAATAAAATTTAGTTTGTGTTTTAGTTTTGTTATGGTTGTTGTTTTAATACAAGAATGTTCAAAAATCCAATAAGAAATGAGAACAACAAGATATGAATTGCTAGACTTTTTAATTGATATATTTCTATGAAGTATGCACTAATACTATGCTCTGAATTTATCATCCATACTATATATTGGACTAACGTTTCAGGTCCTTGACAAAATTACGAAAAAAAGAAGTCGTTTCAACGTAACAGCGACAGTGACCTCTCAGTTCCTTAATGATGAGATTAAAAGAAGAATAACATGATCTTAATGAGCTATAGTACAGTGGCACTCACCATATTGAGTTCACAGAGGACCTCAACGAAATCAAATGTTTTAGTAATATTTAACAGGCTACAATACAATGAGAGGGCAATCGTACCGCCTAATTGTACCAAAAAGGGCGAAAAACTTATCTAGGCATATGTATGTTTAACAACCTAGGGGAAGCTGACCGTACCGTGCTTTCGTACCAAGACCACATGCGCCGACAACCTTGGCATTTCAAGATAACGAACATTGGTATGGTGGCGCTCCTGTACCCGCAACCGTATCACCTTCAGAACTTAGTAAAAATGCAGTGAGCAAGGTAAACCTAGTTCAGAATTTTTATTCATTTGTTTCTTCTACCTCCAAAATGCCCACAAACCTTCAGGCCTTCTTTGATTCAAAAGGATATGAAAATCACGGGAATACCATACGCATAGGAATAGGAAAGGTCATCAGGTGCAAAACTGGTCTTGTTCCTTGTGTATAGGAACTGTAGCACGAGGTCTAAGTTCAATTTCTTTTCCTACACGTTTTAGGTTGAAACTGAGATTTGAAGAAAAAATTCCTTCTGTTTTCCTTCTATAAATCAAAGTAGCGAACAATACCATCTCTGAAAAATTTCCAAACCCTCTACTTTTCCTTTGTATTTCCTCCAAATCAAAGGAGCCCTCAAGGATTTCCTTTCCTACTCAATCCTTGCCTACTCATGTTTGGTTCGTTTCCTCGTGCACAATCGATCTACGATATATTTCTCATTTGATCCCCCACTCACTTGTCTGCAAAATCATGCTCAATCGTTTCTCATTATCAATCTAGGGTTCTAGCCTTCTATGAACCTTCTTTTATTGAGCACATTTTGTAGTATTATTTAGAGATCTTTTCCTACAAAGTGTAGAGGATTCATCGCAGCTTATTTTTATTGGACCAAAAGTTATTTCTAAAGTTTTATCTTTTTTAGAAGATGAACACGAGAACAAAGTAAAAAACGTACCACTAACCGGCGAGCCATCTGTCGGCATAGTTTTAAAAACCAGACCGATTCACTGGTTAAACCGGAAAAAACCAGAACCAGAGGCCTCATTGGCTTTTTAAGCTCACTGGACCATCCAGCTAACGAACCAGGAAAAACCAGACAAAAAACCGTCGAACCAGCAATGATTCAATCCCAAGACCTCCCAGCTCACGCTAACAAATACTTCAATGGGCTAGCCAGCTAGGTCGACCACTGTTTGTATCAAAGTACTTCATGTATACTCTAAATATGTTTCTATTTTCTAACATATTAGTACTTTTTCATCCATATTATTTTCCTTAATAAACCAACATCGAACCAGTTTAAACCAGCGGTCCAACCAGTAAACCACAAACAGACCTCACCAGTTTGATCTCCGGTCTGGTTTTTTTAACTATGCCTGTCAGTAGTGAGAATACGATTTCGAACCAGCAGACACCAAATACTTGGCACTTCCTTAGCTCACATGCCAGCAAGATCAATCTGACTGTACCTCCAAACTAGTAAAAATAATAGACTAAATCAAACCGGCCAAAGTGTAAAACCGTTTTTGGACACCCTTGAGGGCTTAGCTTAGCTAGGGTTTGAAGTGGATTGGATCGGATGGATTAACCAAACAAAGCCAGAACAGGAAGAGAGGTCACCGCATGAAGAAACAGCGGAACTATGAAGCGTCCCAGGACCAAGCAGAATTTGCCACCGAGCTCTCCAACAATTTGCTCGCTGACCTCAGTTTCAATCTGCATATCGAACGAGTTCATTCTATACTAAAAAGATCAACTCCCGAGCCAAAAATCAGGATATACAGATTCAATGTAACTATCCCAAAATAGTTTTTATTTCAGAAGCCTACTAATAATCCAATAGCATACGACAATTTCCGAGCACAGCAATAGCCAATAGAGTACAGACAGTTTTCTAAATTTAACCATAGTACGACTGATACAAAGCTTCAACAAGCTCTCTACCGATGATAAACAAAGTCATACCCTATTTACACTGGCAACCAGCATAATGTCTAAACCAAAGACGAACAAGGAAGAATTACTTGACAATATCCCCACAAGGTCAAAGACCTAAAATCAATGGCTGTACTAGCCGATAATCACACTAGATAAGGCAATCTAACCTCTTCCCACTTCAGACCATATCAAATCTCGCAAATTATGGCACTCAAACCTGAAATATGAATGGATAACTGCAACATTGCTGGCAATTATGTGGACATGGATTCCTGCTGATCACCGGATAACCTGGCAAGGCTACCATTACTCTCTGCTAAAGGTGAGGAATGAGGTTCATCATCTTTAACTCCCGAATGATTGCCTGGAGCATCTAGCTCGTCTCCTGAACTGAGTTCCCCGGACTGGTCCGATGGGGGTGCATATATCAAGTTTAGCAGAGAGTCCCCACAGCCACCCAACTCAATGGAAGGGCAACTTATGCTGCCATCCTCATGGGCAGACTCTTGCTGCAACAGTCTTTGTGTAAATTTATCTTCAGGGGTGCTGCCAGACATATTTCCCTCGCGCATCTTCTGACAGCAACCTAGGCACAGCTTAAAAGGGCATCTTGGGCAGCTTCTTAAGACTTGGTGCATGGACAGCTTACAGTTGTTACTGTTACCAAAAAAAATTGATCTGATTAGATGAGAAATTGCATAGGACAACTATGCATTTAGAAACAAAAAAAAAGTAGTGTATAAGAGACTTGCTGGATAAAAAAGAAACAAGCCAAATATACAAATGCAAAACAACTAAGATTTCTCTTTAAGATCCTTGAATGTGAAAGGCCCTGCAGAGGGCACCATTACTTATCAAGCAAAGGAATCAGGAAAAAGTAATGGATTGTTATCTTCTACTAAGCCACACAAGCCACGTGCCCATTCAATTAATAGTACAGAAACAGAAAAACAAAGATAAATGAACAGGTGAAAATAAGAACATAATGAAGCTAAACTTGTAATAAAACTTGTGTCAGATGATTAACATATTTCAAGAGCAAAGTATTCAATGTTGATTATATATGATGATGATAATTGCAAACTGAGGAGAGAATTTGGTATGATTGGATTCAAGCTACTAGCTCATATGTAGATCAGAAAAACAGGTAGAAGACCTTACCAGTAAAGTGACCCACTCTGGTCGTCTTCAGCTACCTGGACACGTATATTGGACATTTTTGTTCCTAATCAAAAGTACAACAATTCATCAGTACTGAACATGTAATACTTTCTAATGATGGATTGCACTAACATACCTTGTATTTTAGCTTCTATTTCCAACTCATCAAGCTGTTCCTGGTTAAGTTTCAACGGTAAAAGCTTGAACAACTGGTGGTTGCAGATTTTAATCCTGATTAGTTTCCCTAGATCACCTTGTGATTCCTGAAGATTCAAGGCACAAACAAGAATAATAAATTAATTTATATCACTATATTAATCATCATGCAGTTATCTAGTAAAAACTAAAAAACAACCTTATGCGTAGCTCCCTTATTCTGGCCAAAGGTGCACCTTTTACAATCGCAGCTGCCACGGCAAACTGGACATTGCATCTTCATATCCTTCCGGGATATCCCGGAATACCTGCAGTGTACTAAAAAGTAAGGAACTAGGTTGACTAGAATAAAATACACACATGCCCATACCGCAACCTAGTTAGCAACTGGATCCAATTAGGTTGAACAACGCGTTCAAATTCAATGGAACCTAGCACATCACTGGTTCTCAGTCAAGTTATTGCCAAGAATAGATACTCTTTTTAAGCTGAGTGGTTACTTCAGCAACTATAAGCAGCCTTATTGAGAGAAATTTTCTCCCTCCCACATCAAACAGAAGAACACTTAAAATGCTTAAAACATATTATGGTAGACAACTCTAAAACAAATACATAAAATAGATGCATGCACTGATCCAGAAACAAAATTGATTTCTTAACATAAAAGGAATGTACAGAAAATGAATACTTAGGAAGTGTTAGGAACTTGCCCAGCTTCCGGCTTCTCAAAACTCCGGGTCGGAGCAGTGCCGAACAGACGAGCTCCGCGGAGCTAGATCCGCGAAGCTGGGCCATTTTCCTAAGTAAATCGCGAGCAACAATTTTGCAGCTTTTTGGCACGGCAAATCCCAGAGCAGCGTTAAATTACATACAATATGCCACCAACGCGTGAAAACGCTCTGGTCGTTCTATTCCTCCCCTTGTCAACGCAATATTCAACGTGAGCGCTGCATCTGTCCCGAAGCCACCCTCCATCCACACCCTACTGGCCATGACCCTGAGGCCGCCTCAATCCTCGTCCTTGGCAGGAGCTCTGGCCGTGACTCCAGCACAAGCAGCACCTATGCCAGCATCCAACCCCAAGCTCGTCGGCGGCGTCCTCCTCCGACCTCGTCCTGGCCAGCAGCTGCTATGGCTAGGGGCCTATGGCCACAGCGTCCCCGATCTCCTCTGATCTGACCCGACCTTGTTTGCCTCCACCCTACCCGCAGCAGCAGCTCACCACCACCTCCTCTGCTCACCTCATTTGGTTCCACACGTGACGAACAGGATGAGGGCAATCGACGGGAGGGACCGGTTGGGGAAGTTGAGGCCCAGGGACGTTGGGAAAGACGACCAGGGCAGGAAAAAATGGCTGAGCTGCTCCCGTGCTTCAATTGCTTCGCCAGAACGGGCCCAAAGCAGCCTAGTAGACTTCTAGCCCGTTCGGAACACGTGGAGCAGCACCGAAAGTTTGGTGCTCCAACCCAGACGCCTGAACTGTGATCGTGGAGCAGGATTTGTGGATTTGGAAAATCCGGGAAGCTTCTGAACACGCCCTAAGACTGAGCTCGTCTATGGCTGCAGAACTCTATTTCTTTTGCTAATGAAATATGCCAGATTTCATGTTATCAAGATAACTCTTATTGTGAAGAAATATAGTAGAAGTAAATACCCAATATGCAATCTTGGAAGTGTTGTAACAACCTACTTTCTGTACTATGGGGTTTAATTCATGAATTTGCAAACAGAAACTGTACCTAGGGAAGTAGGGAACACATATCAGGCCCAGCTCTACCTAAGTGCAGACCAATCTAGGGTTTTCTAAAGTAGAGTTTATTCGTGATATGGTTGGAGCTTATTTGAATTATTTGCAATATCTTCATCCCGGGTAGCCAACTTTCAGAAGAAAATAACTAAATAAGTGAAGCAAAGTTACTGTGATAATATGCCTTGCCTCCTCCAAATACAAATGGTAGGAAAAATTGCAAGGATTATTATGGGAGGCATACCAAACTGGGTTTCTACAAGTACAGCTCCATTTAACAATATCTTAGATTTGGGAAAAGTAAAAGCACATCTCAAGTTATCACTGTTCGCACTGACTACTCAAACATCAAATATAATAAATCAGCTTTACCAAAAACAGCATCTGCTATTTGGAGCAATCACAGAACAAAATCAAATATGGATTTTTTCCTATCTAGCAGATCATATCGCAAGAAGCTACCGTGTATTACTAGTAATTCAGTAGTGTGAAGAACATGGGCCTAGCACAACCAAGGAGAACATAATAGAGTAACTGAACCAATTGCCTGTAACTACTTTTCAGCTGTAATCATTAATAAAACTGTATGTCATGCAAACTCTACAACAGAACATACAATTCACAACCTCAAGCAAATGAATGTCACTCCCTCGATCTCACCTCTTGTCCTCTTCTGCAACCAGTAAACAACTATATAGCATGTAAACCTAAAACTCGACAGATCATTCTTCTAGTGATTTAATTAGGGTAAACCAATTTCTTATCACATGATGGTTGAAAGCATGCATAACATTATGAATTCAGCAAAGCAACTAAGAAAAAAAACTGTTAAACAACAAAAACCTAACCATTTATTGATGCAGCTGTTGCAGAAGTAGTTGTTTTCACAGTTGTTGCACTTGACAACACGTGCTACCTTCTTCAATCCACAACGATGGCATGACATCTGTGCTTCTTTTGCTTTACTCATTGCACGAGGAACAACCTAATCCCATACAAACGTCAACAAAAAGTACATGTTAGCCACAAAACTACGGAATGCAAATCGAACCATCAATTGAGAATAATGAAAGATTGGCTATGTAACCTTCACAGGGCCAACAGGCACTGGCTCAGCATTCTTGGAACGGTAGCACCGTCGGATTGGAGCGGGAATATCCACTCCGACCTTTGTCACCACAGGCGAGCCTACAGCTCCACTGCTCCCCGGCGATATTGTCATCAATCCATTCGGGAGATCCTTTGTGGCCTTCGGTGATTCTGGCGTCAGATTTAGGCGCCTTCTCCCCTTCCTCTTGTTCTTCTTCTGCCGTTGGAGAGCAACGGCAAGGACCTCCCCATCAGCTGGTGGTTTCTTGCCCTTGCTAGCCTTGGCATAGTGATACTCGCAGAAACTGACCGTGGGGAGTGCACGAGCTGCACAGCGCCACTTCTTACCATCACTTCTGCGACACCGGAGGTTGTCCGGCACTGGTGGTGGAGAGTCGCCGCGTTCTCCGGATTTGCGGCGCCGGCGCCTGCGTGGGGGCAGAGGGGTCTCCTCTTCCTCGTCATCCTCAGGAGCCGGGTCGGGTGTAGCTGCTCGCTTGCGGCGGCGGCGACCGCGGGCTGGAGGAGATGGAGGAGGAGATTCCTCCGCAGCTTCAGGCTCGGCATCGGTGCCCTCACCTTCGGGATCAGAATTCGCCCCATCCTCTTCAATCTCGCCAGCAGCCTCAGCGGCTTCCTCTCCAGCGGCTTCTTCTTCATCATCCTCAACGTCGGTCTTAGCGGCTTCGTCTCCACTCTCCCCGTCCGCAGCAGCGGCTTGCTCTTTCTTCTCCCCGTCGGTTTCCTCTGCTTCCCCTTCTGGATCAGCATCCCCGGCATCTGCTTCGCGCTCAGAGTCGCTCTCGTCGGCTTCCGCTTCGACCTTGGCATCCGTGGCCTCTACTTTGGTCTTCTCCGCATCTGCCCCATTGGCTTCAGGCTCGGCATCCATCTCCTCGACCTTAGTTTCGTCGGCTTCATCTTCATGTTCCGCATCCATGTCCTCGGCCTTGTTGTCCGCGGCTTCCTCCTTAGATTCCTCGCCGTCCGACTCCTCCTCTTCGCTCCCCGCGGACTCCTCCTTCGAGTCCTCGCCGTGGGCCTCGTCTTCGGACATGGCGTCCTCCGCGTCGACCTCGGCCTCGACAGTCTCCTCTATGGGCTCGGCGTCTGTTTCTTTGGGCTTGAGTTTGCCCTCGCCCTTGGTGCGCATGGCGGCGGCGGGCTAGGGTTCCGGCGAGGGATTTTGGGGGAATCGAAGTGGGAGGCAGTGCGGGTTACTGGTTCTGCGAGGGGGGGCGATAGAGGGGGTGGGGTTATGAGGAGTGTCACCGTGGGCCCCGCTGTCTGAGAGCGTCAGCGGGTCGTCCCACGAGGCGAGGAGCGTCCGCGCCGGATACGAAAACCTTTTTTTGACAGAAGATACGAAAAAAATTAATTGGAAGATTATATCTCTCCAAAAGATATAAAAGGAAGATAATTAATGTCCTCGAGAGAAGGAGAAGGTCTCAGCCGTTCGATAGCGATTGCACGGTGAGATCCTATGGCGTGCATTTATTATGGAAGATTTGGTGTGAGCTGCATCCGATCTGGATCGAGTATACGCTCCATCGCAACCTTGGTGGACTCTCTAAAGACCTTCCAATTATAAAATCAGCGTCCAAAAAAAGAATAGAGTCAGCGTCGTTGGTCAGGTTAGGCCGGGTTTTGGTGGGCTCAAGCCCAATAGTAATGGAGACTGGAACATTTTTAAGACCCAAGTCCATGACATATCCTGGATCCTGGACTCACGGCGGGAGCCAATTGGAGTTGGGTTTGGGAATGAAAGCAGAGGCCCAGATCATCATGTGCATTTTGTTTTCTTTGATTGATTGATTGGATTGCTAAAAGAAAAGGTAGATTTTGCCCCTCTTGAGTTTCCATGAAAAACCTTCGACGATCTTCATTTTGCCAACAATTCTCGGATTCTGATGAAAGCTGATTTGTCCAATGCCACAACTCTTCGGAATGTTCTAGATATGTAATGTGCAAGTTCTGGTCAATCAATTTGTTAATGAGGCAAAGTCTAGTATTTTCTTCGGTCTGAATAGCAATGTACAAGTCAGAGAAGAGGTATGTGTGAAGTTAAATATAGTAACTGAATCTCCCAACAACACGTACTTGGGGTTACCGTCACTTGTAGGAGCAAATCGCATCAATCGCTTTAGGCACCTCATAGAGAGGGTGTGTTTGCTGATCAGCGAAATGGAATGAAAAACTACTCTCAATAGGAGGGAAGAAAATTTTACTCAATTCCATAATGCAGGCCATCCCGGCTTACACGATCGGTTTCCAGTTTACCAAAACAAGTTTGGTAAAGAGATATGCAATGCAATAGAAAGGTTTTGGTGGGGTGACACGACAACAAAAAAGAAAATTCACCGGATGGCATGCTGGAAAATGAGTATCCTGAAGCATGAGGGAGGGATGGGTTTTCGAGACCTACACTATTTCAATCAAGCTATGCTAGCTAAACAGCGTTGGCGATTGCTAAGTGAACTTGATCATCTATGTGAACATGTTTCTTAGATCAAAATATTACCATGATGGCGACCTTATTAATGTTGTCTTCGAGAAGAATTCCTTTTTCACTTGGAGAAGTATTATGTCAGGGTTGTTGTATATAAAGACCAGGTGATGGTGCTAAAATTGATATATGGGTGGATCACCAGGTACCATCAAGTCCTACTCAAAAAATTCTTACGCCAAGAGGATAGATTCTATTGACAAGGTTCAGGAGTTGATAGACCCAATAACATGCAGGTGGAATGAATCTCTTATTATTGATGTTTTTTGCCAGGAGATGTCGACCGTATCTTGTAGATCCCTTTGCTAATCATGGACAACCGTATTTTGTTGCCTGGCAGTTCAACAATTCGGGTTATTTTTATGTCAAATCTGCTTATCATGTTGAGTGGAAAGCAGAGTATTTGAGAAGAGCACAAAGAGATGATGGTTTCGACCGAGCTTCTCGCCATGAGGTTTGGAAAAAAATTTGGAACACGAAGGTTCTGCTAAAGATTTGAATTTTCAACTAGCAAACACTACACAACATTGTTCTGTGTTTATGTACTTTGGCAAACACACACGTTGAAAATTCTGTTAACTGCCTACTTGTACTGTGAGTGCCGAAGATCTCAATCATATGATCTTCAGGTGCACGAGAGCTCAAGAGATATGGCATGGTTTCAGATTACTCAATTGCGTCAAGTTTGCTATTGACATTGGCAGATCAAGGTCAGTGATCCTAGAAGAATTACTTTGTTCTACCAATCCGGATAGAGTAAACTATGAGGTACGAAATATGACAGCTACACCTTTGATGTCTAACTGGTATATTGGTGGTTAAGAAGACAAATTAAAAACAAAGAACCAGCCCCTTAAACCGAGAGAAGCGTGATAAATATTAAAGCTAAAGTTGCAATTTTTTGAAATTGAGAGGGTCTAGTAATGTGGCACATGTTAATGGATGAAAGGAACATGTTTTTGGGGTTCTAAAACTCAATATGGATGCTTCTTACTTGCTGGATTCTAGGCAAGGATCGGCTGATGCTATTCTTAGAGATTCTGGAAGCAACTTTGTGGTTGTTGTTGTGATTCAAATGCACATGCAATAGATATTGCAGCTATGGAAGCTATCGCCTTGCTTGCTGGTCACAAGCTTGCGGAGCATGTCGGGTGGCAGTCCCTTCTAGTGGAGTTTGATTCCCCGGAGGTCGTGAATGATGTACTTAATCCCTTCAAGTACAGAGGTATAGGTGCGGTGATCGTCTATGACTGCTGGCAGCTACTAGCTTCGCTTGGCATGGAAATTATTCAACATTGTTCGCGAGAAGAAAATGGAGCCACACATGCTATTGATCGCTACGGTGCTAATCAGGGCGCAGCGGTGTATTGGTTAGATGTTCCTCCCGATATCTTATTCATGTATTAGTTGATGACCTTATTATTATTTGATTAAAAAAATTCATCAAATCTAGCATGACTTACTAAGATATTTTAAACCTTGAATGGGAACTTCTTAACCTCTTGCAAAAAAGTTTATTTTCAGCATGGCGGCCATTTTATTTTCGTGCACTACCTTTTATCCAAGGATCGTACTGAAGTACCTCTTCGCATTATTCTAGAGTACAAAACAATTCCGTGCCCACGAAAAGTTTGTAGAGTTTTTCCCAGAAAACTAGGATCCCTCTGAAAGGCGACTAGGGTTTTGGGGATTTGGTGGTACTCGTTGATCCCAATCCACGAGGCACAACGGATCTCGGGGATGGAGGGGATGAATCCTTCGGCTGCTCCCGGTAAGACAAAAGAAAGGGAAGTTGCATCGTCGAGGATGTCTCTTTCACGACTGGATGAGGCGATGGAGAAGTTGGATCTGATGGCAAACGAGGCAACTCCATTGGTTGTTGATCATTTGGACTGTGGGGCGAAGCCGAAGTGGATGTTGGATGGTAAGGTCTTGTTCCGCAATACCTTTCATATACATACGATCACCAACGCGCTTAGGCCTACATAAGGTTCAGGGTTTAGGGCAATACCTTTCATAAACCCTGGAGGATTGGATTTTTGTTCGCTAGGTGAGAACATGTTCGTGGCAGATGTCGAATCTCAGAGAGATCGTGATCGTGTCCATGATGGATCACTGTGGCATATCAGTAAAAATACAGTGATTCTGGAGGAGTTTATCAAGTGCATACAGCCATCGAAACTCAGGTTTGACAAGCTACATATGTGGGCTAGGGTTTTGAACCTACCCTATAACTTGAGGAATTCAACTTGGGGTAAAGATATTACAAAGGAGCTAGACAAAATGCAACCCATTTTGTGTTTGATCCAGTTGGTGGTTTCTTGAGGGCAAGAGTAATTGTGGATGTTACTAAACCTCTAAGGAGAGGTATACTAATTGATTCGGCTGCTAGATAGAGTAGGGACTGGTATGAAATTTAGTATGAACACACTTTTGTTTTTCATGTGGCTGTTTGGGGCATTCTGTGTTGGGAATATGCCCTAGAGGCAATCATGTATGATGATATTCCCATTATATTCATAAAGTTATTAAGTTGTCTGATGAACCACAAGTATAGGGGATCACAACAGTCTTCGAGAGTAGTATAACCCAATTTATTGATTCGACACAAGGGGAGCCAAAGAATATTTATAAGTCTTAACAACTGAGTTGTCAATTCAGCTGTACCTAGAAATAGTCTTTCTCATAGTAGTTTATCAGCGGCAATAGTTTCATAGTAGCAATAGCAAAGTAACAGCAGCAGTAAAACAAAGGCAATAGTAACAATAGTAGCAAACAACAGGGTTTGAGTACGGTAGGCATAGGGATGGATGGACGGGCGTTGCATGGATAAGACTAATCATGCAATATCAAGATCTAGGGAATTTGCAGATAAATAAGATAAAGCATCCAAGTACTAAACAATCATAGGCATGTGTTCCATATATATTCATATGTGCTCGCAATGAGAACTTGCACAACATCTTTTGTCCTGCCAGCCCGTTGCAGCGGGGCCTCAAGGGAATCTACTGGCAATTAAGGTACTCCTTTTAATAGAGTACCATAGCAAAGCACTAACACTCCGTGAACACACGTGATCCTCATATCACAGTCATTCCCTCCGGTTGTCCCAATTTCTGTCACTTCGGGGCCTTTGGTTCCAGACAATAATATGTGTAAACAACTTGCAGATAAGATCACAAACAATACTATAATCATGATTCAATAACATGTTCAGGTCTGAGATCATGACACTTGGGCCCTAGTGACAAGCATTAAGCATAACAAGTTTCAACAATGTCAAAAAGCACTAACAAAGATGAAGGGTTATGGCGGCATAGTAAATCAAAATTTTCTACGGATGCGAACAGAGGGAAAGCCAAGATCTAATCTAGGAGATGCAAACAACAAGAGAGATTGGATTAGATCTTCGTACCCTTGAAGATTCGCACAGCGGAACGTTCGTCGGAACGTGGGTGATGTAGTTGTACTCGCTTCTCCTCCTCGCGATCCGATCTGATCTAGCACCACAAGTGGCGGTGCCTCCGTGAGATGCACACGTGCAGCACCTCGACGTCTCCTCCTTCCTTGGACCAGCAAGTATGGAGGAGAGATGGATTGGATCTACAACACGACGGCGTGGTGTATATGGTGGAGAATTTCTGCAGTAGGGCTTCGCCTACAAGCAGTCGGGAGGGAGAGAGGAGGGGCAGCAGGGCGGCTAGGGTTGGAGGGGAAGGTGTGAGGGGTTGGTGCGCCCCCACCCCTCTTTATATAGAGGGGGGCGCAACCCTAGCCCCTCCCCCAAGCCCAAACCGGCGGCCCCAAAGGATAAGGAGTGGGGGGCAAGAAAACCCCCCTTCTAGAAGGTCTATCTCGAGTTTAAACCTCTCTTGGCCGGCTGGGCCCTATGGGGCCTTGTGCCCCTGGCCCAATGCGGCCAGGGCACTCCCTCATAGGCCCATGCCCCCTCCCGGAAGGTGGGGCCACGTTGGTCCCCTTCCGGAAGGTTCTAGAAGCTTCCGGTACAATACCGATTAATCCGGAACAATTCCGAACTCCAAAAACTGCACTGCCTTATATGAATCTTATTCTCCGGACCACTCCGGAACCTCTCGTGATGTCCCGGATCCCATCCGAGACTCCGAACAAAAACTCATAAACCAATTATCCAATCTATCCTAGCGTCGAGACACGTTAAGTGTGTGACCCTGCGGGTTCGAGAATATGCAGACATGATCTTCTATCAATAATCAACAGCGGGGTCTGGAAACCCATATTGACTCCCACACATTCATCGATGATCATATCGGATGAACCATGATGCCAGGATTCAATCAATCCCATATATATATATTCCCTTCGTCTCGCGATATTTTACTTGCCCGAGATTTGATCGTCGGTACCGTCATACCTAGTTCAATCTCGTTCACAGCAAGTACTTTACTCGTTCCGTAATCCGATATCACTTTGTGATTAACTCCTTAACCACATGCTTGCAAGCGGTGTTGATATCGATTACCAAGTGGGCCCGAAGTATATCTCTCCGACTTGGGAGGGACAAATCCCATCTCGATACATACAACCCAACAGATACTTTCCGATCACCTGAGAGACACCTTTATGATCACCCTCTCATAGGATGAAGTTTGATGACCTCAAAGATTTCTTCCGATACCAGGGAGTTGTATTATCTCATGGTCTAAGGAATACAATATTTGACATAAGAAAAGCTTCGCAAAGACGAACACGATGACACGATCTAATTGCTTCGCTTAGTTTGGGTCTGTCCATCATATCATTCTCCCAATGATATGATCTCATTATCAATTGACAACTCATGTCTATGGTTAGGAAACCTTAACCATCATTGATCAATGAGCTAGTCCATAGAGGCGTACTAGGGACACGGTGTTGTTCACAAACCACACAAGTATTAAAGTTTCCGCTTAATACAATTCTAGCATGGAATATAAACATTATCATGAACAAGAATTATAATAATAACAGCTTTATTATTGCCTCTAGGGCATAATTCCAACAGTCTCCCACTTGCACTAGAGTCAATAATCTAGTTTACATCTGGCAACAATCTCACACCCATGGCACTAAGGTGCTGATCATGTTTTACACGTGGAAGAGGTTTAGTCAATGGATCTGCGACATTCAGATCTGTATGTACTTTGCTGATCTTCAGATCTCCATCTGCTATATAATCTCGGATTATATGAAACTTGCGGTTGATATGCTTGGTCTTTGGATGATATCTTGGTTCCTTAGCGAGTGCTATGGCGCCAGTGTTGTCACACAATATCTCCAGTGGGTCCAATGCACTTGGAACCACGCCAAGCTCAGTGATGAAGTTCCTGATCCAAACTCCTTCACTTGACGCTTCTGCAGCAACCATGTATTCCGCTTCTACTGTAGATCCCGTGATCACGCTTTGCTTGCAGCTTCTCCAGCTCACAGCTCCTCCATTCAAAATATACACGTATCCTGTCTGAGATTTAGAATCATCCTTGTCGGTGTCGAAACTAGCGTCGACGTAACCTTTTACGACGAGTTGTTCATCACCCCCATAGACTAAGAACATTTCTTTAGTCCTATTCGGGTACTTTAGGATGTTCTTCACGGCTGTCCAGTGTTCCACTCCTGGATCACTTTGATATCTGCTCGTCAAACTAAGAGCATTGGACACATCCGGTCTAGTACACAGCATGGCATACATGATGGAACCTATGGCCGAGGCATAAGGCACTTTGCTCATAGCTTCCCTATCATTTACCATAGCTGGACACTGAGCCTTGCTCAATATCTTACCTGACAACATAGGCACTGAACCTTTCTTTGCCTTATCCATTCTGAACCTTTTCAGAACTTTGTCTAGGTATGTACTCTGGCTTAAAGCTATCAGGCATCTTTGTCTATCTCTATAGATTTTGATGCCCAATATATAAGCAGCTTCACCTAGGTCTTTCATTGAAAAACACTTGTTCAAATAACTCTTCACATCGTTAAGCATGTTGATGTCATTTCCGATAATCAATATGTCATCCACATATAGTACCAGAAACGTCACCGAGCTCCCACTTACTTTCTTGTAGATACAAGCTTCGTAGCAATTTGGAACAAATCCAAAGCTTTTGATCACTTGATCAAAACGAAGGTTCCAACTCCGAGATGCTTGCTTCAGTCCATAAATGGAACGCTAAAGTTTGCATACTTTATCAGCATCCTTAGGATCGACAAAACCTTCGGGTTGCATCATATACAACTCTTCATCAATGTTTCCATTGAGGAACGCAGTCTTGACATCCATCTGCCATATTTCATAATCATGAAACGCAGCAATTGCTAATAAAATCCGAATGGACTTAAACATCGCTACGGGAGAGAAAGTCTCATCGTAGTCAACACCTTGAACTTGTCGAAAACCTTTCGCAACAAGCCGTGCTTTATAGACGGTAACATTACCATCCGCGTCCGTTTTCTTCTTGAAGATCCATTTGCACTCAACGGCCTTTCGGTCGCTAGGAGGGTCCACCAAAGTCCATACTTGGTTCTCGCTCATGGATCCCAATTCGGATTTCATGGCTTCTAGCGATTTCTCAGAGTCTGGGCTCATCATCTCTTCCTCATAGTTCGTAGGTTCACTGTCTTCTACTAGCAAGACAGTCAAGACAGGGTTGACGAACCACTCAGGAGGGGCACGCGACCTTGTCGACCTGCGATGTTCAGTAGCAGCATCGTCCGAAGCTTCATGATCCTTGTCATTAGCTTCCTCTATTGTTGGTGCAGGCGGCACTGGAACAATTTCAAGTGCTGCGCTACTCTCCAATTCAAGAGAAGGTTCAATAACCTCGTCTAGCTCTACTTTCCTCCCACTCACTTCTTTCGAGAGAAACTCCTTCTCAAGAAAGGAACCGTTCTTTGCGGCAAACACTTTGCCTTCGGTTCTGTGATAGAAGGTATACCCAATAGTTTCCTTAGGGTATCCTATGAAGACACATTTCTCCGCTTTGGGTTCGAGCTTGTCCGGCATCAACTTCTTGACGTAAGCTTCGCATCCCCAAACTTTAAGAAACGACAACTTAGGTTTAGCACCAAACCACAGTTCATACGGTGTTGTCTCAACGGATTTAGATGGAGCCCTATTTAAAGTGAATGCAGCGGTTTCTAATGCATAACCCCAAAATGATAACGGCAAATAAGTAAGAGACATCATTGATCGGACCATATCTAATAGGGTTCGATTCCGGCGTTCAGACACACCATTGCGCTGTGGTGTTCCGGGTGGCGTGAGTTGCGAAACAATTCCGCTTGCATTAAGATGCGTGAGAAAATCATAACTCAAATATTCGCCCCCACGATCGGATCGTAGAAACTTAATCTTTTTGTTACGATGGTTCTCCACTTCATTCTGAAATTCTTTGAACTTTTCAAACATTTCAGATTTATGTTTCATTAAATAGATATACCCATATCTACTTAAGTCATCGGTAAAAGTGAGAAAATAGCGATATCCACCGCGCGTCGAAACACTCATCGGTCCGCATACATCGGTATGTATGATTTCCAACAAGTCCGTTGCTCGCTCCATCATACCGGAGAACGGGGTTTTGATCATCTTGCCCATGAGGCATGGTTCGCATGTGTCAAATGATTCAAAATCAAGAGACTCCAAAAGTCCATCAGAATGGAGTTTCTTCATGCGCTTTACACCAATATGACCTAGACGACAGTGCCACAAATAAGTAGTATTATCACTATCTACTTTGCATCTCTTAGCCTCAATGTTATGGATGTGTGTTTCATCCCTTTCGAGATTTAGAAGAAATAAACCATTCACAAGAGGTGCATAACCATAAAAGATGTTACTCATATAAATAGAACAACCATTATTATTCGATTTAAATGAATAACCGTCTTGCAATAAACACGATCCAGAAATAATGTTCATGCTCAACGCAGGCACATAATAACATTTATTAAGGTTTAAAACTAATCCCGAAGGTAAAACTAAGGAGAGCGTGCCGACGGCCATCACATCAACTCTTGATCCGTTGCCAACACGCATCGTCACCTCATCCCTCGCAAGCTGCCGTCTATTTCGTAGCTCCTGTTTCGAGTTACAAATATTAGCAACTGAACCAGTATCAAATACCCAGGCACTACAACGAGGGCTAGTAAGGAAAACATCAATAACATGTATATCAAATATACCTTTGATGGTGCCAGCCTTCTTGTCCACTAAGTATTTCGGACAGTTGCGCTTCCAGTGACCCTTGTCCTTGCAATAGAAGCACTCAGTGTCCGGCTTAGTACCAGACTTGAGCTTCTTCTCAGCAGGGGCAGTGCGCTTGCCGCCGCCCTTCTTGAAGGGCTTCTTTGCTTCCTTACCTTTCTTAAAGGTGGGCTTGTTGACCATCAACACATGATTATCCTTTTTGATGTCCACTTCCGCGGCCTTCAGCTTTGCGAAGAGCTCGGTGATCGTATTAGTGGAACCAATCTGATTATGAGTCACTACAAAACTTTTGTAGCTGGGAGGGAGTGATTGCAGAACCCTGTCAATCTTGAGCTCCTTTGGAATCGTGCATTCCAGTTGCTCAAGGCGTTGAGTGTAGCCCGTCATCTTAATGGCGTGCTCACTAACGGAACTCCCTTCCTCCATCTTGCAGTTAAAGAACTTCTCAGAGATCTCATATCTCTCAGAACGGGCCTGAGTCTGAAACATGGTTTTCAGCTCTTCGATATTCTCAAAGGGCCCGGGATAGTCTTCAAAACGATTTTGAAGTTCCGGTTCCATAGCAAACAACATGGTTCTCTTAATCACACCATAATCATCTTTGCGTGACTGATAGACAGCTTTCTCATCAGCCGGCGCAGTTGCAGCAGGGGGGTCACCTAACGCTTTCCCAAGGACATAGTCCTTTTGACCGCCAGAGAGAATGATTCTTAGATTGCGGAACCAATTGGTGAAGTTAGACCCATTGTTTCTAAGCTTTTCCTTCTCAGCGAAAACGTTGAAGTTGAAGTTGGACTTAGCCATTTGATCTACAGTATTGCAAGTACAAATTAGACTATGTTCATGATAACTAGTTCAACTTTTAATCAAATTACTAGATGAACTCCCACTAAATTCAACATCCCTCAAGTTGTTTAGTGAACACGATCCAAATTCACCACACCTAATCCGATCATCACGAGAAGAGATGTGGTTTCAATGGTGGACAACGAAGTGTCGATCATATCATTCATATGACTCATGCTTAACCTTTTGGTTCATGTGTTCCGAGGCCATGTCTGTACATGCTAGGCTCGTCAAGTTAAACCCAAGTATTTCCGCGTGTGCAAAAACTGGCTTGCACCCGTTGTATGTGAGCGTAGAGTCTATAGCACCCGATCATCACGTGATGCTTGGACACGACGAACTTTCGCAACGGTGCATACTTGGGGAGAACACAGTTTTTATCTTGATCTTTAAGTGAGGAATCATCTGATAATGCTACCGTCGCGATCTAAGCATAATAAGATACATAAAAGGATAAACATCACATGCATATAACTTTATGTGACATGGTATAGCCAATCTTCGCACAATGATCTCCATCTTGTGCGTGCCGGCATGATCTCCATCACTCCACCATGATTTCCTCCACCACGAATAGCAACTACAACTATTGCTAACTACTTAGCGATAAAGTGAAACTATTACATGGCGCATAAGAAGTTGACACACAAGTCATACACAATTATAAAGACAACCATATGGCTCCTGCCGGTTGTGTACTCATCGACATGCAAGTCATGAAACATTACAAAACATGATCATCGCATACATTATACACATCACATCTTGGGCCATACCATATCACAGAAAACACTCCCTGCAAAAACAAGTTAGACGCCTCTACTTTGTTGTTGCATGTTTTACGTGGCTTATGGGAGTAGATGCTAAGAACGATTCTTACCTACGGAAAGCCACAACGGTGATATTATGGTTGCCAAACTCCGGTGTTAATCCCATGACAACTATAGTGAGAGAAACTGACATCCACCAGCCGCATGTGTGGAACAAGCCACACGTCAAGTGCGGAGCCGGTCTCGCGAACGACGTCGCGTAAGGTTGGCCTGGACCGCTTCAATATCACTATCCCGCGTCATAAGAAGAACAAAAACAAGAGGCTTGCAACAGAAAACATCAACGCCCGCAACAACCATGTTGCGTTCTACTCGTGAAACACATCTACGCATAGATCTAGCTCTGATACCACTGAAGGGTTATGGCGGCATAGTAAATCAAAATTTTCTACGGATGCGAACAGAGGGAAAGCCAAGATCTAATCTAGGAGATGCAAACAACGAGAGATATTGGATTAGATCTTCATACCCTTGAAGATTCGCACAGCGGAACGTTCGTCGGAACGTGGGTGATGTAGTCGTACTCGCTTCTCCTTCTCGCGATCCGATCCGATCTAGCACCACAAGTGGCGGTGCCTCCGTGAGATGCACACGTGCAGCAGCTCGATGTCTCCTCCTTCCTTGGACCAGCAAGTATGGTGGAGAGATGGACTGGATCTACAACACGACGGCATGGTGTATATGGTGGAGAATTTCTGTAGTAGGGCTTCGCCTACAAGCAGTCGGGAGGGAGAGAGGAGGGCAGCAGGGCGGCTAGGGTTGGAGGGGAAGGTGTGAGGGGTTGGTGCGCCCCACCCCTCTTTATATAGAGGGGGGCGCAGCCCTAGCCCCTCCCCCAAGCCCAAACCGGCGGCCCCAAAGGATAAGGAGTGGGGGGCAAGAAAACCCCCCTTCTAGAAGGTCTATCTCGAGTTTAAACCTCTCTTGGCCGGCTGGGCCCTATGGGTCCTTGTGCCCCTGGCCCAATGCGGCCAGGGCACTCCCTCATAGGCCCATGCCCCCTCCCGGAAGGTGGGGCCACGTTGGTCCCCTTCCAGAAGGTTCTAGAAGCTTCTGGTACAATACCGATTAATCCGGAACAATTCCGAACTCCAAAAACTACACTGCCTTATATGAATCTTATTCTCCGGACCACTCCGGAACCTCTCGTGATGTCCCGGATCCCATCCGAGACTCCGAACAAAAACTCATAAACCAATTATCCAATCTATCCTAGCGTCGAGACACGTTAAGTGTGTGACCCTGCGGGTTCGAGAATATGCAGACATGATCTTCTATCAATAATCAACAGCGGGGTCTGGAAAACCATATTGACTCCCACACATTCATCGATGATCATATCGGATGAACCACGATGCCAGGATTCAATCAATCCCATATATATATTCCCTTCGTCTCGCGATATTTTACTTGCCCGAGATTTGATCGTCGGTACCGTCATACCTAGTTCAATCTCGTTCACAGCAAGTACTTTACTCGTTCCGTAATCCGATATCACTTTGTGATTAACTCCTTAACCACATGCTTGCAAGCGGTGTTGATATCGATTACCGAGTGGGCCCGAAGTATATCTCTCCAACTTAGGAGGGACAAATCCCATCTCGATACATACAACCCAACAGATACTTTCCGATCACCTGAGAGACACCTTTATGATCACCCTCTCATAGGATGACGTTTGATGACCTCAAAGCTTTCTTCCGATACCAGGGAGTTGTATTATCTCATGGTCTAAGGAATACAATATTTGACATAAGAAAAGCTTCGCAAAGACGAACACGATGACACGATCTAATTGCTTCGCTTAGTTTGGGTCTGTCCATCATATCATTCTCCCAATGATATGATCTCATTATCAATTGACAACTCATGTCTATGGTTAGGAAACCTTAACCATCATTGATCAATGAGCTAGTCCATAGAGGCGTACTAGGGACACGGTGTTGTTCACAAACCACACAAGTATTAAAGTTTCCGCTTAATACAATTCTAGCATGGAATATAAACATTATCATGAACAAGAATTATAATAATAACAGCTTTATTATTGCCTCTAGGGCATAATTCCAACAAAAGATACTAGGCACCGTGCCCTAACAATCTTATTCGATTACATGATAGATCTCGTCCAATCCCTACCATCCCTATAGCCTACAACGGGGGATTACTCACTCATGGATGGGGGAAACATGGATGGTTGATGGAGAGGCGTTGGTGATGATGATGGCGATGATCTCCTCCAATTCCCCGTCCCAGCAGGATGCCAGAATGGAGTTTCTGGTTCCGAATCGCGGTTTCTGGTGGTGGCGGCACAACGGAACTCTATCTGAAAAACGTCGAACCCCCCTCTGTTTTTAGGTCAGAGGGCTTATGTAGGCGAAGGGGGAGACCGAGGGGGTGCACGAGGTGGCCTCACCACTCCCAGGCGCGGCCTGGGGGTGTGGGCCCCTCGTGGCCCTTCTCTGTCTCATCTTCTGGCTCCGTGAGTCTTCTGGTAAAATAGGAGTTTTACGATATTTCCAGGATTTTTCCTGAAAGTTGATTTTCTGCAAAAAACGAGAGACCAAAGCAATTCTGCTGAAAACAGCGTCAGTCCATGTTAGTTGTATCCAAATCATACAAATTAGAGGAGAAACAATAGCAAAAGTGTTCGGGAAAGTAGATACGTTTTGGACGTATCAACTCCCCCCAAGCTTATCTTATTGCTTGTCCTCAAGCAATTAAGTTGAAAACTAAGTGCAATAAAAGAACTTTCACAAACACATTTTCTTCATGTGATGTATATATTCTCGGCATATGATCAATACTTAGACAATTCATAATAAGGAGTATGCAAATAAGTCTACTCAATAGTCATGCAAGCTATGAAGAGATTCCTACACAATAATAACAAGCAGCATGAAACATAAGCATAAGCAACATTGCAATGCTCATAAGAAGGTATGATAGAGTGGTATCTCGCTTGCCTTTGACTGTGGAGCAAAAGATAAATGCCAAGGCACCTCTGAAGTTCAAGGGAATACTAGAAGTAAAGATATCAAAGATACAAGCATCAAAGTTATGTCATAATTAACCAAGTTTTGAAAACAATCACATTACACTAAGAATGACAACTATGCTCTCAGGGAGATGCTCATAGAATAAGTGGTGACTCAACAAGGAAGTGAAAAGGTTTTGATAAGATTGAAATGTTCCAAATGCTGAAAGTATGGTACTCATTAGCTTTGAGATCTCATTGCTCCTATCATAGGCATCTTTAAGTGGTTAAGTTTAAAGTGAGGTCCAATTTGAGTTATATGCTTGAAAGACCATAAACGGGAAATCTCATGTCCTTTGAGTACGAGGGACGTTCCTCATACTACTCAACTTTAGTTGTCGGTAAGTTCTTGTCTTTGTAAGTACATGCGTATCATAGAAAACCGCCAACGGGGTACCCCTTGTCCCATGATACATGAGCTATCCCATATCAAAATGACAAGGCAACAGACAATGAGCATCTCAACGATCTTTTTATTTGCTATTTGCATAGGTTTTTATTGAGGATGCTTCACAGATTGCTCATTATGGTTATGCTGCAAGTTTCCACCATGATTAGGTATGGCTTAGGCTAGCGGCCCAGGCGTTTCTCTAACACATATACATAACTCCATGGACTTACAAGCTCCCCTTTTATTTCACACCGCCGACATCTGTAAACAAAACATCTGATATCAACTGGATAAGTATTTACAGGTGTTGAAAGCGTTCCCCGCGATAGCACGGTTCTGCTAACTCCCAGACTATAATTTGCAAGCATACAACTTTCATGGACAGTCACAATGGTTCAAGTTTATTAAGTGCAAGAAAATAAAGTGTGCCATCAAGTTCAGGAGAGCTTTACTAACAAACTTTCTCATAACAAGCAAACATTTTATTTGGAATAAAATAAGGCATAATAAATATGCACGGAATAGCAATGATGCTAATAGGTAGATATGGTGGACACTTTTTGACAATTTTGGTTTTGGGGAGTTTGGAAACACGAGTAGAGCTCATAATCAGTGCAAGTGAAGGCTAGCAATAGAAAGGGAGCGACAAACGAGAGAGCAGTAACTGTCATAATCATGCTTGCAACAAAACAAAATTAATTATGGCATAAAAGTGATGCAAGAACTCTGAGGCAAAATAAATCATCGAGGCTTAACTGACTTTGGTTCAGTCATATGCATGCATGAGCATGTGCCAAGTCGATTCAAATGAAGCATTCAGAGTAGGATACCACAATGTCATACCAAGTTATGAATAGAACAATGCAAGCAAACATTCATGTGACATGCTACAAACTATTAGCAAGTTGGAGCTAATCATAAGAGAGCAAGAACTATTAAGCATTCATTAAATAACATACACCTTACATGAACCGACTAAGAATGCCCATACTGATAAGTATATGTACAAAAATGAAGACAATTAGAGTTCATTACCAGCCTCTTACCACACCTCGAGTTGTCATAAATCATCATTATTGCCTTTCACTTGTGTGGCTTGAATAATAACATGAAACCAAACTCCAAAGGAGTCACTGAGGACCGTTGAACCCTGCAATGAACTTCACAAAACCAGAGAAGAACAACAAATATTTTTGGGTTTTCAATTTTTAGAGAACAAGAACTAAAGGCAAAAGCAAACAAAGCAAAATCTTTTTGGATTTTTATCATAGCAAACCAAAACTAAAAGGCAAAGAAACAAACCAAGAGAAACAACGAAAATATTTTTGGTCTTTTTTGTGTTTTGGAAAGCAGAAACAAAAACTAAAAAGAAAGCGAAACATGGATATAAAAAGTACCGATAGAACATGATATATAGATGAGTGTGATGTCGGTATACCTCCTCCTAAGCTTAGGCTTTTGGCCTAAGTGGAGATCAATCGAAACGTGGGTAGTAACTCCAAGCTGGCGGATCATCGTAAGAATGATCATAATCAGGCCCTCATGGTGAAGAAGAGGAAGCGCCCCAATCATAAGAGGGATGCTGGTATGAATACTCCGCCATGCAGGAGGGCTGAACCGAATTATCTTTGGCTTCCTCTCCAACATTCTCCTCTTGCTGGGAGAGCTTCGCCATATATGTATCAAGTTCTTCCTCTGTGAGTGACCATCGTTTCCTGGTATCAAGGTTAAACAAAGCAGGTGCAGGCAAAGGGACTACTTTCTCAGACTTACCCCCTCTCCAACCACTCTTGAGAAAGGTTATTTCATAAGATAACTCGCTCAAACTAGACCAAGAAGAAACAAATTTATGTTGTATCATGGAATTGAGATCAAGTCTCTCTATGGGAAACTGCAAGTCTGAATGATAAGGTGCTAAACCATGCAAAGCTAATAAACGAGAGGCATTGAGACCTCCACAAATTCCACCTTTCTCACGGTTAGCAGCAAGACGAAAATCTATCAAAGCACCCAAGTTATAAGTTCTATCTTGTTTCAAGGCGGTTGAGATAAAAGCTAGATCAAATGAAGATAATTTACTAGCAGTTTTCCTAGCAAGAACACACTTGGCAATGAAATAGGCAAAATAACGAATGGATGGGAGTTGAATATTCCGAATTTTACCACTGTTCTTTAAGAAGATGCATCCTTGGCAAATCTCTGCATATAAGTCCATGAGTGGGGTAGGCCTCTCCCTAATCTTCTCACAAGAACCCCACTGTGGTACTATAATAGCTGCACAAAAATCATCAAACAGGAGGTTGATAGCTATATTGTAAATTTTGTAGTGAACCATGGGGTTAGGAAAGGTCCAACTAAATCGAAATCCTGCACCATAGACATAGTTAATTTCACATATTGGTAAGGTTCTTCTCCAACAAAATGCTCCAACCCTGCATTAGAAATTAGAGTTTGGAAATCCTGAAATATCCCTGCAGCTCTCATGAATTCTGGGCATGGATAAATGGAAGAGAAAACTTCCGCCTCGCGGTGGACTTTCATAATCTCCGGTACCCTTAATTCATGTTGATTGAGCTGGTATTCACTCATCTTCTGTTCTAAAAAAATTTAGACAAAAATCAAACCAAGTGATTTCCAAGTTAATAAATGACGAGGAACTACTATAGGAGCTTGCTTAAGGGCTAAACATGCATCGAAATGAAAATTCTAAGCATATAACAAGCAAGCAATGCTCACATAACATGTCATATACAGTAGCAAAATACTCAAGATACAATCCACCAATCAAAAATCTAATTGGACAAGCGGAGGAGAAACATACAGGAGAGAAATCCCTACAAAAATCAGCAGCAAAGATGGGCTGAGCAAGGATATCGAAAATTGGGAGCAAGAACAGCAGGAACTCGAGCTTTGAGAAGTTTTCTGGTGTTTTTCGGAAGAGAGAAATAAGGGGTAGGGAGGAGGTTAAGTGGAGGGCCAGGGGTGGCCCACACCTGGGCCAGGCGCGCCCCAGGGGGTCTGCCGTCCTAGTGGGCCCCCCTAGGTCACTCCAGGTGCCCCTCCGCCCCTTTTTTCATGAAAAAATTTAATATGAATTTTCTGGATTTTTTGGGAAACTTTATTTTTGGGCAATTTTCAGGTTATGAAAATTGATTTTCTCGCAGATTTTTTTTTGAAAGACACAAAAGCAAACTAAAACTACAGAAGTTCTAAAACACTCTAGAAAGCAAGTAACTAGCAAAACTAAGACTAACAAGAGGAAAAACAAATGTTGGAATGGAGAAAGATAGAAGTGAGCAAGGATAATCATTATGAAAGCATTGTTTTGTCCATTAAAATCCCTTTGTTAACAAGGTTGATCAAGTCTTGTTACCAAAACAATCTTATATGCAACAAAGCTTTGCATTTCACTAAATGATTATGTTACCTCAATCTTGATAGCAATAGTCCCAATCATAACAGTTTCAAATTTTTCTTATGGTATGGGACAATATATTTCTCCAACTTTGATGCCCTAAATATTTTCAATTGAATTCAAGCCATAACTCTTATCAATCTTCTTTGGGAAATAGATAGTATGATCTTTGTCATTACTATTAAAATTTACTTTTCCTTGATTAAAATTGATGACAACACCTGTAGTATTAAGAAAAGGTCTCCCAAGAATAATAGACATATTATCATCTTCAGGCATCTCAAGCACAACAAAATCAGTTAATACCAAGCAATTATGAGCCACTTGGACAGGAACATCCTCACATATACCAACAGAGGATAGTAGTAGAATTATCAGCCATTTGCAAATATATATCAGTTGGTATCAATTTTTCTAGTTGAAGTCTCTTGTAGAGAGAAAAAGGCATAACACTAACTCCAGCTCCCAAATCACACAAAGTAGTTCTAACATAATTATTTTTAATAGATCAAGGAATAGTTGGAATACCTAGATCCCCAAGTTTCTTTGGGACCTTACCATTGAACGAATAATTAGCAAGCAAAGTAGAAATTTCCTCATTAGGAATCTTCCTTTTATTAGAGACAATATCCTTCATATACTTTGAATAAGGAGGCAACTTAATAGCATCAGTCAAATGAATAAAGGTTTCGTCCACTCACAAAACTTGTTATAGTGTTCTTTTTTCCTTTGACTTGTGTTTCCTATTAGGAAAAGGCATTGGTTTTTGCACCCAAGGTTCTCTTTCACTACCATGTTTATTAGCAAGAAAATCTTCCTTAGTGTACTTAGTGTTCTTAGTGTGCTTTCCAGGTTCTTCTTCAATTTCTTCCTTATCAGGAGCATCATTGTTATCATTACCACTTTCAGTTTCAGCATCAGAGACAGATATACTATTAGGATCTATAGCACGTTCAGAAGGTTCCTCAACTATTTTATGTTTCTTTTTCTTTCTCTTAGAAGAAGTACCTCTATTTTCAGCTCGTTGAGAATCCCGCTCAATTCTTTTAGGATGTCCCTCTGGATATAAGGGATCCTGAATGGTAGCACCACTCCTAGTTCTAATTTCATAAGTATGTTTATTTCTAGAAGCATTAACTAGCATATCTTTTTGTACTTTAGCAAGTTGATCAATTTGAGTTTGAACCATTTGGAAATGTTTAACAAGCATTTTAACATCATTAGAAGTTCTTTCCATAATATCTTTCAACTCATTAATAGCTCTAGAATTTTCCAATAAATGATTCTGAACTTGTTTATTAAAATTACCTTGCTTAACAATAAAAGTATCAAGTTCCTCTAAGCATTGATTAGGAGGTTTACCATAAGGAATATCACCTTCATCAAAATGTTGGAGAGAGTGTACCTCAATAGTGGATGAGTGGGAGATCGGCTTGCATAATTCTTCTATAGGAGGTAAATTCTTCACATCTTCAGCTTTAATACCCTTCTCCTTAAGACATTTCTTAGCTTCTTTCATCACTTCATCATTTAATTCAATCACTCCCTTCTTCTTGGGTGTTGGTGTTGGGGTTGGTTCAGGCACAATTGGCACTGGTGTAGTTGGCTCAGATGTAGTCCAATCATCATAATTCTTGCTTATTTTAGCCATTAATTCTTCGGCTTCTGCAGGAGTTCTTTTCCTAGATTCATCAGTTAGTCCATTATAATATATATCAAGAAGCTCATTTTTAGGTAATGGACATCCAGGGTGTGCATGAATCAAGGCACAAAACCTTGTCCACGACTATAACGCCCCCGAATCGGGTCTATGCAGATCTTAGCATTTCCCGCCAAAACCCGCATAGAAGCGATTCAAAGACGCCCACCAGACACTTTCGTGTGGGTGGGATTTGATTACAAGTAGTTACATCACAGTAGTTTACAACAGAGTCCACAAGAACTTATATATACAACAACGACTCAACGAGTCAAGAATACAAAAGATACAATACGAAGATACAACTCAAGAAGAAAGCAAAGTAGTATCCGAGTACGGACAAGATCCAAATGGGACTAAGAGTCCTGAAGAATAACCGAGCGGTGTCCAACCCTGCCTAGGCCAAGCCGGAAGGGTAACCTTGCTAACGTCGTCATACATGTCAAGCCAAGAGGGGGCCGACAAAGGGCAAAGGAAAACAGAAAGAGAGCGGTCAGTACTGAGGCCAGTACACGACGAGACTAGAATTCGGCGGTCCTCGCCTACATAGGTATGGTGGGCTCAGCGGCAGCAAAGCTTGCACTATCTAACTTATAGAGACACGCTACAACTTAGGCTATTAGAGCGAGATAAGAGAGCACTACATGATGACTATATAGAACACCAAACATAACCCATCCGAAGATTTCCCCCTCGAATATCAGTCGAGGAAGTCCCCTTGCGGAACACACACAGTTGCAATTTTAGTTTAATAGGTGTTTAGTTGATAAGGCTAATTACTAATCATATTATTAGAGGCAAAACATTAGTGGCGTTGTCTATGATCATGACACTGTACTCCTGAGGCGTCCATAACCATGGACACACGGCTTCTCGAAAATATTTACCCTACAGGGGTGCACTACTGTACCCAAACACATGCTCAACCCTTCAGGAAGCATATTGCGCGAATCTCACAACAAGAACTATCCCTTAACTACGCGCATATCCAGAGGCATCACCTACTGTGTTGATCCAACCAAGAGGCACGACGATTCCCAAGGAAGGCACATCGTTTGAGTCTACGGCCGGGCGATGATCGGAAGATAACTTGTAGAGCTCCATCCCACCTCCGACACGATATCCCGATTTTATGCAATGCAAGCCATGGCAGTCCACCAAAACATCAAGTCCGAAGACATATCAACTCACCCATGTCCGAGGACATATTATGCGTATGCACCAAATGGAAAACCAATTTTGTAACCCTTTGGATATACGAATAGCGCCGGTAGTTGAGGGGGGATTCCAGAGGCCCCCATGTTTGGTTAGCGCGATCAACTCAGAACTGGTATCGTAGAATGAACGGGTCCTAGGTAGGCTCAAGCAGTTCCCAAAGGTGGTCCATACCGGGGCCTTATCATTAGGTGAAACCATAACCAACAACATCAGATTAATTATCTTATCACCAACCATACCCGAGTATCATTTTCCCCCTGTATGAGAGCGGTACTAAGCATGCCTACGACTCGCAAGGACAAAGCTAGCTAGACAAACAAGACAATAGGACAACCAAGGAAATATAGTGGAACAGGTAGATAAACGGACAATACTAAATCATCGACAATAAGGATAGCAATAGATCAATTGGAGGAAGTAAAGACTATAAATGCAAAATAGGTAGAAAGGGGAGAATGCTCGCCTGAGAAACAAAGTCGGGAAACCGGAGGCTTGTCGCAACTCGCATCCACTCATCGTCCTATCCGGTAAAGAAGCAAGCACTAGAAAGAACACCCGATGCAATATTTAATAATATGGCGGAAGATCCGGCATGTTTATGATATGATGCATGGCATGGTAATATGCGGTCCTACTTAGCAATATTAAGCGGAATCAGGATCCCGACAAATAAATATTATTGTTCGAGTTGTTTATCTGCCCCACAATTTAAATGTTGACTTAACAAAACAAATCATGGCGGTTCGCTACACAAATTTAAATGGAGGTAATATTAGACTAGATTCGCCCGCATATGGTCTCCATATTTAATTTAGGTGAATCGACAAAGTACCCCCAACAAATAAACATGAATGCAAGTATGGATGAATTAATATGCAACAAGTTATATTGTATTATCAAAATAGGGGTCTTGGATAGGGGTCGCACATTTGGGTTCGGAGATCTTGAGTTCGGGGTCGGTCTTTATATTCCATGGAGATCTTGGGGTTCGGTGCCCTTCAATTCCATGTCGGTGCACTTGACGGGGTAGCAACACCACAATAGGAATCTTATCAGAGGACACCCGGATACACGCGGAACCTCGCCTCGCCAACACATCGTACCATGATCACATCATCTTCAGTAATACCATCTCAACACATTACAGCAAGAGCAAGGCGGGCTTGGGCGTCGCACGGATATCTGCATTAGCCATCTACATGTTGACCAACAGGAACAATAAGGAGAACATGGACACATGAATGCTGCAAGGAGGCCTTGTCCCATTCGGGCATTACCTCGAACTCCTGTCTATCAGGAAGCAACGGAAGGGTGACAAGCTCATTTAGGTGCCCGAGGACGTCAGGAATAGGACGGCGCAGGCTTGCCTGCTTGACATCAGGAGAGGCCGACGTGGTTAGGTCGGAGTGAAGGGCATAGCGGGCGAGCTCAGCACAGGGGCCGGTAGAGACAGGAACCACGCATGGAGAAGAGGCGGTGCGATGAAGGACTGGGCCGGCGAGGATGGGGCGGCCGGGGCACGACAGAGCGGGCGGCGGCAGCGGTGCAGTGGCGCTACTTCCCGGGGGAAGCAGAGGCGACCGACACGCCAGGTAGGGGCGAGGCAACGAGGCCAAAGGGGCGGCAGTCGCGCGCGGGGTCGAGGACGAGGAGGGCCACCAGCGGCGAGGCCTTCAGGGCGTCGAGGGACGCAGGGATGTGGAGCATGTCCGGGCACACGCTGCAGAGGCCGCCGGAGGGGAGGAAGGGGGCGGCCGGACGCGGGGCTGGAGCTGACAGCGTTGGTCGCGCCTGCAACAAAGAAGAGGGCGGCCGCGAGGAGGTCTCGAGGTGGGGGGCGAGGGCGACGGACGAGAGAGGAGCGAGCGGTGGCAGGGTCACAGGGAGGCGGCGGCGGGTGGGCAAGCTTGGCGGTGGCAAGGTCGACTCGGGGCGGGGGCCGTGCCATGGAGCTCGAGGTAGAGAGGGGAGCGACCGACGGCGAGATCGAGCAGAGGGGGGCACGTGAGGCATTGCCGGGGAGAGGCGCTGGCGGCGGGGGGATGCGACATAGAGGAGAAGGGTGAGGGGGTCGCGAGGATGGAGACGAGGGGAATCAGGGGCGTGTGTGTGCGATGGTTGTGTGGGCCTGGTGGGCGTTGAGTTGTGTGCGTGTGTGCGTGTATGTGACAGGATGTGTGCGTGCCTAGGCGTGGTGTGTCCAGCGAAGGACTGGTGGTGTGTGTGCATGCGCGGTGTGTGTGGCGTGCAGCGACGGCAGGGTGGGTGCGTGTTTAGCTAGGTTTAGGCTAGGGTTTAATTGCGGGGTCGTAGGTGGCTAGCTGGGCCGTTTGGCCCAGTCGGCTGCCTCCCCCTAAAGCTCTTTTATTTTTATTTGTTTTAGTTTTAAAATACTTTTGTAAATAGTTTTTAGACAAATAAAAGATCTGAAAAAGACCGGGGTTTTCAATTTGAAATTAAAGAGGGGACTAATTAGAAAACAAAATAGACTTTTGGTTAAAATATTTTAGGGCAAAAGTATGCATGATGTCATGATGATGCATAAAAGAAAATAACAAGCAATTTTATTTCGGGATATTTCCGAGGCATTACAACTCGAACCACTAACAAGGATCGCGTCCCGAGATCCAAACAAAGGCACCGGGAGGGAAAGGTTGATGATTGGATATTCTTGAGTAGGGTTGATGGTCGCGACACCACTAACCAGAATTCTTGCTCCGTCTTGAAATTGTCGACACCACCAACAAGGGTTGGTTGCTCACGTTCTTCGGAAGAACACTCCGGAGAGGCAAAGGCGAAAGTAAAGGTCTCGAAGATAAGGCCACCTTTAAATTTCGTGGAAGGAGTAGAATTGCATGGATCCACCAATCAATGTATAAGAGCGAATGATAAGAGTAGTGGTATGGTCATGACTCCATCCCGCACTCAAAGAATTACCCTGTACCTGAATAGGAGGGTCGTGCAACTAAACTCTCGGAATCCAGATTGAAGATCTTGGCAAGTGGTGTTGGGAAAGCTTCGGAAAAAGGATCCAGAGATAAAGAGGTCGTCATCTTAGGAATCGTGAAACACCGGAAGCATAATAAAAGAGATTACATGGAGCAAAATCTAGATGTAGCACCACCGTTACAAAAGGAGGGAAGCGGAACCCTAAAGGTATGACAGAAACCCAACCACGAGAAAATCCTGGACTTGAAGAAGGTAAGAAATCAGATCAAAACACGCAAAGATAAGAAGGGAAAGATTAAAGATAAGGGGTAAAAGCAGATCTAATCAGATCTATCCAACACATTTGTAGCAAAATAGTTTTGACACTAGTCATCGGCCGTTAGCTAGGTTAACCTACAGGCTGGACCAGTGGGGTATCATAAACCTTTGATCTGATACCACTTGTAACGCCCCCGAATCGGGTCTATGCAGATCTTAGCATTTCCCGCCAAAACCCGCATAGAAGCGATTCAAAGACGCCCACCAGACACTTTCGTGTGGGTGGGATTTGATTACAAGTAGTTACATCACAGTAGTTTACAACAGAGTCCACAAGAACTTATATATACAACAACGACTCAACGAGTCAAGAATACAAAAGATACAATACGAAGATACAACTCAAGAAGAAAGCAAAGTAGTATCCAAGTACGGACAAGATCCAAATGGGACTAAGAGTCCTGAAGAATAACCAAGCGGTGTCCAACCCTGCCTAGGCCAAGCCGGAAGGGTAACTTTGCTAACGTCGTCAATCACATACCTATCAAGCCAATAGGGTGCCAACAAAGGGCAAAGGAAAACAGATAGAGAGTGGTCAGTACTGAGGCCAGTACACGGCGAGACTAGAATTCGGCGGTCCTCGCCTACATAGGTATGGTGGGCTCAGCGGCAGCAAAGCTTGCACTATCTAACTTATAGAGACACGCTACAAATTAGGCTATTAGAGCGAGATAAGAGAGCACTACACGATGACTATATATAACACCAAACATAACCCATCCGAAGATTTCCCCCTCGAAGACCAGTCGAGGAAGTACCCTTGCGGAACACACACGATGGTAATTTTAGTTAAGCAGGTGTTTAGTTGATAAGGCTAATTACTAATCATATTATTAGAGGCAAAACATTACTGGTGTTGTCTATGATCATGACACTATACTCCTGAGGCGTCCATAACCATGGACACACGGCTTCTCGAAAAGATTTACCCTGCAGGGGTGCACTACTATACCCAAACGCATGCTCAACCCTTCAGGCAACATATTACGCGTGCCTTCCGAATCTCACAACAAGAACTGTCCCTTAACTACGCGCATATCCAGAGGCATCACCTACTGTGTTGATCCAACCAAGAGGCACGACGATTCCCAAGGAAGGCACATCGTTTGAGTCTACGGCCGGGCGATGATCGGAAGATAACTTGTAGAGCTCCATCCCACCTCCGACATGATATCCCGATTTTATGCAATGCAAGCCATGGCAGTCCACCAAAACATCAAGTCCGAAGACATATCAACTCACCCATGTCCGAGGACATATTATGCGTATGCACCAAATGGAAAACCAATTTTGTAACCCTTTGGATATACGAATAGCGCCGGTAGTTGAGGGGGGATTCGAGAGGCCCCCATGTTTGGTTAGCGCGATCAACTCAGAACCGGTATCGTAGAACGAACGGGTCCTAGGTCGGCTCAAGCAGTTCCCAAAGGTGGTCCCTGCCGGGGCCTTATCATTAGGTGAAACCATAACCAACAACATCAGATTAATTATCTTATCACCAACCATACCCGAGTATCATTTCCCCCCTGTATGAGAGCGGTACTAAGCATGCCTACGACTCGGAAGGACAAAGCTAGCTAGACAAACAAGACAATAGGACAACCAAGGAAATATAGTGGAGCAGGTAGATAAAGGGACAATACTAAAGCATCGACAATAAGGATAGCAATAAATCAATTGGAGGAAGTAAAGACTATAAATGCAAAATAGGTAGAAAGGGGAGAATGCTCGCCTGAGAAACAAAGTTGGGAAACCGGAGGCTTGTCGCAACTCGCATCCACTCATCGTCCTATCCGGTAAAGAAGCAAGCACTAGAAAGAACACCCGATGCAATATTTAATAATATGGCGGAAGATCCGGCATGTTTATGATATGATGCATGGCATGGTAATATGCGGTCCTACTTAGCAATATTAAGCGGAATCGGGACCCCGACAAATAAATATTATGGTTTGAGTTGTTTATCTGCCCCACAATTTAAATGTTGACTTAACAAAACAAATCGTGGCGGTTCGCTACACAAATTTAAATGGAGGTAATATTAGACTAGATTCGCCCGCATATGGTCTCCATATTTAATTTAGGTGAATCGACAAAGTACCCCCAACAAATAAACATGAATGCAAGTATGGATGAATTAATATGCAACAAGTTATATTGTATTTCAAAATAGGGGTCTTGGATAGGGGTCGCACATTTGGGTTCGGAGATCTTGAGTTCGGGTTCGGTCTTCAGATTCCATGGAGATCTTGGGGTTCGACGCCCTTCGATTCCATGTCGGTGCACTTGACGGGGTAGCAACACCACAATAGGAATCTTATCAGAGGACACCCGGATACACGCGGAACCTCGCCTCGCCAACACATCGTACCATGATCACATCATCTTCAGTAATACCATCTCAACACATTACAGCAAGAGAAAGGCGGGCTTGGGCGTCGCACGGATATCTGCATTAGCCATCTACATGTTAACCAAAAGGAACAATAAGGAGAACATGGACACATGAATGCTGCAAGGAGGCCTTGTCCCATTCGGGCATTACCTCGAACACATGTCTATCAGGAAGCAACGGAAGGGTGACAAGCTCGTTTAGGTGCCCCAAGACGCCAGGAATAGGATGGCACAGGCTTGCCTGCTTGACATCGAGAGAGGCCGACGTGGTCAGGTCGGAGTGAAGGGCATAGCGGGCGAGCTCAGCACAGGGGCCGGAAGAGACAGGAACCACGCATGGAGAAGAGGCGGTGCGATGAAGGACTGGGCCGGCGAGGATGGAGCGGCCGGGGTGCGGCAGAGCGGGCAGCGGCAGCGGTGTAGTGGCGCTACTACCCGAGGGAAGCAGAGGCGGCCGACACGCCAGGCAGGGGCAAGGCGACGAGGCCAGAGGGGCGGCAGTTGTGCGCAGGGTCGAGGACGAGGAGGGACACGGGCGGCGAGGCCTTAAGGGCGTCGAGGGACGCAGGGACGTGGAGCACGGTCGGGCACACGCTGCAGAGGCCGTCGGAGGGGAGGAAGGGGCGGTCGAACGCGGCGCTGGAGCTGACAACGTCGGTCGCACCTGCAACAAAGAAGAGGGCGGCCGCGAGGAGGTCTCGAGGTAGGGGGCGAGGGCGACGAACGAGAGAGGAGCGAGCGGTGGCAGGGTCACAGGGAGGTGGCGGTGGCGGCTGGGCAAGATCGGCGGTGGCAAGGTCGACTCGGGGCGGGGGCCGTGCCATGGAGCTCGAGGCGGAGAGGGGAGCAACCGCCGGCGAGATCAAGTAGAGGGGGGAATGGGGCACGTGAGGCATTGCCGGGGAGAGGCGTTGGCGGCGAGGGGATGCGACATAGAGGAGAAGGGCGAGGGGGTCGCGAGGATGGAGATGGGAGGAATCAGGGGCGTGTGTGTGCGATGGTTGTGTGGGCCTGGTGGGCGTTGAGTTGTGTGCGTGTGTGCGTGTACGTGACAGGATGTGTGCGTGCCTAGGCGTGGTGTGTCCACCGAAGGACTGGTGGTGTGTGTGCGTGCACGGTGTGTGTGGCATGCAGCGGCTGCGGGGTGGGTGCGTGTGTAGCTAGGTTTAGGCTAGGGTTTAATTATGGGGTCGTAGGTGGCTAGCTGGGCCGTTTGGCCCGGTCGGCCGCCTCCCCCTAAAACTCTTTTATTTTTATTTGTTTTAGTTTTAAAAGACTTTTGTAAATAGTTTTTAGACAAATAAAAGATCTAAAAAAGACCGGGGTTTTCGATTTGAAATTAAAGAGGGGACTAATTAGAAAACAAAATAGACTTTTGGTTAAAATATTTTAGGGAAAAAGTATGCATGATGTCATGATGATGCATAAAAGAAAATAACAAGCAATTTTATTTCGAGATATTTTCCGAGGCATTACAATGACTCAGGCAATTTCTCCTCTTCTCCCTATTTAAAATCAAAAAGTTTCTGCAAAACAGCATGTCGAGCATTAGGAGGGAAATATTTCTGAAAGAAAGTAGCAATCAAGCAATCAGGGCTATCAATGGATCCAGGAGGTAAACTATTAAACCAAGCTTTAGCTTCTTATTTTAGTGAAAAGGGGAAAATTTTAGCAACAAAGTAGGTGCACATCTTAACATCATCAGAAAATAAGGCACTCATAGTAGAAAGCTCAGTCATATGTGCCATAGCCCTTTCATTCTTAGTCCCACAAAAAGTTCTTTTTCAACAATGTTTATATGGGATAAATCAAGAGAGAAATCATAATCTTTATCTTTAATGTTTATGGGAGAAGTGGTAAACTTAGCATCAGGAAATAGTTTAGGTATAATAGTATGTTTCTCAAGAAGACTCTTAATAGAACTAGCACCACGTGTGTTTCGATATTCTTCAATAAATTCATCAGTCATTTCAATATAACCATCATTGATATCATAACTCTCTCTAGACTCAGGTGAGCTAATAGGTGTAATAGTGTCCTCACTAGGAGTTTCAGTGTTTCCCAATATAGTTCTAGCAATTGTATCATCTAGGAAAGGACCTAATGGACCACTCTCATCAAGCACAGTAGAAATAACATCATGAGCATCAGAAGAAATTTTGGATTCAGTAGTAGTAGCAGTGTGTGTAGCATGTGTATGTGGTGGTGGTGTAACAAGTTTACTTATAACAGACGGTGAATCAAGAGCAGCAAAGGTGTTTAGAATTGTACTTCTTCTTGTAGTGGATGGTAAAATAGGAAACTTTCCATCACGAGACTATCCCATGATGAAAATGATAACAGCGAACAATAATAAATCCAAGTGAACTTACAAATAAAGCTATGCTCCCCGGCAACGGCGCCAGAAAATAGTCTTGATTACCCAGAAGTATAGGGGATCGCAACAGTCTTCAAGGGTAGTATAACCCAATTTATTGATTCGACACAAGGGGATCCAGATAATATTTATAAGTCTTAACAACTGAGTTGTCAATTCAGCTGCACCTAGAAATAGTCTTGCTCATAGTGGTTTATCAGTAGCAATAGTTTCGTAGTAGGAATAGCAAAGTAACAGCAGCAGTAAAACAAAGGCAGTAGTAACAATAGTAGCAAACAACATGGTTTGAGTGCGGTAGGCACAGGGATGGATGGGCGGGCGTTGCATGGACAAGACTAATCAATTACTATCAAGATCTAGGGCATTTGCAGATAAATAAAATAAAGCATCCTGATACGTCCAATTTGCATCACCATTCTATATCATAATTTGCCTCTATTCATTGATATATTTCTTATTATGAGGTGGTGTTTATGTCCTTTCCTCTGTTTTTGCATGTTGGATGATTCTTGGAGGATGGACTGCTAGAGTCAGGTTTCTGATGGAAAAAGAGGTGTTTTGATGCAATTTCGCGAAGATCAGAAAAATACCAGAAAAATATTGGAAAATTATATTTTCCAAAAGACGAAGGAAGCCAGAAGGGGAGGCGTAGCTGGGCCACAGGGGGCCCACACCCCCCTAGGCGCGGGTCCCCCCTAGGCTGCGCCTAGGGTAGGTGTGGCCCACCTGGCCGGCCTCCGACTCCGTCCTCTCGCCTATATCTTCTTCTCGGAACCCTAATATCGGGAGGGCGACCATAGAAAGATTTCCGCCGCCTCTGTGGGGCAGAAAACACCAAGAGAGAAAGAGATCTCTGGTAGACAAATTTCTGCCGGAGAAATCCCTTTCCGGAGAGGGGAGATCATCGCCATCAACACCATCATCAAGCTAGGCTTCAGCGGGATCATCATCATACACACCATCATCTCCACCAGCACCATCATGACCACTTCATCCCGCTGTAACAATTGTGTTGGATATTGCTTTAGTTCTTAGGGGAAACTTTCCCGGTGTTGATTACTATTGTAGTTGATGCTTGTGAGTGGAACCATTGGATTATTGCTTATGTTTAGATTGTTATCCATCACCATATCATCTTTGATCTTGATCCATATGATGTCTTGTGAGTAGTTCGTCTAGTTCTTGAGGACATGGGAGAAGTCATGTTGTTAGTAGTGGATTTGTGTTGAGTTATTATTCAATGGTTTAGTATTTAAGTTGTTGTGCTATTCTTGTAGTGGTGTCATGTGAACGTCTACTACATGATACTTCACCATTTATGCGCCTAGGGGAATGCATTGTGTATTTGGCTACTAATTGTGGGGTTGCCGGAGTGACAGAAACCTGAACCCCCGTTAGGACACCTTTGCACAAGGGAGTATAGGATCTCAGAGTTTAAGGCTGTGGTTAGGTTTATATCTTAATTACTTTCCTGTAGTTGCGGATGCTTGCAGGGGGTTTAATCACAAGTATGTATTAGTCCAAGGTCGGTACATTAGCACAGGTTCACCCACACAACACTTACAACACCAAAGAAGAGTACTCAGCTATTTGAAGCAAAAGCACTTGACAGAATTCCCATGTGTCCTCGAGAACGTTTGGTCCTTATAAGTATTTCCACTGATTTGTCCTTTGCTAAGAAAGGATTGGGCCACTCGCTGCAGTTGTTCGTTGTCTTTATTACTTGCACTTTGTTTTGTTTCTTTATCATAAAACCCCTAAAAATCCGTTTGCTAAGTATTTACAGAGATTTTCTACTCCATACCACTAGTCAACACCTTCTGCTCCTTGTTGGGATCGACACTCCTATTTATCGAAAGTACTACGATACACCCCCTATACTTGTGGATCATCAAGACTATTTTCTGGCGCCATTGCTAGAGAGTGAAGCGCTATTGAAGAGTGGAACTGGTAAAGGAAACTTCTACCGTGAGTACTGTTTTTATTTCTGTTTGTTGATTTGTTTCCAATATGAATAACCCACTTGGTTTTTTGTTTGGGAAAACTACTACCACTGTTAGGGTCGTGGATGAACCACCACCTGTTGAGATAGATCCTTTTAAGATACCTACAAGTATTGTTGATCGTGTTATGGATAATTATTATTTAGGGGGTGGAACTGTCCACCCTGGTGATCGCTTGCTTTTTATCCATGAATTATGTGGGTTGTTTAAGTGTGCAGGTATCACAACTGAACATGTGAAGAAGTTACTCTCTATATCTTTGAAAGGGAGAGCTGAAGAATGGTATAAGCTACTGAAGAATGGACAATCCATGGAATGGGAGGAAATGACATCTCTCTTTTATTCTAAATTCTATCCTCCCGATGAGATTCATAAGGATAGAAATCTGATATATAACTTTTGTCCTCGTGATGGAGAGAGTACATCTCAAGCTTGGGGGAGATTGAATTTACTAATGCTTAAATGTTCTATTCATGAACTCCCTAATAATATTATTATCAATAATTTTCATGCCAGGCTTTCTCTTCATGATAAAGATTTACTAGATGCTTCTTGTGCTGGATCATTCACACGTATGAAGGAAGAAGCTAAATGGGATCTCCTAGACCATATTCAAGAGAACACTAAAGTTTGGGAGAATGACAAAGGAAGAAATTCAGGTATAAATTATGGTTATGAATGCATAAAGTCTTTTATGGGAACTGATGACTTTCATGATATTAGAAATGATTTTGGTCTTGATTCTCAATGTATTGCCAACTGTTTTAAGGCCTTTGCCTCTTACATAGAAATTCCCAAGAAGAAGTGGAATAAGTACCATGCTCCTTTGGTAGAGGCTACGGTTCTACCAGATCTCGGACGTAGATTATAGGGGTGGAAGTAAGGACGGAGAGGCTGGAGGCGCAGACGCCGGCGGATGGGCGCCGTCGCTGCGAGAGGGAGGAGGCGGCGGCTAGGGTTTGGGGCTCCCGTCTCCTGAGGGAGACGACAACATAATATGTTTATTGTCTGATTATAATCAAAGGGGTACATGCGTTTATATAGGAGGGCAGCTCCTCTAAACCCTAGATAACTTGGGCTAAGCCCCTAATTGGGCCTCTTTCGTGTATACTGGAGCCCGACCATAACATCTCTCCCCGCCTTCTCAAACAGCTCGTCCTCGAGATGAACATCTGGAAACTGCTGGCGGAAATCATCGAGCTGCTCCCAAGTTGCTTCCTCCTTGGGCAGGCCAGCCCACTGCACCAAGACATGCCACATGCCGCGATGCTACTATGCCTGCATCACCTTCGCCACCTTCGCAGGAGCCGGCAGAAGTCGGCTATCCGAAGTAGGAGGAAGGGCCAGTGGCGCTGCAGGAGGGTCCCCGCGGTAGGCCTTCAGTAAGCCAACATGGAAGACGTCGTGGAGGCGAGACCCAGCTGGCAGCTCAAGGCGGTATGCGAGTGTGCCAACATGCTCCAGCACACGAAAGGGACCGGCATAGCGGGGTCCCAATTTGCGCTTGGAGCACGGGTCCAGGGACTGCGTGGTCCTGTGAAGGAGGCGCAACCACACCCAATCGTCCACCGTGAACTCCCCCTCTCGATGATGAGCATCATAGTACTTCCTGGCCAGCTATTGTGCTTGGAGAAGACGCTGGTGCGCCTCAGTCAGGATCTCGTCGCGGGTGTGGAGTAAGTCGCCCGCCGTCTCGGACCGAGCCATGCCAGGATCAAAAGGAAGCATCGCCGGAGGTGGGCGCCCGTAGACTACCTCAAAAGGCATGGCATGCAGGGCGGAGTGATAGGAGGTGTTGTAGCAGTACTACGCCCACGCCAACCAGTCTACCCAAGCTCGTGGACGATCACCCATAACACAGCGCAAATACATGGCGATCACCTTGTTGACCACCGCGGACTGGCCGTCCGTCTGAGGGTGAAACGCCGTGCTCATGCGGAGCTTCACGCCCGCCAGCCGAAAGAGATCCCGCCACACGTGACCCGTGAACACAGGATCACGGTCGCTGACGATGGACGAAGGAGACCCGTGGAGGCGAACGATGCCGTCAAATAAGGCCCGTGCCACGGATGCGGCTGTATAGGGGTGACCGAGGGCGATGAAGTGCGCGTACTTGGAGAAGCGGTCAACCACCGTGAGGATGACGGATTTGCCGCCCACCTTGGGAAGGCCCTCGATGAAGTCCATGGAGATATCTGCCCACACCTAGGAGGGTACGTCTAGCGGCTGTAGCAGACCCGCGGGTCGCAGTGTCTCCGTCTTGTTCCGCTGGCATGTCATGCATGACCGCACCCAGTCACGGACCAGCGCACCATCACCGGGAATGTAGAAATCAGCACGGATGCGATGGAGGGTCTTCTGCACGCCCTCGTGTCCTGCAGATTTTGCCAGGGACAAGACCTGGTGGCGCAGGTCACCGTGGTCGGGCACGAAGAGGCGACGACCGTGTATAAGCAGCCCATCGTCTAGGCGCCCCCAGCTCGCCGGTGTCAAGGCGCTCGCGGAGCGCCTGTGCGTCCGCGGCAGTAGAAGTTGCCCGGCGAATGTCGTCGATGAAGGCGAAGGACGGCCCGGAGCGGATGCACAGGACGGCGGCCGCCGTGGCAACATCGTCTGTGACATCCTCAGTGTCGCGGCGGGACAAGGCGTCGGCGACCATGTTGAGACGGCCGGGGCGGTACTCGACGGTGAAGTCGAAGCCAAAGAGCTTGCTGATCCACTGGTGCTACGGGATGGTGGAGAGGCGCTGGTCCAGCAAGAACTTGAGGCTGTAGTGGTCCGTACGCACACGGAACGACCGGCCCCAAAGGTAAGGTCGCCAGTGGCGCACTGCCTGGACCAGCCCGATAAGCTCGCGTTCGTATGCCGCGAGCTTGTGATGGCGAGCGGCGAAGGGGCGGCTGAAGAAGGCCAGCGGACCTTCGCCCTGGTGGAGGACAGCGTCGAAACCGATGCCGGAGGCGTCGCAGTCCACCACGAACGGCATGTCGAAGTCCGGCATCTGGAGGACGAGTCCCATCGTGAGCGCCCGCTGGAGAGCTTCGAACATCGTAGTCGCCTCCTCGTCCCAGGAGAAGGCATCGCGGTGAAGGAGGCGCGTCAGTGGCGCGGCGATGAGGCCGAAGTCCCAGATGTACTTCCGGTAGTAGCTGGCGAGGCCCAAGAAGCCGCGGAGAGCCCGCGGGGACCGCATGGTCGGCCACGCGACGACGGCGGCGACCTTGTCTGCGTTCATCGCGACACCTTTCGCCGAGATGACGTGCCCCAGGTACGCGACAGAGGTCGTGCCGAACGAGCACTTCGAGCGCTTGAGGTGGAGACGATGCGCTCGAAGCTCGTTGAAGATGATGGCCACGTGCTGCAGGTGCTCTGCCCAGGATGAACTATAGATAAGAATGTCATCAAAGAAAACAAGCACAAAACGACGCAAGTATGGGCTGAGCACGTCGTTCATCAGGGCCTGGAAGGTTGTCGGCGCGTTGGAGAGGCCGAACGGCATCACCAGGAACTCGAAGTGGCCATGGTGAGTACGGAACACCGTCTTCTCGATGTCTTCTAGGTGCATGCGCACCTGATGATAGCCCGAGCGCAGGTCGAGCTTGGTGAAGAAGCGCGCCCCGTGTAGCTCGTCCAAGAGCTCATCCACGATGGGGATGGGGAACTTGTCCTTGGACGTCATGGCGTTGAGGGCGCGGTAGTCGATGCAGAAGCGCCATGTGCTGTCGGGCTTGCGCACAAGGAGCACCGGGGCGGAGAACGGCGATGTCGAAATCCGGATGATGCCCTGCGCGAGCATGACCGCCACCTGGCGCTCGAGCTCGTCCTTCTGCAGCTAGGGGTACCGGTACGGGCGCACTGCGACATGCGCCGTGTCCGGCAGCAGGTGGATGCAGTGGTCACAGGGCCGTGCGGGTGGGAGGCCCTGTGGCTCGTCGAAGATGTCGCTGTGCTGCTACAGGAGGTCGGCCAGGAGCGGATGCGCCTCGTCAAGTGCGTCCGCCATCAACTGAAGTTGTGGGGTCGCGGCGCCGGAGCCGCCGATGCTTGTCCACTGAACGCGATGGCCCCCCGCGCGCCAGAAGATGAGGGACAGTACGTCGAGGTCCCAAAGGATGGGGCCTAGTGTGGACAGGAAATCGACGCCGAGGATGAAGTCGTAGCATCCCAGGTCGATGCCGACGTAGTTGATGGAGAAGGGCTCGTCGCCGATGAGGACGGGAACCTGCCGCGCCACGCCGTGGCAAGTAAGGCGGCCCCCGTTGGCGACGGTGACGCTGAACTTCTCCGCGCCCGCCGGCTGAAGTGCGAGGCGGTGCATGGCATCCCTGGACAGGAAGTTGTGCGTCGAGCCCGTGTCCATGAGCGCGGTGAGATGCTCCCCGTTGATCGTCACCGGAAGCATCATCGTCTTTGTCGTCTTGATGCCTGCCAAGACATGAAGGGAGACGACGAAGGCGGTCGCATCGACCGGCCCGTAGGTCGTGACACCGGCCTCGGAGAGTGTGGTGGTGTCGAGCTCCGCGGTTAGGGCCTCTACCTCCAAGTAGAACAGGCGGGCGCACGTATGACCCGGCGCATACGGCTCGTCGCAGTTGAAGCACATGCCCTTGCGGCGCCGCTCGAGCTGCTCGGTTGACGTCAAGCGCCGGAAGGTACGCGTCGGCGCGGGGGCGGCGGCAGTAGCGGCCGGCAGAGCAGGACGCGTCGGGGTGGCGGCCGCCGGTGCAGGGAGGGTCGGGGGACGCGCGCCGCGGCCTGGGAACGCCTGCTGCATGGCGTTGGCGCGCTGCTCGTACGCGCGCGCGTAGTACATGGCCGTCTGCAGGTCCTGGGGGTCGCGCATCTCGACGTCGACGCAGATGTGGTCGGGGAGGCCGCCGACGAAGAGCTCGGCGCGCTGGCGAGCCGTTACGCCAGGCGTATGGCAGGCCAACGTCTGGAAGCGGTCGGCGAAGTCTTGCACCGAGGTTGTGAAGGGGAGGCGACCGAGCTCGGCCAGGCGGCTCCCACGTATGGGGGGACGAATCGGAGGAGGCATAGGTCGCGAAAGCGCTCCCACGGAGGCATCCCGCCCTCGTCCTGCTCGAGGGCGTAGTACCACGTCTGTGCGGCGCCACGGAGGTGGTAGGAGGCGATCCACGTGCGGTCGGACGCCATGGTCCGTTGCCCCCGGAAAAACTGGTCGCACTGATTGAGCCAGTTCAGGGGGTCGACGGTTCCGTCATAGGTGGCAAACTCCATCTTGGTGAAGCGAGGCGGCTGCTGTACGTGCGGCGAGGCCGTGTAGGCGCTCTCGTGGTGACCCGTCGCGGTGGGAGGAGAGTACTGCGGCACCATGGAGCTCCCGACGTATGGGTCAGTATACCCGCCGAAGGTGGTGGCGGGCGGCGGCAGCACCGTCGGCTGTGGTGGCGCCGACGTGTAGATCGGCATGTCAATCCACATCGGCAGCGGGGACGGCGATGACGGGAACCTGATCTGGGTGATCGGGATTCCCTGGGGCGCGACGGTGGACGGTGGTGTTGGTGCGAGGGGCGCCGCCGACGGGGGCGGTGGCACGTAGGGAGCCTAGAGGAAGGTCCGTAGGTTCGAGACCGCCAGGGTGAGGTTGCAGATCGCCGACAACATCTCCGCCGGAGGGAGGACGGTGGCCGCGGCGCCCGAGGCGGGCGGACCCAAGGTGGCCGGCGGCGGCGTCTGCTGCGAGGTGGCGGTGGCCGCGGCGGTGGAGGCGGCAGCGGTGGTAGGGAGGACGGAAGAACTCATCGAACCAGAGCAATCTGGTACCAAATTGGTAGAGGCTACGGTTCTACCAGATCTCGGACGTAGATTATAGGGGTGGAAGTGAGGACGGAGAGGCTGGAGGCGCAGATGCCGGCGGCTGGGCGCCGTCGCTGCGAGAGGGAGGAGGCTGCGGCTAGGGTTTGGGGTTCCCGTCTCCTGAGGGAGACGACAACAGAATATGTTTATTGTCTAATTATAATCAAAGGGGTACATGCGTTTATATAGGAGGGCAGCTCCTCTAAACCCTAGATAACTTGGGCTAAGCCCCTAATTGGGCCTCTTTCGTGTATACTGGAGCCCGATCATAACTTCCTTATAAAGATGTTGTTAGTCATGTTCCTGTTAGAAGCACCGAAGTTTGTACTACTAATCATATTGTGCATGAACCTTATGTTGAGAAATACCTTTCCCAGCTAAGGTAAAGGAGTATTCTATGATTATTAGTGCAAATAACAAAGGTACTAAGAAAACTGTGGAACCTGATGAGCAAATGAATATTGAACCTATGGTAGCTATTGTGAAAGACACTGTCACTAGAAATATAGAGGATGAGCACATTGTCTTCTATGAAGACGCTTCTAATATTGTCTCTCATCCTAGTAAGTCTAGAAAAGCTAGTGTTCCTGTGCTTTCTATTAAAATTGGTGGTCATTGCTACTACGGTTTATGTGATATTGGTGCAAGTTCTAGTGCTATTCCTTATAAGCTTTACATGGAAATTATGCATGAAATTGGTCCTTGTGAGCTTGAGGACATTGATGTGTTTATTCACCTTGCAAATAAGGAAACCATTTGCCCCATTGGTATTGTAAGAGATGTGGAGGTTCTCTGTGGTAAAATTAAGTACCCTGCTGATTTTCTAGTACTTAATTCAGCAGCTAGTAAAACTTCCCCTATCATTTTTGGTAGACCTTTCTTGAACACTTGTGGAGATATATAGATTGTAAGCAAGAGAAAGTTTTAACTAAGTTTGATGGAGATTCTTATGAGTTTAATGTTGGGGATATGCTATATGGGTATCCTCATAGCATGTCTCCTATCCGGATAACCCGGGTGGCCCAACGTTGGTAGCATGGCCTATGGCCTGCTAGGCAGCCTAGTTAGATGGATCTAGAAGGGAGGCCCATTCCGTATAAAGGAAGGCTACGGAGGAGTCACCGACATACCGGAGCCTTGGAGTGCAAGACATGTTAGATTAATCGTATACTGTGTAGGAGTCTGTAACCTGTCCGGCTGGGACTTTCCCTGTAACCCTAGGACCTGGCGACTATATAAGTCGGGCCTATGGGAGCCTTTAGGGAATAAATCAACTCATACCTCGCATAGCGAACCGATCCCTGTAACTCGGCGTATTGCCATTATAGTGATTTATAGCAGGAGTAGGATTCCGCCACCATTGTGGGATCTGAACCTGGGTAAGCTGTGTTACCTCGTACCCGTCAATCGTCCGCCTTACCCCCACGTCTCTACACGCACTATGGGGACCCCTCCATGGCGTACTCGTCGGCAATACCACGACATTTAACTTTTCCAAATTTGCTAAAGCTCGTTGTGAAAATAGCTTGCCTAATGAAGATTTCAGGATGGAACAACTTGCTTCTATTAATCCTGTTTATGACCTTGGACTTCTTTTTGATGATTGTAAGTATGCTCATTCTAATAATAAAGTTGTTGCCAATGACAGTTATATTGTCAACTTTATTCAAAGTGCTACTGAAAGTTATTATGAGAGAGGGAAACATGGTTTTATGCATCTCAATAATGTTAAGTTTCCTCGTTTTATGTTGAAAGCTTTGAAGTTGCATTTGTTTTGTCTTCCTATGCTAGTGGATTTTTGTTTCAACAATTTGTTTTCTCATGTAACCCCCATGCATAGGAAGTGGGTTAGACTCAAATGTGTTGGTTATTTGCTTCTTGATGCTCTCTTTCACTCCAGATATATATCTCCTATGTGAGCATCTTTAAAGATTTCAAGCCTAACTTAAAGGCATTAAAGAAAAGTACTTGTTGGGAGATAACCCAAGAGTTTGGTTGAGCTTGGAAGTTATTACCTCAGTAATAACGTCTCCTTATACTTTTTGTTTTTTGTTGTTTTTTGTGTCAAGTTCAACTACTTTTGAGAAGTAGAGGAGTTGTGAAAAGTGGTTGTCCTGGGACAGATTTTGATGTTGTTTTGTAAAAATTCGTGAAGGTCACAGTACTTCGGATGGAGCTGTATTTTTCTGAGCTTGTTCTCCAAGTTGTTACCCAACTTTCATTATTTTTGCACTTTCTGATTTGAGCAACAAAAGGTTTTCGAAAAAATCAATCTTTACCTACTGGTCTGTTTTGACAGATTTCTATTATCATTTGCATTTGCCTCTTACATAAGCCTTTGTTTTGATGGATTTCAGTTGAAGTGTGAACCTAAAGGTTTATTGTTTTTGCTTACAATAATGTTGCCATTGAGGTTTGTGTGAGACCTTGTAGGAAAGGAATTTCCAGGAGAAGGAGGAAAGGAGTCTGCAGAGTTCGACTTTGAATAGGTAAAAGTGGTGAAAACAGAAGGTTCGTGAAAGCCTAATATTTTTATACTTTTGATGTTTTTATTACATAAGGAAAGTTACGAGACGGAATAGAGGAGGAAACGAAGGCCGGGGTGGCCAAACCCACCCCAGGCGCGACCCCATCTGCCCGCGCCTGGAGGGGATGTGAGCACCCCGAGCTCTGTCTCAGCCTCGTTTTCGTACCAATACCTTCCTTATGCATTGAAACTTCATAATATATAACCCCCGGATCCCTCGAGGTTCGTGCATCGTGTTATCATCGTGTTTTTGTTTCGATCTATTTCTGTCAGGAAATCTTCTCAAGTTTAGAGCACCATGGTCTCCGCCAACGACAAAGGCAAGAAGCCCGAGGAAGATGATCCTCAAAACCCCAAGGAGGAGGAGATTTTGGTTGGGGATGAAGAAGACATGGAGGATGATGAGCATCCGGACACCCGCGCTACCGTCGCAAGCATTGGAGTGGTGGAAAAACCTATCAAGCTTAGGAGGACAACACGAATGTCTACAGGAGGGAAACCTCTACGTCTTATCTACAATCCACGGTCATCTCCTCCACGTACCAAGAGACCCTTCCATACTCTTATACATGAGCATCAATACCAACAGGTGCCCAAAGGGAACTTGCTATCGATGTGGGATTTGCCTTGTTCTAACCATGCAGGGGAGGAAGAGTGGGGAAAGAATAGCAAGGACTGGGATTCTCGGTCTGATTTGATCATGAATCGCATTGAGGAAAATTCGGAGTTGATTCGTACTCTAACCTTTGAGATTGAGGATTTGAGGAAACTGATTGAGGATCTTATCAAGAGAACACCACCACCGCTGAAGGAGTAATTCGTCATCAGGTTTGGCATCCCCTTGGCTTGTTCCAAGCTTGGGGGGAGTGTCGCGGTATCACCATCATTATCTTCTATCTTTTACCTTTTTAGTGGATTCATATCTTTGGTAGAGAGGTTATCTTATAGTTTGGTTTGCATGTGGAAGTATATCTCCTTTAGTTGGTTATCTATGTATCCCTTGGTGTGAGTGCCTTTATGGAATATTAATGAGAAGTTTCATCTTTTACCTTTTGCACTTGTTATTTTAGTCTGCAATCTCTATTATATGATTGATCTTATTGATCAGTATTGACATCACTTTGGGAGCATCAAGTAAATCTAAATTGGTTTTGGCCAACCGAGCTCTGCTCAGTAGCAACACTTTTTGAGGTTTGAAAGGAAAAAAGAAAAGGCTTACAAGTATTTTATATCATTTATTTTCTTTCTTGTTGGCTCATAAGCTTAGTATTATTTATTTAAAATCTTTTGTGTCTTCAAGGAAGATTGCATGTTTGGATTTATCACTTGTAGGTTTGCTTGTTTCTTTAAACTCTCTTGCTTGCTACCTAGCCTTGATAGCCAAAAACCTTTTTTGAGAAGGCATACTTCTCATGCTTCCAATCCCTTTGAACCAAAATCTGTGCCATTTGTGTGCACTATATCTACCTATTAGCATTATTGCTATTCCAAGTAAATTCTCAAGCTTCATCTATCTTTCGAATTAAAAAGTATTTTGTTATGTGAAAACTAGTTAGTAAAGCTCTTACGAACTTGATGGCACACCTTATTTTCTTTTCCCCTAATAGACTTGAACCATTGTGTCATCGAAGTTGTATATGCTTGCATCTATACGTTGGAATTAGCAAAACTGTGCTATCACGGGGAACACTTTCAACATTGCACCTGTACGTTGTACACAGTTGATATCATGCTCTTTTGTCTATGAATGTCACCGGTGTGAAATAAAGAGGGAACTTGTAAGTCCATGGAGATATGTATTTTGTATTAGAGAAACGCCTGGGCCGCTAACCTAAGCCATGCCTAATCATGGTGGAAACTTGCAGCATCACCATAATGAGCATTCTGTGAAGCATCCTCAATAAAAAGCTATGCACATAGTAAATAAAAAGATCGCTGAGATACTCATTGTCTGCTTGCCTTATCATTTTGTTTATGGGATAGCTCCTATACCATGTGCAAGGGGTAGCTCGTTGGCGGTTCTTTATGATACACATATACTTATAATGATAAGAACTTACCGGTGACTAAAGTTGAGTAGCATGAGGAGCAGCCCTCGTACTCAAGGGACATGAGATTGCCAACTTATATTTCGTCAAGCATATACTCCATCCTTGTTCACTTTAACCTTAATCATCTCAAGATGCCTATGATAGGGGCAATGCGGGCTTAAAGCTAGTAAGTACCATAATCTTTTGGAAGCTCTTTATGACTTGAAATCCCTGCTTCCCTCTATGAAGGAACCTTTCTTCTACTTCCAAGTTTAGTTAGTAAACATACTTCCTCTCTATCTCCAGCAAGCATTTGAATTGTTGTGTTGCAAGCATTCATATGATGGTTTATTCAATCATGTTCTTTATCTTCCTTGTTTTCACAAGACTCTTATCTATGGAGTATTACTTTGAAAGCCTTCATTTTGAAAAACCTTTTTGAGCAAAGAGTGCTCCTGTTATAAAACTTCTACAAAAAAGCTTCTTGTGAAACTGTTTGCCAGCTGTTCTCTGACCAAGAATAAAGTTTGCCAATTCCAATTATGATTTATCTTTATGCATCTCTATTGTGACTCCTGTACTTGTTGTAAGCTAAGTTATATAATGGTGAATTTCCTTCTTATATAAATTTGTGTAATGGTAAGTGTGATGCTTCCTGCCCATATTATTTTATCGACACTTCACTCCATAAACCTGTGGACATGTTTACGGAGCTCAGTTTTCGCTTGGGGACAAGCGAAGGTCTAAGCTTGGGGGGAGTTGATACGTCCAATTTCCATCACCATTCTATATCATAATTTGCCTATATTCATTGATATATTTCTTATTATGAGGTGTTGTTTATGTCTTTTCCTCTATTTTTGCATGTTGGATGATTCTTGGAGGATGGAATGTCGGAGTTAGGTTTCTGATGGAAAAAGAGCTGGGCCACAGGGGGCCCACACCCCCTAGGCGCGGGTCCCCCCTGGGCCGCGCCTAGGGCATGTGTTTTCCCACCTGGCCGGCCTCCGACTCCGCCCTCTCGCCTATATCTTCCTCTCGGAACCCTAATATCGGGAGGGCGACCACAGAAAGATTTCTGCCGCCTCTGTGGGGTAGAAAACACCGAGAGAGAAAGAGCTCTCCGGCAGACAGATTTCTATCGGGGAAATCCCTTCCCGGAGAGGGGATATCGTCGCCATCAACACCATCATTAAGCTAGGCTTCATCGGGATCATTATCATCATCCACACCATCATCTCCACCAGCACCATCATCACCGCTTCATCCCACTGTAACAATTGTGTTGGATATTGCTTTAGTTCTTAGGGGAAACTTTCCCGGTGTTGATTACTATTGTAGTTTATGCTTGTGAGTGGAACCATTGAATTATTGTTTATGTTCAGATTGTTATCCATCACCATATCATCTTTGATCTTTATCCATATGATGTCTTATGAGTAGTTCGTCTAGTTCTTTAGGACATGGTCATGTTGTTAGTAGTGGATTGTGTTGAGTTATTATTCAATGGTTTAGTATTTAAGTTGTGGTGCTATTTTTCTAGTGGTGTCATGTGAACGTCGACTACATGATACTTCACCATTTATGGACCTAGGGGAATGCATTGTGTATTTGGATACTAATTGTGGGGTTGCCGGAGTGACAGAAACCTGAACCCCCGTTAGGACACCTTTGCACAAGGGAGTGTAGGATCTCAGAGTTTAAGGCTGTGGTTAGGTTTATATCTTAATTACTTTCCTATAGTCGCGGATGCTTGCAGGGGGTTTAATCACAAGTATGTATTAGTCCAAGTAAGGTCGGTACATTAGCACAGGTTCACCCACACAACACTTACAACACCAAAGAAGAGTACTCAGCTATTTGAAGCGAAAGCACTTGACAGAATTCCCATGTGTCCTCGAGAATGTTTGGTCCTTATAAGTATTTACACCAGTTTTTCCTTTGCTAAGAAAGGATTGGGCCACTTGCTTCAGTTGTTTGTTGTCTTTATTATTTGCATTTTGTTTTGTTGCTTTATTAGAAAACCCCTAAAAATCCGTTTGCTAAGTATTTACAGAGATTTCCTGCTCCATACCACTAGTCAACACCTTCTGCTCCTCGTTGGGATCGACACTACTATTTATCGAAAGTACTACGATACACCCCCTATACTTATGGGTCATCACATCCAAATACTAAACAATCATAGGAATGTGTTCCATATATAGTCATACGTGCTCGCAATGAGAACTTGCACAACATCTTTTGTCCTGCCAGCCCATTGCAGCGGGGCCTCAAGGGAATCTACTGACAATTAAGGTACTCCTTTTAATAGAGTACCGGAGCAAAGCATTAACACTCCGTGAACACACGTGATCCTCATATCACAGCCATTCCCTCTGATTGTCCCAATTTCTGTCACTTCGGGGCCTTTGGTCCCGGACAATAATATGTGTAAACAACTTGCAGATAAGATCACAAACAATACTATCATCATGATTCAATAATATTTCCCGGTCTGAGATCATGGCACTCGGGCCCTAGTGACAAGCATTAAGCATAACAAGTTGCAACAATGTCAAAAAGCACTAACAAAGATACTAGGCACCGTGCCTAACAATCTTGTTTGATTACTTGATAGATCTCATCCAATCCCTACCATTCCCATAGCCTGCAGCGGGGGATTACTAACTCAACATACACCTTAGTAACACTGAACCCATCTTTATAGTCACCCTGTTACAGTGTGATGTTTGATGTTATCAAGATACTCTTCTAGTGTTAGTGATTGACATGATCTCATGGTCTAAGGATTAGGATTACTTTGTATGATGTTATAGCAATATAAACTCAGTGACTTTGATCATAATGCTATAGTTCGGATGAATGTTCATCACACCATTCCAATAATGTTGTGACCTTGTTATTAATAGCATCCAATGTCTATGATCAGGAAACATTGAGAGGCATAACTAGTTTATAAGAGAGGCATAACTAGGAACTTTTCATTTGTTTATTAAACACACATGCATTAACGATTCCGTATTAATATAATTATAGCATGTAAAATAAACATCTATCATATACTTGGAATATACATAATAACAACTTTATTATTGCCTCTCAGGGAATATTCCCTTCAGTCTCCCACTTACACTAGAGACAATAATCTAGTTACATAGTGATAAATCTAACTCCCATGGAGTTCCGGTGTTGATCATGTTTTTCTCTAGGGAGAGTTTTAGTCAATGGATCTGCTACATTGAGACCCATGTGTACTTTACAATTCTTTATATCTCCATCCTTGACATGCTCGCGGATGGAGTGAAACCGACGCTTAATATGCTTGGAATTCTTGTGAGACCTTGGTTCTTTGGCATTGGCTGGCCCCATTGTTGTCACAATAGATCACCATTGGGCCCAACATTCTAGCAACCACACCTAGTTCAGTTATGAATTCCTTCATCCAAACTGCTTCCTAAGACGCTTCCGAAGCAGCAACATATTCGGCCTCCGTTGTTGATCCTGCCATCACGGGTTGTTTGGAACTCCTCCAACTAACCGCTCCACCATTCATGAGAAATACGTATCCGGATTGAGACTTAGAGTCATCCGGATCGGCATCGAAGATAGAGTTGACATAACACTTAGTAACGAGCTCTTCTTCACCTCCGTACACGAGAAACATTTCCTTAGTTCTTCTTAAGTACTTAAGGATATTCTTGACCGTTATCCAGTGTTCCGATCCTAGATCAGATTGGTATCTACTAGTCAAACTAATAGCATATGCCATAGCCGGTCTTGTACATAGCATGGCGTACATTATAGAGCCTATGGCTGAAGCATAGGGGACCTTGTCCATTATCTCTCTTTCTTCCGCCGTAGCCGGACTTTGAGTCTTACTCAATGTCTTGCCTTGCAACATAGGTAAGAACCCTTTCTTACTTTCGTCCATTTTAAACTTCTTTAAAATCTTGTCAAGGTATGTACTTTGCGATAGCCCTATTAGGCGCCTTGATCTATCTCTATAGATATTTATGCCTAATATGTATGATGCTTCACCTAGGTCCTTCATTGAAAAATTGTTGTTTAGATAACTTTTAACATTGTTTAAAAGATCTACATCATTTTTGATCAGTAATATGTCATCCACATATAATATCAGAAATGCCACATCGCTCCCACTCACTTTGTTGTAAATACAAGCCTCTCCATAAGTTTGGATAAATCCAAACTCTTTGATCACCTCATCAAAGAGGAGATTCCAACTCCAGGATGCTTGCTTCAGTCCATAGATGGATCGCTAAAGCTTGCATACCTTGTAAGCATCCTTAGGATCGACAAAACCCTTTGGTTGTATGATGTACAACTCTTCTTCAATGTTGCCATTGAGGAATGCAGTTTTGACATCCATCTGCCATATCTCATAGTAGAAATATGCATCAATTGCTAACATAATCCTAACTGACTTTAGCATCGCTATGAGAGAGAATGTCTCATCGTAGTCAATTCCTTGAATTTGTCGAAACCCTTTTGCGACAAGTCGAGCTTTATAGACGGTTACGTTACCATCAACATCAGTTTTTCTTTTGAAAATCCATTTATTCTCCATGGCCTTTCGGTCGTGAGGTAAGTCCACCAAGGTCCAAACCTGGTTTTTGTACATGGATTCCATCTCAGATTTCATGGCTTCTAGACATTTGTTGGAATCTGGGCTCATCATCGCTTCTTCATATGTCGCAGGGTCATCAATTTCATCGACCATGAAATTGATAATAGGATTTCTGTATAGTTCTAGAGCTGCACGCGTCCTGCTTGACCTGCGAGGTTTGGTAGTATTCTCTTTCAGAGTTTCATGATCGTTATCATTAGTTCCCTCTTCATTTGGTGAAGTCAACTCCGGAATAGCTTCTGACGCCATGCTACTCACCATATTATGAAGAGAAGGTTCAACAACCTCTTCAAGTTCTACCTTCTGACTACACACACCTTTCGTGAGAAACTCTTTCTCAAGAAAGGATCCATTCTTGGCAACGGAAACCTTTCCCTCGGATCTATGATAGAAGGAATACCCAATAGTTTCCTTAGGGTATCCTATAAAGACGCATTTTTCTGCTTTGGGTTCGATTTTATCTGGCTAAAGTTTCGTCACGTAAACATCGCATCCCTAAAATTTAAGAAATGACATCTTAGGTTTGTTTCCAAACCACAATTCGTATGATGTCTTTTCAACGGATTTCGATGGTGCCTGATTTAAAGTGAATGCAGCAGTTTCTAGTGCATAACCCCAAAATGATAGTGGAAAATCGGTCAAAGACATCATAGATCGAACCATATCTAGTAAAGTACGATTACGACATTTCGACACACCATTTCACTGTGGTGTTTCGGCAGGTGTGAGTTGTGTCCACACTCTTTCATATGTGTGCTAAACTCGTAACTTAGATACTCACCTCCATGATCAGACCATATAAATTTGATCTTTCTATTACGATGATTTTCCACTTCATTCTGAAATTCCTTGAACTTTTCAAAGGTTTCATACTTGTGTTTCATCAAGTAGATATAATCGTATCTACTCAAATCATCCGGAAAACGGTATGATTTCCGGATGATATACACCTCGCGTCGACACACTCATTGGACCACACACATGAGAGTGTATGATTTCCAATAAGTCTGTCGCCCGTTCCATTGAATCGGAAAACGGCGTTCTAGTCATCTTGCCCATAAGGCATGGCTCACATGTATCAAATGATTCGAAATCAAGTGATTCCAAAAGTCCATCTGAATGGAGCTTCTTCATGCGTTTAACGCCAATATGACCTAGACAACAGTGCCACATATATGCGGATATATCATCATTAAGTTTAATCCTTTTAGCATCAACATTATGAATATGTGTAACACTATTATCAAGATCCAACAGAAACAAACCATTCATCACATGTGCATGACCATAAAAGATATCATTCATATAAATTGAACAACCATTGTTTTCAGATTTAAATGAATAACCACTGCGCATCAAACATGATCCGGATATAATTTTCATGCTCAGTGCAGGCACCACATAACAATTATTTAGGTTTATACCTAATCCTGACGGTAAGTGGAGAGGTAGCGTTCCGACGGCAATCACATCAACGCTTTATCCGTTGCCGACACGCATCTTGACCTCACCCCTTGCTAGCGGTCGCTTGTTCCGCAGCCCCTGATTCGAGTTACAAATACTAGCAACCGATCCGGTATCAAATACCCAGGTGCTACTGCGAGTACTAGTCAAGTGCAGATCAATAACATGTATATCGTATATACCTTTGTTTGCCTTGCCGACCTTCTTGTCTGCCAAATACTTGGGGAAGTTGCACTTCCAATGGCCAGTCCCCTTACAATAGTAGCACTCAGTATCAGACTTAGGGCCAACTCGGGATTTCTTTTCAGGTACGACAACCGATTTGCGGCCCTTATGTTTACCCTTCCTGTCTTTCTTGAAACCGGTGGTCTTATTGATCATCAACACTTGATGTTCTTACTTGATCTCCACCTCTGCAGTTTTAAGCATTGTCAGAAGCCCGGGGAGAGACTTCTTCATGCCCTGCATGTTATAGTTCATCATCAAGCTCTTGTAGTTAGGTGGCAGAGATTGGAGAACACGATGTATGCCTAAGTTAATGGGAATCGATATTCCCAAGGACACAAGCTTATCGGCATACCCAGACATTTTGGGTACGTGCTCACTAACGGAGTTGTTCAGTTCCATCATGTAGCTAAAGAACTTTTCTGAAGCATTATAACTCTCTACAGCAGCATGGATGTTGAAAATCATTTTCAGCTCACCCATTGTATCAAAGGCATTGTCGTTTTCGAAACGCTTTCAAAGTTCTGGCTCTAGCCCATATAGTATGCCGCAATGAACTAAGTTGTGGTCCTCCTGACGAGTCAAATAGACGTTCTTTTCCTCGTCAGGGGAATCATCAAGTCATGGGGGGCCTAGCGGCGCTTCTAGCACATATTTATTTTGTGCAGTAGAGAGGAGAATCCTCAAATTCATAGCCTAGTTGGTAAAGTTGCTACCATCTGTTGCAAGTTTCTCTTTCTCCCTGAACACATTGAAATTAAAAGTAGGTGGTGCCATCTACAACAGAATTTTTAAAGTTTAGACTAAGTTTATGATAGATCGAGTTCATTTAATCCAAATTATGAATGAACTCCCACTCAAAAACGTCATCCCTCATGCCTTTTTGGTGATTACATGAACCAAATCCACTACACCAAGTCCGATCATCACGTGAGTCGGTGTAGCTTCAAAGGCGAGCATCTATATGGGCATCATATCAACATATGACTCATGCTTAACCTTTCGGTCCGCGTTCCGAGGCCATGTCTATACATGCTAGGCTCGCCAAGTAAGAACCTTGGCATTCACGTGTGTAAAACTATCTTACACCCAAAATATGATCGTGGATTCAAGAACACCCGATCATCACGTGATGCCTTGAAGTGGCGAAACATAATCGGTGCATACTTAAGGATAACACATTTTTATCTTGATATCTAAATGAGGGATCATCTTATTATGCTAATAAAATTCCAAACAAGCAATATAAGATGAAACAAACATCATATGTGAAAAGTGAAATGATATGGTTCTTGCACTTGATCATCATCATGTGCATCGCGGTATGATCTTTATCATTCCTTTGTGTGTAAGGCCAAGGTCTATGGAACTTACACGTTAGGTGTTGTAAGAGTATCGACTTATACTTTTACTTACAATATTACCATATCATGACACTAGCCCACCAACAATCTAAACTAGACACTTCTAATTTATCCATTGCAAGTCTTACGTGGCTTAGGGCTTTCGAAGATAGAACCGTTCTTACCTACAAACATAGAACCACAACAAGGATAACCAAATTATTAACAAATCGTTGTAAATTAGATATTGACTATAGTAGGAGAGAAAGACACCCGCTAGCCACTTATGCAAAACTAGTTGCATGTCAAACATGGAACAGGTCTCATGTGCGAGGACGTATAAAGTTTGTCCGGGCCGCTTCATCCCACTATGCCACCAATATCCAAAGTACAAACAAGAATCAATAACATGATCATCATCACCCACATACTCATATGTGTACTACCCGTGCAAAGCATCTACGCATAGATCCGGCTCTGATACCACTGTAGGGTTCATAGAATAGAAAGCAAAAAATTCTATGATGGGAACAACTATGTACCAAGATCTATCTACTAGATACAAGCAACGAGTGGATATACATCCATGGAGAACATACCCTTGTAGACTGAAAACTTTTAACGAGGTTGTACTCGTGGATGATGTAGACGAATGCTTGCCGATCTCAAGATAGAGAAGAAGTCCAACTCCACAAATCAGCAGCGCTTCCGTGCTCACACACACGTCAAGGGGTGGCCGGTGCATGGGGGGCTGCCCCCACCCCTTCCTCCATTCATGTGGGTGGAGCTTCCACTCACAATTTGTCCCTTCACTTCTCCACTCAAATCCCACTCAAAAAATCCCATTAAATTTCCACCAAATTTAATGCAATCTCTCTTTAAATAAAACTCCTTTTATTTATTAATTCAGAATTTTGTCAATTACTTTAATGGACAAACATTCACATAATACCCCTTCTAGTATTCTATTTCACATGCAGAAATACTTTCACTAATTTCACCCGAAACAATTCCGATGTCTAGTGAAATAAATTCCCGCGCTTTGTAATTCTTTTCGTCAAGAAACTATTTGTTCCAAATGGTGTCGATGTCTCTTAAGTGTGTAACCCTATGGTTCGCGAATAATGCGGACATGATCAATACCCCTCTCGGATCAATAATCATAAGCGGGACCTGGAGATCCATACTGACTCCCACACATTCAACGATGACTTCTTGTGACCGTGAGAACATTTTATGCTAGAATATTAATCCCTTTGTCTCGCGATATATTACATGTCCAAGATTTGATCATCGGTATCTTCATAACTAGTTTGATATCGTTACCGGCATGTACTCTTTTCTTGTTCCCGTGATATAACATTCATGTGGGTGGAGCTCCCACTCAAAATGAAAAGCCTCCACTCACTTAAACATGCCCCCACTCAAAAATCCACTCACATGCATTAAATTTCCACCAAATTTAATGCAAGCTCTCATTTAAATAAAACTCTTTTATTTATTTATTTATTCAGAATTTTGTTAATTACTTTAATTAACAAACATTCACATAAAAACCCTTACAACATTTCAACTTCACATGCAGAACCAGTTTCAGCAATTTCAACCGAAACACTTCCGGTGTCTACTGAAATAAATTCCCGCGCTTTCTTTTTCTTTATCTGGCATATTATTTGCTCCAAATGGTGTCGGTATCCCTTAAGTGTGTCACCCTACGGTTCACGAATCATGTAGACATGATCGATACCCCTCTCCGATCATAATCAGTAGCGGGACCTGGAGATCCGTACTGACTCCCACACATTCAACGATGACTTTTGTGATCGTGTGAACCTTATATGCATGTAAGTTAATCCCTTTATCTCGCGATATAATTACATGTCCGAGATTCGATCATCGGTATCTCCATACCTAGTTTGATCTCGTTAGCGACATGTACTCTTTTCTCGTTCCCGTGATATAACATTCTAGTGATCAAATCACTTGCTTGCAAGCTAACTAATGTGATATCACCGAGAGGGACCAGAGTATATCTCTCCATCATGGGGATGGAAAAATTCCACTCTTGATCCATGAGCCTCAACATAACACATTTGTAGCACTGAACCCATCTTTATAGTCACCATGTTACGGTGTGACGTTTGATGTTATCAAGATACTCTTCCGGTGTTAGTGATTAACATGATCTCATGGTCTAAGGACTAAGACTACTTTGTATTATGTTATAGCAATATATACACAATGACTTTGATGGTAATGCTATACTTCGGATGAATGTTCATCACATCATTTCAACAATTTTGTGACCTCGTTATTAACAACATCCAATGTCCTCGATCAGGAAACCTTTGATCATCTTGTTAATCAACGAGATAATTTATAAGAGAGGCACAACTAGGAACTTTCTTTTGTTCATTAAACACACATGTATTAACGTTTCCGTATTAATACAACTATAGCATGCAAAATAAACATTTATCATAAATAAGGAATAAGATAATAACCACTTTATTATTGCTTCTCGGGCATATTCCCTTCAGTCTTCCACATGCACTAGAGACAATAATCTAGTTTAGAAACTTTGCATATTGAACACCTATGGCTTTCTTGTGTTCCATATACGTGATTACAACTGGTTAACATAATCTACGGATCTGGCACTTTCAGATCCGTGTGTATTTGCATGTCTTTGCGTCTTCACGCATCACTCATTCTCTAATGAGATGGCATTGTATAAATTTGGTCTTTTGGTGAGACCTTTAGTCTTGTGGTTAAATCATGTTTATAATATTGTCGTATAATGTATCTTTAGTGTTAGCCCGTTGTGAACCACACCTTAGTTTGATAACAAACTACTTGACACAAATGCCCTCCTTTGCTGCTACTATAGGAGTCATATAATTAGCCTTTTGTTGTAGTATCCGTCACAATATCTTAACTTTGGAAATCATCCAAATCGGTCATGGAAAGTTCTTTCCATTACATTGTGCCACCCATAGTTTAAATTGAGATAAACTTAATTTGTATCTTGTGAAAGAACTAGTGTCATTTTACAATGAACTATTTGTCTCTTATATAAATATAATATATTCTTAGTTCTTCCAAAAGATTATAAGAATATCCTTACTATCGTCCAATGATCATTTTATGATTCATTCTGGTATATGCTCATAACGTTTAGAGCATAGGACATATCTGGATGTGTATATATCATGGTATGATCAAAACATTCTTGTGATTTCACTCATCAAGTGTCAAAGCACTTGAATCTTATTTCACTTACCAAGTGTTAGTACACTTGAATTTTGATTCAATTATTTTCCATGCGACAAGAACCTTTTCTCGTTGTTTCTATATTGAACTCCTTCAATATCTCATATATGTACGTTTGGCACAACCATATTAGCATCACAGTCCATCAATATAGATATTCATTGTTGGGGATATGCTATATGGATATCCTCATAGCATGTCTCTTATCCGGATAACCCGGGTGGCTCACAGTTGGTAGCATGGCCCATGGCTTGCTGGGCGGCCTAGTTAGATGGATCCAGAAGGGAGGCCCATGCCGGATAAAGGAAGGCTACGGAGGAGTCATCGACTTACCCGGAGCCTTGGAGTGCAAGACATATTAGACTGATTGTATACTATGTAGGACTCTGTAACCTGTCCGTCTAGGACTTTCCCTGTAACCCTAGGACCTGGCGACTATATAAATCGGGTCTATGGGAGCCTTTAGGGCATGGATTAACATAAACCTTGCACAATGAACCAATCCCTGTAACCTGACGTATTGCCATTATAGTGATTTATAGCAGGAGTAGGATTCCCCCACCATAGTGGGATCTGAACCTGGGTAAGCTATGTTACCTCGTACCCGTCTACCGTCCGCCTTACCCCACGTCTCTAAACACACACTGTGAGGACCCCTCCATGGCATACTCATCGGCAATACCACGACAGTTGGTGCCCACCGTGGGGCAAGAGGCGCTTCAGGCTCTGCAGCGGGCGAGGTCCAAGATCTTCACGGGAATCGGCAAAACCGATGGGTGGCCAATCCTGTACTTGTCTCCAAAAAGGGAACCAAAGAATTAAGAATGTGCGTTAATTACACCGGCTTGAACAAAGCGTGTCCCAAAGATCCGTTCTCTTTGCCTCGCATTGACCAAGTCATTGACTCGACGGCTAGCTCGGAACTTTTGTGTTTTCTCGATGCATACTCAGGATACCACCAAATTAAGATGAGGAAGTCGGACCAATTGGCCACTTCATTCACCACACCTTACGGCACGTTTTGCTATGTCACGATGCCCTTTGGGCTAAAAAACGCAGGTGCTACGTATCAGCAGACAATGCAGCATTGCCTACACGATCAAATTGGTCAGAACGTTCACGCCTATGTGGACGATATAGCAGTGATGTCTAAAAAGTCAAAAGACTTAATCTCCGACTTAAAAGAAACCTTTGATAATCTCTGGAAATACAACATGATGCTTAACCCTAAGAAGTGCGTCTTCGGGGTTTTAGCCGACAAATTGTTAGGCTTTATTGTTTCCCAGCGTGGAATCGAGGTCAACCCGGAGAAGATCAAGGCCATCCTAAACATAAACCGTCTGACATGCTTGAAGGACATACAATGGCTAACAGGTTGCGTTGCAGCGGTTAGTCGGTTCGTCAGTTGACTTGGAGAGAAGGCTCTACCACTATACAAGTTGCTGAAAAAGGCGGACAAATGTACATGTACGGACGAGGCAGATGCAGCACTGAAGCAGCTAAAGGAGACATTATCCTCTGCGCCTATCCTTGCCGCACCCGAGCCTGGGGAGCCTATGTTAATCTACATGGCGGCCACCAAACGGGTAATCAGCATCATCGTCGTAGTAGAGCGGAAAGAACCAGGGCATGAGTACGGAGTTCAACGACCAGTTTACTATGTAAGCGAGGTCTTGACGGAGTCCAAGCAGCGTTACCCGCACTACCAAGTCCAAAATATAGCTTATGGAGTGTTCCTTGCTTCTCGGAAGCTAAGTCACTACTTCCAGGAGCACCCTATCACAGTTGTGAGCAAAGCTCCACTATCCGACATCATCAACAACAACGACACTACAGGAAGGGTCGTTAAGTGGGGCATTGAACTTGCCGCCTTCGAGATCGCCTACAAGAGACATGACGCTATCAAGTCACAAGCCTTGGCAGATTTTATCGCAGATTGGACGGATATGTTGGAGATATGCCCTAGAGGTAATAATAAATGTAGTTATTATTATATATCTTTGTGTTTATGATAAATGTTTACATTCATGCTATAATAGTATTAACAAGGAAACCATTAATACTTGTGTGATTTGTAAACTTAATTTGAAGTCCCTAGTATGGCCTCTATACTTCACTAGCTTGTTGGTTGATTGATGATGTGGTTTCTTTGTCATGAACATTGAGATGTTATCAACAACAAGATCATATCGTTAGGAGAATGATATGGTGGACATACTCCTATAGACAAGCGTAGCATAAAGATCAAGTCATTTCAATAGTTCAATTGCTATATGCTTTCTGATACATAGTAACCTAATTCCTTCGACCATGAGATCATGCATATTGCCTTTACTGGATGGATGCTTTGATGTCATCAAACACCACACCGTAACAGGGTGGCTATAAAAGTGGCATTGGGTGTTCGGAAAGTATTGGTTGAAACACATGGATCAAGAGTGGGATTTGTCCATCCACATGACGGATAGATATTCTCTGGGCCCTCTCGGTGAAATGTCATCCAATTAGCTTGCAAGCATGTGACTTGGTCACAAGGGATCACATATCACGGGAACGAGAAAAGAGTACTTATCAGTAACGAGGTTGAACTAGGTATGCAGAGATACCGACGATCATGACCTCGGATAAGTAACATATCGTGAGACAAAGGGAAATTGGTATCGTATGTAAGTGGTTCATTCGATCGCAAAGTAATCGTAGAAATATGTGGGAGCCATATGAATTTCCAGATTCCTCTATTGGTTATTGTTCGGAGAAGTGTCTCGATCATGTCCGCATAATTCACGAACCGTAGGGAGACACACTTAAGGATTCGACGTTGTTTGAGTAGTTATGGTATTATGAGAAAGAGACCGAATGTTGTTCGGAGTCTCGGATGGGATCCGGGATATCACGAGGTGATCCGGAATGGTCCGGAGAATAAGATTCATATAAGGAAAGTCCCATTTCGGAGTTGGGGAATGGTTCCGGTGTTTTCATCGGGAACATTCTAGAAGGTCCCGGAATGTCCGGCACTCCGGGGGGGAAGGGGTACATGAATGTGTCATTGCAAGATGGAATGATTGCATCATGTACTAAGTGTTCTCGCTGTCCAAAATAAAGGGTTTATTTAATTCCTAAATTGGAAAAGTCAAACGGCTAGTTTGAAAGTCAAACTGCCAGTTTTGGAAAGTGGGAAGAGGAGGAGAAGAGGAGACCGACTTGGGGAAGGAGTCCCCGAGCCGGCGGCCAGCCCTAGGCCGAGTTGGGGAGGGACTCCCTCCCTCCCCTAGCGCGCCAGCCCTCCCACCTATAAAGGGAGGGGCAGGGCTCCCCTCCCAAGACACACAAGTTCCTATCCTCTAAACTAGAAACTAGACCTAGACCCCGGTTTAGAGCTGTTTCAGTTTAGAGCCTTCTAATTGGTTTAGAGCCCTCTAATTGGTGTGTCTAATTACTAGACCACTAATAGCCTCTCTCATAAGCTCCACCATACTCGCACCGGCTTAAGGCGAAGCCCTGCGGGATCTCCCCTCTACCTCCGGTACCACGCCGTTGTGCTGCCGGAATCGCGAGGAGAGTGCTACAACCTCCGCTGCCTGCTGGAACAAGGGAGAGGAAGGTCTTCGTCGAGTACCGAACGTGTGACCGACTGCGGGAGCGCTGCGGGAACGCGGCGCCGGAAGGATCGTCTACGCGATCTTGAGATCGGAAAGAGTACGACTACATCACCCACGAGAATCTGCTCTCGTTAAACACTTTGGAATCTTCGAGGGTGAGTTATTCCATCGACTCGTTGCTACAATCTAGTAGATAGATCTTGGCTTGTTTGTTTGTATGCGATAGAAAATTTTTGTTTTCCATGCTACGAACCCCTACAGTGGTATCAGAGCCGTGTCTATATGTAGATCTGTTGCACGAGTAGAACACAATGGTCATTGTGGGCGTTGATGCTTTTATTGTAGATTGCTTTTTGTGTACTTTGCATCTTGCGGTATGTTGGGATGAAGCGGCCCGGGCTAACCTTACATGACATCGTTCATGAGACTTGCTCCACGCTTGACATGCAACTCGTTTTGCATAAGTGGCTTTGCGGGTGCCTGTTTCTCCTAGCATAGTAAAGATCCAATTTACAACGGGTGATCAACAATGCTAGTATCAATGTTGTGGTTCTTGTTCGTAAGTTAGAACGACACTTATGGAAAGCCCCAAACCACGTAAAATATGCAAAGAAAGTAGAAGCGTCTAACTTTGTTTTGCAGGGGTGTGCAGTGATGTGATATGGCCATGATTGTGATTATATTTGATGTATGCAATGATCCTTATTGTAAGTTGGCAACCGGCAGGAGCCATATGGTTGTCTTTAATTTCTGTTAAGGCCTGCGTGTCTATTCAAAATAGTTGTAATAGTTGAAGTTGGCGGACGACAACCATGAAGAAGCGTCATTGACCTTGATGCTATGCCGGTGATGATGGAGATCATGTTCGTGCTTGAAGATGGAGATCGGAAGCACAAAGAAGAAAGGCCATATCATATCACATATTATGAATTGCATGTGATGTTAATCCTTTATGCATCTTGTATTGCTTAGTAGACGACGGTAGCATTATAAGATGATCCCTCATGCACATAAATTTCAAGTTCTAAAAGTGTTCACCCTTAGTATGCACCGTTGCCAGAGCTTGCTGCTTCGAAGCACCACGTGATGATCGGGTGTCTTTGATTCCGCGGGTGACTACAACGTAAGCAAGCCAGATTTGCTTATGCGGAAGCTAAGGTTTGATCTTGACGAGCCTAGCATGTACAGACATGGCCTCAGGAACACGGATCGCCGAAAGGCAAAGCATGAATCATATAGTAGATATGATGAACATGATGATTGTTCGCCATTAAAACTATATCAGCTCTCGTGATGATCGGTGTTGATGTAGTGGATTTGGTTCGTGTGATCACTAAAACAATGTGAGGGATGTTGTTTTGAGTGGGAGTTCACCTAGTTTAATTTCATTAATTAAATTGAACTCAATTTGTCATAAACTTAGTCTAAACTATTGCAAATATGTTGTAGATCAATGGCAGCCCCTACCATCAATTTTAATGCGTTCCTAGAGAAAGAAAAGTTGAAAAACAATGGAAGCAACTTCGCGGATTGGTTCCGCAATTTGAGGATTGTCCTCACAGCTGGTAATTTGACCTATGTGCTGGATGCACCGCTAGGTGACCCACCTGCAGCTGATGCTACCGATGAAGTAAAGAATGTTTACCTCGCTCGGAAGAATCAGTACTCCATAGTTCAGTGTGCTATCTTGTATGGTTTAGAATCGGAGCTTCAGAAAAGGTTTGAAGAGTCAGATCCATATGATATTGTCGAGGATCTCAAATTAATCTTTGAGACTCATGCGGCAATTGAAAGTTATGAAGCTTCTGAAAAGTTCTTTAACTGCAAGATGGAAGAGGGTAGCTCCGTCAGTGAGCATGTGCTTAAAATGTCTGGGCACGCAAATAAACTTCAAAGTTTGGGTATAGTGATTCCTAATACTTTGGGAGTTTACCGCATCCTCCAATCACTACCACCAAGTTACAAGAACTTTGTGATGAACTACAACATGCAGAACATGAACAAAGAGTTGCCAGAACTATTTGCTATGTTAAAATCTGCAGAAGTGGAGATCAAGAAAGAGCACCAAGTGTTGATGGTCAATAAGACCACCAAATTCAAGAAAGGCAAGTCTAAGCAGAAGGGACACTTCAAGAAGGGTGGTAAGAAAGTTACCACGCCGACGAAGAGGACCAAGGCTGGACCCAAGCCTGATACTGAGTGCTTTTACTGCAAGGGAGAAGGTCACTGGAAGCGGAATTGCCCAAGGTACTTGGCGGATTTGAAGAACGGCAACATCAAGAAGAAAGGTATATCTGATATACATGTTATTGATGTGTATCTCACTAGTACTCGTAGTAGTGCCTGGGTATTTGATACTGGTTCGGTTGCTCATATTTGTAACTCGAAACAGGAGCTGCAGAATAAACGGAAGCTAGTGAAGAACGAGGTGACGATGCGCGTGGGAAACGGATCAAAGGTTGATGTGATCGCGGTCGGCACACTACCTCTTCATCTACCATCGGGATTAGTTTTATACTTAAATAATTGTTATTTGGTGCCTGCGTTGAGCATGAACATTATATCGGGATCTTGTTTATTGCGAGACGGTTACTTGTTTAAATCCGAGAATAATGGTTGTTCGATTTATATGAGTAATATGTTTTATGCACATGCACCTTTGATAGATGGTCTATTCATATTGAATCTCGATAGTAGAAATACACATATTAATAACATTGAGGCTAAACGTTTGAAATCAAGCGATAATTTGACCTATATGTGGCACTGTCGTCTTGGTCACATTGGAGTGAAGCGTATGAAGAAACTCCATTCCGATGGACTTCTTGAATCACTTGATTTTGAATCACTTGAAAGATGCGAAGCATGTCTGATGGGTAAAATGACTAAGACTCCATTTTCTGGTATGATGGAGCGAGCTACAGACTTATTGGAAATCATACATACCGATGTGTGTGGTCCAATGAGTGTAGCATCGTGCAGTGGTTATCGTTATGTTCTTACCTTCACGGATGACTTGAGTAGATATGGGTATATCTATTTTATGAAACATAAGTCCGAAACTTTCGAGAAGTTTAAGGAGTTTCAAAGTGAGGTAGAGAATCAACGTAACAAGAAGATTAAATTTCTACGATCTGATCGTGGAGGTGAATATCTAAGTTACGAGTTTGGCGAGCATTTGAAGAAATGTGGAATACTTTCGCAGTTGACACCGCCGGGAACACCACAGCGTAATGGTGTGTCTGAACGTCGTAATCGAACTCTCTTAGATATGGTTCGTTCTATGATGTCACTTACAGATTTGCCACTATCATTTTGGGGTTATGCATTAGAAACAGCCGCATTCACTTTAAATAGGGCACCGTCTAAATCCGTTGAAACGACACCGTATGAATTATGGTTTGGGAAGAAACCTAAATTGTCGTTCCTTAAAGTTTGGGGATGCGAAGCCTATGTAAAGAAGTTACAGCCGGACAAGCTTGAACCCAAAGCGGAAAAATGCGTCTTCATAGGATACCCGAAGGAAACTGTTGGGTATACCTTCTATCATAGATCCGAAGGCAAAATCTTCGTTGCTAAGAATGGATCCTTTCTAGAGAAGGAATTTCTCTCGAAAGAAGTGACTGGAAGGAAAGTAGAACTCGACGAGGTTGTCGAACCTTCTCTCGAAATTGCGAGTAGCGCAGCACCGGAAGAAGTTCCTGTGGTGCCTGCACCAATAAGAGAGGAAGCTAATGATGGTGATCATGAAACTTCGGTTGAAGTTACTACAGAGCCTCGGAGGTCAACGAGAACTCGTACCACTCCAGATTGGTATGATTCCGTTATGAATGTCATGTTGGTGGACAACACCGATAACCCCGAGACATATGAGGAAGCGATGATGAGCCCAGATTCCAATAAATGGCAAGAAGCCATGAAATCCGAGATTGGATCCATGTACGAAAACCAAGTATGGACTTTGGTGGACTTACCGGATGGCCGGAAGGCTGTCGAGAACAAATGGATTTTCAAGAAGAAAACAGATGCTGATGGTAATGTTACTGTCTATAAAGCTCGACTTGTCGCAAAAGGGTTTCGACAAATTCAAGGAGTTGACTACGATGAGACTTTCTCACCGGTAGCGAAGCTAAAGTCTGTGAGGATTATGTTAGCAATCGCTGCATATTATGATTATGAGATATGGCAGATGGATGTCAAAACAGCATTCCTCAATGGAGACATTGATGAAGAGTTGTATATGATACAACCCAAAGGTTTTGTCGATCCTAAAGATGCTAACAAGGTATGCAAGCTTCAACGGTCCATCTATGGATTGAAGCAAGCATCCCGAAGTTGGAATCAACGTTTTGATAAGGTAATCAAAAGTTTTGGTTTTATACAAACTTATGGAGAAGCTTGTATTTACAAGAAAGTGAGTGGGAGCTCTGTAGCATTCTTAATACTGTATGTGGATGACATATTGTTGATTGGGAATGATGTAGACCTTCTTAATAGTGTCAAGGAATATTTGAATAATAGTTTTTCAATGAAGGATCTTGGCGAAGCAGCTTACATATTAGGCATAAAGATTTATAGAGATAGATCGAAACGCCAAATATCATTGTCACAAAGTACATATTTGGACAAAGTTCTAAAGAGGTTTGGAATGGAAGATAGCAAGAAAGGGTTCTTGCCCATGTTGCCCAATACGACCTTGAGTAAAACTCAAAGTCCGACATCGGCAGAAGATAGAGAAAAGATGAGTAAGACTCCCTATGCCTCAGCCATAGGATCTCTAATGTATGCCATGCTATGTACTAGACCCGACATCGCATATGCTGTTAGTCTAACTAGCAGATATCAAAGTGATCCAGGAGTGGATCATTGGACAGCGGTCAAAAACATCCTTAAGTACTTGAGAAGAACTAAGGATATGGTTCTTTCTTATGGAGGTGATGAACAGCTCGTTGTTAATGGTTACACCGATGCTAGTTGGAACACCGATCCGGATGATTCTAAATCACAATCTGGATACGTATTTATTTTGAATGGTGCAGCAGTTAGCTGGAGGAGTGCAAAGCAAAGCGTTGTGGCGAGATCTTCAACTGAATCGGAATACATGGCTGCTTCGGAGGCTTCACAAGAAGCGATATGGATGAAAGAGTTCATTACAGAGCTAGGTGTGGTTCCAAGTGCGCTGGACCCAATGTCTATCTACTGTGATAACATGGGCGCCATAGCCAATGCGCAAGAACCAAGGTCACACAAGAAGCTGAAGCATATCAAGCTGCGTTTCCACGCTATTCGAGAACATATCCAGGATGGGGATATAAAGATTTGCAAAGTACACACAGATCTGAATGTGGCGGATCCGTTGACTAAACCTCTCCCGAGGGCAAAACATGACCAACACCAAACTGCCATGGGTGTTCGGTATATTACCATGTAATCTAGATTAGATGACTCTAGTGCAAGTGGGAGACTGTTGGAGATATGCCCTAGAGGTAATAATAAATGTAGTTATTATTATATATCTTTGTGTTTATGATAAATGTTTACATTCATGCTATAATAGTATTAACAAGGAAACCATTAATACTTGTGTGATTTGTAAACTTAATTTGAAGTCCCTAGTATGGCCTCTATACTTCACTAGCTTGTTGGTTGATTGATGATGTGGTTTCTTTGTCATGAACATTGAGATGTTATCAACAACAAGATCATATCGTTAGGAGAATGATATGGTGGACATACTCCTATAGACAAGCGTAGCATAAAGATCAAGTCATTTCAATAGTTCAATTGCTATATGCTTTCTGATACATAGTAACCTAATTCCTTCGACCATGAGATCATGCATATTGCCTTTACTGGATGGATGCTTTGATGTCATCAAACACCACACCGTAACAGGGTGGCTATAAAAGTGGCATTGGGTGTTCGGAAAGTATTGGTTGAAACACATGGATCAAGAGTGGGATTTGTCCATCCACATGACGGATAGATATTCTCTGGGCCCTCTCGGTGAAATGTCATCCAATTAGCTTGCAAGCATGTGACTTGGTCACAAGGGATCACATATCACGGGAACGAGAAAAGAGTACTTATCAGTAACGAGGTTGAACTAGGTATGCAGAGATACCGACGATCATGACCTCGGATAAGTAACATATCGTGAGACAAAGGGAAATTGGTATCGTATGTAAGTGGTTCATTCGATCGCAAAGTAATCGTAGAAATATGTGGGAGCCATATGAATTTCCAGATTCCTCTATTGGTTATTGTTCGGAGAAGTGTCTCGATCATGTCCGCATAATTCACGAACCGTAGGGAGACACACTTAAGGATTCGACGTTGTTTGAGTAGTTATGGTATTATGAGAAAGAGACCGAATGTTGTTCGGAGTCTCGGATGGGATCCGGGATATCACGAGGTGATCCGGAATGGTCCGGAGAATAAGATTCATATAAGGAAAGTCCCATTTCGGAGTTGGGGAATGGTTCCGGTGTTTTCATCGGGAACATTCTAGAAGGTCCCGGAATGTCCGGCACTCCGGGGGGGAAGGGGTACATGAATGTGTCATTGCAAGATGGAATGATTGCATCATGTACTAAGTGTTCTCGCTGTCCAAAATAAAGGGTTTATTTAATTCCTAAATTGGAAAAGTCAAACGGCTAGTTTGAAAGTCAAACTGCCAGTTTTGGAAAGTGGGAAGAGGAGGAGAAGAGGAGACCGACTTGGGGAAGGAGTCCCCGAGCCGGCGGCCAGCCCTAGGCCGAGTTGGGGAGGGACTCCCTCCCTCCCCTAGCGCGCCAGCCCTCCCACCTATAAAGGGAGGGGCAGGGCTCCCCTCCCAAGACACACAAGTTCCTATCCTCTAAACTAGAAACTAGACCTAGACCCCGGTTTAGAGCTGTTTCGGTTTAGAGCCTTCTAATTGGTTTAGAGCCCTCTAATTGGTGTGTCTAATTACTAGACCACTAATAGCCTCTCTCATAAGCTCCACCATACTCGCACCGGCTTAAGGCGAAGCCCTGCGGGATCTCCCCTCTACCTCCGGTACCACGCCGTTGTGCTGCCGGAATCGCGAGGAGAGTGCTACAACCTCCGCTGCCTGCTGGAACAAGGGAGAGGAAGGTCTTCGTCGAGTACCGAACGTGTGACCGACTGCGGGAGCGCTGCGGGAACGCGGCGCCGGAAGGATCGTCTACGCGATCTTGAGATCGGAAAGAGTACGACTACATCACCCACGAGAATCTGCTCTCGTTAAACACTTTGGAATCTTCGAGGGTGAGTTATTCCATCGACTCGTTGCTACAATCTAGTAGATAGATCTTGGCTTGTTTGTTTGTATGCGATAGAAAATTTTTGTTTTCCATGCTACGAACCCCTACAGGATATGCCAGATGCTACCCCAATGCTAGAGCCAGAATACTGGGTGATGCACTTTGACAGATCAAATCTACTCAATGGCTCGGGGGCTGATGTATTGTTACAGTCACCAACCGGGGAAAAGCTACACTACGTTCTGCAAATCCACTTCGAGGCTACGAATAACATGGCGGAGTATGAAGTACTCATTCACGGACTACGCATAGCCAAGGATATTGGCATCAAGCGCATAGTTTGCTGTGGAGATTCCGACTTGGTTGCCCAGCAGGTGGCTAGCACCTGGAACGCGTGGAACCCTATGATGGGGGCATATCAAGACGAAGTGGACGAGATAGACAAGAGCTTCTTGGGATACAAAGTCAAGTATGTCCCTAGGGAGCAAAACAAGGCAGCTGATCTACTGTCTAAGCTTGGATCAGGGCGCAAAAAAATTCCACCTGGCGTTTTCTTGGAGCATCTATGGACACCATCCGTGAAGGGAGCAGACATCGACAACCCGGATAGAGTTGACTCTTTCGTTCACACAGTGACAAAAGGTCCCTCCAGCTTGGACACTACCGTTCATGGAATATCTCGTACACGGAACTTTGCCTGACGACGAAGTCGAAAGACGACAAATAGTACGTCGAGCAAAGGGCTATACCATAATCAATGGACAACTCTACAAAAGAAGCACCACTGGTGTATACCTTAAGTTTGTTTCCCAGTAAGACGGTATTGAGATCCTACGTGAGATCTATCTCGGAAATTGCGGGCATCACACCGCTCCTCGATCATTGGTCTCCAAAGCCTTCCGGCAAGGATTCTACTGGCTGACCACGAAGGAGGACGCCGACAAGCTGGTTGAGACATGCATGGGATGCCAGTACTATGCCCGGCAACCCCATGTTCCAGCTGAAGAATTGCGAATAATACCAATAACTTGGCCGTTTGCAGTCTGGGGGCTAGACATGGTTGGTCCATTACAGACGGCTCCATGTGGGTTTACGCATCTGCTAGTAGAAGTTGATAAATTCACCAAATGGATAGAAGATAAACCCATTAGAAAGCTTGATGGGGCAACTGCCCTTAGGTTTGTCCGGGATGTAGTGGTGAGATTTGGTCTCCCACATAGCATTATCACCGACAACGGCAACAACTTGTCACTCGGAGAAGTGGAATCTTATTGTTGGGACAAGGGCATCCTACTTGACCTAGCATCTGTGGCACACCCACAGTCCAATGGCCAAGTTGAGCAAGCCAATGGATTAATTCTGCAGGTAATAAAGCCACGTCTAGAAGAACCGCTACATAGAGCAGCTGGAGCCTGGGCGGAAGAATTACCATCTGTGCTGTGGAGTTTACGAACTACACCCAATATATCTACCGGCTATACCCCTTACTTCATGGTATATGGAGCAGAAGACATCCTGCCCTCCGACATCCTTCACGATGCACCAAGAGTTGCCGCCTACGACGAAGATGACACTGAGGAATCTCAACGCCTAGATGTGGACCTTCTCAAGGAAGAGCATGTTTTGGCATGCTAAAGATCCGCCATCTACCAGCAGAAGCTACGTAGCTACCATAGTCGCCGCGTTAGGCATCGCTCGTTTAAAGAGGGGGATCTGGTGCTCCTACTTAAGCAGAAGAAGTCACACAAATTCTCCCTGCCATGGGAAGGACCGTTCATCATAAGCCAGGCGCTGCTCAATGGGTCTTACTACCTCGTTGAAAATCGTGAACTTGAGGATAGACCAAGCAAAGATCGTAAGCGTAAGCGACGTGACCCGGATGATGACTACCCGAAGCTTGATCGGCCATGGAACATAGCACAACTACGTCCTTTTTACACTTAGCATATTTTTATCTACTGTGTACCTATTATATGATCAATGAAATAAAGCTCTCTGGTTCACTTATATTTCTGAGTCTTTTACCTCATTTAGTGTTCATTTTTAGATCGTATAAAACCTTTATGCACAAGTTTGTATTTACACTTGTGAAAATTCCGCCTACGGGCGTTAACTTAAGTTTTCTGGTCTACACGTTCTTTGTTGTTTTTATGTGGATTTTGGTGTAGTGACTTTCGGCACTTGTTGTCGGTGATTTTGTGCTTAGGTTTTTGACGGTGCCATTGGGCATCATCACCTGAGCGCATGGTTCCGATTACAAGTTTTCCGACTCATGGAAGGTCAAGCATAAAAACCAGAGTAATGGATAAGCCAACACTTGCTTAAAAAATAATTACATGCTGGAACCAGTGCTTAAGTAGCAGGAAATTACACCTATTGTTTTTCCGCCTTAAGATAACTTAGTATTTTTCCAGCATACACCAAACCAGAGGAAACAAATATTACATCATGTTTTTTCATTCCTCTGGCGTAGGGGACTTGGAAGCAGCGTCATCGGTGGCAGGAGAACCATCCTCTTCGAAGTCGGTGGTCTTGAGGGACTCGGAGGAGCCTTGATGATCGTCGTCAATGATCTCAAGCGACACGAAGACATTGTGGTCGACCAACTCGGCAACCCTTGTGTCATAGCCCACGAGAGATGACCAGATAGCATTATGGTCAATCTTCTGACCGTCATCATCTATGTCGGGAAGACCGGAGGTAACCACATTGATGTCGGCATCTTCATAGTGTGACTTTACCATCGATAGTGCCATCCTTGCACCAGCCCGTGTACATGAAGCTTTCTAGCTTAAAATATGCTCGGGGGCTTGGCGCAGGATCTCTGAGAACTTCATCACAGAATCCACTGCTTTGATATTGATCTGGAGGGGCTTGGCTATCTCCTTGGCCTGCTTGATGGCGGTACTGATAAAGTTGCCGGCGAGAACCATGCATTCCTTTGGCAGAGTAGGAAACTGGGTTAATCCAATAGGAGCTGTAATTCCGACAAGGAAGCACATGAGTTCAATAGTAAAAGTTCAAAGTATCTAACTTATAGAATTACAAGACGAAGAATCACTTACCAAAGATGCTAGTCTCAGGCTGCTGGAGTGTATCCGCCATGAAATCCCGCTCTTGTCGAAGGATCTTGTATGCTGCAAGATTGCGCTGATTTTGCTCATCGACAACTCTCTTCTGCTCCTTCAGCATTGAAATCTCCTCCTTCAAGCGGTTGATCTCGATGTTGGCAGACTCCTGCAGCGCCGCCATGGACTCTTCATGCATCTTCAAGGTATCATTCCTCTCCTGCTTAAGGATCTTATTTTCGCTATCCAGAAACTCAATGTGCTTGGCCTTGGCGATGGCTTCTGCAAGTCGGAAAATGGCAATACACAGTGAGTAGTCGAAGAGTGATGGCACAAGACCAAGTCGGAGTACGAAAACGAAAGGAAAAACAGACTCTTGCTCTTGGTGATTTGATCCTTCAAGAAGGCAGTTTTACCCTTTTTAGCTTCCAAATCCGCACACATCTTCTGAAACTTCTCGTTGGCGACGCCTCTCCGAGCATTCTCATTCTGTGGAAAGAAGATTTAAAGATGTTCAGTCTACTTGGAGCATCTAGCCGGATAACTATCCACCTAGAGGCTTGGGGGCTACAGTGAGAGTTTTAAACTTGGCAATATGCTTCAGTCCTTCTTTAAGCATCTAGTCAGAACTCATTCAGTTTTCAACTAGACGCTTGGGGGCTACAGTATAAAGTTTTTTAACTCAGTTATATGCTTAGTCTCTCTTAAAGCATCTAGTCAGAACTAATTCAGTTTTCAACTAGAAGCTTGGGGGCTACATTATTGAAATTTACAAACATTGCGTATGCTACTCTGAAAGTATCTAGTCGAAATAATTCATTCAAACTACATACTTGGGGGCTACAGTAAGAAGTTTTCTACCTTAGTCACTCTTGGAGCATTTAGATGCAAAGACCTATGGTTTTCCGTCTAAAAGATCGAGGAATACAGTGGGATACTCATATGAAATGCAAAAGGCAAATAAAACTTACAAGTGCGATGATCTTGAGGTTGGTAGCGCTCTCAGCAAATAACTTGCTAAAGGAAAGGTTGTTTCCTTGCAAGATATCTGCTTGTCGGAGAAGCTCTTCAAGGCCACATGTTGGAGATGTCGGCACTACACCAGGAGCCAGAGTGGAGGTACTCAGTGTAAGCGCTGGATAGACTATCTTTGGGAGCTCTATGGTTATCCTGGGTGCAGAGGCGCCGCCTTCAACAGACATTCCACCCACCACCACCACCACCGCCTTGCCACTACCGATGCCACCTTAGCCGAAGCTTCAACCATTTTGGTTGCGGTACTTTCTTGCGTCGCCTGTTCACCGGCAACGGCAAGCTCCACGAAGGCAGCTGAGTCCACTTCCATGGCGGAAGGGCCAGATGCATCCTTCGCTGGAGAGCTTGTCAGAATAGAAGTAGGCTAGACGCTAGGAGTGACGGGGGCGATGGCGGGAGATGCGTGGTGGGACACGTCATGATGCAGCATATCTTTTATGTTTCTAGAATCCCCCGATGTTTTGGAGGTCTTCTTCAAACTCAAGCTAGCTTTCTTCCTGAAACAAGCAAAAGTATAAGTACAGGAAAAAGACGAACGATGGACAATGTCGGAGGAAAAGAAGCTTACACGATATTGGGTGCTTTGGTGAAAGGGATCTCGGTAATCTTTCTTTTCTCCGCCTCCAGGGCGACAGTGGACTTCTTCGATTGTAACATCCCTAAAACCATGTTTCAAACTCATGCATATCATCCATGCATCCATGATCATGTAGAATTCATTTCAAACAAATCAATTCAAAAACAGGAGCATATGAGCTCATTATTTTATGTGATCAACATTTGAGCAAATGCTACTCTCCAATGGGAGATTGTTGTTCCTTGAACCAAACTTTGTAGGTTGTATTGCTAGATTGCCAAGATTTAAACCAAAGTTTCAAAACAAATATGATTTGAAAACCAATTTCAAAACTTATTCAAACTAGTGCTATGTCACTGCTATTTTATTTTATTTCAAGTGACCAGGCCAATTCAAAGTGACCACTTGGTTTTATGCTCAGAAATGTGATTGTTGCACACTGCAAAAATCCTGAAAAGATTTGAATTCAAATAGATTTTGAAATCATTTGAATTGATTCCTGAAATTGAAAACAGAAAAAGAAAAGGAGAAAAGAAATAGAAAAGGGCCGGCACCACCTATCTAGCCCAACGACGGATTCAACCCACTAAGCCCACCCGGGTCCCCCCTCTCTCTCTCTCTCACTCACACACGAACCCACCAAGTCGCTGACCACCCGACCCCACCTCCTCTCTGTTTCACTCGCTGACGAGTGGACCCTGCGACCACGTCGTCAATCACGCGCGGCCGCGACACTCACTCCGCCGTTACCTCGCCGCAGTCACTGCGGGCTTAATTGCCATTGATACCGCGCGCGATCCTCGCCCCCGCTCTGGCTATAAGACCACCTCCCCCTCGCAGCCATTTCCCCCAACAAAGCCAGACAGAAACACCCCCAGGCTGCCCGCAATCGCTCTTGCACCGCCGCTGCACATACGCACTCCGGCGACCAATCTCGGTGAGTACTGACCGCCCCCTGCCTCTGGTTCAAACCATCGTGACCAGCATGTCCTTGCGCATTCACTGATGCCCTCTGTTTGCTTTCTCGTGACCCAGAGCGACGTCTTCGTTCACACCCGCGAACACCTGAGCCGCTGCTCGACTCCGACGTGCAATTCAGGTAAAACAAGACCGCCCCTTGCCTCCCCTTTGATACTGTCTTGATCGCCAGGCCTTTGCGCATCTCCTAAACCATCTGGCTCATGTTAGGTCGACGCAGAACCTCGGCAACGTCTTCGACATCAAGCATCTGACGCCGCCAGCAACTCCGACGAGCCCGTGCAGCCGTGTCCGTGCGCCCCTTGCCAAGACGTCGTCAGGTTGAGCATCAGTGCATCGCTACGAGCCCGGTAAGCACCTCCGACGACCCTAGAACCCCCTGTAGCCGCCGTGCCGCCGTAGACAGAGCCGCCGCCGCCAGATGCCACCGCTGGCGCCGCCCATCCATGGTCGCTTGATCGTGGACCGTTGGATCTAGATCCATCGCGTATAAACAGATCACTTAACGGATCGGTATGAGTAGATCTGGGCCGTGCAGATTAAGTAGATCTAACGGCCTGTGTGCGCGATCCTGTGCGAACCGGTACGCACCAATCAGGTTATGACGCGTGGCTAGAGTTTAGGTTTAAAATCAGGATTTGAATCTATTAGTTGTTTGAAATTGTTTTAGCCATAACTTTTGATTCCCACGTCCAAATTTGATAAATTTTATATCAATGGAATCAGGAGAACAAGCCCTTTCTAAACGTGCAATGTGTTTAATGTTTTGCTTATGTTAAAATGGTTTTATTTACAGAAACATGTGTAAGGCTATTTTGGTTATATGAAATGTTTGAGTAATGTTTTAGGGTTTAAATAAATGTTGTTTGGCAAGTTTTGAACTTGTTTATGAACCAGTACTGTACACTTGTTTTGTTGAGTTTAGAAAATCATCACATATCATATTGCATGCATCCATATATTTTTGCTTGTATTTATTTTGTATGTGATTTGTTGCTATGATTCTATGTGTAGATTTTGGTGCCAATAGTGATTGTGATTGTGAGGAGTGTAGCTACTCTCCAAACTACCAAGGCAAGTGGTGCTTCATGATATTTTTATCCCTATGTTTTCTACTAAGCATTAGAAATATTTTGCTAGTCTTGCATGTTATATTTTGCTTATATGCCATGTTGGGAAATCCTAGTAGTGTAGAATTGCTAGGAAATTTCTAAGTTAAGATGCTTATCTATGCCATGCTTAGCCTAGCTAGTAGCAACCAAGGGTGGTGAAATATACATGCTATGATGAAAATATTTCTGAGTCTTTGGACTTGTGTTTTGCCTAATAAAACAACTAAGTGAATGAACCACCTGGGTGGAATGGAAGGAATGGTTTATGTTGAGTGGTTACACAAGGCCCATTTCTATGGTTTACCTTGTGTATCTCACTTGTGGAAAGCCACCCAGGAACAAAGGGAATTGAGAGGCCAAATGTTAAGAAGCTTCTAGTGCAGCCACTTGGCAATATGGGCTCTGCCTGGATCACATAGGTTGCTAGAACTTAGCCACTTGGACAGTTGGTGGTAGTGGGATGATAGGTTGGAACGCGTCCATTTGGTCTAAGGGAAGGCTTCTGAAAGGTCCTGTCTTGGTGAAAATCAAGTGTGGTGGGGAAAGTGCACAACCTCTGCAGATGGAAGAATCTAAGTACTTAGCCATGTCCCTGGTATTGGACAACTTGAGCATCAAGACATGGAAGCTATCAAGAATCTCCTCATCCCAATTTCTAAGTAAAACTTGTGGGTGAACAAGGGTGAACGACCCCAATGTCTATTGGTGGTTCCTTGGGAGAAGTTTTGACAAAGAAAAACTTAGTGATTTCAACTAATAGGTAAAACCTATTTTGAGCAAGCAAGCCTAAGCTACACTTAGCCAAATTGCATATAGTATGTAGTCCACCAAAAATTATACTAAGGTATCACTTGCCAATACTATTCCAATGTATTGACCCACTGTGGCTGTAACTTGTGATGTTGCAGGTTACTCTTATGAGGATTAGGAGTCATCAGTCTACACTTAACATGTTTGCCTGTGGCACATGAAGATGAAGACTTTTATCTATTTACTTATTTAAACTCTTGTACTAGGCCTGTGGCCTTGGAGTTGTAAAGACTATGTTGTCTCTGGAATGACTGTAATAATGACCTTTGTTTCTGTGTACTTCATCTTAAACTGTGTATGCTAGCATTGATCCAGGGACTAGTATTGCAATCACAGGGATCATTTTCCTTTATAAAGGAGGGATCTTACAGATGGTATCAGAGCACCGTGTTGCCTGTAGGATTATGACCCTAGGATTGGAAACCACTAAGGAAAATTTTTCAACAACTTCCACACTTGTCTATTCTTCTCGTAAACTTTTCTAATCTTCTTTCTCATCTCTATTTGTAGATGAACTCCATCAACGAAGCCGTGAAGAAGGGACCACTCATGACAATGAATTTGGAATGTGAGACAGAGTTCCCCAAGGCTCTCAAGGACCTCATGGTTGCAATGGGAATACATGGTGCAACTGTGTACAAAGGTTTTCCTGTGATGGATGAAGGAGTTGAGTACTGGTGGGTGCAACTTCACTTGTATAAAAACAAGGAAGACAACCACAAGGACTCAGGATTCTGCATGGTCACCAACACAATGATGTACACTACATTCTTTGATTCAGCAAGGGATGCAGCTTGGAGGGCCATCAAAGAACTCGGTGATAGAATCAAGTGCAGAATGCTTAACACTCAGAATGATCTTAAGGAAGAGAAGAAACATGCCCAAGAGTTAGAGGCTACCAACCAAAGCCTAAGGAAGGACGTCATAGACTTAGCAATGGAGTCTTGTGATTTAGACAAACAGATTGCCTCTAGGGATGCCTTGTTAGCCAACTTGGCAAGTGAGATGGGATTGTGATGTACCACATTAGTTGGACCACCATACTTATCATTTTGTTTTCCAAAAATGTTGTCTAAATAAGTTGAACCTTGGATGCTTGTAATGAATTTTATGTATGCTATGACTTGTGTGTTTGCCAATGTTATGCTTGTGATGCTCTGTCTTGAAATTTATTTAATGTGTTGATTCTAACTTTTTCTATCTTATTAAATAGATGCCTAATGTTACCATCAGCACTGTTGAGGAGTTCCAAGGAACTCGTTTTGGCCCTCGTATTATTGAGCTCACTACTTTGCTCAATCTACCTCTTCCTACTATCATGGTGCTTCCCCTCACCAAGTTTGAGAGGAAAGACCTTTGGGGTTTCAAGGTCAATCAGCCAGGACACCAGACTGAGCCTACCACGGAGGCTATCATCTTCAAGCTCATGCACGATGACAAGGAGAGAGGCCTAGAGGTAGTCATGCAGGACTTGATTGGACGTCTGTTAGGCGACACTCTCGGCAGGTTAGAGGTACTCACTTCCACGTCTTCGGTAGACGTGATGAGGATGGAGAGGCCATCGACTTCGAGGACACTTCGAGGGATACAGCTGAGCCGATTCGCCTATACCTCCAGGACTTAGAGGTTCTTCTTAGGCACGTGGACACTGATAGGACCAATGTCATGCTTAGCAATGATGAACTCCAGGTGCAGCTTCGTGAGAAGGACAAGCTCTTCGCGGAGCAAGATGAGATAGTCAAGGAGATGGAGGCAAAGTTCGAGAGCCAGGACAGAAAGTTCAAGAGTCAAGAGAAGCGAGTCCAAGATAGGAACAAGAGGATTCGGGACATGACTAAAGAACTGCAGGCCAAGGACTTCGAGCTCGAGCATCAGCAGACTATGATTGAGAGGCTTCGTTCTCAGAAGAGGGCTCTCAAAGCCAAAGTAGAGACCTTGACCACCAATGTCGAGGAATACAAGACCGCTATGGAGAATGCAGGTCTTACCTTTGTTGAGGAGGAGGTTGATGCCGAGGAGTAGTGTTGACTACTCATTTATCATTTATTTACCATGCTTTATTTGAGTCGCAATGACCATCCAACATGTGGATGGCTTGTTATTGGTGTGTTTACTTTGCAAACTTGTCGTTTTTGTTGTTGAACTATTATTATTATGATGCATGCTTGGTGATTGTTTATGTGATGTATTGTGCATGAAAGCATTTATGGGTATCTCATTCTTATCTCTATTGAACAAACCACAGATGCCTCCCCGTCGTGCCAATCCCAACCCCAACAACAATAACATCACCCCTGAGATGCAGCAAATGATGATAGCTCAGACTCAGCTGATGCAAATGATGACTATGTTCATCCAGAACCAGAACAACAATAACAACAATAACAACAACAACAACAACCCACCGGGTTTTGACATGCTTACCAGGTTCTTAAGATTGAGGCCAGCAAAGTTCTCAGGAACAACTGATCCTATGGTGGCCAATGATTGGCTACGCTCCGTGAACAAGGACTTGGTAACAGTTGGCTGTACTGATGAAGAGAAAGTCAGATTTGTAGCTCACTTGTTGGAAGGACCAGCAGCCACTTGGTGGGATAACTTCCAGATCACCACTCCCATTGCAGATGTGACATGGGCTATCTTTGAAGATGGCTTTCATACTTCTCACATCTCATCCGGAGTGATGAGTTTGAAGAAGAAAGAGTTCCATAATATGAAGCAGCGCCACCGCAGCGTGGCTGAATATATTGAGGAGTTCAACAATCTGGCGCGTTATGCACCGGATGAAGTTGACACTGATTCTAAGAGGAAGGAAAAGTTCCTTGAAGGGTTGAATGATGAACTGAACCTGCAGCTATTAGTGGCCTATGTTCCCACTTATCAGTCTCTTTGTGACAAGGCTGCTATTTTGGAGAACAAAATGAAGCAAGTTGAGAGTAGGAAGAGAAAGCACTCGGACAAGCACAGCTCGGGATCTCTCACAAACGTTCCCATTATGATGATAGTGGAAGCTCAGGATCCCACAATCATGGGAAATTCAACAAGCACCACAACCACAACCGTCATCATGACAGCAAGCATCATCGTAGTCATGACAATGACAAGTACAAGAACCACAAGGGTGGATATAAGAGCCACCACAGTGGTAGTGGAAGTGGCAGTGGAAGCCAGCCTGTCAAGAAGGATATTAGTCAGATTGAGTGTTTCAAGTGCAAGAAGATGGGGCATTATGCAAATGAATGCCCGGAAAAGAAAGTTGAAGGACCCAACAAGCCCAACCCTTTTCAAAAGGGACAAGTGAACCACATCAATGTGGAGGAAATTTATGAGGAGCCTGATGCTATTTCTGGTAAGTTCAAACTCAATTCTGTTCCAGCATTTGTTCTCTTTGATACTGGTGCATCTCATTCATTCATATCAAGAGCATTTGTTGAAAGAAATGAACTACCGGTAGAAACTATTGGGTGTCCCATAAAAGTAAGTTCTCCTGGTGGAGAAATGTTAGTGAATTCAGGATGTCATGATCTAGTCATAGAGTTTGGGAAGTTTCCTGTTAACTTGATAATCCTAAACTCCCAAGGATTGGATGTCATTTTGGGAATGGACTGGATGACTAAACACAAGGGGGTCATAGATTGTGCCAACCATACTGTCTCACTCACAACTCCAGAAAATAAAAGGATCAGATTCAAGACCAATTTTGAAGCAAAAAGGAGTAAGCTAAATTCTCTTAAGGGGGTTAGCATGGACAGTGTGCCAATTGTGAGTGAATATCCGGATGTGTTTCCGGAAGAATTACCGGGAATGCCACCATATAGAGATGTGGAGTTCCTTATTGATTTGCTACCAGGATCTGGACCAATAGCAAAGAGACCATACAAGATGTCAGTTGATAAACTGAAAGAACTCAAGAAACAACTTGGAGAACAGTTGCAGAAAGGATTTATTCAACCAAGTTCTTCATCTTGGGGAGCCCCAGTTTTGTTTGTGGAGAAGAAGGATAGAAGTCAAAGGTTATGTATAGATTACCGTTCACTCAATGAGGTGACTATCAAGAACAAATATCCTTTGCCTAGAATCAATGACTTGTTTGATCAGTTAGAAGGAGCTTGTGTGTTCTCAAAAATTGATCTTCGGTCAGGTTATTTCCAACTCAAGATAAGAGAGCAAGACATACCTAAAACAGCTTTCACCACAAGGTATGGATTGTATGAGTATACCGTGATGCCATTTGGTTTGACCAATGCACCAGCATACTTCATGAATATGATGAACAAGGTGTTCATGGAATTTCTTGATAAGTTTGTTGTCGTTTTCATCGATGACATTTTGATCTACTCCAAGAGCAAAGAAGAACATGAAGGACATTTGCGTTTGATACTTGAGAAACTTAGAGACCATAAACTTTATGCCAAATTCAGCAAGTGTGAATTCTGGTTGAATGAAGTTGGATTTCTTGGACACGTTGTGTCAGGAGATGGTGTTGTAGTTGATCCTGCTAAAGTTTCAGCTGTAACTGAATGGGAATCTCCCAAATCAGTGAAAGAAGTTCGTAGTTTCCTTGGCTTAGCAGGTTACTATAGAAGATTCATTGAAAATTTCTCCAAGGTAGCTAAGCCTATGACAGAATTGCTAAAGAAAGACAAGAAATTTGCTTGGTCTGAAGGTTGTGAACTTAGCTTTCAAGAATTGAAGAAGAGACTTGCGACAGCACCAGTCTTATGTCTGCCAGATTTGGAGAAGGATTTCCAAGTGTATTGTGATGCATCTCATCATGGTTTGGGTGCCGTACTTATGCAAGAAGGGAAAGTTGTGGCTTATGCCTCAAGACAACTCAAAACTCATGAAGTGAACTGCCCTACTCATGATTTAGAGTTAGCCTCTGTTGTCCATTCACTCAAAACATGGAGACACTATCTTTTGGGAAAGCGATGTGAAGTGTTCACTGACCACAAGAGTTTGAAGTATATCTTCACCCAAAAGGAAATTAACATGAGACAAAGAAGATGGCTAGAACTCATCAAGGACTATGAATTGAGTTTGCAATACCACCCCGGTAAAGCAAATGTTGTAGCGGATGCTCTAAGCCATAAGGTTTTTGTGAATGGCCTCACTAAGGGAGAACTGCCAGATGATCTGTGTGCCCAATTTAGAGACCTCAGATTGGAGATTGTGCCTCAAGGACATCTCATGTCTTTGGATGTACAACCCACTTTGTTGGACAAGATCAAAGAAGCCCAGAAGACTGATAAGGAAATCGAAGAGATTAAGGAAAAGATTGGTAAGGGAAAAGACAAAGGATTCCATGAAGACGAACATGGTACTTTATGGCATGGAAAACGTATCTGTGTTCCACAAAATCCGGAGCTTCGGAAACTGATTCTGCAAGAAGCACACAACTCACCGTATTCCATTCATCCGGGTAACACCAAGATGTACATGGATATGAAGGAAAGATTTTGGTGGAATAAACTCAAGAAGGACATTGCCGAACATATTGCTTTGTGTGATGTGTGTAGTAGAGTGAAAGCGGAACATCAGAAACCAGCAGGTTTGCTTCAACCACTACCTATTCCTGATTGGAAGTGGGACAAGATTGGTATGGATTTCATTACCGGATTACCAAGGACCCGGTCAGGATATGATTCTATTTGGGTAGTAGTGGATCGCCTAACTAAAGTGGCTCATTTCATACCCGTGAAGACAACCTATACAAGTGCTAAGTTAGCCAAGATCTATATGAGTAGAATTGTATGTCTACATGGAGTACCCAAGAGTATTTTGTCAGATAGAGGAACCCAATTCACTTCTCATTTTTGGAGGCAATTACATGAGTCATTGGGAACGAGGTTGGAATTCAGCACTGCTTTTCATCCTCAAACTGATGGATAGACAGAAAGGACTAATCAGATTCTTGAAGACATGTTGAGGGCATGTGCCCTAGACTATGGAGCCAGTTGGGATGAAAGTCTGCCTTACGCAGAATTTTATTATAACAACTGCTATCAAGACAGCATTGAGATGGCACCATTTGAGTTTCTCTACGGGAGAAAATGTACCACCCCATTGTTATGGAATGGTGTGGGGGAAAGAAGTTTGTTCGGACCAGAACTTATCAAAGAAGCTGAAGAGAAAGTCAAGCTGGTTAAGGACAGATTAAAGATAGCACAGTCCCGACAGAAAAGCTACGCAGATCCTAAGCGTAGAGAAGTCACCTATGAAGTTAGTGATAGAGCTTATCTTAGAGTGTCACCACTTCGTGGAGTGAAGAGGTTTGGAGTAAAAGGGAAGTTGGCCCCAAGATATGTTGGACCATTCAAGATTCTGAGTAGTAAAGGAGAAGTTGCTTATGCAATTGAATTGCAAGAATCTTTGTCAGCTGTTCATAATGTGTTTCATGTGAGTCAGCTTAAGAAATGTCATCCAGAAATGGAAGAAACTTCTTTGAAGGATACTATACCTTTGGAAGAGGTTCAATTGGAAAGTGATCTCACTTATGAAGATAAACCTATCAAGATTCTTGAGACTGCAGAAAGAGTTACTCGGACTAAGACTATCAAGTTCTGCAAGGTTCAATGGAACCATCATTCCGAAGAAGAAGCAACATGGGAAAGAGAAGATGATCTTCGGAAAGACCACCCTCACCTATTTGCTAGCCAATCCGAATCTCGAGGGCGAGATTCACCTTAAGGGGGTTAGATTTGTAACATCCCTAAAACCATGTTTCAAACTCATGCATATCATCCATGCATCCATGATCATGTAGAATTCATTTCAAACAAATCAATTCAAAAACAGGAGCATATGAGCTCATTATTTTATGTGATCAGCATTTGAGCAAATGCTACTCTCCAATGGGAGATTGTTGTTCCTTGAACCAAACTTTGTAGGTTGTATTGCTAGATTGCCAAGATTTAAACCAAAGTTTCAAAACAAATATGATTTGAAAACCAATTTCAAAACTTATTCAAACTAGTGCTATGTCACTGCTATTTTATTTTATTTCAAGTGACCAGGCCAATTCAAAGTGACCACTTGGTTTTATGCTCAGAAATGTGATTGTTGCACACTGCAAAAATCCTGAAAAGATTTGAATTCAAATAGATTTTGAAATCATTTGAATTGATTCCTGAAATTGAAAACAGAAAAAGAAAAGGAGAAAAGAAATAGAAAAGGGCCGGCACCACCTATCTAGCCCAACGACGGATTCAGCCCACTAAGACCACCCGGGTCCCCCCTCTCTCTCTCTCTCACTCACACACGAACCCACCAAGTCGCTGACCACCCGACCCCACCTCCTCTCTGTTTCACTCGCTGACGAGTGGACCCTGCGACCACGTCGTCATCGTCGTCAATCACGCGCGGCTGCGACGCTCGCTCCGCCGTTACCTCGCCGCAGTCACTGCGGGCTTAATTGCCATTGATACCACGCGCGATCCTCGCCCCCGCTCTGGCTATAAGACCATCTCCCCCTCGCGGCCATTTCCCCCAACAAAGCCAGACAGAAACGCCCCCAGGCTGCCCGCAATCGCTCTTGCACCGCCGCTGCACAGACGCACTCCGGCGACCAATCTTGGTGAGTACTGACCGCCCCCTGCCTCTGGTTCAAACCATCGTGACCAGCATGTCCTTGCGCATTCACTGATGCCCTCTGTTTGCTTTCTCGTGACCCAGAGCGACGTCTTCGTTCACACCCGCGAACACCTGAGCCGCCGCTCGACTCCGACGTGCAATTCAGGTAAAACAAGACCGCCCCTTGCCTCCCCTTTGATACTGTCTTGATCGCCAGGCCTTTGCGCATCTCCTCAACCATCTGGCTCATGTTAGGTCGACGCAGAACCTCGGCAACGTCTTTGACAGCAAGCATCTGACGCCGCCAACAACTCCGACGAGCCCGTGCAGCCGTGTCCGTGCGCCCCTTGCCAAGCCGTCGCCAGGTTGAGCATCAGTGCATCGCTACGAGCCCGGTAAGCACCTCCGACGACCCTAGAACCCCCTGTAGCCGCCGCGCCGCCGTAGACAGAGCCGCCACCGCCAGATGCCACCGCTGGCGCTGCCCATCCATGGTCGCTTGATCGTGGACCGTTGGATCTAGATCCATCGCGTATAAACAGATCACTTAACGGATCGGTATGAGTAGATCTGGGCCGTGCAGATTAAGTAGATCTAACGGCCTGTGTGCGCGATCCTGTGCGAACCGGTACGCACCAATCAGGTTATGACGCGTGGCTAGAGTTTAGGTTTAAATCAGGATTTGAATCTATTAGTTGTTTGAAATTGTTTTAGCCATAACTTTTGATTCCCACGTCCAAATTTGATAAATTTTATATCAATGGAATCAGGAGAACAAGCCCTTTCTAAATATGCAATGTGTTTAATGTTTTGCTTCTGTTAAAATGGTTTTATTTACAGAAACATGTGTAAGGCTATTTTGGGTATAAGAAATGTTTGAGTAATGTTTTAGGGTTTAAATAAATGTTGTTTGGCAAGTTTTGAACTTGTTTATGAACCAGTACTGTACACTTGTTTTGTTGAGTTTAGAAAATCATCACATATCATATTGCATGCATCCATATATTTTTGCTTGTATTTATTTTGTATGTGATTTGTTGCTATGATTCTATGTGTAGATTTTGGTGCCAATAGTGATTGTGATTGTGAGGAGTGTAGCTACTCACCAAACTACCAAGGCAAGTGGTGCTTCATGATATTTTTATCCCTATGTTTTCTACTAAGCATTAGAAATATTTTGCTAGTCTTGCATGTTATATTTTGCTTATATGCCATGTTGGGAAATCCTAGTAGTGTAGAATTGATAGGAAATTTCTAAGTTAAGATGCTTATCTATGCCATGCTTAGCCTAGCTAGTAGCAACCAAGGGTGGTGAAATATACATGCTATGATGAAAATATTTCTGAGTCTTTGGACTTGTGTTTTGCCTAATAAAACAACTAAGTGAATGAACCACCTGGGTGGAATGGAAGGAATGGTTTATGTTGAGTGGTTACACAAGGCCCATTTCTATGGTTTACCTTGTGTATCTCACTTGTGGAAAGCCACCCAGGAACAAAGGGAATTGAGAGGCCAAATGTTAAGAAGCTTCTAGTGCAGCCACTTGGCAATATGGGCTCTGCCTGGATCACATAGGTTGCTAGAACTTAGCCATTTGGACAGTTGGTGGTAGTGGGATGATAGGTTGGAACGCGTCCATTTGGTCTAAGGGAAGGCTTCTGAAAGGTCCTGTCTTGGTGAAAATCAAGTGTGGTGGGGAAAGTGCACAACCTCTGCAGATGGAAGAATCTAAGTACTTAGCCATGTCCCTGGTATTGGACAACTTGAGCATCAAGACATGGAAGCTATCAAGAATCTCCTCATCCCAATTTCTAAGTAAAACTTGTGGGTGAACAAGGGTGAAGGACCCCAATGTCTATTGGTGGTTCCTTGGGAAAAGTTTTGACAAAGAAAAACTTAGTGATTTCAACTAATAGGTAAAACCTATTTTGAGCAAGCAAGCCTAAGATACACTTAGCCAAATTGCATATAGTATGTAGTCCACCAAAAATTATACTAAGGTATCACTTGCCAATACTATTCCAATGTATTGACCCACTGTGGTTGTAACTTGTGATGTTGCAGGTTACTCTGATGAGGATTAGGAGTCATCAGTCTACACTCAACATGTTTGCCTGTGGAACATGAAGATGAATACTTTTATCTATTTACTTATTTAAACTCTTGTACTAGGCCTGTGGTGTTGGAGTTGTAAAGACTATGTTGTCTCTGGAATGACTGTAATAATGACCTTTGTTTCTGTGTACTTCATCTTAAACTGTGGATGCTAGCATTGATCCAGGGACTAGCATTGCAATCACAGGGATCCTTTTCCTTTATAAAGGAGGGATCTTACATGGAGGCTCCACCCTCCATTTTCTTCTTCTTTCCTCCGTCGGCAGCGTCAGAGGTGGAGCTCTTCTGCTTACGCGCCAGCGGGACATCGTCGTCGGACACGACGGTGACTTCCTTCATCTTGGGGTCATAGATTTGGACAGCCATGCTATCCTCTTCTAGACTGCTAAGCTATTAAGTGAAAACCCGAAGTGTTAGATGAGATGGTAATGGCTAGACGGAAGAACTGGAGTATATGTCATACACGAAAAATAAACAGGTACCTCTTGGCACTTGCCCTCCTCGAACATGTCGTAGGTGATGGTGAAGCCACGCTTCCTGTCCTTCAGCTTGACGATGTCCTTGAGGCGGAGCTTGACGGAGTCACTCGAGAAATTGTCCTCGGAGATGCGGAGGCTATCCTTCCTCTCCTTAGAGTACTCGTGCATCATCTTGGAGCGGTGCTACAGAGGCTGGATCCGCCTGACAAACCAGCACATGGCTAGGTACAATCCGGTTAGACCCGTCTCCATGAACCACTCTATCCGCCTTATGGCATGGGAGGCATCATTGTCGGAGGGAAGGGTGGCCTGGGATCTCCATGTCGGGGCTTCGGCAGCGTCTCCGTCGACAAAGTCCGGATACGTCGCTTCTCGGCCATCTAGAGGGGTATCTGGGCCATAGAAGTACGTCCGTTGCTAGTTCCTGCAGGACTCATGGCCGACGATGTCGGAGAACCGCCGACTAGGCCGGATCTTAAAACTAATCGTCCCACAGTCCTGAGCTCGTCCTTGCCGGCTCCAGCTTCCCTTTTGATGGTAAAGAAGTAAATAAAGAGATCTAACCTAGGCCTAATCCCTAGGTAACCCTCACAAAGTGCCACGTAGTTGCTAAGCGCGAGGATGCTATTGGGGGAAAGGTTCTAAGGTTGAACCCGGTAATGGTTGAGGACAGCTAGGAATAAATTGGAGATGGACAGGGAAACGCCACGTACGAATTGCGCTTTGAGGTACACCTTCTCTCTGGCTTGGGGAGAAGGGGTGACCTCACCGGCCGGCACCACCCGCTAGGCGAGCCCCTCCGTCGCAGGGAGGTAACCCTCGACGAGCAGCTCCTTGATGTCATTGTCCGTGATGTCCGAGCCGCGCCAGTCCCCCTTGTGGGAATCGTTCTCTTCTTCCAGCAGCTCTAGCGCTGCTGGATTATGGTTGCCGCCGGTGGATTCAACCACCACGTACTTGGGTAGCACCAGCCCCTCTAGGGGCACATGGATGATGGTCGCCGGCTTCGCTGCGGCATCGCCTGACGCTGCCATGGAGGGAGTAGAGCTACTTCTCGCCATTGGAGAGGTAGAGTGGTGACTGGAAAGATTGGGAGGCTAGGGTTTTTTTCGCGTATGCGCAGAGGGCTCGAGGAGGTGCTCTCTGGAGGAAGACGAAGGCGCAGGGGGAAGAATGAGGTGAAAAGTAAAAATCCACCGCAGTTGTAATTTATAACCTCTGGCGTCAAGATTCGTGCAAAGTGATCGAATGGTCGGCGCGTGGACGACGTGTGTGGGCGCGTGCGTGGAAATTTCGCCACGTTCCCAACCGTCACCGCCAACGGTTCATATCCTTCGCGCGGGAAAAACGGACATGATTGTGTTCTCTGCATGTGTGAGTTACGAGGCGTTGCTGACCTATGTCCTACGTCGTCCTAGCTGTCACTAGCAGGTGAACCATCACATCGGAATATTCCGGCATGGACGGATCCAGTCCGGCTACGAGAAGAGTACGATGGAAGATTCAACGTTTCTCCGACTTGCAAGTTGAAGACGGAGAATATTGCAGGGTTCTTGGGAGGACTACAAGATATTGCTCGATTTGCCGACATCCATCTAGACGGAGCATTCAACCTGAAGAGGCAAGATGGCGCAAGATCTCGGAGTTCTCTGGGGGCTACTATTGGGGATATGCTATATGGGTATCCTCATAGAATGTCTCTTATCCGGATAACCCGAGTGGCCCATAGTTGGTAGCATGGCCCATGGCCTGCTAGGCGGCCCAGTTAGATGGATCCAGAAGGGAGGCCCATGCCGGATAAAGGAAGGCTACAGAGGAGTCACCGACGTACCCAGAGACTTGGAGTGCAAGACACGTTAGACTGATTGTATACCGTGTAGGACTCTGTAACCTGTCCGGCTAGGACTTTCCCTGTAACCCTAGGACCTGGCGACTATATAAGTCAGGCCTATGGGAGCCTTTAGGGCATCGATTAACATACACCTCGCACAGCGAACTAATTCCTGTAACTCGGTGTATTGCCATTATAGTGATTTATAGCAGGAGTAGGATTCCGCCACCGTTGTGGGATCTGAACCTGGATAAGCTGTGTTACCTCGTACCTGTCTACCGTCCGCCTTACCCCACGTCTCTAAATATGCACTGTGAGGACCCCTCCATGGCGTACTCGTCGGCAATACCACGGCATTCATGCTAAATATTCGGGTTTTGCCTAAGTCTTTCATTGAAATGAAATTCTTAACCTTTGTCAATAAAAGATACATCATTTCCAATCAAAAAGATGTCCTCCGCATAATGTATTGTAAATATGTCTTAGCGCTCCAACTTAATTTCTTGCAAATGCAAGCATCTTCATCGTCTCCTGATGAAAACTCCTTTAACAGTTTCATCACGGTGAAGATTCCAACTCCGCGATGCTTACTTCAACCATTGAAGTTTGCATGCCCTTTTTAGCATCCTTTGAATTAACAAAACCCTTTGGATCATGTCATGCACACGTCCTAGGTAACCATTCTATTAGAAGAACTCTTTTTTGTTTATTAATCTACCATATACCAAATTATATGTAGTGGCTGCTACTTTAATCCGTCCAGAATAAATATCACTTATGAAATATCAAATCTTGTCATAGTCAATTCCTTGAACATTGTCGTAAAATACTTTACGACATGTCGACTATTTCATAGATGTGAAATATCCATGTCTGTTTCTTTATAGATCCAAATACGACCGATAGGTTTTTACACCTTTCCGGAGGGTCTTCCAAGTTCAAAAAACTTGATTTCTCGTGTATGGAACTATCACGGATTTTATCGCTTCAAGCCATTTCACGAAGTCAGGGCCCATCATTGCTTATTTGCATGTAGTCGGTTCATCATTGTCAAACAACAATGATTTACTCTCAAATCTCAGCATTTGATTGTTTATCCGACCTACTTGGTTCAATAGGAACTTAGAACTCTATGACCGCAAACTTTGAGGCACGTGAGTCATGCGCATTATGGCTGCCTTCGGAACATTTTCTGGCGTTGCGCAATTCAGCACATATAGCTAAGGTTTGTTAACCTTATTAAAGTTCTATTGTCCTCCCACTTAACTTTTGCGAAAAATTCCTTTTTTAAGAAACTTGACGTTCTAAGCGACAAACGCTTTTGTCTTCGGTGTTATGTAGGAATACCCAACAGTTATTCGAAATAACCTAAAAAGACATGCTCATCCTACTTTGGTTGTAAACATCTTACTTATGCTTAGCATACCAAAATTTAAGAAAGGACAACTTGGGTTTTACCCCAAACCATAACTTACATGGTGTAATTTCAATGGATCAAGATGGAGCTCTTTTCAGTGTAAAAGCGGTAGTCTCTAAAGCTTTAATATTTTAAAACATAATGGCAGTTTTATAAATAACATCTTTGATACAACCATGTCAAACAAGGTTTCATTACAAATCTCAAACACTGCATATTCCTATGGTGTTTCGGGAGATGCAAATCTAGGTGTTTTGCTAAACTTGCAACTCAAATAAATCCCTTTATGATAAAATTATAAACCACTTCATCTTGAAAGTCTTTGAATGTTTTCAAATATTTCATACTTCTTTCTCATTAAGTGAATATTAACTCAAATTTCCGGAGAAAGCATATGAAGTTGAAATCCATCGCTTACGACTATACATAATGGAATACATACATAGATATGTATAAATTCCAATAATTTAGTCGATCGTTCTTCTTTGGCCTTTGAACAAAGTTTTAATTATACCGAGGAAAGTCTCACAAGCGTCACTTGATCAAATCAAAGACTCCTAAAATCCATGAATATGGTGTTTCTGAAGGGAATATGCCCGAGATGCAATAATAAAGTGGTTATTATCGTATTCCTTATTTATGATAAATGTTTATTTTACATGCTATAATTGTATTAATACATAAACGTTAATACAATAAACAAAAAGGAAGTTCCTAGTTATGCCTCTCTTATAAACTAGCTCGTTGATTAATAAGATGATCAAAGGTTTCCTGATCATGGACATTGGATGTTGTTAATAACGAGGTCACAACATTGTTGGAATGATGTGATGAACATTCATCCGAAGTATAGCATTACGATCAAGGTCATTGTGTTTATATTGCTATAACATCGTATGAAGTAATCTTAGTCCTTAGACCATGAGATCATGTCAATCACTAACACCGGAAGAGTATCTTGATAACATCAAACATCACACCTTAACAGGGTGATTATAAATATGGGTTCAGTGGTACGAAGGTGTTATTTTGAGGCTCATGGATCAATAGTGGAATTTTCCATCCCGATGACGGAGAGATATACTCTGGGCCCTCTCTGTGATATAACATTGGTTAGCTTGCAAGCAAGTGATTTGATCACTACAATGTTATATCACGGGAACGAGAAAAGAGTACATGTTGGTAACGAGATCAAACTAGGTATGGAGATACCGATGATCGAATCTCGGACATGTAATATATCACGCGACAAAAGGATTGAGTTACATGCATATAAGGTTCACATGATCACATAAGTCATCGTTGAATATGTGGGAGTCAGTACGGATCTCCAGGTCCCAATGCTGATTATTGATCGGAGAGGGGTCTCGATCATGTCTATATTATTCGCGAACCGTAGGGTGACACACTTAAGGGATACCGACACCATTTGGAGCAAATAATATGCCAGAGAAAGAAAAAGGAAAGCGCAAGAATTTATTTCACTAGACACCGAAATTGTTTTGGTTGAAATTGCTGAAACTAGTTCTGCATGTGAAATTGAATACTAGCAAGGGGTTTTATGTGAATGTTTGTTAATTAAAGTAATTAAAAAAATTCTTAATAAATAAATAAAAGAGTCTTATTTAATGAGAGATTGCATTAAATTTGGTGCAAATTTAATGGAGGTGAGTGGAATTTTGAGTGGGTGGCTATTTATGTGAGTGGGAGCTCCAGGAAGAGGTGGGGGAACCTCCATGGCTGCCACGCCATGGGAGGGGGCTTCCCCTGTAAGGTTCCCAACCTTTAATAAGGTAGAGATCCATGTGTTTACAATGCTAGTCCCTGGATCAATAGCTAGCATCCACAGTTAAGATGTAATATCAAGAAACAAAGGTCATAATACAACTTTATAACCAGGAATAAAGTAACTTATTACATCTTACATAGCTCATTTGGCTATCTCATTACAATGCAGCAGAATATAACAATAGCATGGGGTCCTTCATCTTCAAAGTGCCACAGGCAGACATGTTGGTTGTAGACTTGTAATCCTAATCAATAAACTTCTCTAACATCAAACAAACCTGCAACATAATAAGTTACAGCCACAAAGGTCAATACATTTGAATTGTATTGGCAAGTGATACTATGGTAATATAGTGGAGTCTATCATCTATATGCATTTGGCTAAATGGAGCTTAGTCTTGCTTTGCTCAAAATAGATTTTCCTTATCATTTGAAAACACTAAGTTTTAGTTTGACAAAAATCACCCAAGGCATCTCCCAATAGAAATTGGTGATCCTTTAACCCTTGTTCATCCACAAGATTTTAACTTAGAAATTGGGATGAGGAGATTCTTGATAGCTTCCATGTCTTGATGCTCAAGTTGTCCTTTTCCAGGGACATGGCTAAGTACTTAGATTCTTCCATCTGCAGAGGTTGTGCACTTTCCCCACAAGCCTTGATTTTCACCAAGACAGGACCTTTCAGAAGCCTTCCCTTAGACCAAATGGACGCGCTCCAACCTATCATCCCACTACCACCAACTGTCGAAATGGCTAAGTTATTGCAACCTATATGATCCTGGCAGAGCCCATATTGCCAAGTGGCTGCATTAGAAGCTTCTTAACACTTGGCCTCTAAAATCTCTTTGTTCCTGGGTGGCCATCCACAAGTGATATACACAAGGTAAACCATAGAAATGGGCCTTGTGAACCACTCAACACAAACCATTCCTTCCATTCCACCCAGGTGATTCATTCACTTAGTTGTTTTATTAAACAAAACACAAGTCCTTGACTTGGAAATATTCCATAGTATGAATATATATTCCACCCTTGTTTTCTACTAGCTAAGCTAAGAATTATAGTAGTAGGAATCTTAACTTAGGAAATTCTACTAAGGTTTCATCTACTAGGATTTCCCATGGCATAGTTTACACTTAGCAAAATTCCATGCAAGTCCTACTTAGAAATATCACTAATACATAGTGAAAATAATGGGCAAAAGTATGAAGCATCACTTGCCTTTTTGGTAGAGAGTATAAGTTCACTCCTTGATCTTTGCAATGTTCACACACTTAAAATCACTACAATTCAATCAAGTAAACAATATTTCAATCTACCATTGAAGCAATTTCATCACATAAAATGATAGAAACAAAACATTGCATGCAAGCATGCCAAACTTTGTTTTATTTAAAAAATTGGTTTATAACAGGCTATAAACATTCTAAAACACTTTTTGGTCATTTTATAAAGTGGCAAAACTATTTGCAAAAGATTCTACCTATAAACCATTTTTAAACTAAATCATTATTTTATGTGGTTGAAAATGCCTTTATCAAAGTAGCAATCTTTATAGGGTTTACCAAATATATTTTTAAGTCATAAAACTTGATGTTTAGGGTCAGAGAGTTTAAATCAAAACATTTCCCAAAGGTTTTCCTCCAAAAGCATTTTTGATAAATAAACATTACTTTTATTTGACTAGAAATGGTTTAAATCAAAGATTTATTCTTTTGCTTCACCAAATACATTTTTGAAACCACCAATTGATTCCTAGGGTCAGTAGGTTCAAAACAAACCATTTGCCAAAGATTTTATCCCCAAAATCATTTTAGAACAAATTTTATATCCTAAACATGCATACATAAGTTTCTGTAAAAACAAGCAATTTAACAGAAGCAATTTACTAAACAAAGGGCATGGTCAGAAAGTACTGGTCTTGCTGATTCCATTTATATAAAATTTGCAAAATTTGGACGTGTGGTTTGAAAGTTATGATTTTTTCAAATTGGCATATCTAATAGAACAATTCTGTTTTAAATCAAACCAGCAGGGACACGTGTCTTGATTTTATTCGCTGGTACCGGTTCGTCTGGATCACGCATTGAGCACCGCTGGATCTAAGTGGGATCGCACGGCACAGATCGCATACCCCTTCGTTTATAAGTGATTCTATCTAAGCCTTAGGATCAAGATCCAACGGTCCTAGTCTAATGACCTAGAACGGGCGGCGTTGGACTCTGACGCGCGGCGGCGGCCTGGCAGTGGCGTCGCCGGCGCTGCAAGAAGCGAGAAAGAGAGAGAGGGGGCTCACCTGATTCGCTGAACGATGCTGATGCTCAACGTGCTCTCGGGGAGGCAGGGGGCGCACGAGGACGAAGGCAATTTCTCGCCGGAGTTGTCCTCTGGCTCGGGCTCATCCTGTTGAAGATGATGGCGAAGGCACGGGGAACGCCAGAGAGAAATAGAGATGCGGTTAGATGCGCGGGGTCACGGCGAGCATGTGCGTGTGAAGGAGGGGGATTAGGGCGGTCATACTTTTACCAGGGGCTTCGCCGGAGAGGTAGAAGACGACGGCGGCGCTCTGTTGGCGATGTTGACGACGTTGCAGAGCACTCGCGGGCGAGCTGGCGCTATGGGGTGATTCGCCAGGAGGTGGGAAGCAAGCTCGTGTGCGCCAGGGAGCAAGGGGAGGCGTGGGCTGGCCGGAATTGCCGCCGGAAAGCGTCGGAAGCAGCGGCGGTGTAGGTGATAATGGGGACGGCCTGGGGGCTCTTTTGCCGCGGTGTCTGAGGGGAAATGAAGGGGAGAGAGGGGTGATTAGTAGGGCGTAGTTGCAGCAGCGATTACTCGCGGAGTTAAGGTGAATTAATCCGCGGATTTCTAGCAGAAACGGGAGAGAGGGAGAAGAACTAGTCGCGCGTGGTTGAAGACGTTGACGTGGTCGCAGGGCCCGTTTGACAGTGAGTGAGAGAGAGGGGAAGGTGGGTCCTGGCAGTCAGTGGCGGAGTGGGTGTGTTCTCTGGTTCGAACGTTTTCTGCGGGAGAAGAGAGGGAGTGGGATGCTGGGCCAGATGGGCTGGGCTGGGCTGGGCTGAGTCCTTTCTTTTTTTTTGTTCAGATTGTTTTTCTTTTTCCTTTTCTTTTATTCTGTTTTGATTTTGATCAAACAATTCAAACACTCATTTGAATTCAAACCTTTTCCATATTTTGTGAATAATCAAACACTGTTTAGTACCATATTCTGATGTCAAATTTAGAATAAAACTTTTATTCCTTTAGTGCCTTTTTAATTATTTAAAGTAGGTCCTTGTATTAATCAAATAAGATTTAATAATATTTTCAAACACCTCTTAAGTTTCTAAATTCTTCCAAATCTTTTTCAGTAAGTTTTATTTACTTAATGGGGTGTCAAAATATTCACCTAGGATCATTTGGAATAAATTCAATATGATTTATTAATCATTAAGATTGGGTATTTGTTTTAATTCAAATGGAATTAAATATAGTTTTAATTCCTTAAGGTTTATTTGGAAGATTTCTTTAATCTTATTTAAGTTGAATTAAACATCTTTTATTTCATTTGGGTATTTTCCAAAATACTATTTCCTCATGAATTATATAATTATTCTTATTAGAGATTTGTCTTTATTAAAATAGGGATAGAATGGTTAATGCCATTTATTTATTTTGGAAAATTCTTTATCCATTTATTTTATTTGGGTTTTGGATTATATTCATTCCATTTGCTTAATGGATTAGGCCAAGATTTACTTTGGTCTTTAAATAATCCTTATTTAATATTTCTTTCTTCATCTTATAAAATCCATATCTTTTTATTTAGAGATCCAAACTTGGTGATTCCAATTTGTAAAATCTTGTTTAATATTTGTTTATCCTTTTAAATCTCTTTAGGATTATTTTCTCACAATTTTGTGTGGATTCTAGATAAGTGCTTTATTAGCTTTGGGAATTCAATTCCTTATCTTTATTAAATTCATAAGATTTATCTATGGCTCCAAATTAAGTGAAACCAATTTCTATGGCTTTAAATATTTCTATTTGTTTTTCTTGATCATTTGTAACCGTTTGTTGACAAATTTTATATGGATCAAATCCATAGGCTTGGAGATAACTTGGAAATGATTTTTATTCCATTAGGGTTTAGGGTTTGGATTTATTTTCCAAGTGTTTAAATTTCCAGATACATTCATTGAGGAATGCATTTCAGTTGATTTGGATTTTTGTTGGATTCAAATATTTAACCAAAGTTTGTTCAAGATGGGATTTTAAGTTTCCATTTAGAAACAAAAGTTTCTTTTCACCCTAAATTTCAACAAAATTTTATTTTTTTATTTATTTTTCACATTACAAGATTTGGAAAATCTTGGGATGTGACAGGCTACCACCCTTAAAATAAATCTCGTCCCAAGATTTGGGGAGGCTAGGGGTTCCAAGTTGGCTCAAAGCATCTAGGGTACTACCACCCTTAAAAATTTTCCAACTAGATTACATCTTGGCTTGCTTGGGATCTTTTTGAAATCTCTCTGGGCAAACATCTGCATAGTGTCCTTTGTTTCCACACTTGAAACATGTGACAAGGCTGAGATCCTTCATAGGCTTTATCTTGTGCTTCATCTTTTCTGGACAATTGCTTGCATAATGTCCTTGGTTACCACAATTGTAACATGTGATAAGATTGAGTTCTTCACGTAACTTCTGTGGACAAGTTGACACATAATGGCCTAACTCTTTGCAGTTGTTGCACCATACTTGGCTAATCTCCTTATACTTCTTCTTCTTGGGCTTCTCCAAAGCTAGGAGTGCTTCTAGTTCATGTTTTTCATATGTTATCTCAAAGGTAGGAATGTTTCCTGGTCTCCTTGACCTTTTATTATTCCTTGGATAATACATATGTCTCCTCTTTGGTCCTTTAACTGGGTCATATTGCTGGGAGGTACAAGCTGAGATTTTCCTTTGTCTTCATCCTTCTTGGTAGACTTGGCTCTCTCATGGTAATCTGTAATCAGTTGTTGCACTGCACCTTGTTTCCTTTGTTGAACTATGGAATAGATGGGGCATTGGATAGGGACATGATTATTTCCTTCACATAAGTAACAAATAGCTTGGGTTGTGGGGCATTGATTAGCCGGATGTTTCTCTTCACAATTGGGGCATTGATCTTCATGCTCTTTGGAAGTGTGATCCTTGTCTCCACAAATATTGCAAGCTTGGGTTCCTTCTAGAATATCATCTTTGTCATCCTTGTTGTCACAAACTCCTTGGGAAAGGTTGTCTCCCATGTTGATCATTTGGGTGGCCATCCCTTGCAACAAATGGGATTGAATTTTCAAAATCCTTTGTATGGTTGGGTCTAGTTCACTGGTGTTGGCTAAAAATTGATCTGTCACTTGGTTCAACTGGGTTTGGGTTACTATGAGTTCTCTCATGTTGTCCTCTTGGTTGTTGTTGTTGTTGTCACCATCCTTGAGGTTAGAGTCTCTTGGAGAAGTCATCTGTTTGGGTTGGATTGGGATTAGAATAGGCAAAAGATTTCTAAGGGAATAATTCTAATCACACACATTACAATTCACACAAGAAAAGTGCAAGCAATCACAAACAAGCAGTCCACTCAAACATCAAGTCTCAAGCATATTTTTAAGCAACCAAAAATATTTTTGTTACACCACACAAGTTGGTGGGTTTGACTTAAACTAAATATGGTGGTCCATCTATATGGTTCACTTGAGATCTTTCCATCCTTCTTGGTTGGTTCTTCTTGAATGAGATGTTTGTATCCTTAGAGAATTTCTTGCATCTTGGTCTCAAAACTTCAAGGTGATGACGGTTCCTTCTAAGTTATGTTTCCTTAGTCTTCAAGTCTTCAGTAACATTTCTTGTCTCACTTGTAGTCCTTAGTGACATCCAAGGTTGAAGTCCTTGGTGAAAATGTTGAAGATGTTGAAGTCATTAGAGTTGAAGATGTTGAAGTCATTAGAGTTGATGAAGTCCTTAGCTCATGGTGAAGTCTTTGGCCATAGGGTAGGCTTGTCCATCAAGTTGAAATAGAAGAGATGTAGAATCAAAACCAAAATGGTTGAGGAAAGAGTTTACAAGATTGTTTGTAAATAAGTTTTGGAACCAATACAACTCCTATTTTTCAAAGGGGTTTTGTCCAATCCTAGGGTTACAAATCCTACAGGCAACACAGTGCTCTGATACCATCTGTAAGGTTCCCAACCTTTAATAAGGTAGAGATCCCTGTGTTTACAATGATAGTCCCTGGATCAATAGCTAGCATCCACAGTTAAGATGTAATATCAAGAAACAAAGGTCATAATACAACTTTATAACCAGGAATAAAGTAACTTATTACATCTTACATAGCTCATTTGGCTATCTCATTACAATGTAGCAGAATATAACAATAGCATGGGGTCCTTCATCTTCAAAGTGCCACATGCAGACATGTTGGTTGTAGACTTGTAATCCTAATCAATAAACTTCTCTAACATCAAACAAACCTGCAACATAATAAGTTACAACCACAAAGGTCAATACATTTGAATTGTATTAGCAAGTGATACTATGGTAATATAGTGGAGTCTATCATCTATATGCATTTGGCTAAGTGGAGCTTAGGCTTGCTTTGCTCAAAATAGATTTTCCTTATCATTTGAAAACACTAAGTTTTTGTTTGACAAAAATCACCCAAGGCATCTCCCAATAGAAATTGGTGATCCTTTAACCCTTGTTCATCCACAAGATTTTAACTTAGAAATTGGGATGAGGATATTCTTGATAGCTTCCATGTCTTGATGCTCAAGTTGTCCTTTTCCAGGGACATGGCTGAGTACTTAGATTCTTCCATCTGCAGAGGTTGTGCACTTTCCCCACAAGCCTTGATTTTCACCAAGACAGGACCTTTCAGAAGCCTTCCCTTAGACCAAATGGACACGCTCCAACCTATCATCCCACTACCACCAACCGTCCAAATGGCTAAGTTATTGCAACCTATATGATCCTGGCAGAGCCCATATTGCCAAGTGGCTGCACTAGAAGCTTCTTAACACTTGGCCTCTAAAATCTCTTTGTTCCTGGGTGTCCATCCACAAGTGAGATACACAAGGTACACCATAGAAATGGGCCTTGTGAACCACTCAACACAAACCATTCCTTCCATTCCACCCAGGTGATTCATTCACTTAGTTGTTTTATTAAACAAAACACAAGTCCTTGACTTGGAAATATTCCATAGTATGAATATATATTCCACCCTTGTTTTCTACTAGCTAAGCTAAGCATGATAGTAGTAGGAATCTTAACTTAGGAAATTCTACTAAGGTTTCATCTACTAGGATTTCCCATGGCATAGTTTACACTTAGCAAAATTCCATGCAAGTCCTACTTAGAAATATCACTAATGCATAGTGAAAATAATGGGACAAAAGTATGAAGCATCACTTGCCTTTTTGGTAGAGACTATAAGTTCACTCCTTGATCTTTGCAATGTTCACACACTTCAAATCACTACAATTCAATCAAGTAAACAATATTTCAATCTACCATTCAAGCAATTTCATCACACAAAATGATAGAAACAAAACAATGCAAGAAAGCATGCCAAACTTTGTTTTATTTACAAAATTGGTTTATAACAGGTTATAAACATTCTAAAACACTTTTTGGTCATTTTATAAAGTGGAAAAACTATTTGCAAAAGATTCTACCTATAAACCATTTTTAAACTAAATCATTATTTTATGTGGTTGAAAATGCCTTTATCAAAGTAGCAATCTTTATAGGGTTTACCAAATATATTTTTAAGTCATAAAACTTGGTGTTTAGGGTCAGAGAGTTTAAATCAAAACATTTCCCAAAGGTTTTCCTCCAAAAGCATTTTTGATAAATAAACATTACTTTTATTTGACTAGAAATGGTTTAAATCAAAGATTTATTCTTTTGCTTCACCAAATACATTTTTGAAACCACCAATCGATTCCTAGGGTCAGTAGGTTCAAAACAAACCATTTTCCAAAGATTTTATCCCCAAAATCATTTTAGAACAAATTTTATATCCTAAACATGCATACATAAGTTTCTGTAAAAACAAGCAATTTGACAGAAGCAATTTACTAAACAAAGGGCATGGTCAGAAAGTACTGGTCTTGCTGATTCCATTGATATAAAATTTGCAAAATTTGGACGTGTGATTTGAAAGTTATGAATTTTTCAAATTGGCATATCTAATAGAACAATTCTTTTTTAAATCAAACCAGCAGGGACACGTGTCTTGATTTTATTCGCTGGTACCGGTTCGTCTGGATCATGCATTGAGCACCGCTGGATCTAACTGGGATCGCACGACACAGATCGCATACCTCTTCGTTTATAAGTGATTCTATCTAAGCCTCAGGATCAAGATCCAACGGTCCTAGTCTAATGACCTAGAACGGGCGGCGCTGGACTCTGACGCGCGGCGGCGGCCTGGCAGTGGCGTCGCTGGCCCTGCAGGAAGCGAGAAAGAGAGAGAGGGGGCTCACCTGATTCGCTGAACGATGCTGATGCTCAACGTGCTCTCGCGGAGGCAGGGGGCGCACGAGGACGAAGGCAATTTCTCGCCGGAGTTGTCCTCTGGCTCGGGCTCGTCCTGTTGAATATGATGGCAAAGGCACGGGGCACGCCAGAGAGAAAAAGAGATGCGGTTAGATGCGCGGGGTCACGGCGAGCATGTGCGTGTGAAGGAGGGGGATTAGGGCGGTCAGACTTTTACCACGGGCTTTGCCAGAGAGGTAGCAGACGACGGCGACGCTCTGTTGGCGATGTTGACGACGTTGCAGAGCACTCGCGGACGAGCTGGCGCTACGGGGTGATTCGCCAGGAGGTGTGAAGCAAGCTCGTGTGCGCCAGGGAGCAAGGGGAGGCGTGGGCTGGCCGGAATTGCCGCCGGAAAGCGTCGGAAGCAGCGGCGGTGTAGGTGATAATGGGGACGGCCTGGGGGCTCTTTTGCCGCGGTGTCTGAGGGGAAATGAAGGGGAGAGAGGGGTGATTTGTAGGGCGTAGTTGCAGCAGCGAATACTCGCGGAGTTAAGGTGAATTTAATCCGCAGATTTCTAGCAGAAACGAGAGAGTGGGAGAAGAAGAACTAGTCGCGCGTGGTTGAAGACGCTGACGTGGTCGCAGGGCCCGTTTGACAGTGAGTGAGAGAAAGGGGAAGGTGGGTCCTGGCAGTCAGTGGCGGAGTGGGTGTGTTCTCTGGTTCAAACGTTTTCTGCGGGAGAAGAGAGGGAGTGGGCTGCTGGGCCAGATGGGCTCGGCTGGGCTGGGCTGAGTCCTTTCTTTTTTTTGTTCAGATTGTTTTTCTTTTTCCTTTTCTTTTATTCTGTTTTGATTTTGAATAAACAATTCAAACACTCATTTGAATTCAAACCTTTTCCATATTTTGTGAATAATCAAACACTGTTTAATACCATATTCTGATGTCAAATTTAGAATAAAACTTTTATTCCTTTAGTGCCTTTTTAATTATTTAAAGTAGGTCCTTGTATTAATCAAATAAGATTTAATAATATTTTCAAACACCACTTAAGTTTCTAAATTCTTCCAAATCTTTTTCAGTAAGTTTTATTTACTTAATGGGGTGTTAAAATATTCACCTAGGATCATTTGGAATAAATTCAATATGATTTATTAATCATTAAGATTGGGTATTTGTTTTAATTCAAATGGAATTAAATTTAGTTTTAATTCCTTAAGGTTTATTTGGAAGATTTCTTTAATATTATTTAAGTTGAATTAAACATCTTTTATTTCATTTGGGTATTTCCAAAATACTATTTCCTCATGAATTATATAATTATTCTTATTAGAGATTTGTCTTTATTAAAATAGGGATAGAATGGTTAATGCCATTTTTTTATTTTGGCTAATTCTTTATCCATTTATTTTATTTGGGTTTCGGATTATATTCATTCCATTTGCTTAATGGATTATGCCAAGATTTAATTTGGTCTTTAAATAATCCTTATTTAATATTTATTTCTTCATCTTATAAAATCCATATCTTTTTATTTAGAGATCCAAACTTGGTGATTCCAATTTGTAAAATCTTGTTTAATATTTTTTTATCCTTTTAAATATCTTTAGGATTATTTGCTCACCATTTTGTGTGGATTATAGATAAGTGCTTTATTAGCTTTGGGAATTCAATTCCTTATCTTTATTAAATTCATAAGATTTATCTATGGCTCCAAATTAAGTGAAACCAATTTCTATGGATTTTAATATTTCTATTTGTTTTTCTTGATCATTTGTAACTGTTTGTTGACAAATTTTATATGGATCAAATCCATAGGCTTGGAGATAACTTGGAAATGATTTTTATTCCATTAGGGTTTAGGGTTTGGATTTATTTTCCAAGTGTTTAAATTTCCAGATACATTCATTGAGGAATGCATTTCACTTGATTTGGATTTTTGTTGGATTCAAATATTTAACCAAAGTTTGTTCAAGATGGGATTTTAAGTTTCCATTTAGAAACAAAAGTTTCTTTTCACCCTAAATTTCAACAAAATTTTATTTTGTTTATTTATGTTTCACATTACAAGATTTGGAAAATCTTGGGATGTGACATCCCCCTCTCCATATAAAAGGCACCCACTCCCTCCTTGCGAAGGATCTCTCTCCCCCCTTTAGAATTCCCCCATGGTCTCGGATCAGCGAGATACATGTTCCCGGTGGCTTTTTCTGGAGGGATTTGTTGCTTCCGCTGCTTCACTGGAGGGAGGGCGCGGAGGTTGTCGGGGTACCCGGACGTGTGTGCGATCACGGATGCACCACTGCTTTGCGGTGCTGGACTTGATGGTGCTGGACCGGCTGGACCAGATGGACTTCATCATGATCTTGAGATCGGCAAGCGTTCGTCTATATCATCCACGAGTACAACCTCGTTAACTCTATTCGGTCTTCGAGGTTATGTATTCTATGGATGTATATCCACCCGTTGCTTGTATCTAGTAGATAGATCTTGGTACTTAGATGTTCCCATCGTAGGATTTTTTTTGTTTTCTATGCTGCGAACCCTTCAGTGGTATCAGAGCCGAATCTATGGGTAGATGCTTTGCACGGGTAGTACACATATGAGTATGTGGGCGATGGTGATAATTTTATTGCTTCTTAGTTGTACTTTGGATATTGGTGGCATAGTGGGATGAAGCGGCCCGGACAAACTTTACATGTCCTCGCACATGAGACATGTTCCACGCTTGACATGCAACTAGTTTTGCATAAGTGGCTAGCGGGTGTCTGTCTCTCCTACTATAGTCAATATCTAATTTGCAATGATTTGTCAACAATTTGGTTATCCTCGTTGTGGTTCATGTTCGTAGGTAGGAATGGTTCTATATTTGAAATCCCTAAGCCACGTAAAACTTGCAATGGATAAATTAGAGGCGTCTAGTTTAGATTGTTGCTGGGCTAGTGTCATGATATGGTGATGTTGTAAGTAGAAGTATAAGTTGATACTCTTACAACACACATAACGTGTAAGTTCCATAGACCTTGGCCTTACACATAGAGGTATGATAGTGATCATACCATGATGCACATGATGGAGATCAAGTGCAAGAACCATATCATTTCACTTATTAACATGTGATGTTTTTTGCATCTTATATTGCCTGTTTGGCGTTTTATTAGCATAATAAGATGATCCCTCATTTAGATATCAAGATAAAAATGTGTTCTTCCTTAAGTATGCACCGATAATGTTTCGTCGCTTCAAGACATCACGTGATGATCGGGTGTACTTGAATCCACGAGCATATCTCGGGTGTAAGACAGTTACACACGCGAATACTAAGGTTCTTACTTGGCGAGCCTAGCATTGTAACATCCCTAAAATCATGTTTTCAAAGATTTCATATCATCCATGCATTCATAATCATTTAGGGATCATTTTCAAAGTCATTACAAAAAAGAAGAATTTGGATGCTTATTATTTTATGTAAGCAAAGCATTGATGCAATGCTACTCTCTAATGAGAGATTATTGTTTTAAAACAAGATTGTTTGTTCATGAGCTGGTTTGGTTGTTTTCCAAAGCTTGGATAAAATTTCAAAAACAAAATATGATTTCAAAACTATTTTTAGATCTTTATTAAAACATTGGCAAAGACACTGTTTTCTTTGAAAACTCCAAAGGACCAAGCAGGTTTGGTGAAACAACATGGCTTTATACTTAAATATGTGCAGGTTTCACCTTATAAAAAAATCCAGAAAGAATTTGAAATCAAACACATTTGAATTCATTTGAAAATGTTTCCTGAAAATCGAAATAGAAAAAGAAAAGGGTTAAAGAATCAGAACTGGGCCAGGCGCTACCCTTTCGGCCCAGTAAACAAAACAGCCCACCCGGGGTCTCCTTTCCCTCTCTGTTTCTCACCGCAGCAACACGCACCCACTCACTGACATCCGAACCCACCTTGCCCCGTCAGCATCGTCCCCAAATCAACGCGCGCCCGACCCGCTCCGCCGTTACCTCGCCGCAGTGACGCCGCGGTTTAAATCCGATTAAAATCCATTGATTCAGGGAGTAAACCTCACCCCGCTCCTGGCTACTTAAACCCCACCCCTCCATGGCCATTTTCCCCCACACAGCACCCTCTCCTCGCCACCAGGCTGCTCAGATTTCACCAAACTTCGCCGTTGTCCCGACGAACTCCGACGACTGATTTCGGTGAGCTCTCTGCGCCCCTTGACTCCTAACTTCTCTAGTACAACCACTGCATCCTTGCGCTTCGTTTGATACCGCTGCTGTGTGCTAGGACAACCCCGAGCGTCGGCAACATAGACGACTGAGCGAACCCGACGAGGCACTCAACTCCGGCGAGTAAATCTGGTTAGTCCCGAGCGCGCCTTGCCCTCTCTTTGATACTCACATGACCAGTGTCGCTCCCCACATCTAACGCACCGCTTACTTCTCTCTGGCATGATCTACAACGTCGGCAATGTCGACGAACAGCCGTGCCCGACGATAGGCTCAACTCCGACGAGGAATCCCCACCGTGTCCGTGCGCCCCTTGACAAGCCACTGCCACGTTGAGCTCCAGCACGCCTCTGCGAGTCTGGTAAGCCCTTCCACTGACCCCAGCCCCCTCTGTAGCCGCCGGAACATCTCTGACAGAGCCGCGACTTCGCGCCGCCGTCGCTAGCGCCGCCCATCTGTGGTCGCTTGATCGATAGCCGTTAGATCTTGATCCGTCGGCCTGCGATAGAATCACTTACGTGAAGGGGTACGCCAGATCTGTGCCACAAGATCTTCTTTAAATCCAATGGCCCACGTTAATCGATTCGGCTGAACCGGTACGAGCCAATCAGAACACGCCGCGTGGCCTACGTTTAGATTTAAAAACAGAATTTAGATCTATTAGTGATTCAAACTTGTAAAATCTATAACTTTTGATCCACACGTTCAAATTTTACAAATTTTATATCACAGGAATCAGGAGAAAGAATGCTATCCATTTATGCAATGTTTTTAATGTTTGCTTCTGTAAAATTGGTTATTTTTTGCAGAGACATTTATAGGCTTATTTTGAGTATAGAAATGATTTGAAAAATGATTTAAAGATCAAATAAAGTTTATTTAGTGTGTCTTGGTCTTGTTTATGATTCAATACTGTATACTTGTCTTGTTTGGTGTAGAAAATCATCACATGGCATTTGCATGCATTCATATATTTTTGTTTGTATATTTTTGATATGTGAATTTGGTGCCATTATTTTATGTGTAGATTTTGGTGCTAATAGTGATTGTGGTTGTGAAGATTGTTGCTACTCCCCAAACTACCAAGGCAAGTGGTGCTTCATGTTTCTGTCCCAATATTTTTACCTATGCATTAGAAATATTTTGTATAGGACTTGCATGATTATTTTGCTAAGTATCTATATGCTATGCTTGGGAAATCCTAGTAGTTGTAGTAATGTTAGAATTTCCTCTAAGTTAAGATACTTGCTATTGCCATGGTTAGCCTAGCTAGTAGCAACCAAAGGTGGATTATATATTCATGCTATGAGAAATAATTCTAAGTCTTTGACTTATGTTTTGCTTAATAAAACAACTAAGTGAATGAAACACCTGGGTGGAATGGGAAGATTGGTTTGTGTTGAGTGGTTACACAAGTCCCATTTCTATGGTTTACCTTGTGTATCACACTTGTGTAAAGCCACCCAGGAACAAAGGGATTTGAGATGCCAAATGTTAAGAAGCTTCTAGTGCAACCACATGGCATTATGGGATCTGCCTGGACCATATAGGTTGCAATAACTTAGCCAAATAGACAGTTGGTGGTAGGGGAATGATAGGTTTGGAGCGCGTCCATTTTGGTCTAAGGTAAGGCTTCTGAAAGGTCCTGTCTTGGTGAAAATCAAGTCTTGTGGGGAAAGCGCACAACCTCTGCAGATGGTAGAATCTAAGTACTTAGCCATGTTCCTGGTATGGGACAACTTGAGCATCAAGACATGGAAGCTATCAAGAATCTCCTCATCCCAATTTTCTAAGTTAAAAACTTGTGGTTGAACAAGGGTGAAGGTTCACCAATTTCTATTGGTGGTTCCTTGGGAAAGTTTTGTCAAAGAAAAACTTAGTGTTTTCAACTAATAGGTAAAACCTATTTTGAGCAAAGGAAGCCTAAGCTACACTTAGCCAAATGCATGTTACAACTAGATGTTAATATTCTACTAAGGTATCACTTGCAAATACTATTCCAGTGTATTGACCCACTGTGGCTGTAGATGTTGCAGGTTACTCTGATGATGATTAGGGGTTATGAGTCTACACTCAACATGCTTGCCTGTGGCACATGAAGATGAAGACTTTATTTATATTGTTATGTTTAAACTCTTGTATTAGGCCTATGGCCATGGAGTTGTAAAAGACTATGTTATCTCTGGAATGACGATGTAATAATGACCTTTGTTTCTGTGTACTTCATCTTAAACTATGGATGCTAGCATTGCAATCACAGGGATCCTTACCTTTAAAAGGGAGGGATCTTACAAGCATGTACAGACATGGCCTCGGAACATGGACCGAAAGGTTAAGCATGAGTCATATGTTTTGATATGATGACCATATGGATGCTCGCCTTTGAAGCTACACTGACTCACGTGATGATCGGACTTGGTGTAGTGGATTTGGTTCATGTAATCACCAAAAAGACACGAGGGATGTCATTTTTGAGTGGGAGTTCATTTCTAATTTGGATTAGTAGAACTCAATTTATCATAAATTAAATCAAAGTGAATTTTCTTAATTTGTTGTAGTCATTGGAATTCGTTCACCACCTTATGCATAGTTGTAATTGAGATAATAGAACTATAGAATTATGGATATATACTTTACGAACTGGTATCGTATTGTGTTGAGTGTCAATCTAAAGTTTAAAGTCCTATTGCAAACTTTCAGCAAACTTTGTTTACTCCGTGAAATTTAATAATTGGTATTAAATTGAGAGTAACAATTTCAGTGTTAGTATCTTAAGTATCATGTTTGCCTCCATGATTCTTGATTGTTTTAATATCAAGTTTATCTAGGAGCTGAAAGAATTGTTTCAGAAACCATCATGTGTGACAGATATAACGATATATGAAACAATGTTTTGGTTGCAGTATGATAGAGTATAATATATGTTCTCATATTGGATGAGAATTTTCGAAGGTTGGAGATGCTGGACATCCTAATCATCCAAAAAGGTTTTGGAAAGTAATGTTATACTCACGATCCACCTTTATAAGCTACAATAGCTTGATCATGAAAGTCGTCATGATAAGGATGAATATAAGATGTATGTAAAGTGTTTACTACACTAAAAAGATTACTAAAGAAGGATTTTGAAAGAATACCGATCATTTGATGATGGTGATCTACTTCAAAGTGCAAGTCCAAAGGTATTATTATTTGAACATAAAAACTTTGGATTATGTGTCATGTATATGGCTCCACTGTTGATGTTGTTAGATTCATTAAAAAAGGAAAAGGAAGTGCTAAAAGAGAATCTATAAAATATATTTGGCAGAAAAGAAAAGATTGGAAATATCCAATTTAGGTATATAGATGATATACATGTTATGATTGTATTCTTTGCTTGTTAAACAATGTGGTTCTTGGGTATTGGATACCGAATTGGTTGGTATGAAATTTCATACGGAACGACGCAATTCATGAACCACAATGGCCTAAGTAACTAGCAAGAGAATATGTGATGATGTTCATTGAAAACAAACAAACCGTTGTTTGTATTTCTCGTTGACATCAAAGCTTGACTTCAAGATTTGTTTTAATAATTGTTATTTAAATTAGGTATTATGAGGACAAAGGTTGTTCAAATAATTACCGTATTCCATATAAGATGGATGATTTACAAATCTAGTTGGATAAATCACATCCATAAAACCTAATGCTAAAATGTCGCAAGACAAATGATTGAAAGATCACTTATGAAGTGACATCACCGTTTAAATTATATTGGAAAGAAAACATGAAGAAACTCCATTTTCATGGATTTTTGGAGTCTTTGATTTGATCAAATGACGCTTGTGAGACTTTCCTCGGGATAATTAAAACTCCGTTCAAAGGCCAAAGAACAATGAACGACTAAATTATTGGAATTTATACATATCGATGTATATAGTCCATTATGTGTAGTCGTAAGCGATGGATTTCAACTTCATATACTTTCTCTAGAAATTTGAGTGAATATTCACTTAATGAGAAAGAAGTATGAAATATTTGAAAATGTTCAAAGACTTTCAAGATGAAGTGGAAAATCATTGTAACAAGAAAATAAATGATATTTATCATAAGGGATTTATTTGAGTTGCAAGTGTGACAAGAAAATAAATAATTTATGATTTTATCATAAAGGAATTTATTTGAGTTACAAGTTTAGCAAAAACACCTAGATTTGCATTTCCTGAAACACCATAGGAGTATGGAGTGTTTGAGATTTGTAATAAAACCTTGTTTGACATGGTTGGATCAAAGGTGTTATTTATAAAATTGTCATTATGTTTTAAAAGATTAAAAGCTTTAGAGACTACCGCTTTTACACTGAAAAGAGCTCCATCTTGATCTGTTGAAATGACACCATGGAAGTTATGGTTTGGGGTAAAACCCAAGTTGTCATTTCTTAAATTTTGGTATGCTAAACATAAGTAAGATGTTTACAACCGAAGTCGAATGAGCATGTCTTTGTAGGTTATTGCGAATAACCATTGGGTATTCCTCCATAACACCAAGGACAAAAGGGTTTGTCTCTTTAAATGTGAAGTTTCTTGAAAAAAGGTTTTTTTCGCAAAAGTTAAGTGGGAGGACAATAGAACTTTGATAAGGTTAACGAACCTTAGCTAAATGTGCTAAGTTGCGCAGCGCCGGAAATTGTTCCGAAGGCAACCATAATGCTCATAGCTTATGTACCTCAAAGGTTGTGGTCACGGAGATCTTAAGTTCTTATTGAACCAAGTCGGTCGGATAAACAAATCAAATGCTGAGATTTGAGAGTAAATCATTATTGTTTGACAATGATGAACCGACCACATATAAAGAAGCGACGATGGGCCCTGACTCCATCAAATGGCTTGAAGCCATAAAATCCTTGATAGTTCCATACACTAGAAATCAAGTTTTGAACTTGGAAGACCCTCCGGAAAGGTGTAAAAACCTGTCGGTCGTATTTGGATCTATAAAGAAACAGACATGGATGTTTCACATCTATGAAATAGTAGACATGTCGTAAAGTATTTTACGACAATGTTCAAGGAGTTGACTATGACAAGATTTGATCATTCATAGCGATATTTAGTCCGGACGAATTAAAGTATCAACCACTATATATAATTTGGTATATGGTAGATGAATAAACAAAACAAAGTTCTTATAATAGAATGGATACCTAGGACGTGTACATGACACGATCCAAAGGGTTTTGTTAATTCAAAGGATGCTAAAAAGGCATGCATACTTCAATGGTTGAAGTATGCATCGCGGAGTTGGAATCTTCACCATGATGAAAAAGGAGTTTTCATGAGGAGACGATGAAGATGCTTGCATTTGCAAGAAATTAAGTGGGAGCGCTAAGACATATTTCTAATACATTATGTGGAGGACATCTTGTTGATTGGAAATGATGTATCTTTTATTGACAAAGGTTAAGGATTTCATTTCGATGAAAGACTTAGGCAGAACCCGAATATTTAGCATGAATGTCTATAGTGGATAGACTGTGACTCTAATATGGTTGTGTCAAACGTACATATATGAGATATTGAAGGAGTTCAATATAGAAACGACAAAAAACGGTTCTTGTCGCATGGAAAGGAATTGAATCAAGATTCAAGTGTATTGACACTTGATAAGTGAAACAAGATTCAAGTGCTTTGACACTTGATGAGTGAAATCACAAGGATGTTTTGATCAATCATACCATGATATGTACACATCCAGATATGTCCTATGCTCTAAGTGTTATGAGCATATACCAGAATGAATCATAAAATGATCATTGGACGATAGTAAGGATATTCTTATGATCTATTGGAAGAACCAAGAATATATTTGTGTAGAAGTGACAAACGATTACAAATAGTTCATTATAAAGCGTTACATTGATACTAGTTTTGTGACAAGATACAAATTAAGTTTATGTCAATTTAAACTATGAGTGGCACAATGAAATGGAAAGGAGTTTCCATGACGGATTTGGATGAATTCCAAAGTTAAGATATTGTGACGGATACTACAACAAAAGGCTAAGTATATGACTGCTATAGTAGCAGCAAAGGAGGGAATTTGTGTCAAGTAGTTTGTTATCAAACTAAGGTGTGGTTCGCAATGGGCTAACACTAAAGATATATTGTATGACAATAGTATCGACGTGATTTTACCTGAAGGAACTAAAGGTCTCACCAAAATACCAAATTTATACAAAGCCGTGTCATTGGAGAATGAGTGATGCGTGAAGACGCAAAGACATGTAAATACACACGGACCTGAATGCGTCAGATCCGTAGAATATGTTAACCACTTGCAGTTGCATATATGGAACACCAGAAAGCCATAGGTGTTCAATACGCAAAGCTTTCAAACTAGATTATTGTCTCTAGTGTAAGTGGGAGACTGAAGGGAATATGCCCGAGAGGCAATAATAAAGTGGTTATTATCGTATTCCTTATTTATGATAAATGTTTATTTTACATGCTATAATTGTATTAATACAGAAACGTTAATACATGTGTGTTTAATAAACAAAAAGGAAGTTCCTAGTTATGCCTCTCTTATAAACTAGCTCGTTGATTAACAAGATGATCAAAGGTTTCCTGATCATGGACATTGGATGTTGTTAATAATGAGGTCACAACATTTTTGGAATGATGTGATGAACATTCATCCGAAGTATACCATTACGATCAAGGTCATTGTGTTTATATTTATATAACATCGCACGAAGTAATCTTAGTCCTTAGACCATGAGATCATGTCAATCACTAACACCGAAGAGTATCTTGATAACATCAAACGTCACACCGTAACAGGGTGATTATAAAGATGGGTTCAGTGCTACGAAGGTGTTATGTCGAGGCTCATGGATCAAGAGTGGAATTTGTCCATCCCGATGACGGAGAGATATACTCTGGGCCCTCTCGGTGATATCACATTAGTTAGCTTGCAAGCAAGTGATTTGATCACTAGAATGTTATATCACGGGAACAAGAAAAGAGTACATGTCGGTAACGAGATCAAACTAGGTATGGAGATACCGATGATCGAATATCATACATGTAATATATCGCAAGACAAAAGTATTGAGTTACATGCGTATAAGATTCACACGATCACATAAGTCATCGTTGAATATGTGGGAGTCAGTACGGATCTCCAGGTTCCGCTGCTGATTATTGATCAGAGAGGGGTATCGATCATGTCTACATTATTCGCGAACCGTAGGGTGACACACTTAAGGGATACCGACACCATTTGGAGCAAATAATATGCCAGAGAAAGAAAAAGGAAAGTGCAGGAATTTATTTCACTAGACACCAAAATTGTTTCGGTTGAAATTGCCGAAACTGGTTCTGCATGTGAAATTGAATACTAGCAAGGGGTTTTATGTGAATGTTTGTTAATTAAAGTAATTAACAAAATTCTGAATAAATAAAATAGTTTTATTTAATGAGAGATTGCATTAAATTTGGTGGAAATTTAATGGAGGTGAGTGGAATTTTGAGTGGGTGGCTATTTATGTGAGTGGGAGCTCCACCCACATGAATATGGAAGAGGTCGGGGCACCTCCATGGCTGCCACGCCATGGGAGGGGGCTGCCCCTCTCCCTATAAAAGGCACCCACTCCCTCCTCTCATCTCACACCTCCTCGTGAAGGATCTCTCTCCCCCTTTAGAATTCCCCCATGGTCTCGCATCAGTGAGATACATGTTTCCGGTGGCTTTTTCTGGAAGGATTTGTTGCTTCCGCTGCTTCGCTGGAGCGAGGGCGCGGAGGTTGTCGGGGTACCCGGACGTCTGTGCGATCACGGATGCACCACTGCTTTGCGGTGCTGGACTTGATGGTGCTGGACCGGTTGGACCAGAGGGACTTCATCACGATCTTGAGATCGGCAAGCGTTCGTCTACATCATCCACGAGTACAACCTCGTTAACGCTATTCGGTCTTCGAGGGTATGTATTCTATGGATTTATATCCACCCGTTGCTTGTATCTAGTAGATAGATCTTAGTACTTAGATGTTCCCATCGTAGGAAATTTTTTGTTTTATATGCTGCGAACCCTTCAGTTTCTTCATGTTTTCTTTCCAATATAATTTAAACGGTGATGTCACTTTATAAGTGATCTTTCAATCATTTGTCTTGCGACATTTTAGCATTAGTTTTATGGATGTGATTTCTCCAACTAGATTTGTAAATCATCCATCTTATATGTAATACGGTAATTATTTGAACAATCTTTGTTCTCATAATACCTGATTTAAATAACTATTATTAAAAAAAATCTTGAAGGCAAGCTTTGATGTCAACGAGAAATACAAACAACGTTTTTTTTTCGATGAACATCATCACATATTCTCTTGCTAGTTACTTAATCCATTATGGTTCATGAATTGCATCGTTCTGTATGAAATTTCATATCAAGCAATTCGGTATTCAATACCCAAGAACCACATTGTTTAACAAGCAAAGAATACAACCATAACATGTATATCATCTATATAACTAAACTGGATATTTTCAATCTTTTCTTTTCTGCCAAATATATTTTATAGATTCTCTTTCAGCATTTCCTTTTCCTTTTAAAAGAATCTATCAACATCAAAAGTGGCGCCATATACATGACACATAGTCCAAAGCGTGTATATTTAAATACTAATACCTTTGAACTTGCACTTTGAAGTAGATCACCATCATCAAATGAATGACATTCTTTCAAAATCCATTCTTTAGTAATATTTTAGTGTAGTAAACGCTTTACATACATCTTCTATTCATACTTATCATGACGACTTTAAAGATCAAGCTAATGTAGCTTATAAAGGCGAATCATGAGTATAACATTACTTTCCAAAAACCCTTTTGGATGATTAGGATGTCTAGCATCTCTAACCTTTGCAAATTCTCATCCAATATGAGAACATATATTATACTCTATCATATTGCAACCAAAACATTGTTTCAGATATCGTTATATTTGCCACACATGATGGTTTCTGAAACAATTCTTTCAGATCCTAGATAATCTCGATATTTAAATCAAGAATCATGGAGGCAAACATGATACTTTATATACTAGCACTGGAATTGTCACTCTTGATTTAATACTAATTATTAAACTTCACGGAGTAAACAAAGTTTGCTAAAAGTTTGCAATAGGACTTCAAACTTTAGATTGACACCCAACACAATACGATACCGGTTCGTAAAGTAAATATCCAGAATTCTATAGTTCTATTTTCTCAATTACAACTAAGCATAAGGTGGTGAACGAATGCCAATGACTACAAAAAATTATGCAAATTCACTTTGATTTAATTTATGATAAATTGAGTTCTACTAATCCAAATTATAAATGAATCCCACTCAAAAACAACATCCCTCTTGTCTTTTTGGTGATTACATGAACCAAATCCACTACACCAAGTCCGATCATCACATGAGTCGGTGTAGCTTCAAAGGCAAGCATCTAAATGGTCATCATATCAAACATATGACTCATGCTTAACCTTTCGGTCCATGTTCCGAGGCCATGTATGTACATGCTAGGCTCGCCAAGTAAGAACCTTAGTATTTGCGTGTGTAAAACTGTCTTACACACGAGATATGCTCGTGGATTCAAGTACACCCAATCATCACGTGATGTCTTGAAGCGGCAAAACATTGTCGGTGCATACTTAAGTCAGAACACATTTTTATCTTGATATCTAAATGAGGGATCATCTTATTATGCTAATAAAACGCCAAATAAGCAATATAAGATGCAACAAACATCACATGTGAAAAATTAAATGATATGGTCCTTGCACTTGATCGTTATCATGTGCATCGTGGTATGATCTTCATCATTCCTTTATGTGTAAGGCCAAGGTCTATGGAACTTACACATTATGTGTGTTGTAAGAGTATCGACTTATACTTTTACTTACAACATCACCATATCATGAAACTAGTCCAGCAACAATCTAAACTAGACGCTTCTAATTTATCCATTGCAAGTTTTACGTGGCTTAGGACTTTCGAAGATAGAACCATTCTTACCTACAAACATGGAACCACAACAAGGATAACCAAATGATCAACAACTCGTTGTAAATTAGATATTGAGTATAGTAGGAGAGACAGACACCCGCTATCCACTTATTCAAAAATAGTTGCATGTCAAGCGTGGAACATGTCTCATGTGCGAGGACATGTAAAGTTTGTCCGGGCCGCTTCATCCCACTATGCCACCAATATCCAAAATACAACTAAGAAGCAATAACATGATAATAATCGCCCACATACTCATATGTGTACTACCCGTGTAAAACATCTACGCATAGATCTGGCTCTGATACCACTGTAGGGTTCGTAGCATAGAAAACAAAAAAATTCCTACGATGGGAACAACTAAGTACCAAGATCTATCTACTAGATACAAGCAACGGGTGGATATACATCCATAGAATACATACCCTCAAAGACCAAATAGCGTTAATGAGGTTGTACTCGTGGATGATGTAGTCGAACGCTTGCCGATCTCAAGATCGTGATGAAGTCCATCTGGTCCAACCGGTCCAGCACCATCAAGTCTAGCACCACAAAGAAGTGGTGCATCCGTGATCGCACACACGTCCGGGTACCCCGACAACCTCCGCGCCCTCGCTTCAGCAAAGCATCAGAAGCAACAAATCCTTTGAGAAAAATCCATCGGGAACATGTATCTCGCTGATCCAAGACCATGGGGAAATTCTAAAGGGGGGAGAGAGATCCTTCGCGAGGAGGTGTGATATGAGAGGATGAGAGGGGGGCCTTTTATAGGGAGAGGGGGGCACCCAAGGGGCATGGCGCCTAGCCATGGTGGCTGCCCCCCACCTCTTCCACATTCATGTGGGTGGAGCTCCCACTCAAAATGAAAAGCCTCCACTCACATAAACATGCCTCCACTCAAAAATCCACTCACATGCATTAAATTTCCACCAAATTTAATGCAAGCTCTCATTTAAATAAAACTCTTTTATTTATTTATTCAGAATTTTGTTAATTACTTTAATTAACAAACATTCACATAAAATACCTTCCAACATTTAAATTTCACATGCAGAACCAGTTTCAGCAATTTCAACCGAAACACTTCCGGTGTCTAGTGAAATAAATTCCTACGCTTTATTTTTCTTTCTCTGGCATATTATTTGCTCCGAATGGTGTCGGTATCCCTTAAGTGTGTCACCCTACGGTTTGCGAATAATGTAGACATGATTGAGACCCCTCTCCAATCAATAATCAGCAGTAGGATCTAGAGATCCGTACTGACTCCCACACATTCAACGATGACTTCTGTGATCGTGTGAACCTTATACGCATGTAAGTCAATACCTTTGTATCGTGATATATTACATGTCCGAGATTCAATCATCGGTATCTCCATACCTAGTTTGATCTCGTTAGTGACATGTACTCTTTTCTTGTTTCCATGATATAACATTCTATGTGATCAAATCACTTGCTTGCAAGCTAACTAATGTGATATCACCGAGAGGGCCCATATTATATCTCTCCATCATCGGGATGGACAAATTCCACTCTTGATCCATGAGCCTCAACATAACACCTTTGTAGCACTGAACCCATCTTTATAGTCACCCTGTTACAGTGTGACATTTGATGTTATCAAGATACTCTTCCGGTGTTAGTGATTAACATGATCTCATGGTCTAAGGACTAAGATTACTTCGTATGATGTTACAGAAATATAAACACAATGACCTTGATCGTAATGCTATACTTCAGATGAATGTTCATCACAGCATTCCAACAATGTTGTGACCTTGTTATTAACAACATCCAATGTCCATGATTAGGAAACCTTTGATCATCTTGTTAATCAATGAGCTAGTTTATAAGAGAGGCACAACTAGGAACTTTCTTTTGTTCATTAAACACACATGTATTAATGTTACCGTATTAATACAATTATAGCATGCAAAATAAATATTTATCATAAATAAGGAATAAGAAATAACCACTTTATTATTGCCTCTCGGGCATATTCCCTTCAATATCACCAGAGGGCCCAGAGTATTGATGGCGCCCAATACTTGTCATGGAACGCTTCATTGGAAACCCCAAGAGCAAGGTATGAAGTAGCACAGCAGGAAGTTTCCCTCAGTAAGAAACCGAGGTTATCGTACCAGTAGGAGGAAGGAAACGTCACACACAGCGTGGAGACCTGCACAACACAAACTCAAGACTTGCCCCAACGAATCAGTGAGGTTGTCAAGCTCACCGGTTTGCTGTAACAAAGGATTAAACATATGGTGTGGAAGATAATGGTGGTTTGCAGCAAGTAAACAGTAACAGTGGAAGATGTATCAATGGTAAAGATTGGACCGGGGTCCATAGTTCACTAGAGGTGCTCTCCTTAGATAAACAACATGGCATGAAGGGTAAACAAATTACAGCGGGGCAATTGACAGGAACTGAGCAAGACATAACAATGCAATTACTAGCTAGAAAGATCCTATGAGGTTGATTGGGTAATACAACATTATACATAGACCGTAATTCAACTGCATCTATGACTAGAAGTCCCCCTTCAGGTTATCACCCGAACCCCCTCCGGTATTAAGTTGCAAGCAATAGACAACTGCTTTAAGCAAAGTGTGTAAGGTAAACAGTCCACATGTTCCATGAACAAGAGACCGTTGTTTTCTCCCTAGTAGCAACAACACATCTACAACCGAAGAGATTTCTATCACTTCCCTTGGAAACTAGAGGCATGAACCCACTATCGAGCATAAATACTCCCTCTTGGAGTCACTAGCAACTACTTGGCCAAGATAACCACTAGCAACGGAGAGCATGCAAGATCACAAACAACACAGACATGATAAATCATAAAGATAAAAAAATTAATCAAACCAACATAATAATCTCAATATCCATCGGATCCCCTTAAACACAACATGCATGATTACAAATAGATTAGATCTTGATCATGAACGGAGCTCACAAGATCTATACATGAAAGCACAAAGGAGGAGATACAACCATCTAGCTACTACATGGACCCATAGTCCAAGGTGGAACTAATCACGAATCATATCGGAGATAAGGCCTCCGGGATGATCTCCCCTCCGACAGGGTGCCAGGAAGAGCTTCAGATCCCCCCGATCTAGGGACGATGGTGATGGCGGCTACAGACAGTTTCGTGGATTTCTGATCGGGTACTGAGATTTTCTGCATTGGGGGCTTCTTATAGGCGAAGGGGCGAGTTCGGGAGGCGACCAGGGTCGCCAAACCCTAGCCAGGCGCGGGTCCACCTGATCCCGCGCCTGGGGTGGGTCTGTCCCCCCTGGCCAGCCCCTCCGGCTCTCCTCTAGACTTCTTGTTCCCCACGGAAAGTTATTGACTTTGTCCTTCGTCCCGTCCAATTCCGAAAATATTTCTTTACTAACTTTTCTGAAACCAAACACAGCATAAAACATGCATCTGGCACTGTTGCAACTTGTTAATAGGTTAGTACCAGAAAACATGTAAAAAGCACCTCAAAGTGTGGACAAGTAAAGCAAAGTAGATATAAAACAAGCATGGAGCATTAAAAATTATAGATACGTTTCCAACGTATCAACATCCCCAAGCTTAACTCCTGCTCTTCCTTGAGTAGGTAAGTGATAAACAGAATAATTTTTGAACATGCACCCTCACAATAAAGATACAACCATTTGCAAGCATTGAAAGCTAGGATCAAAGAACTCTAAACATGTGCATGAAAGATGGAGTTCTAACAATAGGACATAGTAACTATGCATGCAACATGACAAGCTACAAACAAATATCATGAATAATATGCATAGAAAAACGTTTGTTTGTTTCACATGCAGAAAACATAGCATAGTGGCATTCAGCTTGTCCCTCATAGATTAGCAATATAATGCATAGGACACCTGCAAAGTTCACAAGGGTGACTAGAAACAGATAGCACATGAACAAGTAATAACACAATATGCATCAATTAGTAAGCTTTGGAACACTGCACACAGAATGACAACTATGCTCTCTTAATGGTGCCTAAAGGTAGAAGGTGGAGACTCAATAATGATGGAAGAAAGGCCTTTTTGTAAAGGAAGCAGGGATTACAAGTTTCAAAAAGAGCTTCCAAAAATTATGGTACTTATTAGCTTTCAGCCCTCATTGCCCCTATCATAAGCATCTTGAAGTGGTTAAGGTTAAAGTGGCAAAGCTGGAGTATATGCTTGACAAAGTATAAGTTGGCAATCTCAAGTCCCTTGACTATGAGGGCTACACCTCATGGATACTCAACTTAGGGCCCAGGTAAGTTCTTGTCACTGTAAGTATTTGCATATCATTGAGAACCGCCAATGAGGTACCCCTTGCACATGGTAAAAGAGCTTTCCCATAACCAAAATGACAAGGCAAGCAGACAATGAGCATCTCAGCAATCTTTTTATTTACCATATGCATAGATTTTTATTGAGGATCCATAGATATCTCACTATGGTGATGCTGCAAGTTTCCACCATGATTAGGCATGACTTAGGCTAGCGGCCCAGGCGTTTCTCTAACACAGAATATAAACTCCATGGACTTACAAGTTCCCACTTCATTTCACACCGGTAACATCCATAGACAAAAGAGCATGATATCAACGGAGTACAAAAATTACAAGTGCAATATTGAAAACGTTCCCCGTGACAGCACAGTTCTGCTAATCCCAACTTAGAAGTGCAAGCATATACAACAAAGTTGCCTTAATGGTTCAAGTTTATTAGGGGCAAAGAATAAAATGTGCCATCAAGTTTGTGAGGGCTTTAATCACTAAGTTTTCACATAACAAAATAGTTTTTAATTGGAAGATAGTTGAAAACAAGAATATACTTGGAATGGTGTAACACACCATGCATAGGATTTTATAGTGGATACTTTGGAATAACTTGGTTTCTTCGGAGTTGGAAGCATGAGTAGAATTTACTCATACAAGTGGAGGCTAGCAAAAGTGTAAAGGTCCCAACCTTTAATAAGGTAGAGATCCATGTGTTTACAATGCTAGTCCCTGGATCAATAGCTAGCATCCACAGTTAAGATGTAATATCAAGAAACAAAGGTCATAATACAACTTTATAACCAGGAATAAAATAATTCATTACATCTTACATAGCTCATTTGGCTATCTCATTACAATGCAGCAGAAATAACTGTAGCATGGAGTCCTTCATCTTCAAAGTGCCACAGGCAATCATGTTGGTTGTAGACTTGTAATCCTATTCAACACACTTCACTAACATCAAACAAACCTACAACATAATAAGTTGCAGCCACAAGGGTCAATACATTTGAATTGTATTGGCAAGTTTCACTACTATGTAGAAATAAGTAGATCCTATCATTACATGCATATTTGGCTAAGTAGGGTTTAGGCTCCTTTGCAGAAAGCAATATAGTTTTATCCTATCTTTTCAAAATAGTTTTGATATTTAGTCAATTCTTTCTGAATTCCTTGGAAAACTCCAAGTGCTTCTAATCCCTTGTTGACACCATCAGGTTTTACTTTGAGAAATTGGAATGTCAAGATCTTCCATAGCTTCAGGCCTTAGTTGCTCACAGATGTCCGTAACCGGGGACACGACTAAGTACTTAGAATTTGATCTTCTGCAGAAGTTGTACACTTTACCCACATGACACAATCTCGTCTTGACGCCACCAGTGGCCGCTGGATATGTACTCACCAAATGGAGTACCAGCAGATCGAGAATGTGACAAAGTCTTTCCATAGAAGTCCTCCCAATACACAATGCTAGCTTGTCTACCAGGCACCAATGTAGGGATATATTTCCATACACAATTCTAGTTCACCTGAAGATGCCAATGCATGGGTCTTCCACTATGTAGTTGACTAAGCCAGAGCCCATTTAGCATGTGGCTGTACACGGAAGCCACTGTACGAGAAACATGTTCAATCTCTAAGTCCCTGGGTTGTTTTCTTCTAGTGCACATCCAAAAAGATAGCCATATAAACATGGTTCCCTTTGTTGCCACCTTCTACAAAACTTAAGTATCCTCTTTCCACCCAGGTGGTTCATTGAGTACTTGTTTTATTATATAAAAGATATATTTTTCCAACACTTCATATAATCATATCATGTATCCCATCCCAAATATATAGCAGGGCTAAGCATACTACAACTACAATGTTTCCACTAAGGAAGATATAAGGATATCCTAATAGGATATAGCATAGCATAGAAATATAGTAGTCTTATCATGCATGTTAGAAAAATCCACTAAGTGTAATAAAAATAGTAGTACATGGATGATAGTGTCACTTGCCTTTTCAGTAGAGAATATTGGTTCACTTCTTGGTCTTTCAAATATCACACTCTTCGAACTTCACTACAATTTAATCAAGCAGACATATATTCAACTAGCATTCAAACAATTTACCACACATAAAATAATAAAAACAAGGTAATGCATGCAAGCATGCAATAGATGGTTTTATTTGGAAGAGTGGTTTCTACTAGGTTCTAAACATTTTAAAGTTCATATGGGTCATTTTAAAAAGTGGTAAAACCATTTGCAAAAGGTTTCACCCCATAAACCAATTTTATACCAAAGTGATATTTTATGTTGTTGAAAATGCCTTTTTGCAAAGTAATATTTTATAGGGTTCATAAAATATATTTTAAATCTCAAAACTTGGTGTTTAGGGTCATAGAGTTTAATTCAAATCATTTCCCAAAGATTTTACTCAAGAAGTATTTCTAACACATAAACAATATTTTTATATGACTAGAAATGCTCTTCTTCAAAGATTTATTCTTTAATTTCCCAAAATACATTTTTAAATCCATAAGTTGGTTTCTATGGTCAGTAGGTTCAAAACAAACCACTTAGAAAAGATTTCACCTTAAAGATATTTCTAGAACAATTTTGATATTCAAATTATGCCTACACAAGTTTCTGCAAATTCAACCAATTTTCCAGAAGCAAAACACTAAACAAAGTGCATGGTTGCAAAGTACTTGTACTGCTGATTCCATTGATATAAAATTTGCAAAATTTGGAAGTGTATATTAGAAGTTAAGAATTTTGCAAGTTTGCATATCTAATAGATCAAATTTCTGTTTTTAAACCAAACTCTGTACATGTGGAGCTATCCTATTGGACGGTACCGCTTCGGCTGGATCGTGCTCTGTGGGCTGCTGGATTTAAAACACATTGCACGGCTCAGATCGTGCCATACCTGTTCGCTAAGTGAATCTATCGTAGCCACCAGATCAAGATCCAATGGTTCATAGCAGCCAGACCATAACTGGGCGGCGCTAGCGGCGGCGGACGACGGTGCGTGCTCGGCTAGTGAGCTTGCCGGCAAACTATGTTGCACGGGAGAGGGATAGGATGCTCACCGCGCTCGCGGGAGTGCGGCGAAGCTCAAGGTGTGGTCAGTTCGTCGAGGGGTGCTCTGGTTTCCGAGGAATTGCTCACAGGAGCTTGCAGCGGCGTCGGGTGCTTTTGGTTGTCGTTGTTGGCGAGGCTGCAGGCCACCTGAAGGCAAGAGAAAGGTATGGTTAGACGCAGGCGAGTATCAACGGGGCGTTCTGTGCTCACCGGGGGATCAACGGGGGAAACATGGGCGGTCTGTGCTCACCGGGGGATCTCGCCGGAGTCGAGGCAGGAGGCGGCGATGCTCTGATGTTGAGGTTGCCGAGGCTACGGTGCTCGCGTGGGTGTGGGGTTGGTGTTGGAAGATGCGCAAGAAGAGGGGGAGCAAGATCGTGTGCTTTGGGGGCGAGGGGTGGTCGGACAGCGCCAGAATCGGCCGGAGAAGCTCGTCGGGACAGTGGTGCTCGAGCTCGAAATTGGGGCAGCCTGGAGGCAGAGGGGAGGCGGTGTCTGGGGGAAACGGAAGATGGGAGGGAGGCGCTTAAGTGTGCGTGTTAGCTGGCGAGAATAACTCAGTCATCAACGCGTATTAACGCGAATTGATTCGCGGCAGAACGGCGATGAGCGAGGGGGAAACGACCGACGCGGGTGGGAGAGAAGGCTGACAGTGTGGGGCCGCGCTGTCTGCGAGACAGAGGGAGAGAGAGTGGGGTCCGCAGTTCAGTGACTTAGCGGGTTCGTTTTTTAGTGGAAAACGGTTCGCCAGAGGGGAGGAGATGGGCTGCGTCGCTGGGCCTGCTGGGCTGGGCCGTTAGTGGGTTGAGTTAGTTTCATTTTTTTTATACTGAATGCTTTTCTTTTTTTCTATTTTGAATTTCTGTTTTGATTTTAATTCAAACAATTCAAACTCCATTTGAATTCAAACGTCCACCAAACTTTGTGTTGAGTTTAATACTGTTTATTAGCATAATCTAAAATCAAATATAGAATAATTAATTTTTGGGTTTATTATTTATTAAAAATAAATAAATAGACATTAGTCTTTATTTCAAATAGGATTCAAATATGTTTAAAACTTTATTTGAATTCTAAATTTTACCAAAACCTTTTCAGTAGATTTTATTTGAAAAATAAAACACTTTGAATTTTTATTTAAAATACTTTAATAAGCTTTAATGTTTACTTAAAATGGAAAAAGCCTTAACTTAAATAAAATTGGATATTAATAAATCCTCATGATTTTATTTAAATAACCTTTACTCTTTTTATTAAACAAAAATATTTTATTTCAATTGCTTGGCCAAGATTTAATTTGGCTCTTTAAAAATAGTCTTTATTTATTATTTGTTTATTCTTTTAAATCCCTTTAGGATTTTATTTGACCAAAATAGGTTTTGATGCTTCCAATTGGAATCAAAAAGTTTCTTTTCACCCTAAATTTCAACAATTATTTATTTATTTATTTTTCACATTTGAAAATTGGAAAATTTTGGGGTGTGACAGGCTACCACCCTTAAAATAAATCTCGTCTCGAGATTTGGGAAGGCTAGGGTTACAAGTTGGCTTCAAGGCAACTAGGGTACTACCACCCTTAAAAGAAAATCTCATAGGGTTACATTGATGGTTCACTTGCCTATGGGTTCAACACTTGATATCCAGACAAGGAATCCTTATTTGACTCAACTGAGTTAACTAATTCCTGACATCCACATCTTCTATCTCTTCAAGGTTCCCATCCATGTCAATGTGGTTCACATGTCCTTTCTGGGTCACATTGGAGTCTTTTCCATTGGAGTTTTTAGCATCCTTTTTCTTTTTCTTTTCAGGACAGTCTGATGCATAGTGTCCAAGTTCCTTACAATTATAGCACTGCAACTGGCTAATGTCTTTCTTCCTAAAAGTGTCATGTTGGTTCTGACCAAGGTCATCTCCATTGTCAGTATCATTTCCATTATTATCACTCTCATTGTTGTTGTGGTGATACTGGTGTGGTTCAAAATCTTCATTTCTCTTTTTGAATGAACGCTTGTTTTGTGATGATCCTGAGTGATACTTGAGTTTATGCTTCCTCTTTCTGTTCTCAACTTGATTCATCTTGTTTTCCAAAATGGTGGCTTTGTCACAGAGTGATTGACAAGTTGGGACATAGGCAATAGATAACTGCAGGTTCAACTCATCATTAAGTCCTTCGAGGAATTTCTCCTTCCTCTTAGCATCTGTATCAACTTCATCCGATGCATAGCGTGCCAGATTGTTGAATTCTTCAATGTACTCAGCCACACTGAGGTGACACTGTTTCAGATTGTGGAACTCCTTTTTCTTCAAGTTCATCACTCCAGATGAGATGTGAGCTATATGGAAACCATCCTCAAAAATAGCCCAAGTCACATCCTCAAGGGGAGTGGTGATCAGAAAGTTGTCCCACCATGTTGCTGTTGGCCCTTCAAGCAGATATGCTGCAAACCTAACTTTTTATTCGTCGGTGCAGCCAACAATCACTAAGTCCTTGTTCACCGAACGTAACCAATCATTGGCTAACATTGGGTCAGTTGTTCCAGAGAACCTTGCTGGTCTTAGTTTCAGAAACCTGGTGAGCATGTCATGAACTAGAGGATTATTCTGATTGTTGTTGTTGTTATTGTTGTTCTGATTCTGATTTTGCATAAACTGTGTCATCATCTGCATCAGTTGAGCTTGCCCTGTCATCAACTGCTGCATCTCGGGAGTGACGTTATTGTTGTTGTTTTGCTTGGGGTTGGCACGGCGGGGAGGCATCTGTTGGTTTGATAGGGATAAGTAATGATGGATAGGTCTAAAGAGGTTCTAACACACCACCCAAAACAATCAAGTTCAATCAAACAATCTAGCAATCAACAAGTAACTATTCACTTAACAACTTATGTGCTTAACTCATGAGTTGAAGGAAACAACAAGTTTTCTTGAAATAATTAACTTAGTATAGTCATACCTCATAGGTCCATATGATCCATACTCTAACATGATATCCATGTCTTAGATAATTGGTAGGCAATCTAATGTTTTCTTGGTTCTCACTTGTAGTCCTTAGTGATGTCTAAGTTAAAGTCCTTGGTGAAACTAAAGTTGAAGGCATTGGTCATGGTGAAGGCTTTGTCCATCCAGTTGAAAAAGGAAGAGGTGTAGAATCAAAACCAAAAGGTCGAGGAAAGAGTTTACAAGATTGTTTGTAAATAAGTTTTGGAACAAAAGCAACTCCTATTTTTCTAAGAGGTTTTGTCCAATCCTAGGGTTACAATCCTACAGGCAACACAGTGCTCTGATACCATCTGTAGAGGTCCCAACCTATAATAAGGTAGAGATCCCTGTGTTTACAATGCTAGTCCCTGGCATAGATAGGACATTGACTAGGAGTATGATCACTTTCTTCACAAAGGTAACAAGTAGCTTGAGAGGTGGGGCATTGTCCAACAGGATGATCTTCTTCACAATTGGGGCATTGTCCTTCATGCTCCTTGGAAGTATGATCCTTGTCTCCACATATGGTGTAGGCTGGGGCTCCATCTAGAATAACATTCTTGTTTGCCTTGTTATCATAAATTTCTTTGGGGTAGTTTTCCTCCATGCTGATCATTTGATTAGTCACTTTAAGCATCAGTTGGGATTGCTCCTCCAGAAACTTTTGTAGTGCTGGATCTTTATCACTATTGTTGACTATGAACTGAGCTGTCAGTTGGTTCAACTGGTGTTGGGTTGCTATGAGCTCTTTCATGCAGTCAGCTTGGTTGGTGTTGGTGTCATCAACCTTGGAGTTGTTTGGAGTAGTCATCTGTTTGGGTTGAAGGAAGATTAGAATAGGCCAGATATTTCTAAGGAGATATTTCTAATCACACACATCATAATTCACACAAGCAATGTGCAAACAATCACAAACAAACATTTCACTCAAACAAGGTTCAAGCACTTTTTAGGCAACAAAATATTTTTGCTACACCACATAGATTGGTGTGTTTGACCTAACTAAAATGTGGTGGTCCATCTATATGGTTCACTTGTGATCTTTCCTTCCTTCATGATTCTTCTTGTATGAGATCTTGGTTTCCTTGAGAAAACTCTTGGTCACAATACTTCAAAGTTGTTGATGGTTCCTTCTTATTTTGCATTCCCTCAGTCTCTAAATCTTGAGTAAGATTTCCTTGTTTCACTTGTAGTCCTTGGTGATATCCATATTGGAAGTCCTTGGTGAATATGCTGAAGATGTTGAAGTCATTAGAGTTGAAGATGTTGAAGTCATTAGAGTTGAAGAAATTGAAGAAGTCCTTTGCATATGGTGTAGTCTTTGGTCATGGGGTTGGCTTTTCCATCAAGTTGAAGTAGAAGAGGTGTAGAGTTAAACTAAAATGGTTAAGGAAAGAGTTTACAAGTGTTTTTGTAAATAAGTTTTTGTATCAAAATATAACTCTTATTCTTCTAAGGGTTTTTGTCCAATCCTAGGGTTTACAAATCCTACAGGCAACACAATGCTCTGATACCATCTGAAGAGGTCCCAATCTTAGATAAGATAGAGCCTCCTGTGTTTACAATGCTAGTCCCTGGATCAATAGCTAGCATCCACAGTTAAGATGTAATATCAAGATACAAAGGTCATAATATAAATTTATAACCAGGAATAATATAAGTTTATTACATCAAACATAGCTCATTTGGCTATTACAATACATTGCAGCGGAATAATTATAGTCATGGGTCCTTCATCTTCAAAGTGCCACAGGCAGATGTTGGTTGTAGACTTTGTAGTCCTAGTCAATCAAACAATCTTCATTAAAAACAATCAACCTGCAACATTACAAGTTACAGCCACAAGGGTCAATACATTTTGAATTGTATTGGCAAGTTTCACTTTTATGTATAATAAGAGTGGATCCTATCATTATATGCATATTTGGCTAAGTAGAGTTTAAGGCTTATTTGCATAAAGCATTGTTTTATCCTATCTTTTCAAAAAGGGTTTTAAAGTCTTTTGTCCAATTTCTTTTCCAAGTTCCTTGAACTCCTTGGTAGAAACTCAAGTGTTCAAATCCTTGTCAAAATCTCTTGAGCACCTTGGTAACCCCAAGTGCAACAAGTTTTATCAAAACCCATGAGTTCCTTGGTAACCCCAAGTACATCATGCTCTTGAGCACCTTGGTAACCCCAAGTGCAACAAGTTTAACAAAATCTCTTTGAATTCCTTGGTAGACACACAAGGGCATCAAGTTTTTATATTAGAAGTTGGAATGTCGAGATCTCCCATAGTTCAAACTTTAGTTGCTCAGTATTGTCCATAACCGGGGACACGGCTAAGTACTTAGATTTTATTAACTTCTGCAGAAGGAGTACACTTTACCCACATGACACAATCCCATCTTGTTGCCACCAGTGGCCTACTGGATTAGTGCTCACCAAGATGGAGTACTGGCAGATTGAGAATGTGACGAAGTCTTTCCAAAAGGTCCTCCCATACATCATTGCTAGCTTGTCTTCATCCCCCATGAAGCATTCCAGATCCCCATGTCCGGTAACTAAAGACAATGTATGGGTCTTCCTATTGTAGTTGACTAAGCCAGAGCCATAATAGCATGTGGTTGCACACGAAAGCCACAATTGGAGAAACATGTTCAATCTCTAAGTTTCCTAGGTGGTTTTCATTTGAAGCACAACACAAAGTGATTGCCATAGACATGGTTCCTTTTGTTGCCACCTTCTCCAAAACTTCAAGTATCCTCCACCTAGGTGGTTCATTGAGTCCTTGTTTTATTATGTAAAACACAAGTCCTTTTCTCAACCTTTGTAAAATCTCAACATGTATCTCTTTTCAAAATATAGCATGGCTAAGCATGTACAACTTCAATATTTTCACTAAGGAGTGTATAAGGAATCCTATTAGGATTTAGCATAGCATAAGTACAGAAATATCTTTTCATGCATGTTCTCAAAATCCACTAAGTATAATGAAAATAGTAGGACTTTTGATGATAGTGTCACTTGCCTTTTGGTAGGGAATGGGGTTCACTCCTTGATCTTGCTAGTCTCACACTTTGCTAATTTCACTACAAGTCAATCAAGCAAAACACCAAATCAACTAACATTCCAACCCACCACTACTCAAACAAAATCACACACACAAGGCAAGAAGGAAACTAAGTCATGCATAAGTATGCAAAGGGTGGTTCTATTGCAAGGATGGTCTCTACTAGGTTTATAACTTTGTAAGGTTCTAAATTGGTCATTTACCAAAATGGCAAAGTCATTTGCAAATGGGTTTTATCTCAAGACCATTTTAAAATTCATTCATCATTTTATGTGGTGAAAATTATTCTTATCAAAGCAAAACTTTAGGTTTTTCACCAAGTGAGTTGCCCTTGGCAAGGCTTGGTGTTTTGGGTCAGTAAGTTTGGTCCAAAACATTTTCCCAAAGTTTTCCTTGCAAAAACATTTCCATAATAAAATCAATGAGTTTATTTGGTTAGAAAATGGCTAAGTTAAATAATTCAACTTATATTTTACCAAAATCATTTTTAACACCAAGGGTTGGTTCCTAGGGTCAGTATGGTCACTAAAAACCATTTTGCAAAAGTTTTAATCCTAAAATCAATTTTAAACAATTTTTCTCCTCTAAACAGGTACACAAATGTTTCTGCAATTTCAAACAAGTTAACAGGTACTATTTTCTAAACTAAGGCCACAGTTGGCTAGGGCTTGTTCTCCTGAATCCAATGACATAAAATTTATAATTTTTGGATGTGTGGTTTGAAAGTTACAAGGGTTTGAAGTTTGCAATTAAATCAGATTCAAATCTGTTTTTTAGTTTCAAACCTGGCCACGCGTCGTGTTCCTATTGGTCCATACCGTTTCGGTTGGATCGCGGCTGTGGGGCGTTGGATCTAGTTAGATCGAGTGGCCCAGAGGACATACCCCTTCGTCGATAAGTGATCTAATCGTGGCCGCTAAATCTGGATCGAACGGTACTGGCGAATTTGACCTAAAGTGGGCGGCGCTGATGGCGGCGCTCTGGCGGCAGCGCTCAGGCGGGGTGGTCGCCGGTGATTCAGGACGCAAGGAAGAAGAGGAGAAGGCTCACCGAGATCGCAGGGTCGTGGTGATGCTCGTCGTGCTGTTGGTTTGACAAGGGGAGCTCGGGTACTGCGGCAATTGCTCGCCGGAGTGGAGGTCGGCGTCGAGTGGTTCTATCCGCGGCCGAGGGCGACGCTATAGATCATCCCGAAGCAAAACAACGATGCGGTCAGATGCAGAAAGGTGTGGCGAGTATGGGAGTGTGAACGAGGAGGCGCGGGGTGGTCAGATGCATACCAGAAATGCTCGTCGGAGTTAAGCCAGACGACGGTGGCAGTAGGAGTCGTCGCTGCAGATCGCCCTAAGGCAAAACAGGAGCACATTCAGATGCGCAAGAGCAAGGCGATGCTGTGTGCATGAACGAGAGGGGTCGGGGCGGTCTGGTTCACCTGAAAGTCGTCGTCGGAGTGGAAACAGACGGCGACGCTGTCGGAGCTTGTCGAAGCCGACGCTCCGGGGCGCCCGTGGTTGAAGGAAGGGCACGGGGAGAAGCGTCTGGGAGTGGGGAAGCTGCTAGCGTGCTCAGGGAGGCTCGGGAAGGTGTGGCTTGGCCGGAATTGACAGAGGAAGCTCGTCGCTGCAGCGGCGGTGCAGGAGTGATTGGCGACAGCCTAGGGGCAGAGAGAGGGAGTGGCGTGGGGGAAAAGGAGGGGGAGACGCTGGGGTTTTAACGAGCACAGTCAAAGCGAGGTAAAGGCGCGGCGTTAAGACGAATTGATCGCGGCATTCAAATTCAGCAAACGGCAGCGAGGTTTGGGGAAGAAAGGGTCGCGCGGTGAGGACGATGAACAGTAGCGGTGGGTCTACCTGTCAGTGGGAAAACGAAATGAGGGAAGGGTCCACTGGTCATACACTGTACGGGTCAGAAGCGAGGTGCGAATCGTTTTCCTGCGGGGTGATGAAACTGGGCTGGTGCTGGGCTTCCTGGGCTGGGCAGCTGGGCCAGGTCGTTTGCTCTATTTTTTTCTGTCTAAATCTTTTTTTCTATTACTAAATCTATTTTTCTGTTTTGAATTTCAAACAAACAAACAAGTTTCAATTCAATTCAAACCAACACCAAAACTTTGGAAGTTTGACTTGGTTCTGTTCAGTAGCCTGAACCTAAATCTAAAATCCATAATTTTTAAATAATAAAGTCCATTATTAATTAAATAAATACCCATTGCTAATTAATCAAATTAGGATTTGATTTATTTCAAACTCAATTTAAATCCATATATTTTCCAAAACCAAAGTAGTGGGTTGTATTTGAAATAAGGTATATCTAGAAAGCTTGTTTAAAATAATTAACAATTTTATTAAAGGTTCCATTTATAATTTAAATAAAATGGACCATGGTTTATTAATCAAATAGGGTTTGATATTAATAAAATCCCCATTTGAAATCCAAATATTTTTCAAAAACAAATCAGTAGGTTTTATTTGAAAATACAATTTATTTGGAAATCTTGTTTTAAAACAAAATAATCTTTTACTTTAGGGTCCATTAATAAAAAATGGGCCTTAGTTATTAAATCAAATAGAGTTTGATTTTATTAATAAAATCTTTATTTGAAACCTAAATATTTTCAAAACCAATCAGTGGGTTTTATTTGTGAATATAAAATACTTGAAACACTTAGTTTAAAATAATTTAATAAGTTTTGATGTTTTAATTAAAATGGTAAAACCTTTTATTTAAATAAAATTTGGATATTATTTCCTTATCATTTTATTTAAATAAACCTTTACTATTTGTAATGAAAACAAAACATTTTATTTTAAATACTTGGCCAAGGTTTAATTTGGCTTTATAAAATAATCTTTGTTTATGAATCCACCTTTTCTTTTGAAAACCAAATCCTTTTATTTTAAAAGATCCAAAATATCATTTCCCAAATATTTTGTTTTCCTTTATTTAAAATGTTTATCTTTTTAAATCCCTTTAGAATTTTATTTAATTCAAATGGGTTTGAAGTTCCCCTTTTAAATTCAAAAAGTTTCTTCTGGCCCTGAAAATCAAACAAAGTTTTATTTTATTCATTTATTTTCACATTACAAGATTTGGAAAATCTTGGGATGTGACAGGCTACCACCCTTAAAATAAATCTCGTCCCGAGATTTGGGAAGGCTGGGGTTACAAGCAAGTTCAAAACAACTAGGGTACTACCACCCTTAAAAATTTTCAGACAAAAATTACATATTGTCCTTCTTGGGATTCTAGGGAAAAACTCTCTAAGCAAACATTTGCATGGTTTCCTTGGTTTCATTTTTGACTCATGGGCCAAGGTTGAGTTTCTCCATAGGCTTGTTCAACTTGTTCTTCATCTTCTCTGGACAGTTGCTTGCATAATGTCCTGGATTCTTGCAGTTGAAACAATGAATGTCCTTGAGTTCTTTACGTGGCTCTTGTGGACAAGTTGCTACATAGTGGCCTAACTCTTTGCAGTTGTTGCACCACACTTGGTCAATCTCTTTATTCTTCTTGTTCTCTGGGCATCCACTGGAGTAGTGTCCCATTTCCTTACATTTACGACATTGTGCAAGGCTCATGTCTTGCTTGGGCTTCTTGATTTTCTTTGATCCTTTGAATTGGGTTGTCTTGTTTGGAGGTATGAGTGGTCCTTTTCCTTTGGTAGACTTGGATCCTTCTTGTTTCCTTTGTTCCACCATGGCATAGATAGGACATTGACTAGGAGTATGATCACTTTCTTCACAAAGGTAACAAGTAGCTTGAGAGGTGGGGCATTGTCCAACAGGATAATCTTCTTCACAATTGGGGCATTGTCCTTCATGCTCCTTGGAAGTATGATCCTTGTCTCCACATATGGTGCAGGCTGGGGCTCCATCTAGAATAACATTCTTGTTTGCCTTGTTATCATAAATTCCTTTGGGGTAGTTTTCCTCCATGCTGATCATTTGATTAGTCACTTTAAGCATCAGTTGGGATTGCTCCTCCAGAAACTTTTGTAGTGCTGGATCTTTATCACTATTGTTGACTATGAACTGAGCTGTCAGTTGGTTCAACTGGTGTTGGGTTGCTATGAGCTCTTTCATGCAGTCAGCTTGGTTGGTGTTGGTGTCATCAACCTTGGAGTTCTTTGGAGTAGTCATCTGTTTGGGTTGAAGGAAGATTAGAATAGGCCAGATATTTCTAAGGAGATATTTCTAATCACACACATCATAATTCACACAAGCAATGTGCAAACAATCACAAACAAACATTTCACTCAAACAAGGTTCAAGCACTTTTTAGGCAACAAAATATTTTTGCTACACCACATAGATTGGTGTGTTTGACCTAACTAAAATGTGGTGGTCCATCTATATGGTTCACTTGTGATCTTTCCTTCCTTCATGATTCTTCTTGTATGAGATCTTGGTTTCCTTGAGAAAACTCTTGGTCACAATACTTCAAAGTTGTTGATGGTTCCTTCTTATTTTGCATTCCCCCAGTCTCTAAATCTTGAGTAAGATTTCCTTGTTTCACTTGTAGTCCTTGGTGATATCCATATTGGAAGTCCTTGGTGAATATGCTGAAGATGTTGAAGTCATTAGATTTGAAGATGTTGAAGTCATTAGAGTTGAAGAAATTGAAGAAGTCCTTTGCATATGGTGTAGTCTTTGGTCATGGGGTTGGCTTTTCCATCAAGTTGAAGTAGAAGAGGTGTAGAGTTAAACTAAAATGGTTAAGGAAAGAGTTTACAAGTGTTTTTGTAAATAAGTTTTTGTATCAAAATATAACTCTTATTCTTCTAAGGGTTTTTGTCCAATCCTAGGGTTTACAAATCCTACAGGCAACACAATGCTCTGATACCATCTGAAGAGGTCCCAATCTTAGATAAGATAGAGCCTCCTGTGTTTACAATGCTAGTCCCTGGATCAATAGCTAGCATCCACAGTTAAGATGTAATATCAAGATACAAAGGTCATAATATAAATTTATAACCAGGAATAATATAAGTTTATTACATCAAACATAGCTCATTTGGCTATTACAATACATTGCAGCGGAATAATTATAGTCATGGGTCCTTCATCTTCAAAGTGCCACAGGTAGATGTTGGTTGTAGACTTTGTAGTCCTAGTCAATCAAACAATCTTCATTAAAAACAATCAACCTGCAACATTACAAGTTACAGCCACAAGGGTCAATACATTTTGAATTGTATTGGCAAGCTTCACTTTTATGTATAATAAGAGTGGATCCTATCATTATATGCATATTTGGCTAAGTAGAGTTTAAGGCTTATTTGCATAAAGCATTGTTTTATCCTATCTTTTCAAAAAGGGTTTTAAAGTCTTTTGTCCAATTTCTTTTCCAAGTTCCTTGATCTCCTTGGTAGAAACTCAAGTGTTCAAATCCTTGTCAAAATCTCTTGAGCACCTTGGTAACCCCAAGTGCAACAAGTTTTATCAAAACCCATGAGTTCCTTGGTAACCCCAAGTACATCATGCTCTTGAGCACCTTGGTAACCCCAAGTGCAACAAGTTTAACAAAATCTCTTTGAATTCCTTGGTAGACACACAAGGGCATCAAGTTTTTATATTAGAAGTTGGAATGTCGAGATCTCCCATAGTTCAAACTTTAGTTGCTCAGTATTGTCCATAACCGGGGACACGGCTAAGTACTTAGATTTTATTAACTTCTGCAGAAGGAGTACACTTTACCCACATGACACAATCCCATCTTGTTGCCACCAGTGGCCTACTGGATTAGTGCTCACCAAGATGGAGTACTGGCAGATTGAGAATGTGACGAAGTCTTTCCAAAAGGTCCTCACATACATCATTGCTAGCTTGTCTTCAGCCCCCATGAAGCATTCCAGATCCCCATGTCCGGTAACTAAAGACAATGTATGGGTCTTCCTATTGTAGTTGACTAAGCCAGAGCCATAATAGCATGTGGTTGCACACGAAAGCCACAATTGGAGAAACATGTTCAATCTCTAAGTTTCCTAGGTGGTTTTCATTTGAAGCACAACACAAAGTGATTGCCATAGACATGGTTCCTTTTGTTGCCACCTTCTCCAAAACTTCAAGTATCCTCCACCTAGGTGGTTCATTGAGTCCTTGTTTTATTATGTAAAACACAAGTCCTTTTCTCAACCTTTGTAAAATCTCAACATGTATCTCTTTTCAAAATATAGCATGGCTAAGCATGTACAACTTCAATATTTTCACTAAGGAGTGTATAAGGAATCCTATTAGGATTTAGCATAGCATAAGTACAGAAATATCTTTTCATGCATGTTCTCAAAATCCACTAAGTATAATGAAAATAGTAGGACTTTTGATGATAGTGTCACTTGCCTTTTGGTAGGGAATGGGGTTCACTCCTTGATCTTGCTAGTCTCACACTTTGCTAATTTCACTACAAGTCAATCAAGCAAAACACCAAATCAACTAACATTCCAACCCACCACTACTCAAACAAAATCACACACACAAGGCAAGAAGGAAACTAAGTCATGCATAAGTATGCAAAGGGTGGTTCTATTGCAAGGATGGTCTCTACTAGGTTTATAACTTTGTAAGGTTCTAAATTGGTCATTTACCAAAATGGCAAAGTCATTTGCAAATGGGTTTTATCTCAAGACCATTTTAAAATTCATTCATCATTTTATGTGGTGAAAATTATTCTTATCAAAGCAAAACTTTAGGTTTTTCACCAAGTGAGTTGCCCTTGGCAAGGCTTGGTGTTTTGGGTCAGTAAGTTTGGTCCAAAACATTTTCCCAAAGTTTTCCTTGCAAAAACATTTCCATAATAAAATCAATGAGTTTATTTGGTTAGAAAATGGCTAAGTTAAATAATTCAACTTATATTTTACCAAAATCATTTTTAACACCAAGGGTTGGTTCCTAGGGTCAGTATGGTCACTAAAAACCATTTTGCAAAAGTTTTAATCCTAAAATCAATTTTAAACAATTTTTCTCCTCTAAACAAGTACACAAATGTTTCTGCAATTTCAAACAAGTTAACAGGTACTATTTTCTAAACTAAGGCCACAGTTGGCTAGGGCTTGTTCTCCTGAATCCAACGACATAAAATTTATAATTTTTGGACGTGTGGTTTGAAAGTTACAAGGGTTTGAAGTTTGCAATTAAATCAGATTCAAATCTGTTTTTTAGTTTTAAACCTGGCCACGCGTCGTGTTCCTATTGGTCCATACCGTTTCGGTTGGATCGCGGCTGTGGGGCGTTGGATCTAGTTAGATCGAGTGGCCCAGAGGACATACCCCTTCATCGATAAGTGATCTAATCGTGGCCGCTAAATCTGGATCGAACGGTACTGGCGAATTTGACCTAAAGTGGGCGGCGCTGACGGCGGCGCTCTGGCGGCAGCGCTCAGGCGGGGTGGTCGCCGGTGATTCAGGACGCAAGGAAGAAGAGGAGAAGGCTCACCGAGATCGCAGGGTCGTGGTGATGCTCGTCGTGCTGTTGGTTTGACAAGGGGAGCTCGGGTACTGCGGCAATTGCTCGCCGGAGTGGAGGTCGGCGTCGAGTGGTTCTGTCTGCGGTCGAGGGCGACGCTGTAGATCATCCCGAAGCAAAACAACGATGCGGTCAGATGCAGAAAGGTGTGGCGAGTATGGGAGTGTGAACGAGGAGGCGCGGGGTGGTCAGATGCATACTAGAAATGCTCGTCGGAGTTAAGCCAGACGGCGGTGGCGGTAGGAGTCGTCGATGCAGATCGCCCTAAGGCAAAAAAGGAGCACATTCAGATGCGCAAGAGCAAGGCGATGCTGTGTACGTGAACGAGAGGGGTCGGGGCGGTCTGGTTCACCTGAAAGTCGTCGCCGGAGTGGAAACGGATGGCGACGCTGTCGGAGCTTGTGGAAGCCGACGCTCCGAGGCGCCCGCGGTTGAAGGAAGGGCACGTGGAGAAGCGTCTGGGAGTGGGGAAGCTGCTAGCGTGCTCAGGGAGGCTCGGGAAGGTGTGGCTTGGCCGGAATCGACAGAGGAAGCTCGTCGCTGCAGCGGCGGTGCAGGAGTGATTGGCGACAGCCTAGGGGCAGAGAGAGGGAGTGGCCTGGGGGAAAAGGAGGGGGAGACGCTGGGGTTTTAACGAGCACAGTCAAAGCGAGGTAAAGGCGCGGCGTTAAGATGAAGTGATCGCGGCATTCAAATTCAGCAAACGGCAGCGAGGTTTGGGGAAGAAAGGGTCGCGCAGTGAGGACGATGAACAGTAGCGGTGGGTCTACCTGTCAGTGGGAAAACGAAATGAGGGAAGGGTCCACTGGTCATACACTGTACGGGTCAGAAGCGAGGTGCGAATCGTTTTCCTGCGGGGTGATGAAACTGGGCTGGTGCTGGGCTTCCTGGGCTGGGCAGCTGGGCCAGGTCGTTTGCTCTATTTTTTTCTGTCTAAATCTTTTTTCTATTACTAAATCTATTTTTCTGTTTTGAATTTCAAACAAACAAACAAGTTTCAATTCAATTCAAACCAACACCAAAACTTTGGAAGTTTGACTTGGTTCTGTTCAGTAGCCTGAACCTAAATCTAAAATCCATAATTTTTAAATAATAAAGTCCATTATTAATTAAATAAATACCCATTGCTAATTAATCAAATTAGGATTTGATTTATTTCAAACTCAATTTAAATCCATATATTTTCCAAAACCAAAGTAGTGGGTTGTATTTGAAATAAGGTATATCTAGAAAGCTTGTTTAAAATAATTAACAATTTTATTAAAGGTTCCATTTATAATTTAAATAAAATGGAACATGGTTTATTAATCAAATAGGGTTTGATATTAATAAAATCCCCATTTGAAATCCAAATATTTTTCAAAAACAAATCAGTGTCCAAAATAATCTTGTTTGGAAACAAAATAATCTTGTTTGGAAACAAAATAAAATGGACAAATCAGTGTCCAAATATTTTTCAAAAACAATTTATTTGGAAATCTTGTTTTAAAACAAAATAATCTTTTACTTTAGGGTCCATTAATAAAAAATGGGCCTTAGTTATTAAATCAAATAGAGTTTGATTTTATTAATAAAATCTTTATTTGAAACCTAAATATTTTCAAAACCAATCAGTGGGTTTTATTTGTGAATATAAAATACTTGAAACACTTAGTTTAAAATAATTTAATAAGTTTTGATGTTTTAATTAAAATGGTAAAACCTTTTATTTAAATAAAATTTGGATATTATTTCCTTATCATTTTATTTAAATAAACCTTTACTATTTTTAATGAAAACAAAACATTTTATTTTAAATACTTGGCCAAGGTTTAATTTGGCTTTATAAAATAATCTTTGTTTATGAATCCACCTTTTCTTTTGAAAACCAAATCCTTTTATTTTAAAAGATCGAAAATATCATTTCCCAAATATTTTGTTTTCCTTTATTTAAAATGTTTATCTTTTTAAATCCCTTTAGAATTTTATTTAATTCAAATGGGTTTGAAGTTCCCCTTTTAAATTCAAAAAGTTTCTTCTGGCCCTGAAAATCAAACAAAGTTTTATTTTATTCATTTATTTTCACATTACAAGATTTGGAAAATCTTGGGATGTGACATAACTATAGCATGGAGTCCTTCATCTTCAAAGTGCCACAGGCAATCATGTTGGTTGTAGACTTGTAATCCTATTCAACACACTTCACTAACATCAAACAAACCTGCAACATAATAAGTTGCAGCCACAAGGGTCAATACATTTGAATTGTATTGGCAAGTTTCACTACTATGTAGAAATAAGTGGATCCTATCATTGCATGCATATTTAGCTAAGTAGGGTTTAGGCTCCTTTGCAGAAAGCAATATAGTTTTATCCTATCTTTTCAAAATAGTTTTGATCTTTAGTCAATTCTTTTTGAATTTCTTGGAAAACTCCAAGTGCTTCTAATCCCTTGTTGACACCATCAGGTTTTACTTTGAGAAATTGGAATGTCGAGATCTTCCATAGCTTCAGGCCTTAGTTGCTCAGACATGTCCGTAACCAGGGACACGGCTAAGTACTTAGAATTTGATCTTCTGCAGAAGTTGTACACTTTACCCACATGACACAATCTCGTCTTGACGCCACCAGTTGCCGCTGGATAAGTACTCACCAAATGGAGTACCGGCAGATCAAGAATGTGACAAAGTCTTTCCATAGAAGTCCTCCCAATACACAATGCTAGCTTGTCTACCAGGCACCAATGTAGGGATATATTTCCATACACAATTCTAGTTAACCTGAAGATGCCAATGCATGGGTCTTCCACTATGTAGTTGACTAAGCCAGATCCCATTTAGCATGTGGCTGTACACGGAAGCCACTGTACGAGAAACATGTTCAATCTCTAAGTCCCTGGGTGGTTTTCTTCTAGTGCACATCCAAAAAGATATCCATATAAACATGGTTCCCTTTGTTGCCACCTTGTCCAAAACTTAAGTATCCTCTTTCCACCCAGGTGGTTCATTGAGTACTTGTTTTATTATATAAAACATATATTTTTCCAACACTTCATATAATCATATCATGTATCCCATCCCAAATATATAGCAGGGCTAAGCATACTACAACTACAATGTTTCCACTAAGGAAGATATAAGGATATCCTAATAGGATATAGCATAGCATAGAAATATAGTAGTCTTATCATGCATGATACAAAAATCCACTAAGTGTAATAAAAATAGTAGGACATGGATGATAGTGTCACTTTCCTTTTCAGTAGAGAATATTGGTTCACTTCTTGGTCTTTCAAATATCACACTATTCTAACTTCACTACAATTCAATCAAGCAGATATATAATCAACTAGCATTCAAACAATTTACCACACATAAAATAATAAAAACAAGGTAATGCATGCAAGCATGCAATAGATGGTTTTATTTGGAAGAGTGGTTTCTACTAGGTTCTAAACATTTTAAAGTTCATATGGGTCATTTTCAAAAGTGGTAAAACCATTTGCAAAAGGTTTCACCCCATAAACCAATTTTATACCAAAGTGATATTTTATGTTGTTGAAAATGCATTTTTGCAAAGTAATAATTTTATAGGGTTCATCCAATATATTTTAAATCGCAAAACTTGGTGTTTAGGGTCATAGAGTTTAATTCAAATCATTTCCCAAAGATTTTACTCAAAAAGTATTTCTAACACATAAACAAAAAAATTATATGACTAGAAATGCTCTTATTCAAAGATTTATTCTTTAATTTCCCAAAATACACTTTTAAATCCATAAGTTGGTTCCTATGGTCAGTAGGTTCAAAACAAACCACTTAGAAAAGATTTCACCTTAAAGATATTTCTAGAACAATTTTGATATTCAAATTATGCCTACACAAGTCTCTGCAAATTCAACCAATTTTCCAGAAGCAAAACATTAAACAAAGTGCATGCTTGCCAAGTACTTGTCCTGCTGATTCCATTGATATAAAATTTGCAAAATTTGGACGTTTAGATTAAAAGTTATGAATTTTGCAAGTTTGCATATCTAATAGATCAAATTTCTGTTTTTAAACCAAAATCTGTACACGTGGCGCTATCCTATTGGACGGTACCGCTTCGGCTGGATCGCGCTCTATGGGCTGTTGGATTTAAAACACATCGCACGGCTTAGATCGCGCTATAACTGTTTGCTAAGTGAATCTATCGTAGGCACCAGATCAAGATCCAATGGTTCACAGCAGCCTGACCATAACTGGGCGGCGCTAGCGGCGGCGGACGGCGGTGTGTGCTCGACCAGTGAGCTTGCCGGTGAACTAGGTCGCGCGGGAGAGGGAGAGGATGCTCACCGTGCTCGCGGGAGTGCGGCGAAGCTCAAGGTGTGGTCAGTTCGTCGAGGGGTGCTCTGGTTTCCGAGGAATTGCTCACCGGAGCTTGCAGCGGCATCGGGTGCTTCTGGTTGTCGTTGTTGGCGAGGCTGCATGCCACCCGAAGGCAAGAGAAAGGTATGGTTAGACGCGGGCGAGTGCGTAGATCATAGGAGTATCAACGGGGGAAACAGGGGCGGTCTGTGCTCACCGGGGGATCTCGCCGGAGTCGAGGTAGGAGGCGGCGACGCTCCGATGTTGAGGTTGCCGAGGCTACGGTGCTCGCGTGGGTGTGGGGTTGGTGCTGGAAGATGCGCAAGAAGAGGGGGAGCAAGCTCGTGTGCTTTGGGGGGTGAGGGGTGGTCGGACGGCGCCGGAATCGGCCGGAGAAGCTCGTCGGGACAGTGGTGCTCGAGCTCGAAATTGGGGCAACCTAGAGGCAGAGGGGAGGCGGTGTCTAGGGGAAACAGAAGAGGGGAGGGAGGCGCTTAAGCGTGCGTGGTCGCTGGCGAGAATAACTCAGTCATCAACGCGTATTAACGCGAATTGATTCGCGGCAGAACGGCGATAAGCGAGGCGGAAACGGCCGATGCGGGTGGGAGAGAAGGCTGACAGCGTGGGGCCGCGCTGTCTGCGAGAGAGAGGGAGAGAGAGTGGGGTCCGCAGTTCAGTGACTTAGCGGGTTCGTTTTTGAGTGGAAAACGGTTCGCCAGAGGAGAGGAGATGGGCTGCGTCGCTAGGCCTGCTGGGCTGGGCTGTTAGTGGGTTGAGTTAGTTTCATTTTTTATACTGAATGCTTTTCTTTTATCTATTTTGAATTTCTGTTTTGATTTTAATTCAAACAATTCAAACTCTATTTGAATTCAAACCTCCACCAAACTTTGTGTTGAGTTTAATACTGTTTATTAGCATAATCTAAAATCAAACATAGAATAATTAATTTTTGGGTTTATTATTTATTAAAAATAAATAAATAGACATTAGTCTTTATTTCAAAAAGGATTCAAATATGTTTAAAACTTTATTTGAATTCTAAATTTTACCAAAACCTTTTCAGTAGGTTTTATTTGAAAAATAAAACACTTTAAATTTTTATTTAAAATACTTTAATAAGCTTTAATGTTTATTTAAAATGGAAAAAGCCTTAACTTAAATAAAATTGGATATTAATAAATCCTCATGATTTTATTTAAATAACCTTTACTCTTTTTATTAAACAAAAATATTTATTTCAATTGCTTGGCCAAGATTTAATTTGGTTCTTTAAAAATAGTCTTTATTTATTATTTGTTTATTCTTTTAAATCCCTTTAGGATTTTATTTGACCAAAATAGGTTTTGATGCTTCCAATTGGAATCAAAAAGTTTCTTTTCACCCTAAATTTCAACAATTATTTATTTTGTTTATTTATTTTTCACATTTCAAAATTGGAAAATTTTGGGGTGTGACAAAACGACTGGGAGCAACCAACTATGAGAGCAATAATGACCATAATTATGCAATGCAACAAAGCAAACTAATCGAAGCAAAGAGTGGTACTACAAGTCAAGGACTAAATGATCATAGAGGCTAATGGTGACTTGTCATAGTCATAACATGGTGTGAGCATGTGCCAAGTCAACCCAAGCAAAACATCAAAGGAGAATACCACAATACTATGCTTTTGCATGCTAAAACAACACATAATTTCTTCAAGGCACACTAAGCAATCCCAATTGTTTGGAACAAGACATGTTACAACAATAATCACTAAGCATAATGCAAAAACAACACCTAGCATGACATGCTAAAGTCTTAGTCACAGTTAATGAAAGCTCCTCTTGCACTTCAAGCAAGAACTTACTATTCCTTTCCAAACACCAAGCAAACTTATTTGCAAAACAACACAACGAGAGCGGGGGTCCAAACTACTAAAGCAAACTAAACAAACTAAGCAAAGCAAACGAAAACTAAGATGCTCCAAGAACAACACAACTGTGCATGAAACAATAAAACTGAAGTGTCTAGACAGACCTGAGCTTTTTATTGATGTAGGGGATGCCTTGGGCATCCCCAACCTTTGATGCTTGTACCTCTTGGATATTTCTTGGGGTGACACCTTGGTGGCATCCCCAAGCTTGAGCTTTTGTCCATTCTTCATCTCATTGCATCATTCTCTCTCTACACCTAAATTTTTTCCTTCATACAAAACTTCACACAATCTTCATTAGCAACATTAGCTTATTCAAAAGATATTAGACCGCTTGGAAAAGCTTTGGAACAGAAAGGCTTTTCACTAAAACACAAGCTACTGAAGTAACTCCTTCAAAGAAACTCAATTTACCTGAAGAGAGCTCAAAAAGGAATCAATAAGAAGCAAATGCAAATAATGGCAGAAATCTGTCAAAACAGACCAGCAGGTAGAAACAAATTTTTTCGAACATCTTATGTTGCTCAAATAAAAAAGTGTTGAACTAACTAAAGTTCTCCAACATACTGGGGGATTTATTCGTAACTTTTGAGCTCAATCCGAGTTACATATCCTCCTCACGAATTTTTTTGGTGGAGGACAGAAATCTGTTTTGGAACAGCAACTCCCCAAATCTTAGTTCCCTCTCATTAGAGGTCATTCTTGGCACAAAAAGCAAACAAAAAGGATAAGGAGAGGTCATTACAGTAGTAATAACTTCCAAGACTCAAGGAAACACTTAGGTTATCTCCCAACAAGTACTTTTCTTTAATGCCTTTAAGTTAGGCACAAGAAGCAAGAAGAATTAAGTATTTTCAAATGAAGAAGCATTAACATCAAATCTTGCTTTCAAATGAGGATCAAAATGAAACTTCTCTCTCCTCATAGGGAAGTGTTCAATACCTTTCTTGAATGGAAAATGATATTTGATGGTGCCTTCTTCCATATCAATGATGGCACCAACTGTTCTAAGAAAAGGTCTTCCCAAAGTAATAGGACAAGAAACATTGTATTCAACATCCGAAACATAGAAATCAACAGGGACATAAGCATTGTTAACCATAATGAGAACATCATTAATACTCCCCATGAGTTTCTTCTTAGCATTATCATTGAGTGGTACATTCAAATAACAATCTTCTAATGGTGGCAAATCAAGCATTTCATAAATCTTCCTAGGCATAATAGAGATACTAGAACCAAGATCACATGAAGCTTTGAGATCAAAATTATTCACTTGTATATTAATAATGGGTTCCCAACTATCTTCTACTTTCCTAGGAATAGAAGTTTTGTGTTTTAGCTTCTCTTACTTAATCTTAACAAGAGCATCTGCAATGTGTTTGGTAAAGGCAACATGCATATCACTAGCATCAGGACTTCTAGCAAGCTTTTGTAGGAACATAATCACTTCAGAAATATTGCAACCATCAATATCAAAATCAAACTTAGCATCACTAGTAGTAGGATCAATAGGCTTAGGCATAGTAGGAGGAATAGGAGCTACTTGTGGTTTAGTGGTGATAGTGCACACACTATTGTTTCTATCAATTTCAGCTTCCCTTTCCCACCTAGCATGAAGTCGAGCTAACATCCTAACATTTTCATCAATAGTAACCTGTATGGCATGAGCAGTAGCAAAGGTGTTTTCCATAGTTTCAGGTTTAGCAGCCATTTTATTAACCAAGGAAGTTTGAGCTTCAGACAAAGAGGATATATTTTTCTCAACAGTTAAAAGCTTTTCCTCTATAGTCTTATTGAAAGTGGTTTGTTTACTAATAAAGTCCTTGAGCATGACTTCAAGTTCAGAGGGGGTACTTCTAGCATTATTGTAAGAGCTTCCATAGGAATTGCCATTATTATGAGGATAAGGCCTATAATTGTTGTTGCTACCAAAATTATTCCTATAGGCATTGTTGTTGAAATTGTTGTTTCTAATGAAGTTCACATCAACTTGCTCTTCTCGAGCAACCAAAGAGGCTAAGGGAACACTATTAAGATCTAGAGGAGCTTTCCCATTAACAAGCATAGCCATAATAACATCAAAAGAGGAAGTTTCCTCAACAGAATTTACCTTCTTACCATGTGGAGTTCTCTCAACATGCCATTTAGAGTAGTTAACCATCATATTATCAAGGAGCCTTGTTGCAGCACCCAAGGTGAGTCCCATAAAAGTACCTCCAGCAGCAGAATCCAGCAGGTTTCTTGAGGAGAAGTTCAAACCTGCATAAAAAGTTTGGATAATCATTCAAGCAGTGAGTCCATGAGTAGGGCAATTTTTAACCAAATATTTCATTCTTTCCCAAGCAGGAGCAACATGTTCACTATAAAGTTGTTTAAATTTCATAATGTCACTTCTCATAGCAATAATCTTAGTAGGAGGATAGTACTTTCCAATAAAGCATCTTTGCACTTAGTCCAAGAATCAATACTATTTTTAGACAAGGATAGCAACCATTCTTTAGCTTTTCCCCTCAAGGAGAAAGGAAAAATCCTAAGGTTAATAATATCTCCATCTACATCCTTATACTTTTTCATCTCACAAAGTTCAACAAAGCTATTAAGATGGGCAGCAGGATCATCAGAACCAGTACCAGAAAATTGCTCTCTCATCACAAGATTCAACAAAGCTGACTTAATTTCATAAAAGTCAGCATCAGGAGCAGGTGGAGCAATAGGTGTGCTTAGGAAATCATTGTTGTTGGTGCTAGTGAAGTCATACAACTTAGTGTTCTCAGCAGAGTTCATTTTGGCAAAGGTGGGCAAGCCAAAAACAGCAGCAGCAGCTAGAGCAGGAACTAATTTTTTGTGTGTTTTGAATAAAGCAAGCAAACCAAACTAGACTATTTTTTTTGGTTTTTTTTTTGAAAAGAGGCAAACAAACCTAGCAAAATAAACTAAGCAAACTAAAAACAAAGTAAAGAGAAAGGAAGTGAAGGACTCCCCTAGTGAAGACGTCCTTAGCCTTCCCGGCAACAGCGCCAGAAATTAGCTGGTGCTTGACGGGGAGGAAGAAGTTTTGATGTCCCTTTATTCCCCAACAACGATGCCAGAAATTAGCTTGATGGCGCCCAATATTTGTCGTGGAACACTTCGTTGGAAACCCCAAGAGCAAGGTATGAAGCAGCACAGCAACAAGTTTCCCTCAGTAAGAAACCGAGGTTATCGAACCAATAGGAGGAAGGAAACATCACACAGGTGTTGCTGGCAACGTGGATACCTGCACAACACAAACTCAAGACTTTGCCCCAACGAATCAGTGAGGTTGTCAAGCTCACCGGTTTGCTGTAACAAAGGATTAAACGTATGGTGTGGAAGATAATGGTGGTTTGCAGCAAGTAAACATTAACAGTGGAAGATGTATCAATGGTAAAGATTGGAACGGGGTCCATAGTTCACTAGAGGTGCTCTCCTTAGATAAACAACATGTCATGAAGGGTAAACAAATTATAGCGGGGCAATCGACAGGAACTTAGCAAGGCATAACAATGCAATTACTAGCTAGAAAGATCCTATGAGGTTGATTGGGCAATACAACATTATACATAGACCGTAATTCAACCGCATCTATGACTAAAAGTCCACCTTCAGTTTATCATCTGAACCCCCTCCAGTATTAAGTTGCAAGCAATAGACAACTTCTTTAAGCAAAATGTGTAAGGTAAATAGTCCACATGTTCCATGAACAAGAGACCGTTGTTTTCTCCCTAGTAGCATCATCACATCTACAACTGAAGAGATTTCTGTCACTTCCCTTGGAAACTAGAGGCATGAACCCACTATCGAGCATAAATACTCCATCTTGGAGTCACTAGCAACTACTTGGCCAAGATAACCACTAGCAACGGAGAGCATGCAAGATCACAAACAACACAGACATGATAGAATCATAAATATAAAACCATTAATCAAACCAACATAATAATCTCAATATACATCGGATCCCTACAAACATAACATGCATGATTATAAATAGATTAGATCTTGATCATGAACGGAGCTCACAGGATCTATACATGAAAGCACAAAGGAGGAGATACAACCATCTAGCTACTACATGGACCCATAGTCCAAGGTGGAACTTGTCACATCCCAAGATTTTCCAAATCTTGTTATGTGAAAAATAAATGAATAAAATAAACTTTGTTGATTTTCAGGGTGAGAAGAAACTTTTGATTCCAATTGGAAACTTTCAAAACCTATTTGGATCAAATAAAATCCTAAAGGGATTTAAAAAGTTAAATAAACAATAAAGTTAAAATATTTGGAATTACTATTTTTGGATCCTTTAATAAAAAGATTTGGTTTTCAAATGAAAAGGATAGAAATTTAAATAAAGACTATTTTTATAAAGCCAAAGTAAACCTTGGCCAAGTTTTTGAAGTAAAATATTTTGTTTTGATTAAAAGAGTAAAGGTTTATTTAAATAAAATAATGAGGATTTATTAATATCCAATTTTATTAAAATAAAGGTTTTGCCATTTTAATTAAACCTCAAAACTTGTTAAATTATTTTAAACAAGTTTTCCAAGTATTTTATATTCTCAAATAAAACCTACTGAAGTGTTTTTGTTTTTATTTTAGATTTCAAAATAAATATTTTAATAAAACAAATCCTATTTGAATTATTTGATTAAGGTCTATTCATTTAATTATTAATAGACCCTAAAATAAAAATATTATTTTGGGACTTGGAATTATGTTGTTAAACAGAACCAAAACTCAATGCAAAGTTTGGTGGAAGTTTGATCTGAATTAGTGTTTGAATTGTTTGATTGAATTTCAAAACAGAAAATCGAAATAGAAAAAGATAAAGCAATCAGAAAGAAAAAAAATAGAATCAGACCTGACCCAGCCCAACTAGCCCACCTGGCCCAGTCCAGCCCACCTATCCCCCCTCGCCCCCGAAGCGTTTTTCTTACCGTAGAAAGAACCCGCGCAGTCACTGAACACTGGCCCCCACCTCCACTCTCTTTCTTTCGCTGACGAACAGGCCCCACAGCCACATCACTGTCTTCAACCCCGCGCCGGTCGTTTCCTCCTCCCTCAACGTCGCTCTGTCGCGATTGAATCCGATTAAATTCGCGTTGATGACAGGCTTAATTCTCGCCGCGACCACGCTGTCTTAAACACCCTCGCCTCCTCTTTGATTTCCCTCAGACTCCACGCCCTGAACGCCACCAGGCTGCTGCTATTGCACGCTCGAACCTACTCTGCCCGACGATACTCCGGCAACGATTCCGGCCATCCTCCACCGCGCCTTGCCCCCTCGACCATGCTAGATTGTTCCCCATCACCCACTGCATCTCCCAGTAGTCTCTTCTTGCTCGTGCTTGACCCCCAGTGTCAGCAACGACGACAACTAAGCTCCGCCACCGTCTGCTCGAACTCCGGCGACATCTCCTGGTGAGCCCAGACCATCCCGGACCCTCTAATGGATACTCTCACACTCCCCTCTCTCACAGCATCTAACGTGGCTCTCCATTTGTCTTAGCGCGCCCTCAGTCATCTCCTCCGTCATCAAGCAGAATACCCGACGCCGGGAGCAACTCCGGCGAGCCATTGTCCTCACCCCCGTGCGCCCCTGACCTTGTAGAGACCACGTCGAGAATCAGCGCAGCCCTGCGAACCCGGTGAGCATATCCCCATCCTCTCTCGCTTCCTGCTTCACCAGCACCACCACCATCTGACCGCGTCGCCGCCAGCCACCGTCGCTGCGCCGCCAACCTTTGGTCAAACACACGTGGGCCGTTGGATCCTCATCCTGTGGCATAGACAAAACCACTTAATCGAAGAGGTACGAGCTGATCCGCACCGTTCAGTCTCACTTAGATCCAACGCACCCCGTAGCCGATCCGAGCGAAACGGTATGGACGAATCAGAATAAGACGCGTAGCTAGTGTGTTGAGTTAAAACAGAATTTGATCTATTGAATTAGTAAACTTGCAAAATTCATAACTTTAAATCTACACGTCCAAATTTTGCAAACTTTATATCAATGGATTCAGTGGAACAAGCCCTAGACAACCATGCACTTTGTTTAGTAAAAAGCTTCTGGTAAAATGTTTGCTTTTGCAGAAACATATGTATTCTTGTTTAGGTTATAAAAATTATTCTAAAATGATTTTGGGGATAAAATCTTTGAAAAATGGTGTATTTGGAACCTACTGACCATAGGAATCACTTTGTGATTTCAAAAATATATTTGGTGATGCAAAAGAATGAATTTTGGATTTAAAACCAATTCTAGTCAAATAAAAATATGGTTTATTTATTAAAAATGGTTTTGGAAGAAAACCTTCGGGAAATGTTTTGTTTCAAACTCTCTGACCCCAAACACTAAGTTTTATGATTCAAAAATGTATTTGGTGAACCCTATAGAACTACTACTTTACTAAAGACATTTTCAAACCACATAAAATAATGACTTGGTTTAGAAAATGGTTTATAAAGTGAAATCTTTTGCAAATGACTTTGCCACTTTATAAAATGACCATTAGGTGTATCCAAATGTATATGACCCATTAGAAACCACTTATACAAATAAAACAACCCTTTTGCATGCTTGCATGTATTGTTTTGTTTATTATTTTATGTGATGAAATGCTTGATTGGTAGATTGAAATATTGTTTGCTTGATTGAATTGTAGTGACTTGAAGTGTGTGAACATTGCAAAGATCAAGGAGTGAACTTATACTCTACCAAAAAGGCAAGTGATGCTTCATACTTTTGTCCCATTATTTTCACTATGCATTAGTGATATTTCTAAGTATAGGACTTGCATGGAATTTTGCTAAGTATAAACCATGCTATGGGAAATACTAGTAGATGAAACCTTAGTAGAAATTTCCTAAGTTAAGATCCCTACTATTATCATGCTTAGCTTAGCTAATAGAAAACAAGGGTGGAATATATACATTCATACTATGGAAAAAAATTCTAAGTCTGAGGACTTGTGTTTTTGTTTAATAAAACAACTAAGATAATGAATCACCTGGGTGGAAAGGGACTTGCTTGGTGGTTTTTGGTTGAGTGGTTACACAAGGCCCATGGCTATGGTTTACCTTGTGTATCACACTTGTGGATTTCCACCCAGGAACAAAGAGATTTGAGATGTCAAATGTTGAGAAGCTTCAAGTGCAACCACTTGGCATTATGGGCTCTGCCTGGATCATATAGGTTGCTAGAACTTAGCCATTTGGACAGTTGGTGGTAGTGGGAATGATAGGTTGGAGCGCGTCCATTTGGTCTAAGGGAAGGCTTCTGAAAGATCTTGTCTTGGTGAAACCAAATCTTGTGGGGAAAGTGCACCACCTCCGCAGAGTGTAAAAAAAATCTAAGTACTTAGCCATGTCCCTAGTAAAGGACAATTTGAGCATCAAGACATGGAAGCTATCAAGAATCTCATCATCCAAATTTCTAAGTTAAAAACTTGTGGTTGAACAAGGGTTAAAGGATCTTCAATCTTTGATTGGTAGATGCCTTGGGTGATTTTTGCCAAACAAAAACTTAGTGTTTTCAAATGATAAGGAAAAAAAATCTATTTTTGAGCAATGCAAGCCTCAACTCCACTTTGCCAAATGCATATAGATGATAGACTCCACTATACTACCATAGTATCACTTGCCAATACAATTCAAATGTATTGACCCTTGTGGCTGTAACCTGTTATGTTGCAGGTTTGTTTGATATTAGTGAAGTTAAATGATTAGGATTACAAAGTCTACAACCAAGATGTCTTCCTGTGGCACTACAAAGATGAAGGACCCCATGCTTATAGATATTCTGCTACAATGTAATGTAATAGCCAAATGAGCTATGTAAGATGTAATAAATTATGTTATTCCTGGTTATAAAGTTGTATTATGACCTTTGTTTCTTGATATTACATCTTAACTGTGGATGCTAGCTATTGATCCAGGGACTAGCATTGTAAACACAGGGATCTCTACCTTATTAAAGGTTGGGAACCTTACAGATGGTATCAGAGCATTGTGTTGCCTGTAGGATTTGTAACCCTAGGATTGGACAAAACCCCTTAGAAAAATAGGAGTTGTATTTGTTCCAAAACTTATTTACAAACAATCTTGTAAACTCTTTCCTCAACCATTTTGGTTTCAACTCTACATATCTTCCATTTCAACTTGATGGATAAAAGCCTACCCCATGGCCAAAGACTTCACCATGTGCAAAGGACTCCATCAACTCCAATGACTTCAACATCTTCAACTCTAATGACTTCAACATCTTCAACTCTAATGACTTCAACATCTTCTACTCTAATGACTTCAACATCTTCTACTTTAATGACTTCAACATCTTCAGCATTCTCACCAAGGACCTCAACCTTGGATATCACTAAGGACAAGTAAGACAAGAAAACTTGCTCAAAATTTGGAGACTAAGGAAACACAACTTAGAAGGAGCCCTCATCACCTTTAAAGTTTTTTTTGACCAAGAGTTTTCCCAAGGAAACCATGATCTCATGCAAGAAGAGTCAACCAAGAAGGATGGAAAGGACTCAAGTGAACCATATAGATGGACCACCATATTTTGTTTAAGTCAAACCCACCAACTTATGTGGTATAACAAAAATATTTTTGGTTGCCTAAAAATATGCTTGAAACTTGTTGTTTGAGTGAAATGTTTGGCTTGTGATTGCTTGCACATTGCTTGAGTGAATTGTGATGTGTGTGATTAGAATTATTCCCTTAGAAATATTTTTGCCTATTCTAATCCCAATTCAACCCAAACAGATGACTTCTCCAAGAGACTCCAACATCAAGGATGGTGACACCAACAACAACCAAGAGGACAACATGAGAGAACTTATAGCAACCCAAAACCAGTTGAGCCAAATGACAACTCAGCTTTTAGCCAACAACAATGGACTAGACCCAGCCATACAAAGGATTTTGAAACTTCAATCCCAATTGTTGCAAGGATATGTTACTCAAATGATCAACATGGGAGAAAACTTTTCCCAAAGAGCTAATGACAAAAAGGATGACAAAGATGTTATTCTAGAAGGAACCCAAGCATGCAATATTTGTAGAGACAAGGATCATACATGCAAGGAGCATGAAGATCAATGCCCTAATTGTGAAGAAGAAAGTCATATCTCTAGTAACTGCCCCAAGAAGAGAGAAAGATTTCCCACCTTTGAGGTGAGATATGAAGAGCATGAACTAGAAGAACTTCTAGCTTTGGAGAGACCCAAAAAGAAGAAGAAGGACAAAAGCCAGTTGCAATGTTACAATTGCAAAGAGATGGGACACTATGCCAGTGAATGCCCAGAAAAGAAGAAGATCCAAGAAGACAAACAAAAGCTAGTGAAACCCAAGATAAGGAAGGATATTAGCCAAGTGATGTGCAACCACTGCAAAGAGTTAGGACATTATGCATCATATTGCCCAGAGAAGCCACCTCAAGACCTCAACCTTATCACATGTTTCAAATGCAAGGAACTAGGCCACTATGCAAACCTCTGTCCAGGAAAGTTACATCAAGATCCCAAGTAAGACAAGATGTAATCTAGTTGAAAATTTTAAGGGTCATAGTACCCTAGATGCTTTTGAGCCAACTTGTAACCCCTAGCCTCCCCAAATCTCGGGACGAGATTTATTTTAAGGGTGGTAGCCTGTCACATCCCAAGATTTTCCAAATCTTGTTATGTGAAATATAAATGAATAAAATAAAACTTTGTTGATTTCCAGGGTGAGAAGAAACTTTTGATTCCAATTGGAAACTTTCAAAACCTATTTGGATCAAATAAAATCCTAAAGGGAGTTAAAAAGTTAAATAAACAATAAAGTTAAAATATTTGGAATTACTATTTTTGGATCCTTTAATAAAAAGATTTGGTTTTCAAATGAAAAGGATAGAAATTTAAATAAAGACTATTTTTATAAAGCCAAAGTAAACCTTGGCCAAGTTTTTGAAGTAAAATATTTTGTTTTGATTAAAAGAGTAAAGGTTTATTTAAATAAAATAATGAGGATTTATTAATATCCAATTTTATTAAAATAAAGGTTTTGCCATTTTAATTAAACCTCAAAACTTGTTAAATTATTTTAAACAAGTTTTCCAAGTATTTTATATTCTCAAATAAAACCTACTGAAGTGTTTTTGTTTTTATTTTAGATTTCAAAATAAATATTTTAATAAAACAAATCCTATTTGAATTATTTGATTAAGGTCTATTCATTTAATTATTAATAGACCCTAAAATAAAAATATTATTTTGGGACTTGGAATTATGTTGTTAAACAGAACCAAAACTCAATGCAAAGTTTGGTGGAAGTTTGATCTGAATTAGTGTTTGAATTGTTTGATTGAATTTCAAAACAGAAAATCGAAATAGAAAAAGATAAAGCAATCAGAAAGAAAAAAATAGAATCAGACCTGACCCAGCCCAACTAGCCCACCTGGCCCAGTCCAGCCCACCTATCCCCCCTCGCCCCCGAAGCGTTTTTCTTACCGTAGAAAGAACCCGCGCAGTCACTGAACACTGGCCCCCACCTCCACTCTCTTTCTTTCGCTGACGAACAGGCCCCATAGCCACGTCACTGTCTTCAACCCCGCGCCGGCCGTTTCCTCCTCCCTCAACGTCGCTCTGTCGCGATTGAATCCGATTAAATTCGCGTTGATGACAGGCTTAATTCTCGCCGCGACCACGCTGTCTTAAACGCCCTCGCCTCCTCTCTGATTTCCCTCAGACTCCACGCCTTGAACGCCACCAGGCTGCTGCTATTGCACGCTCGAACCTACTCTGCCCGACGATACTCCGGCAACGATTCCGGCCATCCTCCACCGCGCCTTGCCCCCTCGACCACGCTAGATTGTTCCCCATCACCCACTGCATCTCTCAGTAGTCTCTTCTTGCTCGCGCTTGACCCCCAGTGTCTGCAACGACGACAACTAAGCTCCGCCACCGTCTGCTCGAACTCCGGCGACATCTCTTGGTGAGCCCAGACCATCCCGGACCCTCTAATGGATACTCTCACACTCCCCTCTCTCACACACATCTAACGCGGCTCTCCATTTGTCTTAGCGCTCCCTCAGTCATCGCCTCCGTCATCAAGCAGACGAACCCGACGCCGGGAGCAACTCCGGCGAGCCATTGTCCTCACCCCCGTGCGCCCCTGACCTTGTGGAGACCACGTCGAGAATCAGCGCAGCCCTGCGAACCCGGTGAGCATATCCCCAGCCTCTCTCGCTACCTGCTTCACCAGCACCACCACCATATGACCGCGCCGCCGCCAGCCACCGTCGCTGCGCCGCCAACCTTTGGTCAAACACACGTGGGCCTTTGGATCCTCATCCTGTGGCGTAGACAGAACCACTTAAGCGAAGAGGTACGAGCTAATCCGCACCGTTCAGTCTCACTTAGATCCAACGCACCCCGTAGCCGATCCGAGCGAAACGGTATGGACGAATCAGAATAAGACGCGTGGCTAGTGTGTTGAGTTAAAACAGAATTTGATCTATTGAATTAGTAAACTTGCAAAATTCATAACTTTAAATCTACACATCCAATTTTGCAAACTTTATATCAATGGATTCAGTGGAACAAGCCCTAGCCAACCATGCACTTTGTTTAGTAAAAAGCTTCTGGTAAAATGTTTGTTTTTGCAGAAACATATGTAGGCTTGTTTAGGTTATAAAAATTATTCTAAAATGATTTTGGGGGTAAAATCTTTGAAAAATGGTGTATTTGGAACCTACTGACCATAGGAATCACTTTGTGATTTCAAAAATATATTTGGTGATGCAAAAGAATGAATCTTGGATTTAAAACCAATTCTAGTCAAATAAAAATATGGTTTATTTATTAAAAATGGTTTTGGAAGAAAACCTTCGGGAAATGTTTTGTTTCAAACTCTCTGACCCCAAACACCAAGTTTTATGATTTAAAAATGTATTTGGTGAACCCTATATAACTACTACTTTACTAAAGACATTTTCAAACCACATAAAATAATGACTTGGTTTAGAAAATGGTTTATAAAGTGAAATCTTTTGCAAATGACTTTGCCACTTTATAAAATGACCATTAGGTGTATCCAAATGTATATGACAAATTAGAAACCACTTATACAAATAAAACAACCCTTTTGCATGCTTGCATGTATTGTTTTGTTTATTATTTTATGTGATGAAATGCTTGATTGGTAGATTGAAATATTGTTTGCTTGATTGAATTGTAGTGACTTGAAGTGTGTGAACATTGCAAAGATCAAGGAGTGAACTTATACTCTACCAAAAAGGCAAGTGATGCTTCATACTTTTGTCCCATTATTTTCACTATGCATTAGTGATATTTCTAAGTATAGGACTTGCATGGAATTTTGCTAAGTATAAACCATGCTATGGGAAATACTAGTAGATGAAACCTTAGTAGAAATTTCCTAAGTTAAGATCCCTACTATTATCATGCTTAGCTTAGCTAATAGAAAACAAGGGTGGAATATATACATTCATACTATGGAAAAAATTTCTAAGTCTGAGGACTTGTGTTTTTGTTTAATAAAACAACTAAGATAATGAATCACCTGGGTGGAAAGGGACTTGCTTGGTGGTTTTTGGTTGAGTGGTTACACAAGGCCCATGTCTATGGTTTACCTTGTGTATCACACTTGTGGATTTCCACCCAGGAACAAAGAGATTTGAGATGTCAAATGTTGAGAAGCTTCAACTGCAACCACTTGGCATTATGGGCTCTGTCTGGATCATATAGGTTGCTAGAACTTAGCCATTTGGACAGTTGGTGGTAGTGGGAATGATAGGTTGGAGCGCGTCCATTTGGTCTAAGGGAAGGCTTCTGAAAGATCTTGTCTTGGTGAAACCAAGTCTTGTGGGGAAAGTGCACCACCTCCGCAGAGTGTAAAAAAAATCTAAGTACTTAGCCATGTCCCTAGTAAAGGACAATTTGAGCATCAAGACATGGAAGCTATCAAGAATCTCATCATCCAAATTTCTAAGTTAAAAACTTGTGGTTGAACAAGGGTTAAAGGATCTTCAATCTTTGATTGGTAGATGCCTTGGGTGATTTTTGCCAAACAAAAACTTAGTGTTTTCAAATGATAAGGAAAAAAATTCTATTTTTGAGCAATGCAAGCCTCAACTCCACTTTGCCAAATGCATATAGATGATAGACTCCACTATACTACCATAGTATCACTTGCCAATACAATTCAAATGTATTGACCCTTGTGGCTGTAACCTGTTATGTTGCAGGTTTGTTTGATATTAGTGAAGTTAAATGATTAGGATTACAAAGTTTACAACCAAGATGTCTTCCTGTGGCACTACAAAGATGAAGGACCCCATGCTTATAGATATTCTGCTGCAATGTAATGTAATAGCCAAATGAGCTATGTAAGATGTAATAAATTATGTTATTCCTGGTTATAAAGTTGTATTATGACCTTTGTTTCTTGATATTACATCTTAACTGTGGATGCTAGCTATTGATCCAGGGACTAGCATTGTAAACACAGGGATCTCTACCTTATTAAAGGTTGGGAACCTTACAGAACTACTCACGAATCATACCGGAGAGAAGGTCTCCGGGATGATCTCCCCTCCGGCAGGGTGCCGGGAAGAGCTTCAGATCCCCCCGATCTAGGGACGATGGTGACAGTGTCTACAGACGGTTTTGTGGATTTCTGTTCGGGTACTAAGAGTTTCTGTATCGGGGGCTTCTTATAGGCGAAGGGGCGAGTCCGGGAGGCGACCAGGGTCGCCAAACCCTAGACAGGCGCGGGTCCACCTGACCCCGCGCCTAGGGTGGGTCTGGCCCTCCTGGCCAGTCCCTCCGGCTCTCCTCTGGACTTCTTGTTCCCCACGGAAAGTTATTGACTTTGTCCTTCGTCCCATCCAATTCCGAGAATATTTCTTTACTAACTTTTTCGAGACCAAAAATAGCAGAAAACAAGCATCTGGCACAGTTGCAACTTGTTAATAGTTTAGTACCAGAAAACATGTAAAAAACACCTCAAAGTGTGGACACGTAAAGCAAAGTAGATATAAAACAAGCATGGAGCATCAAAAATTATAGATACGTTTCCAATGTATCAAGTATATCTATCCATCATCGGGATGGACAAATTCCACTTTTGATCCATGAGCCTCAACATAACACCTTAGTAGCACTGAACCCATCTTTATAGTCACCCTATTACGGTGTGATGTTTGATGTTATCAAGATACTTTTCTAGTGTTAGTGATTGACATGATCTCATGGTCTAAGGATTAGGATTACTTCGTATGATATTATTGCAATATAAACTCAATGACTTTGATCATAATGCTATACTTAGGATGAATGTTCATCACACCGTTCCAACAATGTTGTGACCTCGTTATTAATAACATCCAATGTCTATGATCAGGAAACCTTGATCATCTTGTTAATCAACGAGCTAGTTTATAAGAGAGGCATAACTAGGAACTTTCCATTTGTTTACTAAACACACATGTATTAACGTTTCCGTATTAATACAATTATAGCATGTAAAATAAACATCTATTATATACCTGGAATATACATAATAAAAGCTTTATTATTGCCTCTCATGGCATATTCCTTTCACTAGCATTCCCCTGCCTGCGCTCCTTCACATACGTGTGGATACCGGTAGAGACGTTGCTGAAGGGAATATGCCCGAGAGGCAATAATAAAGTGGTTATTATCGTATTCCTTATTTATGATAAATGTTTATTTTACATGCTATAATTGTATTAATACGGAAACGTTAATACATGTGTGTTTAATAAACAAAAAGAAAGTTACTAGTTATGCCTCTCTCATAAACTAGCTCGTTGATTAACAAGATGATCAAGGTTTCCTGATCATGGACATTGGATGTTGTTAATAACGGGATCACAACATTAGTGTAATGGTGTGATGAACATTCATCCGAAGTATAGCATTAAGATCAAAGTCATTGAGTTTATATTGCTATAACAACTTACGAAGTGATCCTAATCCTTAGACCATGAGATCATGTCAATCACTAACACCGGAAGAGTTTCTTGATAACATCAAACGTCACACCGTAACAGGGTGATTATAAAGATGGGTTCAGAACTACTAAAGTGTTATGTTGAGGCCCATGGATCGAGAGTGGAATTTGTTCATCCCGATGACGGATAGATATGCTCTGGGCCCTCTCGGTGATATCACATTGATTAGCTTGCAAGCAAGTGATTTGATCACTAGAATGTTATATCACGGGAACGAGAAAAGAGTGCATGTCAGTAACGAGATCAAACTAGGTATGGAGATACCGATGATCGAATCTCGGACATGTAATATATTGCGAAACAAAAGGATTAAGATACTAGTGTAAAAGGTTCCGACGATCACAAGAAAGTCATCGTTGAATGTGTGGGAGTCAGTATGGGTCTCCAGATCCCGCTTCTGATTATTGATCCGAGAGGGGTCTCGATCATGTCCGCATTATTCGCGAACCGTAGGGTGACACACTTAAGAGACACCGACATCCATTTGGAGCAAAAGTTTCATGCCGAAAAGAATAACAAGCGCAGGAATTTATTTCACTAGATACCGAAACGGGTTTTCGGGTGAAATTGCATAAAGTGGTTATGCATGTGAAATAGAATTCTAGCAAGGGGTTATTTGTGAATATTTGTCATTAAAGTAATTGACAAAATTCTGAATAAAATAAAAGAGTTTTATTTAATGAGAGTTTGCATTAAATTTGGTGGAAATTTAATGGGAATTTGAGTGGGTTTTTGAGTGGAGGGAATTGAAAGGCTTTTGTGTGAGTGGAGTGTCCACCCACATGAATGAGGGAGAGGTGGGGGCACCCTCCATGGCCGGCAGCCATGCCCCCTTGGGCTGCCCCCCCTCCCCTATATAAGGAGCCCCTCCTCTCACTTCTCACTCACACCTCCTCGTGAAGGATCTCTCTCCCCCTCTAGAATTTATTCCCCATGGTCTCGGACTAGCGAGATACATGTTCCCGGTGGCTTTTCGGCAAGAAAGAGTTGTGCTTCCGCTGCATCGCTGGAGCGAGGAGGCGGAGGTTGCTCGGTGCCTCGAACGTGTGTGCGAGCACGGATGCGCTGCTGTTTTGCGGCGCTAGGACTTCCTCTCGATCTTGAGATCGGCAAGAGATCGTCTACATCAACCACGAGTTTGGACTCGTTAAGCTTTGTCGGTCTTCAAGGGTATGTTCTCTACGGATATACATCCGCCCGTTGTTTGTATCTAGTAGATAGATCATGGTACATAGTTGTTCCCATCGTAGGAAAATTTTTGTTTTCTATGCTGCGAACCCTACAGTGCTATCAGAGCCGGATCTATGCGTAGATGCTTTGCACGGGTAGTACACATATGATTATGTGGGCGATGATGATCATTTTATTGCTTCTTAGTTGTACTTTGGATATTGGTGGCATAGTGGGATGAAGCGGCCCGGACAAACTTTACATGTCCTCGCACATGAGACCTGTTCCACGCTTGACATGCAACTAGTTTTGCATAAGTGGCTAGCGGGTGTCTGTCTCTCCTACTATAGTCAATATCTAATTTGCAACGAGTTGTCAACAATTTGGTTATCCTCGTTGTGGTTCATGTTCGTAGGTAAGAACGGTTCTATCTCGAAAGCCCTAAGCCACGTAAAATTTGCAATGGATAAATTAGAGGCGTCTAGTTTAGATTGTTGCTGGGCTAGTGATATGATATGGTGATGTTGTAAGTAGAAGTATGAGATGATACTCTTACAACATACATAACGTGTAAACTCCATAGACCTTGGATTTACACATAAAGGTATGATAGAGATCATACCACGGTGCACATGATAGAGATCATATGCGAGAACCATATCATTCCACTAATAAACATGTGATGTTTGATAGCATCTTATATTGCTTGTTTGGCGTTTTATTAGCATAATAAGATGATCCCTCATTTAGATATCAAGATAAGAATGTGTTCTTCCTTAAGTATGCACCGACAATGTTTCGTCGCTTCAAGACATCACGTGATGATCGGGTGTACTTGAATCCACGAGCATATCTCGGGTGTAAGACAGTTACACACGCGAATACTAAGGTTCTTACTTGGCGAGCCTAGCATGTACAGACATGGCCTCGGAACACGGACCGAAAGGTTAAGCATGAGTCATATGTTTTGATATGATGACCATATGGATGCTCGCCTTTGAAACTACACCGACTCACGTGATGATCGGACTTGGTGTAGTGGATTTGGTTCATGTAATCACCAAAAAGACACGAGGGATGTCGTTTTTGAGTGGGAGTTCATTTCTAATTTGGATTAGTAGAACTCAATTTATCATAAATTAAATCAAAGTGAATTTGCATAATTTGTTGTAGTCATTGGCATTCGTTTACCACCTTATGCATAGTTGTAATTGAGATAATAGAACTATAGAATTCTGGATATTTACTTTACGAACTGGTATCGTATTGTGTTGAGTGTCAATCAAAGTTTAAAGTCCTATTGCAAACTTTCAGCAAACTCTATTTACTCCGTGAAATTTAATAATTGGTATTAAATCGAGAGTAACAATTCCAGTGTTAGTATCTTAAGTATCATGTTTGCCTCCACGATTCTTGATTGTTTTAATATCAAGTTTATCTAGGAGCTGAAAGAATTGTTTCAGAAACCATCATGTGTGGCAGATATAACGATATCTGAAACAATGTTTTGGTTGCAATATGATAGAGTATAATATATGTTCTCATATTGGATGAGAATTTACGAAGGTTGGAGATGCTAGACATCCTAATCATCCAAAAAGGTTTTGGAAAGTAATGTTATACTCACGATTCGCCTTTATAAGCTATAGTAGCTTGATCATGAAAGTCGTCATGATAAGGGTGAATAGAATATGTATGTAAAATGTTTACTACACTATAAGATTACTAAGAATGGATTTTAAAAGAATACCGATCATTTTGATGATGGTGATCTACTTCAAAGTGCAAGTCCAAAGGTATTATTATTTGAATATACACGCTTTGGACTATGTGTCATTTATATGGCGCCACTTTTGATGTTGATAGATTCTTTTAAAAAGGAAAAGGAAATGCTGAAAGAGAATCTATAAAATATATTTGGCAGAAAATAAAAGATTGGAAATATCCAATTTAGGTATATGGATGATATACATGTTATGGTTGTATTCTTTGCTTGTTAAACAATGTGGTTCTTGGGTATTGGATACCGAATTGGTTGGTATGAAATTTCATACGGAACAACGCAATTCATGAACCACAATGGCCTAAGTAACTAACAAGAGAATATGTGATGTTGTTCATCGAAAACAAACAAACCGTTGTTTGTATTTCTCGTTGACATCAAAGCTTGACTTCAAGATTTGTTTTAATAATTGTTATTTGAATCAGGTATTATGAGAACAAAGGTTGTTCAAATAATTACCGTATTCCATATAAGATGGATGATTTACAAATCTAGTTGAAGAAATCACATCCATAAAACCTAATGCTAAAATGTCGCAAGACAAATGATTGAAAGATCACTTATGAAGTGACATAGCTGTTTAAATTATATTGGAAAGAAAACATGAAGAATCTCCATATTCATGGATTTTTGGAGTCTGTGATTTGATCAAGTGACGCTTGTGAGACTTTCCACGTGATAATTAAAACTTCGTTCAAAGGCCAAAGAAGAACGAACGACTAAATTATTGGAATTTATACATATCGATGTATGTAGTCCATTATGTGTAGTCGTAAGCGATGGGTTTCAACTTCATATGCTTTCTCCGGAAATTTGTGTGAATGTTCACTTAATGAGAAAGAAGTATGAAATATTTGAAAATGTTTCAAAGACTTTCAAGATGAAGTGGAAAATCATTGTAACAAGAAAATAAATGGTTTATGATTTTATCATAAGGGATTTGTTTGAGTTACAAGTGTAATAAGAAAATAAATGAATTATGATTTTATCATAAAGGGATTTATTTGAGTTGCAAGTTTAGCAAAACACCTAGATTTACATATCCCTAAACACCATAGGAATATGGAGTGTTTGAGATTTGTAATGAAACCTTGTTTGACATGGTTGGATCAAAGGTGTTATTCATAAAACTACCATTATGTTTTAAAAGATTAAAGCTTTAGAGACTACCGCTTTTACACTGAAAAGAGCTCCATCTAGATCCGTTGAAATGACACCATGGAAGTTATGGTTTGGGGTAAAACCCAAATTGTCATTTCTTAAATTTTGGTATGCTAAACATAAGTAAGATGTTTACAACCGAATTCGGATGAGCATGTCTTTGTAGGTTATTCCGAATAACAATTGGTTATTCCTCCATAACACCGAGGACAAAAGGGTTTGTCGCTTGAAATGTGAAGTTTCTTGAAAAAGGAATTTTTCGCAAAAGTTAAGTGGGAGGACAATAGAACTTTGATAAGGTTAACGAACCTTAGCTAAATGTGCTGAGTTGCGCAGCGCCGGAAATGGTTCCGGAGGCTGCCATAATGCTCATAGCTTATGTGCCTCAAAGGTTGTGGTCACGGAGATCTAAGTTCTTATTGAACCAAGTCGGCCGGATAAACAATCAAATACTAAGATTTGAGAGTAAATCATTATTGTTTGACAATGATGAACCGACTATATGCAAAGAAGCGATGATGGGCCCTGGCTCCGTCAAATGGCTTGAAGCCATAAAATCCGTGATAGTTCCATATACGAGAAATCAAGTTTTGAACTTGGAAGACCCTCCGGAAAGGTGTAAAAACCTATCGGTCGTATTTGGATCTATAAAGAAACAGACATGGATGTCTCACATCTATGAAATATTCGACATGTCGTAAAGTATTTTATGACAATGTTCAAAGAGTTGACTATGACAAGATTTGATCTTTCATAGCGATATTTAGTCTGAACGGATTAAAGTAGCAACAACTACATATAATTTGGTATATGGTAGATGAATAAACAAAACAAAGTTCTTCTAATAGAATGGTTACCTAGGACGTGTACATGACACGGTCCAAAGGGTTTTGTTAATTCAAAGGATGCTAAAAAGGGCATGCAAACTTCAATGGTTGAAGTAAGCATCGCGGAGTTGGAATCTTCACCGTGATGAAAAGGAGTTTTCATCAAGAGACGATGAAGATGCTTGCATTTGCAAGAAATTAAGTGGGAGCGCTAAGACATATTTCTAATACATTATGTGGAGGACATCTTGTTGATTGGAAATGATGTATTTTTTATTGACAAAGGTTAAGAATTTCATTTTGATGAAAGACTTAGGCAAAACCCGAATATTTAGCGTGAATGTCTATAGTGGATAGACTGTGACGCCAATATGGTTGTGCCAAACGTACATATATGAGATATTGAAGGAGTTCAATATAGAAACGACAAGAAACAGTTCTTGTTGCATGGAAAGGAATTGTATCAAGATTCAAGTGTATCGACACTTGATAAGTGAAACAAGATTCAAGTGTTTTGACACTTGATGAGTGAAACCACGAGAATGTTTTGATCAATCATACCATGATATGTACACATCCAGATATGTCCTATGCTCTAAGTGTTATGAGCATATACCAGAATGAATCATAAAATGATCATTGGACGATAGTGAGGATATTCTTATGATCTTTTGGAAGAACTAAGAATATATTTGTGTAGAGGTGACAAACAATTACAAATAGTTCATTGTAAAGCGTTACATTGATACTAGTTTTGTCACAAGATACAAATTAAGTTTATCTCAATTTAAACTATGAGTGGCACAATGAAATGGAAAGAAAGTTTCCATGATGGATTTGGAAGAGTTCCAAAGTTAAGACATTGTGACGAATACTACAACAAAAGGCTAAGTATATGATTGCTATAGTAGCAGCAAAGGAGGGAATTTGTGTCAAGTAGTTTGTTATCAAACTAAGGTGTGGTTCGCAATGTGCTAACACTAAAGAAATATTGTATGACAATAGTATCGACGTGTTTTAACCCCAAGGAACTAAAGGTCTCACCGAAAGACCAAATTTATACAATGCCATCTCATTGGAGAATGAGTGATGCGTGGAGACGCAAAGACATGCAAATACACACGAACCTGAAGCGTCAGATCCGTAGATTATGTTAACCACTTGCAATTGCGTATTTGGAACACCAGAAAGCCATAGGTGTTCAATACACAAAGTTTTCAAACTAGATTATTGTCTCTAGTGCAAGTGGGAGACTGAAGGGAATATGCCCGAGAGGCAATAATAAAGTGGTTATTATCGTATTCCTTATTTATGATAAATGTTTATTTTACATGCTATAATTGTATTAATACGGAAACGTTAATACATGTGTGTTTAATAAACAAAAAGAAAGTTCCTAGTTATGCCTCTCTCATAAACTAGCTCGTTGATTAACAAGATGATCAAGGTTTCCTGATCATGGACATTGGATGTTGTTAATAACGGGATCAGAACATTAGTGTAATGGTGTGATGAACATTCATCCGAAGTATAGAATTACGATCAAAGTCATTGAGTTTATATTGCTATAACAACTTACGAAGTGATCCTAATCCTTAGACCATGAGATCATGTCAATCACTAACACCGGAAGAGTTTCTTGATAACATCAAACGTCACACCGTAACAGGGTGATTATAAAGATGGGTTCAGAACTACTAAAGTGTTATGTTGAGGCCCATGGATCGAGAGTGGAATTTGTTCATCCCGATGACGGATAGATATGCTCTGGGCCCTCTCGGTGATATCACATTGATTAGCTTGCAAGCAAGTGATTTGATCACTAGAATGTTATATCACGGGAACGAGAAAAGAGTGCATGTCAGTAACGAGATCAAACTAGGTATGGAGATACCGATGATCGAATCTCGGACATGTAATATATCGCGAAACAAAAGGATTAAGATACTAGCGTAAAAGGTTCTGACGATCACAAGAAAGTCATCGTTGAATGTGTGGGAGTCAGTATGGGTCTCCAGATCCCGCTTCTGATTATTGATCCGAGAGGGGTCTCGATCATGTCCGCATTATTCGCGAACCGTAGGGTGACACACTTAAGAGACACCGACATCCATTTGGAGCAAAAGTTTCATGCCGAAAAGAATAACAAGCGCAGGAATTTATTTCACTAGATACCGAAACGGGTTTTCGGGTGAAATTGCATAAAGTGGTTATGCATGTGAAATAGAATTCTAGCAAGGGGTTATTTGTGAATATTTGTCATTAAAGTAATTGACAAAATTCTGAATAAAATAAAAGAGTTTTATTTAATGAGAGTTTGCATTAAATTTGGTGGAAATTTAATGGGAATTTGAGTGGGTTTTTGAGTGGAGGGAATTGAAAGGCTTTTGTGTGAGTGGAGTGTCCACCCACATGAATGAGGGAGAGGTGGGGGCACCCTCCATGGCCGGCGGCCATGCCCCCTTGGGCTGCCCCCCTCCCCTATATAAGGAGCCCCTCCTCTCACTTCTCACTCACACCTCCTCGTGAAGGATCTCTCTCCCCCTCTAGAATTTATTCCCCATGGTCTCGGACTAGCGAGATACATGTTCCCGGTGGCTTTTCGGCAAGAAAGAGTTGTGCTTCCGCTGCATCGCTGGAGCGAGGAGGCGGAGGTTGCTCGGTGCCTCGAACGTGTGTGCGAGCACGGATGCGCTGCTGTTTTGCGGCGCTAGGACTTCCTCTCGATCTTGAGATCGGCAAGAGATCGTCTACATCAACCACGAGTTTGGACTCGTTAAGCTTTGTCGGTCTTCAAGGGTATGTTCTCTACGGATATACATCCGCCCGTTGTTTGTATCTAGTAGATAGATCATGGTACATAGTTGTTCCCATCGTAGGAAAATTTTTGTTTTCTATGCTGCGAACCCTACAGTTGCACGTGCAGCACTGGAGATGAAGGAGTTGGTGAGATTCGAAGAAGCTGTTTGTGGGATCGATCGACACTAGATCAACTGGCGCGCTTTATCAATAATCTGTACATGCACGTCTAGTGGTAAATCTCATGGCCTATTACCTGAGCTGGATCTTGGGAGTATCGCATAGGATAAAAGTTTTTGTTTATCTTCCCGAGGCCCAACATTCTGAACTTTATTGTACTACTTATGGTACTAGATATGCAGAAGGAAATTGGCGATTTGGTGCCGATCTTAGAGCTCGGTATGAACGGAAGAAATCTGGATCAAATGATACTCGGGAGCAATTTGGTAGTCAGAATAGCAAGAGAGATACTAGATTCTCGAGCAACGCTGGTGATGCTGGTGTTGAAGTGAATTATCCAGTGAAGAAGATGGGTGGTGTGAAGATAAAAGATGGGGACACAAAAAAATGTACATGAACATTAGGACGCCTCTCCTAGCCTTGACTGATGGCAATGCTGATGCAACCAGGCAGAAAGTAATTACCGCCACTCAGCCGACTGGAAAGGAGGATGGGCATCTTGCTAATGGGGTGAGGGAAAATGATCCCAAGAGAAAAAGGACGACTCTGAGCAAATCTAAAACTTTGGCAGAGGCTGTGCCACAACCCTGCTAGTCCAAATGAGTTGCATTGGATGGAACAGTCGGAGCATGGGAATCTCGAGGATGTTTGTGAGCTTCGCAGTATCGTGAAGAAAGAAGGGCCTGCACTGTTTTGTGTTATGGAAACAAAGACTGGTGTCGAACGAGTGAGGAACCTGAAAACTACTCTTGGTTTTGCAGGTTGTGTGGCAGTTGATAGCGACAGACTCAGTGGGGGAGTGGGATTGTTCTGGTCTACCGAGTACGATGTTGATTTGAAGAATTGTTGTTCCAACCATATTGATGTGATGGTGCGGAAGAAAGTACAAAATTCTCTTGAATGGAGGTGTGGCATCCCGCAAAACCACTACTAGAAAATCGCGTTGAATTTGTGCATTGCATCGTCATCATCATGCATTGTTCGCATAAAACTATTTTCGCAAGCCCGTTTTGTTTTCTAAAACGCCCCATCTTTATTCAAACGCAAAGCCCGGTTCTCCGGATTAATTATTTGGCCGCTATCGGTTTGCAGACGGCCCGTTTAAAACAAATAAAAAGTTTAATTGTTTTAGCGGGGGCAGTCGAACGGGCCGAATCGACCCGAACGACCACCCCCATTTTCTAAATCGGGCCACCTAAAACAGCCCCCCTAAATCCTAAAGCTACCAACAAACAAACCCACACCCTTTGGCCACCTCACCCCGGCCAACCCCGTCGCGCCACCTCACCCCTCTCTCTCCCTCACCCAATCCCCTTTTGCCACCTAGACTAAACCCAACCCCCCCCACTCATCCACACCCCACCAACACACACAGGGCCACACACACACGCACAGCAACACAACACACCAACCACGCACGCCTGGCAGACCCCCACCCAGCGCCAACCCCCCACCTCAACCGGTCAACCCTCCCACCGACCAGCTCCCCGCGGCCCCACGCGCAGCCACCCTGGCCCGCGTCGCCCTCCCCGTTCTCTTCTCCCTCCGCCCCGGTTCCATCTCCCTCTCCCTGTCGCTGCTCTCCCTCAGCGCCGGTGCCCTCCCCGAGCCCCCTCACCGCCGTCCTCCTCCCCTTCCGCCGGTTCCGCTCGCCAACCGCCGGCAGCCGCGGCCGCCCCTCTGCCGCCGCCGCTCAAGCGCGCCTCCCTGGCTCCGCCCCGGCCGACCCCGACCTCCGCGTTCCACGCCAGCCGCCTCCTCGCCCGCGTCTGCCTCCTCTCCAGCGAGCCTGCGCCGCCCCTCCTCGACCTCGCCAAGGCCGCCGCCGCCCCGTTCGCCGGCTCCCATCCCCGCCATCTCCGGCCTCACCCGCCTCGCTCGGCCGCCTCCGGCGCAGCCGCCGACGTCGGCCTCTAGCCGGCGCCGCCGCTGGCCTCGCCATCGTCATCCTCCCCGTCGGCCTTCTCCGGGGCGTGCGCTGCCGCCGGCCTCTGTTCGGGCCCGCATAAGCCGCCGCCACCTCCTGCCGTTCGCGGTCGCCCCGCATCCACCTTGCTGTTGTTTTGTTGTTGGACCTGTCTGCGCCAAGTGCTGCCGCGAGAAGTTCGAACCACCAAGATCGACATCATCGGCCAGATCCGATGAAATCCCCGACGCCCACACGAGTTTGCCATCGACAACAAAGTCGGAGTCCAAGCTTTCCTTCATGGAAGCCAAGTACACCGAACCCGGAGTTCGCCACACAGATGCCAAGATCTCCTGACGCCGAGACTCAAGTCCGACACCGACAATCGAAGCCGGAACCGACAATTTTGCCTACCCGGACACCGTGCGACAAGTACTCCTTCCTCGGACGCCGAGCCGGACCCGATGACCGCCAAGATCGCCACGAGAACGACAAGTATTTCATCCTGAAGGCCAAGACTGGCCCGACGACCGCGGATTCGACAGGATCTTCGCGTCAACAAGGTCGACACCGACCGGAGGAATCCGATGTGCCCCCGACGCCAACCAAGTCCTGCTCCCCGGACGCGACAAGATCTACCTCAGTTATCCGAGACCGAACCCGTCGAACCCTGAACCCCGATACCCAACCCCGAACCCCCGGAACCCCAAGATCTGCCGAACCCCAATGTGTGACCCCTTTCTCGAGCCCTATTTTATAAATATAACATTACCTGTTGCATATTCAATTGTCATACTCGCATGCATATCTGTGGTTTGGGGGCCTTATGCCGATTCACCTTATAATTAAATATGGGGCCCATATGCGGGCAAATCTAGTCTCATATTGGCCTCATTTAAATTGTGTAGCGAACCCGGTGCTATCTTTTGCCATGCTAATACAACATTTAATTTGCGGGGTAGATAAATAACTTGAACCATCTAATTAAATTGTCGGGACCCCGGTTCCACTTAATATTGACCTAATTGCATCGCATCTTTGCCATGCCATACATCATACCTGCATCATGCCGATCTTCTTCCGTTGTATTAAATATTGCATCCGGTGTTTCTTCTAGTGTTTTGCTTCTTCGCGGATAAGGCCATTGAGTTGATGTGAGCTCCGACCCAATCTTCGGTTGAACCTTCGACAATGTTTTCAGGCGAGCATCTCCCCCTTTCTACCTATCTTACTTTTATAGTATTTATTCCCTCCTGTTGATCTATTGCTATCTGTGTTGCGATGCTTTAGTTTCTGTGCCTGTGATATACCGTGCAGCCCTATATTGCCTTGGACACATCCTATTACCTGTTGTTTGGTAGACAGTTGGACTTGCGCGTCGTAGTCGCTTGCTCAAGTGCTGTTGTGTGTCGTCCAGTGCCACCGCTGTTGATGTATTGCCGCATGTTGTTGTTGGAGATGATCATAGTTTTACTTATCGTTCACTTTAATTCCTGTCTAACAACTAAAATTGAATTAAGCAGAGGCATCGGTGGGTGATAGATAATATTTGGTTTCCGAGCGCCCACTTGTGTCCCGTAGGACCCCGAGTACTTGATACCTGTTCCTTGATTTATCGCGCTATCCACATCCGGGAGGTATATGGGACCCCCCTTAGCCAGAGCGTGATTCAGTCTTATTTCTTGGGGCCACAAACTAGTTTGAGGTTTTATTTACGATCCTGTACTTATGCCATGCTTTACTGCTTTATTTACGATTGTGCGAGGAGCACACTGTACTGTTTAGGTAAGCGGAATGTTTTCGCGGTATCGACAAGCCCAGCCACACTTTCGGGTTCCCAGTCGTTTACAGCCATTGGCGCAAACCTTGAGTCCGTCTCGGAGCTTGCTTACTTCGTTGCGGGTCTACTCAATGGGGTGGCCCCCTGAAATATTTCTGAATCCTGTGATTGCTTTGTCGTGAAAGCCTCGTTGGGTTTTGATTTGGTTTTTCCGAGGTTGATCGAGTGTGTGTTGCTATTGGTGCACCCCGGCCGGGTAAAACTTTCTGAAAGCCGTGTCCGCGGTTATGGACGACTTGGAGCACAGTATCTCGACCATAGACAAGCATAACTAAAGTTTATTGCTATAAATTTGACTTTATAATGACTAGTAATCAGCTTCACTATAATGGAATGGCTAAATAATACTGCCCACAATTGCTTGTTTGAAGTGTCGCTTGCGACCTTTGTACCTGACTAGTAAGTATGGCAACTACAACGGAATGGTAAATAAAAGTACCAACAACTGCTGGGTTTTGGGTTATCTCATGCTAATTGTATCTGACTAGTAAGTGTTGCAACTATCACGGAATGGTTAACTAAAAGTGCCCACTGCTTATTTCATCAGAATGATTATCTAAACCTGACTAGTAAAGTGCCGCAACTATAACTGAATAAGTAAAACTGCCAACTGTGTGAGTTCCTCGGTTGACTTCCTCGTTTGGTCTCGAGGGGGAAACGCCAGGATGGGTTTGTTTGATGGTAGCTTCAGGTTGGATCCGGATAGGTCATTCTTATCCCTCTCTGATAACCGCCAGTTGAAGCGAGTCTCTATAGGTTGTTTAGTGCATGCTGCCGCTGCCGCTTCAGTCCACCATACCTATGTAGGCGAGGACCGCCGAATTCTAGTCTCGCCGTGTACTGGCCTTAGTACTGACGCTCCTCTTTTCCTTTTGCCCTTTGTCGGCACCCCTTTTGTTTAAGCAGGTTTTGAGATCGACGTCGTTAGCAGGGTTACCCTTCCGGCTTGGCCTGGGCAGGGTTATGGACGCCATTGGTTATTCTTCAGGGCTCTTAGCCCCATTTGCATCTTGTCCGTAGCTGGACGCACTATCGTTTTCAAGGTGATTTGGATCTTTGTATATTATATCTGTATTCTTGACTCATTGAGTCGCTGTTATATATATATCTGTTCTGTGGGTCCCATCGAGGACTGTTGTGTAATGTTATTACTTCGTTTTCCACCCGCACGAAAGTGCCTGGTGGGCACCTTTGAATCGTTTCTATGCGGGTTTGGCGGGTTTCGCTAAAACTTGCATAGGTCCGATTCTGAGGGTGTTACAGAGTGGTATCAGAGCCCAGCAGTTGCGATACCCCACAAGTCCAGCCTGTAGGATGACCTAGCTAACGGCCGAAGTAAAGTGTCAAAACTATTTTCGAAAATCGGTTGGATAGTTCTGGTTAGGTCTGCTTTTATTCCGTACCCCTCTGCTATTCTCCTCTTACCTCCGCGTGTTTTGAATCCGCTCTCTTCTCTTTCTTCGAGTCCAGGAATTCTCGTGGTTGGGTTTCCGTCGTACCTTCAGGGTTTCGCTTCCTCCTTTGTTAACGGCGTTCTGCCATCCGGTGTTCGTGCTGTCTGAGGAATCCGTCTACGGTGTTACCATTCTTTGTGCCTTGTTTGTGCCTTCCGGTGTTTTCCGACGCGACGACATCATCTACGCCAGCTCCGATGCAGAGTCTGCATCACTCCGTTGTTCCGAACCTCGCTTGACGAGATCTTCAGTCTGATTCCGAGAATGGTTGCACTCTTTCCTACTGATTGTGCAGAGTAATAGTTTGGGTGCGTGATGGATTGGCCCCCATGCCGACTACCCCTTCTATTCGCTTTTGTACATTGAAGTGGATGAGAATGCATCGGTTCCCTCTTTCTATCGGAGTTAGAGGTGGCTTTATTTGTTGATGTCTCTACCTTCGACCTTTTGTTTCCGGAGTGTTCTCCCGACGATCACGGACAACGACCCTTGTTAGTGGTGTCGCGAGGATCTACACGAAGCGAGAAGATGCAGATCGCCGACCATCCTTCCGGTACGATGAGGCGGATCTCGAGGGCGAGATCCATTGTTAGTGGTGTCAAATTGTGGCATCCCGCAAAACCACTACTAGAAAATCGCGTTGAATTTGTGCATTGCATCGTCATCATCATGCATTGTTCGCATAAAACTATTTTCGCAAGCCCGTTTTGTTTTCTAAAACGCCCCATCTTTATTCAAACGCAAAGCCCGGTTCTCCGGATTAATTATTTGGCCGCTATCGGTTTGCAGACGTCCCGTTTAAAACAAATAAAAAGTTTAATTGTTTTAGCGGGGGCAGTCGAACGGGCCGAATCGACCCGAACGACCACCCCCATTTTCTAAATCGGGCCACCTAAAACAGCCCCCCTAAATCCTAAAGCTACCAACAAACAAACCCACACCCTTTGGCCACCTCACCCCGGCCAACCCCGTCGCGCCACCTCACCCCTCTCTCTCCCTCACCCAATCCCCTTTTGCCACCTAGACTAAACCCAACCCCCCCCCCACTCATCCACACCCCACCAACACACACAGGGCCACACACACACGCACAGCAACACAACACACCAACCACGCACGCCTGGCAGACCCCCACCCAGCGCCAACCCCCCACCTCAACCGGTCAACCCTCCCACCGACCAGCTCCCCGCGGGCCCCACGCGCAGCCACCCTGGCCCGCGTCGCCCTCCCCGTTCTCTTCTCCCTCCGCCCCGGTTCCATCTCCCTCTCCCTGTCGCCGCTCTCCCTCAGCGCCGGTGCCCTCCCCGAGCCCCCTCACCGCCGTCCTCCTCCCCTTCCGCCGGTTCCGCTCGCCAACCGCCGGCAGCCGCGGCCGCCCCTCTGCCGCCGCCGCTCAAGCGCGCCTCCCTGGCTCCGCCCCGGCCGACCCCGACCTCCGCGTTCCACGCCAGCCGCCTCCTCGCCCGCGTCTGCCTCCTCTCCAGCGAGCCCGCGCCGCCCCTCCTCGACCTCGCCAAGGCCGCCGCCGCCCTGTTCGCCGGCTCCCATCCCCGCCATCTCCGGCCTCACCCGCCTCGCTTGGCCGCCTCCGGCGCAGCCGCCGACGTCGGCCTCTAGCCGGCGCCGCCGCTGGCCTCGCCATCGTCATCCTCCCCGTCGGCCTTCCCCTCTCCGCGTCCCGTGCCTCCGCGACCAGCTCGCCCCGCAGCAGGCCGGCCCTCCTCCAGCACCGCCGGGCCCCGCGGCAACCGCCTCCTCGCCTTGGCGCCTCCCTGGAGCACCCGCAGGTCCCGGCCTGCGTCGGCCTCCTCCGGGGCGTGTGCTGCCGCCGGCCTCTGTTCGGGCCCGCATAAGCCGCCGCCACCTCCTGCCGTTCGCGGTCGCCTCGCATCCACCTTGCTGTTGTTTTGTTGTTGGACCTGTCTGCGCCAAGTGCTGCCGCGAGAAGTTCAAACCACCAAGATCGACATCATCGGCCAGATCCGATGAAATCCCCGACGCCCACACGAGTTTGCCATCGACAACAAAGTCGGAGTCCAAGCTTTCCTTCATGGAAGCCAAGTACACCGAACCCGGAGTTCGCCACACAGATGCCAAGATCTCCTGACGCCGAGACTCAAGTCCGACACTGACAATCGAAGCCGGAACCGACAATTTTGCCTACCCGGACACCGAGCGACAAGTACTCCTTCCTCGGACGCCGAGCCGGACCCGATGACCGCCAAGATCGCCACGAGAACGACAAGTATTTCATCCTGAATGCCAAGACTGGCCCGACGACCGCGGATTCGACAGGATCTTCGCGACAACAAGGTCGACACCGACCGGAGGAATCCGATGTGCCCCCGACGCCAACCAAGTCCTGCTCCCCGGACGCGACAAGATCTACCTCAGTTATCCGAGACCGAACCCGTCGAACCCTGAACCCCGATACCCGACCCCGAACCCCCGGAACCCCAAGATCTGCCGAACCCCAATGTGTGACCCCTTTCTCGAGCCCTATTTTATAAATATAACATTACCTGTTGCATATTCAATTTTCATACTCGCATGCATATCTGTGGTTTGGGGGCCTTATGCCGATTCACCTTATAATTAAATATGGGGCCCATATGCGGGCAAATCTAGTCTCATATTGGCCTCATTTAAATTGTGTAGCGAACCCGGTGCTATCTTTTGCCATGCTAATACAACATTTAATTTGCGGGGTAGATAAATAACTTGAACCATCTAATTAAATTGTCGGGACCCCGGTTCCACTTAATATTGACCTAATTGCATCGCATCTTTGCCATGCCATACATCATACCTGCATCATGCCGATCTTCTGCCGTTGTATTAAATATTGCATCCGGTGTTTCTTCTAGTGTTTTGCTTCTTCGCGGATAAGGCCGTTGAGTTGATGTGAGCTCCGACCCAATCTTCGGTTGAACCTTCGACAATGTTTTCAGGCAAGCATCTCCCCCTTTCTACCTATCTTACTTTTATAGTATTTATTCCCTCCTGTTGATCTATTGCTATCTGTGTTGCGATGCTTTAGTTTCCGTGCCTGTGATATACCGTGCAGCCCTATATTGCCTTGGACACATCCTATTACCTGTTGTTTGGTAGACAGTTGGACTTGCGCGTCGTAGTCGCTTGCTCAAGTGCTGTTGTGTGTCGTCCAGTGCCACCGCTGTTGATGTATTGCCGCATGTTGTTGTTGGAGATGATCATAGTTTTACTTATCGTTCACTTTAATTCCTGTCTAACAACTAAAATTGAATTAAGCAGAGGCATCGGTGGGTGATAGATAATATTTGGTTTCCGAGCGCCCACTTGTGTCCCGTAGGACCCCGAGTACTTGATACCTGTTCCTTGATTTATCGCGCTATCCACATCCGGGAGGTATATGGGACCCCCCTTAGCCAGAGCGTGATTCAGTCTTATTTCTTGGGGCCACAAACTAGTTTGAGGTTTTATTTACGATCCTGTACTTATGCCATGCTTTACTGCTTTATTTACGATTGTGCGAGGAGCACACTGTACTGTTTAGGTAAGCGGAATGTTTTCGCGGTATCGACAAGCCCAGCCACACTTTCGGGTTCCCAGTCGTTTACAACCATTGGCGCAAACCTTGAGTCCGTCTCGGAGCTTGCTTACTTCGTTGCGGGTCTACTCAATGGGGTGCCCCCCTGAAATATTTCTGAATCCTGTGATTGCTTTGTCGTGAAAGCCTCGTTGGGTTTTGATTTGGTTTTTCCGAGGTTGATCGAGTGTGTGTTGCTATTGGTGCACCCCGGCCGGGTAAAACTTTCTGAAAGCCGTGTCTGCGGTTATGGACGACTTGGAGCACATTATCTGGACCATAGACAAGCATAACTAAAGTTTATTGCTATAAATTTGACTTTATAATGACTAGTAATCAGCTTCACTATAATGGAATGGCTAAATAATACTGCCCACAATTGCTTGTTTGAAGTGTCGCTTGCGACCTTTGTACCTGACTAGTAAGTATGGCAACTACAACGGAATGGTAAATAAAAGTACCAACAACTGCTGGGTTTTGGGTTATCTCATGCTAATTGTATCTGACTAGTAAGTGTTGCAACTATCACGGAATGGTTAACTAAAAGTGCCCACTGCTTATTTCATCAGAACGATTATCTAAACCTGACTAGTAAAGTGCCGCAACTATAACTGAATAAGTAAAACTGCCAACTGTGTGAGTTCCTCGGTTGACTTCCTCGTTTGGTCTCGAGGGGGAAACGCCAGGATGGGTTTGTTTGATGGTAGCTTCAGGTTGGATCCGGATAGGTCATTCTTATCCCTCTCTGATAACCGCCAGTTGAAGCGAGTCTCTATAGGTTGTTTAGTGCATGCTGCCGCTGCCGCTTCAGTCCACCATACCTATGTAGGCGAGGACCACCGAATTCTAGTCTCGCCGTGTACTGGCCTCAGTACTGACGCTCCTCTTTTCCTTTTGCCCTTTGTCGGCACCCCTTTTGTTTAAGCAGGTTTTGAGATCGACGTCGTTAGCAGGGTTACCCTTCCGGCTTGGCCTGGGCAGGGTTATGGACGCCATTGGTTATTCTTCAGGGCTCTTAGCCCCATTTGCATCTTGTCCGTAGCTGGACGCACTATCGTTTTCAAGGTGATTTGGATCTTTGTATATTATATCTGTATTCTTGACTCATTGAGTCGCTGTTATATATATCTGTTCTGTGGGTCCCATCGAGGACTGTTGTGTAATGTTATTACTTCGTTTTCCACCCGCACGAAAGTGCCTGGTGGGCACCTTTGAATCGTTTCTATGCGGGTTTGGCGGGTTTCGCTAAAACTTGCATAGGTCCGATTCTGAGGGTGTTACAGGAGGTTTATAGGTTTCTACGAAGCACATCGAGCAGAAAACTGATAGCATAGCTATCGCTTCTTGACAATTCTGTATGCGGTTGAACAATCGGTATGGTTATGTATGGGAGATTTCAAGGAGACACTCTTTGGTTCTGAGCACTTCACTAAAACAGCAAGACCGGAGTGGCAAATGAGAAATTTCCGACGCTATTGATGATTGCATGTTTCAAGATTTAGGCTGGACCAGTACAGCCTACACATGGGATAATAGGCAAATGGGTGATTCTAATGTCAAAACAAGATTAGAGAGAGCATTCTCAAATTCAGAATTTTTAGCTCTTTTTGAATATACGAGAGTTCGACGTATTGTTTCTACGGAGTCAGATCATTGTTCTGTCCTTGCTGATTTTTGTGAGTAGTTGTCTGGTCAAAGAAATCCATGTAACCGACAGTTTCGTTACGAGAATGTGTGGCAAACCCATGTAGATTATGAGAAATTAATTATGGACAATTGGTCGAGAGGATCTGGCCAGAGAGGTCTCCATGGTGTTGTTGATGCTCTCCAAATACTCCAAGTCAAATTCACCAACTTTGGGGCTAAGGAGTTTGGATCGTTGGCGCAGATGGTTCGAAAGCTAAGAGACAAACTGGACTAGCTTTGTCGCATTTCGATGGCACATGGCCCATCTGATGAAGAAAATGCTACTCTAAAAAAACTGAACAAGCTCTTCATCGGGAGAAATTTGGATGAAGCAAAGATCTCGGGTGTTTTGGCTTCACGAGGGTGATCATAATACTTCATATTTTCACACACATGCTGCTCAGCGGAAACGAATGAATAAAATTGAGTTTTTGGAAAGGGAGAATGGTTCAAGATGTGACAGTATAGAAGATAATAATGCAGAAGTCCAAACTTTCTTTTAGTCTCTTTATACTTCGAGGGCTTAAGAGAAATCGGGGAGTTGCTGGATTTTGTGTAGCCTAGGATTTCACAGCAGATGAATAATGAAATGGACGCTCCATTTTCTAAAGATGAGATTAAAACCGCTTTGTTTTAGATGGCTTCGTCAAATGCTCCAGGGGTTGATGGATTCACTGCGGTTTTTTTTCCAAAGGCACTGGGCATTAATTAAAGATGATGTGGTGCATGCGGTAATGGATTTCTTGAATGGTGGTACGTTGCCAACGGGTATGAATGACACTTCTACCACCCTTATACCAAAGGTACGGTACCCACAAAAAAATTCTCAATATAGAATGATCTCATGTGTCTGGTGCTATATAAAATTGGTACTAGGTGTATTGCCAATAGGTTGCGTTTATTTTTAGATGATATTACTGGGGAAGAACAAAGCGTCTTTGTACTGGGACAGCTGATTACGGATAATGTGCTAATTGCCTACGAAAGTGTTCATGTTTTAAGCAAAAAGAAAAAGGGCACACTGGTAGAAAAGGGTCCATGCGTCCCGGTTGGTAAGGGCCATTAGTCCCGGTTGCTCAACCGGGACGGGGCAATCGGGACTAAAGCTCAAACCTTTAGTCCCGGTTGCCCCACCAACCGGGACAAATGGGGCACACGTGGAGGCATCAGAGCGCGAGGGGGTGTGGAGCATTAGTCCCGGTTCGTAACACGAACCGGGACTAATAACCAAATGGGGCACATGTGGCGGCATCAGAGCGCGAGGGGGGGTGGAGCATTAGTCCCGGTTCGTAACACGAGCCGGGACTAATAACCTGCTGCCGCGGCAGAGATTTGGCCCATTTCTCTGCCGCGGCAGAGAATTCATTTTGGCACATTTTGTTGTCGCGGCAGCATTTTCGCCACTTTTTGTGCCGCGGCAGAGAATTCATTTAGGTTGTTTTATTGTTTATTTAGTGTTTTGCACTTATCAATGAAGGAACCTTATATTACACAAGATCATCATGACAACATTACATTCAATACACGGATCGAGTTCATGCACTACATACAAAAGTTGCTATTCGATGCTACCGGCCAATTTCTTGAAAGTTGCTATTTTTACAAATCCTATTGTCTATACACAGCCGAGTAGTATTCCCCTTGTGTGTTTAGGACTTCTGCATCCAAGAATCCCGCCAATTCCTCCTGTATTGCTCGTATGCGATCCTTTGGCAGAATACCGTCCCGTAGACGTTCGATCTGATTTAAAAAAGGAGTCAGCCTATATGAATATGAAACTAAACACAATTTGATTGTAATTAAAAACTATAGACATTATTTACGTACGTGGAGTTGCTCTAAATTTCTGCCCTTCTCATCGCACGTCTGCCAGATGAACTCGCATACATAGTATCCACATAGATTGTTACCTGGTCCCTGCGTCAGGCACTTTACGACAACAAAGTTCAATCAAAATAATAATCAAGCATGATAATAACTGTATCAAAACTAGAATCAAAGAGATGCGCGGATATAGCTAGTGGTGCTTACATCTAGTGGTTGAAATGTAAGCTCCTCTTTCCAAACACCCCTAGCCTTCTTGGTGAACCGTTTCCAAGCGCTGCCCGGCGTAGAAAACGAATAAACTAAGTTATTAAATACTTGATATCATAAAATTCACGAACGTTGCCGATATAGTGTCGTAATGATTAGAATTACCGCTGGAGAAGTATCTGCATGTCCTTCCACGTCTCAAGGGGTTTATGTTTCGAGTCCATGACTAGTACACGCCCTTTGTCAAGTTGAATGATTAACAGAATATAGTGGTACCTGCGAATGCATAACTAATCAATTATATACTTAACATCGAGTAAGCGAAATAGAAAGTGTATACAAGACAATAACACTCACTGGAAGTTGTAAGGAAATAGTATTTCCCTTTTGGTTTCTTGAAACCTTAACGCGTGTACTATATTATCCTCCGTATCCTGGGGGCTTAGTTTGAGATTAGCTTCATGAACCCAATATGGGTCAATGAAGCCAATGTCATAGATTTGTCCTCTGCTGCATTCGAGAATCTTCATTCTGCATATTAAAGTATGATTATATACATGCAATAAACAAAATATTATAGATGGAGACTAAATTAATTACAGAATTAGTACTTACAGACAATAGGCACTCATGATCGATTTGTCCAAGGCGTCTTGATTGAATAATTGAAATAGTTCATCAAATTCAATGGATATCATGTCATCCTTATCTTTCCCATGATGCTTTTTTGTAACCCTCAGCACTATCCAGTTAGCCCCGGCCCTTGTGGCATGCATGTACCAGTTATGCAATCTTCGCATTTTTGTTGGAAGATTGTTTACCTCCTCAGGTTTGACGAGAGGTTTTCCGTACTGGTATTGGTATGCTACTTCACTCACGGGGAAGAACTCTAACTGGGATAAGTACTGGGCAATACTCATACCTTGAGCAGCGGCAGCTTCTCCGTATTGTGCAACTACCTCTGGATCATACTGCTCTTCGGCCCCATATTTGCTCGACCCCACATTGGTTTGAGAAATCACCTTGAGAGGGGCGCAAGTCTGTTTTGCTTGTTCTCCGAGCTGGGCAATAGATTTCCCGCTTGCATCAGTACTGCTCTTCGAGGCTTTTTGTGCTGCATGTGACTTGAGAATAGAACGCTCATAGTCTGATGACAGCTTTGGCTCGGGTTGATGAAGAGTCTTTAGCATTTTCAACACTTTGGCTTTTTCTTCTTTGGTGCTGGGGAACTCTGGCTCTTTCGGCCGCCTCAGCTTAGCGAAAAACGCTGTCGTTTCCGCATCAACGATCGCCGCAGTCTCCTCTTCAGTACAGTCATAAGCTCTCTTGGGAGGAATCGTTGGTACTTTTGGAAGAGGCTCTTGTTTACGTTTCGGCGATCGCTTACGACGCACAGTAGCGGTACGCTTACGCTTTTTATCCTGAGGCGCCGGCGATGGCTCCCGCGGCGATGGCTGCACCGGAGATTGGTGAGGCGACGGAGCCGGGTGAGGCGACGAAGACGGCTGCCGCGGCGGCGACGACCTCGCTGGAGACGGGTGAGGCGGCGGCGAAGATGGCCTTGGCGTGTGATTTCGAAGCACGATACAATCCTTCGGCCATAGAATGGTGACGTTTTTTGCGTCACCCAGCACAGTCACATCCCCTTCACCAGCAGGGTAGTGAAGATCCAAAACCTCAAAGGTGGGCATGATTTCATCCACGCCGACAACAGCATAGCCCTCTGGAACCGGACGACTGTGGTAAGTTGGTGTGGGTCCAATTGGTAAGGCATAGCCGACCGCCACCTTCATTGATATGTTCACAACTTTGACATGTAGCTCGCAGTGTGTCATCTCTGTGATATCATCCACTGGGTAGCCAACAGGAGCCATCGTCGGTGCATCATCGGCATCGCCATTGTCATCACCCGGGACCTCGGTGGAAGCCACACTGCTTTTTCGATTATTCGATAGGCCGGTAGCATCGAATGCAGTGTGCTGCTGACATGGGCCGGTAGTACTTTGCTCTTTAAGTGAGTTAATTTCATCTTGTTGTTGCTTTAATCGTTCTTCAATTAAACGCATTCGCTCTTTCTAACTTTCTGCTTCAACTGCCGCCCTGTCCTTACTCCTCTGACGGCTTCTATCAGGATATTTCTTCCTCTCTTCGGGAAACCCAGTCCTCCATGATTGGGAGCCTATTGTGCCTCGTGTTCGTCCATCATGTTCCTTATTTCCAAGGGCGAGTGTGAGCTCATCATTCTCTCTATCGGGAATGAAGTCCCCATCTTTAACAGCCTTTACTGCTTTTCTCATCCTCTCGATTGGCAAGGGGTCTTCTTTATGTCGTATGTTATATATACACCTCCCTTCCGAGTCCAACGTGCCCCCATGCCCGTAAAACCAATTCCTTGCACGTTCTACCCAATCGTCTGTCTCTGGGGTGATATTTTTAGCACGCAGTTCTTCCTCAAGTTTCTCCCACTTAGGAATGCCAGCCCTGTAGCCACCTTGCCCCATAGTATGGTGATACTTCTTGTTAGCAGCATTCAGCTTATTCTTTGCAGACATTTCCTTAGCTTTTTCTGATTTCTTGTATTCCACAAACTCATCCCAGAATGGTTTTATCTTCTGAAACTGAGTCTTCTTGAAATCTGGAGTCTTCTTTTTCACGACATAGTCAAGGTGCAATCTTTTCTTCCAGTTGGTGAAACACTGGGCCATCTTCTTCAAAGCCCACTCCCTGACCTTAGCCTCCATGGCTCTCCCATGTTGTAAGGCGTCCTCAACTGGATCCTCCGCATTTGGATCCAGCTCTATCTTCGGTAGTTTGAAATTAACCATGAGCCTCTTCCATAGTAAATCTTTGGCGTGGTTAGGGACAAATAAACATGTTCCCTCTTCATCCGCATTAGCAGGCCTATTCCAATTTCTAATGGTGATCGGGATTAAGTCCCTAACGATTACTCCGCATTGTGCCACAAATTTGGTTGCGACAACTTCGGGAGCTGTCGGTCTGCCGTCTACAGCGACATCTTCGATCCTGAACCTCTCATGGTCTTGCAACTTTTTGGTTGGGCCTCGTCTGCTCTTTTCAGTAGATTCCTTCGATCCGGAGGGCTAAAAGAAGAAAGATCGCCGTTACTATTTCTATATAGATAGCATATGATTAATTAATGAATTGATTTATATTACATGCACCTCGCCGGAGCGGTCGTCTTCTCGATTACACAAGGCATCGCCTTCTCCCTCGCGGAAGGCAACACCTTCAACCTCAAACAAGTTGTCTACTCCGGTAAAAAGAGGATCACCCTCACCGGAGTTGTTCAGAAATGTTGACACGTCTAAATTATCTTCCCCACGGATCACACCTTGGATCAACTCTTCCTTTTCTTCGTCTCTGACGTGTGGGTCCATATTTTCTGCATAGGTGGAAAAACGAATAAGTCAAAGCGGCTAAAGGAGAAAGTTAAAGAGAAACCCTAATATATACATACACAATAATAGAAATGAAGAGAAACCCTAAACCTAGCTTAAAAAAGGAAACCGTGTAGTATATAGGTAACTCTAGCTAAAATCAACTAAAATCAATATTCCGGAGTTCCGAGGGGTGTAAAACCTAGTTCGGAGAAACCTCGGATGCATATGAGAGGGGAACATGAGTATAAGGCTACAAAAGGGAAACTATCCAGCAGATAGGTAACACTAGATACTAACAAAATACCATATTGGAATCGATCTCGATCTCGATATCGTATTCTACCGAGAAGAACCAAATCACCGGAAAGAAAGGGAAACACTCAACACATGGCATCGATGCAATGCTCAAGCAATGATGATGATACGACAAGTTAATGTGCATTGGAATGTAACCCTAAAGCATGCTCGACAAGTTAATCGGGGTTCCGAGGGGCGCAAACCCTAACTCAAGGAACTCCGGAATCACCTGTTAGGGTTACTAGGGTGTTCTAATTAAACTTGTTATTTAAGTTGTTGAACAATGCATGATTATGGCATAGATAGATAGTTCTCATTTTTCTGAACATTTTGGTATATTATTTGTATTTTTCTGAATTACAGATTAAAAGTTATTGAATTTACAAGTTTTATTCAAATTCTGAAATTATTAAATCAAATGTTTAAACCTTTTGCACCATAGTAAGAACTAGCCATAGTGGCTGACAGGTGGGGCCCGGAGCCACCTCAGCAGCCATGCAAGCAAAGGGGAAACAGGGGAGCAGCCGCCGCCGCACATCTCGCACCGCACCGCTGACGCCGCCGCCGCAAATCTCGCGCCGCTGTCGCACCCACCCGTCGGTGCCTGCCCGTGGCGGCAGGGGGAGGAGGAGGAGGGGGAGGACAGAGGCATGATGGAGAGGGGGAGGACGGAGGCAGGCCGTACCTTCTGGCGGCCGGTGACGACGCGCGGCGACGGTCATTGGAGGTGGTGGCGACGGACGTTGTTGGGCAGCCTGACGGCGGGGCGGCGGCGCGGGAAGCTTGACGAAGCGGCGGCACTGACGACCACGGGCAGCTGACGGTGAGGCGGCGGCGCAGGCAGCCTGACGGCGTCGGGGGCGGCGAGCTCGGGCAGCCTGCCGGCGTCGGGGGCGGTTGTGCGCGCGTCGGTGAAGCAGAGAAGTGATGGGGAAGGGAAGAAGAAGAAGAAGAAGAAGAAGAAGAAGAGGCGCGCTGTTATAACCAAAGGGCCTTTAGTCCCGGTTGGTGGCTCCAACCGGGACTAAAGGGTCATACGTCCCGGTTGGAGCCACCAACCAGGACCTATACACCAATATTTTCAGCAGAGCAAGGGTTGGCGCGCAGGGGGTCTTTAGTCCCGGTTGGTGGCTCCAACCGGGACATATTCCCCTGTTTTCAAAAAATTTCAGGTATTTTCTCTCTGTTCCCGCCTTATTTTTTATTTTGGGGTTTAAATTTGTATTGTTTTTTAAATGATAATTAATTTGGAATTTAGAAAAACTTTAAACATAAAAAGTGTTTGGATTTGAATAAATAATTCAAAACCATTTTCTGTTTTAAAAAATAATTAATGTAACCATTTAAAATATGAACCATTTACAATTAAAAATGAATTAACTTTTACTTTTTTAATATCAATTTGGAATTTAGAAAAACTTTAAACATAAGAAGTGTATGGATTTGAATAAATAATTCAAAAACATATTCTATTTTTAAAAAATAATTAATGTAACCTTTTAAAATGAATTAACTTATATTTTTGAATAAATAATTCAAAAACATTTTCTGTTTTAAAAAATAATTAATGTAACCATTTAAAATATGAACCATTTACAATTAAATGACACCACGCGAAGGATTTTCATTGTTCGGATTTTTTTTGAATTTATTATGCCCGTTTTGAATTATCTGAATTTCTAACTATGGTCGAACCGGTGTGCATGAAGATAGGGGACGGGCATCGTTAGAACTTGCATTGGATCTCTGAAGAAACCACATATTGCGAGTCTAAAAATGATTTTTTCAAAAAATCACGGGCGATAGATCATGTACCTGTAGTACAAACCGGACCCACTTCCTGCCGATTCGGCAGACATTTGTCCTTTTTACCCGGGATGGACGAAAAGGTTTGAGATGTACCGGTTGGGATATAGTCCATGTAAGGTGGTCTAGTATTTTAGGAAAATAGGACGGTAGCATTCTGAAACGGCATTTTGGTGGTTACTTCACAAAACGACCCGTTTCTTGCGCTCGGAAAATGGAAAAGGGATTTTCCGTGCGACAAAAAGGAAAACTTCCTCCTGCAACATTGTTCTCCATACCAATGTCCACACACATGCATAATATGGGCACAACATCACAAACTATGCCGTGATTCAGCACATAACATCGGTCATTTGGACCGAAAGCCATGAAACCTCGAACATGATAGGTCATTTTGTGAAGGTTTTTTCGAAACATGATCATTGTTCGGCACACATTAGTCCCGGATGTAGTCACAAACCGGGACTAAAGGGATTGCAGCAGAGTGGGCCAGACAACACTAATAATAGGGGTGAGTGTCGACATTATGTCGTGCGGCTTGTACCTTGTCCCGGATGGTGTCACCAACCGGGACTAAAGATGAACCTTTAGTCCCGGTTGGAGACACCAACCGGGACTAAAGATGAGTCAGCACTAATAATAGGGGTGAGTGTCGACATTATGTCGTGAGTGTCGACATTATGCCGAGCTGCTTGTACTATAAATATGCATCCTTGTGAGTCCAGTCCTCCAGCCAGTTTGAGGCATCTCCAAGATGGTTTTAAAGAGCAAGGACACCACTACGGCCAGTTTCAGGGAGATGCCGACGGAGCCCAGTCCTCCGGCATCTCCGAGAAACTGGTCATAGAGGCACTCCCTAATATGTGAAATTAGTTAGCTCCGAGGCGTATTGATCTAGTTAGTGAAGTTACAAGCTGCAAGATGGTTTTCGAGAGCAGGGACACCACTGCGGCCAGTTTCAGGGAGATGCCGACGGAGCCCAGTCCTCCGGCATCTCCGAGAAACTGGTCATAGAGGCACTCCCTAATATGTGAAATTAGTTAGCTCTGAGGCGTATTGATCTAGTTAGTGAAGTTACAAGCTGCAAGATGGTTTTCGAGAGCAGGGACACCACTGCGGCCAGTTTCAGGGAGATGCCGACGGAGCCCAGTCCTCCGGCATCTCCGAGAAACTGGTCATAGAGGCACTCCCTAATATGTGAAATTAGTTAGCTCCGAGGCGTATTGATCTAGTTAGTGAAGTTACAAGCTGCAAGATGGTTTTCGAGAGCAGGGCCACCACTACGACCAGTTTCAGGGAGATGCCGACGGAGCCCAGTCCTCCGGCATCTCCAAGAATCTGGTCATAGAGGCACTCCCGGTCCAGCCACAAAATGGGACTAACACTCAAGACATTTATTAATATTAAAAACTGAGACTACAAAACCGGGACTAAAGGCCACAAACCGCGAAAGATATCCTTCGGTCAAGCCACAAACCGCGAAAGACATGAACTAGAGTTACATAATATGAGCATGAACTTCTTGGCATATGTCATTCCTTATGACCGCTTTAGACGTAACCATGGAGCATCTTCTTTACTTAACGGAATGCTTGGGTCAGTTTTCACTGTGAAGGGCGGAATTTCATCAAACTTATTATAATCTTCTGACATGTCTGTCTTGTCCTCGATTCCCACGATGTTTCTTTTCCCTGAAAGAACTATGTGACGCTTTGGCTCATCATATGATGTATTCGTTTGCATATTTTTTCTTTTTTTCGGTCTGGAGGACATGTCCTTCACATAGAAAACCTGAGACACATCATTGGCTAGGACGAATGGTTCATCTCTATAACCAAGATTGTTGAGATCCACTGTTGTCATTCCGTACAATTGTTCTATCTTTACCCCTTCCCCATTCAGGTTGACCCATTTGCAGCGAAACAAAGGGACCTTAAAAGAGACTCCATAGTCTAGTTCCCATATCTCCTCTATGTAACCATAATATGTGTCCTTTTGTCCATTCTCGTCTATTGCATCAAAGCGGACACCACTATTTTGGTTGGTGCTCTTTTTATCTTGGGCGATCGTGTAGAATGTATTCCCATTTATTTCGTACCCTTGGAAATTCAATACAGTAGAAGATGGTGACGCGGCCAACAAGTATAGCTGATCTCCAACAGTGGTATCATTCAAGAGATGTGTCCGCATCCAACCACCGAAAGACTTCATGTGTTCATCTGTAATCCATGATTCAGGCTTCCCCGGGTTTTTGGAGCGTACAATATTCTTGTGTTCCTCGATATACGGAGCTGCCAAGGTGGAATTATGTAGAACTGTGTAGTGTGCTTTAGTGAAAGAATCCTCGTCCCTACATATCATTGCTTTCTTTCCCAGCGTGCCTTTTCCACTTAGTCTTCCCTCATGCCGCGAGTCAGAAACACCAATCGGCTTAAGGTCAGGAATAAAGTCAACACAAAACTCAATGACCTCCTCTGTTCCATATCCCTTGGAGATGCTTCCTTCTGGTCTAGCACGGTTATGAACATATTTCTTTAAGACTCCCATGAACCTCTCAAAGGGGAACATATTGTGCAGAAATACCGGACCGAGAATGGCAATCTCTTCCACTAGATGAACCAGGAGATGCGTCATAATATTGAAGAAGGATGGTGGGAACACCAATTCAAAACTAACAAGACATTGTACCACATCCTTCTGTAACCTTGGCAGAATATCTGGATTGATTACCTTCTGAGATATTGCATTGAGGAATGCACACAGCTTCACAATGGGTACTCGAACATTTTCCGGTAGAATCCCCCTCAATGCAATCGGAAGCAACTGCGTCATAATCACGTGACAGTCATGAGACTTCAGGTTTTGGAACTTTTTCTCTGCCATATTTATTATCCCCTTTATATTAGATGAGAAGCCCGACGGCACCTTGATACTGTAAAGGACTTCAAAAAAGATTTCCTTCTCTGCTTTGGTAAGAGCATAGCTGGCACGACTTAAGTGACGCCCTTTATCTGTCTTGTTATCTGTATGCATGTTCTTTGGGTCTTTCATAATTTGTTGGTCCTCCCGTGCTTCAGGTGTATCTTTTGTCTTCCCATACACGCCTAGGAATCCTAGCAGGTTCACGCAGAGATTCTTCGTCACGTGCATCACGTCGATTGAAGAGCGGACACGCAGGACTTTCCAATATGGCAGCTCCCAAAATATAGATTTCTTCTTCCACATGGGTGTGTGTCCTGTAGCGACGTCGTTCGGAACTGATTGACCGCCGGGACCCTTTCCAAAGATTACTTCTATGTCCTTGACCATACCAAATACATCATCACCAGCAGGGAGTTCAGGCTTCTTCCGGTGATCTGCCTCACCTTTGAAATGCTTGCCTTTCTTTCTTACGGGATGATTGGTCGGAAGAAATCGTCGATTCGCTAGGTACACAACCTTCTTGCATTTATGCAAATATGTACCTTCGGTCTTATCTAAACAGTGGGTGCATGCCTTATATCCTTTGTTTGTCTGTCCTGAAAGGTTACTAAGAGCAGGCCAATCATTGATGGTTACGAATAACAACCCTCGTAGATTAAATGGCTCCTGTTTGTTCTCATCCCACGCACGTATACCTGGTTTGCCCCACAACTGTAAGAGTTCTTCAACTAATGGCCTAAGGTACACATCAATGTCGTTGCCCGGTTGCTTCGGGCCTTGGATGAGCACTGGCATCATAATGAACTTACGCTTCATGCACAACCAAGGAGGCAGGTTGTAGATACATAGAGTCACGGGTCAGGTGCTGTGACTGCAGCTCTGCTCCCCAAAAGGATTCATGCCATCCGTACTTAGACCAAACCATAAGTTCCTTGCGTCACCTGCAAAGTCTGGGAAGTCTCTCTCGATTTTTCTCCACTGTGACCCATCAGCAGGGTGTCTCAACTCCCCGTCTTTCTTACGGTCTTCTTTGTGCCATCGCAACAACCTGGCATGCTCTTTGTTTCTGAACATGCATTTCAACCTTGGTATTATAGGAGCATACCACATAACCTTAGCAGGAACCCTCTTCCGGAGGGGCTCTCCCTCAACATCACCAGGGTCATCTCGTCTGATCTTATACCGCAACGCGTTGCATACCGGGCATTTATCTAAATTCTCATACTCCTTACCGCGGTAGAGGATGTAGTCATTAATGCATGCATGTATCTTTTGCACATCTAATCCCAGAGGACAGAGAGTCTTCTTTGCTTCGTAGGTACTCTCGGGAAGTTCGTTATGTTTTGGAAACTTCGGCTTCATTATTTTCAGCATCTTTTCAAATGAGGAGTCAGTTAGACCACACTCTGCCTTCCATCGCAACAATTCCACTGTGGTACCGAGCTTTGTGCTGCCATCTTCACAATTTGGGTACAACAATTTCTTGTGATCTTCTAACATGCCCTCTAACTTCAACTTCTCATTTTCTGTTTCACAGTCTCGCTTTGCATCAGAAATGACCCTACCAAGTTCATCAGCCGGCTCATCTGATGCCCGTTCTTCACCTTTTTCCTCTCCATTGTCTTCCATTGCAGTATCACTGTATTCAGGAAACATATGATGATAGTTGTTATCATCATCTTCTTCTTCACCATCTTCCATCATAACCCCTCTTTCCTCGTGCTTGGTCCAGCAATTATAGTTGGGCATGAAACCTTTCATAATCAGGTGGCCGCGAATGATTTTCGAGGAAGAGTACTCCTTGTTGTTCCGACATTGAACACATGGACAACGTATAAATCCATTCTCTTTGTTTGCCGTAGCCACATCGATAAATTTATCCACGCCTTTGATATACCCGGCTACCCGCCGGTCACCGTACATCCATTCCCGACCGTTCATCTGCATCATATAAGTAAGTTTATCAAAAAACAGGACATCATAAATAGTGAAATAACCAATTCACACCTACACATGAATTATATCAATGACCTAGAAAAGATAAGATTGCTAACCTCGATCGAGGGAAATAAAGAGGAGAAAGCTCAAGTGCGTCTCGGACACCTTCTATATTTTTGTTCTATGAGAAATTCAACGGGATTTTTCACTCAAACATTTCAACAAACACCTTCAATGCATGCATGAAAAAAACTAGCACACACCCTCACACCTTACACCATTCGAAAAAACAGAGTGGAGGCAGAGGGGGCTGGGGCGTTGCATTTATAGAGGGCAAGGGGTCTTTAGTCCCGGTTGAAGCCAGAAACCGGGACTAAAGGTGCGTGCCACGCCACGTGGCTGTGGCCAAACCTTTAGTCCCGGTTGGTGGCTCCAACCGGGACGCATGCCCCCTTACCAACCGGGACCCATGCCCCCTGGCCCCGTGCCCGCTCCAACCGGGACGCGTGCCAGCATTAGTCCCGGTTGGTGGCGCAACCGGGACTAATGCTCCGAGGGGTCGCGAACGGATGGCCCTTTTTCCTCTAGTGGCAAGAAGTATTATTGTGTTGTTAAGTTGGGCATGATGAAGGCCTACGACCGAGTTGAATGACATTGTCTTGAGGCAATGATGATAAAACTAGGTTTTAGTGACACAACAGTGCGTCTGATTATGAAATGTGTGACATCAGTTAGATTTTTTGTTCGTGTCAAAGGAGAACTCCTGCGGTACTTCACTCCCTCGCGAGGTCTACGTTAGGGATATCCTGTTTCTCCTTACTTAGTCTTGTTCTGCTCTAAAGGTTTTACCGCATTGCTGAATCATTTTGGTGGCAATTTTATTGACAGAGGAATAAGAGTGATTTTTCAATGTCCTTGGACCAATCACCTGTTATTTGCTGATGATAGCCTTATTTTTATGAGCGCTAGTGCACGAAGTGCAGACGGACTAAATGAGATTTTGCGGATATATGCGGAGTGCTCTAGACAAAGTGTTAACAACTTTTAGCGAACACTACCTTGGTTTGCCAAATGCAGTTGGCTGCATCACTAGCGGTACTTTCGATCACATATGTGAATTCATTCGGAGTAAAATCAAGGGGATCAGAAGGATGCTATCATGTGTAGGTAGAGAAGTATTCCTGAAGACTGTCATTCAGGCTATTCCTACTTACTGCATGAGCTGCTTTCAATTGACAAAGAAACTTTGCAAGAGCTTCATATCCCAAAGTACCGGTGGAGCCGTTCCCTGGATCGCATATCGCTTCACTGGGTCTCTTGGATGTGCTTGCATCGCCGAAATGTGCAGGGGGTATCTGAAGGGAATATGCCCGAGAGGCAATAATAAAGTTGTTACTATCGTATTCCAAGTATATGATAGATTTTTATTTTTTTATGCTATAATTGTATTAAAAGGAAAAGTTAATACATGTGTGTTTAATAAACAAATAAAATGTTCCTAGTTATGTCTCTCATATAAACTAGCTCGTTGATTAACAAGATGATCAATGTTTCCTGATCATGAACATTGGATGTTGTTAATAACGAGGTCACAACATTGGTGGAATGATGTGATGAACATTCATCCGAAGTATAGTAATACGATCAAGGTCATTATGTTTAAATTTCTATAAAATCATTACAAGTAACTTTAGTCCTTAGACCATGAGATCATGTCAATCACTAACACAGGAAGAGTAGCTTGATAACATCAAACGTCACACCGTAACAGGGTGACTATAAGGGTGGGTTCAAATACTCCATTAGCGTTATATAGAGGCTCATGGATCAAGAGTAGGATTTGTCCCTCCAAATGACGGAGAGATATACTCTGGGTCCTCTCGGTGGTATCACATTGATATAGCTTGCAAGCAAGTGATGGGGATCACTAGAATATTATATCACGGGAATAAGAAAAGAGTATATGTCGGTAACGAGATCAAAATAGGTATGGGGATACTGATGATCGAATCTCGAACATGTAAAATATCGCGAGACAAAAGGATTTAGTTACAATGTTAAGGTTCTCACGATCACAAGAAGTCATCGTTGAATGTGTAGGAGTCAGTACGGATATCCATGTCTTGCTGTTGATTATTGATCGGAGAGGGGTCTCGATCATGTCTATATTATTTGCGAACCTTAGGGTGACACACTTAAGGAATAATGACACCATTTGGAGCAAGTGAGATGCTAGGAAAGGAATATCAAAGCACTGGAATTATTTCAATGGACACCGGAACTTTTTCGGGTGAAATTGCTGAAATTGGTTCTGCATGTGAAATTAAAATGTAGTAAGGGGTTTTATGTGAATGTTTGTTAATTAATGTAATTGACAAAATTCTAAATAAATAAATAAAAGAGTTTTATTAAATGAGAGTTTGCATTAAATTTGCTGGAAATTTAATGGATTTTGAGTGGATAAAATGGAGGGTCATTTGTGTGAGTGGGAGCTCGACTCACATGAATGAGGAAGAGGTGGGGGCAACCACCTTGGCCACTGGCCATGGCATGGGGGCTGCCCCCTGTCCTATAAAAGAAGCCCCTTATCTCACTTCTTATTCTCACCTCCTCGTGAAGGAATCTCTCTCCCCCTCTAGTACTATTTCCCCCATGGTTTCAGCTTAGCGCGATGCATGTTTCCTGTGGCTTTTTCTGGAGCAAGGATTTGCTGATTTCGCTGCATTGTTGGAGCGAGGACGCGGAGGTTGTCGGGGTTTCGGACATGTGTGCGATCACGGATGCTCCGCTGAGTTGCGGTGCTGCCGGACTTTTACACGATCTTGAGATCGGCAAGAGATCGACTACATCACCAACGAGTCCATACTCATAAAGCTTTGTCAGTCTTCAAAGGTATATATTGTGGATGTATATCCACCTATTGATTGTATCTAGGTAGATGGATCTTGGTGCTTTCGGTTCCCATCGTATAATTTTTTTTGTTTTCTATGTTGCGAATCCAACAGTATTGGGTTTAGGGAGCTAGGACTTTTTAATTTATCTATGCTAGGAAAACATGGCTGGAGATTGATGAATAACCGAAATTCCCTTTGTGCCCGAGTACTAAAGGGCAGATATTACCCACATACCAACTTCCTACAGGCAACAACTCCGACCAAAGCTTCGGCCACCTAGCGAGCGATTGTTGCAGGAAGAGAGGATTTACATGTGGGTCTTGTCAAAAGAATTGGTGATGGCTCATCACTATCTATATGGGATAATAGATGGATTCCTGGAATCAGAACAGTGCAACCATCAGCACAGAGTGGTGAAGATGAGATTAATCTAGTGTCAGATTTGATTGATCACGATATTGGCAGCTGGAAGATTGACGGGTCAAAAGAAACTTCATTACTCCGGAGGTAGATGTAATTCTAAATATACCGCTGCGTCGAGGGGGAGAGGAAGACTTCTGGGCCTGGTATTTAGATAAGGTGGGAAACTATACTGTCAATACAGCGTATCGGTCTCTAGTGAGTCGCAACGAGCATGTAGCTCTAGACAAAGGGACGATTACCGAAACATCAATGTCTTAAAAACAGTTGTGGTCTGCCTTATAGAAACTTAACATGGTGCCAAAGGTCATGGTTTTCTGGTGGAGGGTTTTGTGTGGCATACTTCCGGTTGAAACCACCCAAAGCATCGGCACATCACTCAAATGAGCAGATGTAAAATCTGCTTAGCAGCTGATGAGGATCTTATGCATGCTCTGATCTCTTGTGATCATGCACTCGGAGGTTTTGAGAAGAAGCCCAAGTCTGGATGGATGTCTCTCTTCCATGACTGCATCCTCACAACTGGTCGCAAGATATTCTTTGTGATTCCAGGTTTACTGACTCAGATCGCTGCAAAATAATTACTATCATGTGGGCAATCTGGAGTTCATGAAAAAGTTGGACTCATGATCATGGGCCTACGATCCAGTTCAGTCATTGAAGATGACGAAGGAAGCATTGGAAGTTATGTTCTGCTATCTTGACTGGCCATGGGTGGCGGCCACCAGATGTTTATGTTGTCAAGATTAACACAGATGGAGGCTTGTCCATTGATGCTCGTAGAGGAGGTGTTGGTGGTGTGGCGAGATCGCATTCTACATATTTGGGTGCCTCGAGTAAACCATATGATGGGATCTCTGACCCTCTTATTTCCAAAGCTCTTGCTCTACGAGATGGGGTGATCTGTGCAAAACTCAGAGGTTTCCCCAATGTTACAATGAAGACCGAATGCCTGAATATTGTTAATCTCTGAAAAATTCGCCATGGATCTCGATATGTCGTGGCGCCGATTCTTCAAGAAATAGGAGAGTTATCTTTAAGTTTCAATATTTTTGTAATTCCACATGTAGCGAGATCTTTGTGCAAAATTTGCTTGCACTCTGATGGTGATGAATAGCTGGCTCGGAGATATTCCGGACTTTCTGGTCGTAAGCTTGTTTCTGATAGATCAGGTGTAGTTTTAGTTGAATAAAGCTCTCCAAGTTTTACTGCAAAAGAAAGAGTACAAAACAATTCCTGCAAAATCTGGTGTAAAAACACAGCAAAAAATCTACTCTCTCAGGGACATAATAGTGTCGCATACAAAAGAGGTACTAAACTAGTTTGCTTTAGCGCGGCAAAAAGTGAGGCTCGTGGCGCTAACCAAGCAATTTATTTGGCAAGGAAGATTGGGGAGATTTTGACATTTTTGAGATCTATGTTGTGAAATTCCACCGATCTATAAATAGTTGTGAACAACAGTATAAAGGAGCACAAAAGTAGTAACAATTACGAATAGGTCACTAGACCACCTAGCGATGACTACATATACTAGCACGAGTCGAAGGCGCGTCTCCGTCATCGCCCCTCCAACCCTGAAGCCGGGCAAAACTTGTTGCAGTAGAGCTTGTTGTAGTAGAAAGACGGAAAGCCTTCGTGCTAAGTCCATAGAGGATCATCGCATCAGAGAAGCAACCATAACAATCAGAGGTCAAAGATACTAACCTCAAACCACACTAAAGAATACAAAAAACAATCAAATCCCAAGAAATCCGTCGAACACACGACTCTACGCGTCCTCTGCCAACGCTAGGCGCACCACTAGGAGGACATGACAGGAAAAACCTTATTCTATCCCAGAACACCTATTAAAGAGAGACCTAAGTATATTTATTGAGCATACTTTTCTTTGGCGATATAATAATAATTAGACATGCAGTGCTGCTATTGCCGCCACATAGGACGCAAACTCTAAGGGCTCCCAAAGGGCATGTACAAGAGGGTGACATCAGCCTTTTTTATATTTGTTATATCGGATTTTTGTTTAGTTGGAGGAGAGAAAATTAAGAAAGATTTAGTTAAGAGTTGATCTCTATAAATTAAGAGAAAACTATTTTCTCCATTATACCATATATTTTCCCTTATAATATATTCTTTTACTAAAATAAGTCAATTCACATTGATCATTAGGGATGACAATAAGAGTTGATGTGTTGTACGACTTACTTTGGTGTCTTCTCTAGACGATGTGAAGGCTAAAAGAAGCTTTTTTACCATTGTACTCCTTCTGTTTTAGTTTAGAAATATAAGATGTTTTAGGTTTGTGAAGTAAATATATCTAGACACCTTTTAGTGTGTGGGTTCAAATAAATCTACACACTAAAAGGTGTCTAGATATGTTAGCTTCACAAACCTAAAACATCTTATATTTTTTCAAACGGAGGAAGCACCACTAGTGGAAACGAGGCCTTTGGTTGAGCCTGAAAATAGGCTTTAACACCGGTTCTTCTACGAACCGGTGTTAAAGGGGGGGCCGTACCAGCGTGGCCCGTGCAGCAAAAAGGAGCCCCCCTTTAACACCGGTTCGTGGCACGAACCGGTGTTAAAGGCCCCTGCACCAGTGGCCCGCGCAGCCCCCCCCCCCCTTAACACCGGTTCGTGGTTTGAACCGGTGTTAAAGGGGGGGGCTATATAACACACCGCAGCCCACACCCCTCTCTTCCATTTTTTCACTCTCTCATTTTGGAGCCTAGCAAGAGGGTGTGAGGTGTGCTAGTTTGTGTTTTTTCCTATGCACAAAAGGTGTTCGGTGAAATGCCCGAGAGCTCAAAATAAGTTTTCTCGTTGCTCTTTCCTTCTCGGTTGAGGTCGGCAACTATCCTTTCATGTGTCATTGATGTACTATATATAAATGGTCATCTCCCTATTAATTTTTGATATATACTATATATTAATGCAGATGAACCGGCAATGGATGTACGGTGACCGACGCACTTCCGAGTACATTACGGGCCTCCAAAATTTCATCGTTGTGGCTAATGCAAACCGTGGTCACAATGGTTTTATGTGCTGTCCATGTGTTCACTGTCAGAACAAGAAAGACTACTCAAATACCAGAACCATTCATGCCCACCTGCTTCGATCCGGTTTCATGCCCAGCTATAATTTTTGGACCAAGCACGGAGAAAAAGGGGTTGTGATGGAAGACAACAAAGAAGAAGAGGATGATGACAACTATCATAATATGTATCCTGAATATGATGATACTGCAACGGGGGTAGATAATGAAGATCAAGAGGCAGCAGATGGGCCCGCTGATGACGATCTTGGTCGGGCCATTACTGATGCAAAGGAAGAATGTGAAACTGAAAAGGAGAAGGAGAAGCTAGAGCAGATGTTAAAGGATCACAAAACATTGTTGTACCCAACTTGCGAAGATGGCCACAAAAAGCTAGGTACCACACTGGATTTGCTGCAATGGAAGGCAGAGAACGGTGTGACTGACAGCGCATTTTCAAAGTTGTTGGTAAAAATGAAGAATCTTCTTCCAAGAAATAATGAGTTGCCCGACAGTACATACCAAGCAAAGAAGGTTGTCTACCCTCTAGGATTAGACGTGCAGAAGATACATGCCTGCATTAATGACTGCATCCTCTACCGCGGTGAGAAGTACGAGAATTTGGATGCATGCCCGGTATGCACTGCACTACGGTATAAGATCAGACGAGATGATCCTGGCGATGTTGAGGGCGAGGCCCCTAGGAAGAAGGTTCCTGCCAAGGTTATGTGGTATGATCCTATAATACCACGGTTAAAACGTCTCTTCAGAAAAAAAGAGCATGCCAATTTGTTGCGATGGCACATGGAAGACCGTAAGAAAGATGCGATGTCGAGACACCCCGCTGATGGGTCACAGTGGAGAAAAGTCAAGCGATAGTACCCGGACTTCGCACGTGACGCAAGGAACTTAAGGTTTGGTCTAAGTACAGATGGCATGAATCCTTTTGGTGAGCAGAGCTGCAGTCACAGCACCTGGCCTGTGACTCTATGTATCTATAACCTTCCTCCTTGGTTGTGCATGAAGAGGAAGTTCATTATGATGCCAGTGCTCATCCACGGCCCGAGGCAACCCGGCAACGACATTGATGTGTACCTAAGGCCATTAGTTGAAGAACTTTTACAGCTGTGGGCCAAACCAGGTGTACATATGTGGGATGAGCACAAAGGGGAGCCATTTGACCTACGAGCATTGCTTTTCATAACCATCAATGATTGGCCTGCTCTTAGTAACATTTCAGGGCAGACAAACAAGGGATACAATGCATGCACACACTGTTTCGATGAGACTGAAAGTGTATATTTGTATAAATGTAAGAAGGTTTTGTACCTAGGGTATCGTCGATTTCTTCCGAACCTGCATCCAGTAAGAAAGAAAGGCAAGCATTTCAAACGTCTGGCAGAACCCCGGAGGAAGCCTGCCCTCCGTACCGGTGAGGAGGTATTTGGTATGGTCAAGGACCTAGAAGTAATCTTTGGAAAAGGTCCTGTCAGTCTATCTGTTCTGAGTGACAATGCCGGACACACGCCCATGTGGAAGAAGCAATCTATATTTTGGGACCTACCCTATTGGAAAGTCTTAGAGGTCCGCTCTTCAATCGACGTGATGCACGTGACGAAGAATGTTTGCATGAACTTGCTAGGCTTCCTAGGAGTGTATGGGAAGACAAAAGATACACCGAAAGCACGGCAGGACCAGCAACGTCTGAAAGACCCTGAAGAGCCTATGCATCCTGAGAACGAGAAGGGTAAACGATGCCACTTAACTCCTGCCAGCTACGCTCTTACCAAAGCAGAGAAGGAAATATTTTTGAATGCCTGAGCAGTATCAAGGTACCGTCTAGCTTCTCATCGAATATAAAGGGAATAATAAATATGGCAGAGAAAAAATTCCAAAACCTGAAGTCTCATGACTGCCACGTGATTATGACACAATTGCTTCCGATTGCATTGAGGGGGCTTCTACCTAAAAATGTTCGAGTACCCATTGTGAAGCTATGTGCATTCCTCAATGAAAATGTTCGAGCCAAAGCGTCACATAGTACTTTCAAGGAAAAGAAACATCGTGGGAGTGGAGGACAAGACAGACATGTCAGAAGATTATAATAAGTTTGATGAAATTCCGCCCTTCAGAGTGAAGACTGACCCAACCATCCTGTTAAACGGTGCTGATACTCCATGGTTACGGCCGACGCGATCATAAGATTGACTATATGTGTTAATTGAGCCATTTTTGGCACACATATGTATCTCAACATGGAAATCAATGTCATATTTCTTCTGTTAATAGTATATGTATTAAATGAGCCATTTTTCTTCCTGCCATTTCTTCCCGCCATTTTTTCCCGCTATTTTTCTTCCCGCCATTTTTTCCGCCAGTTCTTCCCTCAAGCCATTTCTCACTATATATATGTAGGGTTGGCCTCCATTGTCATTGCACATCTCTAGACTCATATCTGCAACCACATCACTCTTTCTCATGGCTTCCACCGTAGCACTAACCCCCAGGGAGGCCTCCATTGTCATTCCTCCTGTCCCTCTAGGTGTGGCGCGCCGGATGGCCATCACGAACCACTACTACTTCGAGCTCACGCCGGAGCAGCGGAGGAATCCCAGATGGCGTCCCGACTATTTTCCTACTTGGGAAGCCTTCTCTGGGGATCGGCGTGAGAGGGCGCTCGCCAGGCACGAGGAGGACGGCCCACCTCCTCCGAACTTCAATGAGGCCGGCCGTCGGCTATGGTGGCGCGGTCGGACTCTCCAGAGCGTCATGGCCTACGACACTGCCGCCGACTCTAACCCCTGTCTGCGCTACCCTCAAGTCCAGCCCACGCGTACTCAGCCTTCAAGGTTCAATTACGGCGACCCCGATGATGACAGCGACGACGGCGGCGGCGAGTACGACGACTATAGGGGCGAGTATTACATGTGTAGGCAGGAGCATGACTAAATCACTCCAACATTCCGAAACAAGTTCGGCCGATTGTGACTTAATCTGGCCATGTATCTTAATTTTCAGTTTTTTTATGTATCTTAATTTTCAGTCGTGCTTTATGTAACTTACTGTTAGTTGCATTCTGTATTTTAATTCCAGTTCTATCTCATTCACAAAATGACCTATCTCATTCGAGGTTTCTTGGCTTTCGGATCAAATGACCAATGTTATGGCTAGAATCAAGGTATAGTTTGTGATAATGTGGCCATATTGTGCATACATGTGCATCATGGCATGGCAAACAATGTTGCAAGAGGAAGTTTTCCTTTTTGTCGCACCAAAAAGGCATTTTCCATTTTCCGAGCATAATAAACGGACGGTTTTGTGAAGCAACCACCAAATGGCTAATTTAAAAAACCACCACCACATTTTACAAAAATACTAGACCACCTTATATGGACAATGTACCAACAGAGGGATCTGAAACCTTTCCGTCCACCTCTGGTGAAAAAGACAAATTCCTGCCGAATCGGTAGGAATTGGGTCAGATATGAACTACAGGTACATGATACGATGCTCATGATTTTTTACAAAAATCATTTTTAGGTTCACAATATGCTATTTTATCAAAAATCCAATGCAAGTTGAGCGAGGCTTGGCCCCCAGCTAAGAATCTTCATGCCCGTTGTTCGACAAAGTTTAACGATAGTTTAAAACGGGGATAAAAAATTAAAAAAAGATCGAAACAGTGCGAAACCTTCGCGTGGTGTTATATTATGTGACATAGTTAGAAGGAAAAATATCAAACTTGGTATATTGATTATGTCTCAAAAAAACCTTCACAAAATGACCTATCTCATTCGAGGTTTCTTGGCTTTCGGGTCAAATGACCAATGTTATGGCTAGAATCAAGGCATAGTTTGTGATAATATGGCCATATTGTGCATACATGTGCATCATGGCATGGCAAACAATGTTGCAAGAGGAAGTTTTTCTTTTTGTCGCACCAAAAAGGCATTTTCCATTTCCCGAGCATAAAAAACGGACGGTTTTGTGAAGCAACCACCAAATGGCTAATTCAAAAAACCACCACCACATTTTACAAAAATACTAGACCACCTTATATGGACAATGTACCAACAGGGGGATCTGAAACCTTTCCGTGCACCTCTGGTGAAAAAGACAAATTCCTGCCGAATCGGTAGGAAGTGGGTCAGATATGAACTACAGGTACATGATACGATGCTCATGATTTTTTACAAAAATCATTTTTAGGTGGTTCCAAATTGGAGGCCACTGACACCCCTGCCGTCTCCGCAGCGTCAGCAGTCTAAGCCGCCTCAGCCGTCTCCAAGTCATCAGAATACTCCCCTGTCGTCTCCGGTGCTTCAGCCATCTCCTGCGCGGCAGCCATCTCCGGCGCTTCAGCCATCTCCTGCGCGGCAGCCATCTCCGGTGCGGCAGCCATCTCCGGCGCGCCAGCCATCTCCTCAGCATAAGCGGAAGAGCACTGCCACGAAGAGCATCACTAGCACTGCCACGAAGAAATCCGCAAGAAACCGTACGCCAAAGAGTTCAAGAAACTACGTCCCGCAGCCTTCCGCCAAGCCATTGCCGATTTTACCGTGAAATCGCAGCGACGAGGAGACCAATAGGATCTCGGAAGAAGTGGTCAAGAAATTCTTTGCACCTAGACGGGCCAAGCCAAAGGAGAATATAGATCCGACGGTGGTGGAGAAGTTTTACAATAATCTTTTGAAACCTGAAACCCCACTTGTGCCGGACTACGAGCGCCAGATTTTGAAGGGGGGTGCAAGGCGGAGGGAGACTGAAAGTAGCAGTCGTGCGGCACCCTAGAAAACAGTTCCCATGCTCGGAAAGCAGGAAAAGCAATCATGCGCCCTGCTCCAAGTGTTCGACACACGGAACGCTCCTCCTGTAAATGATTACGAGGCAGAGCTACAAAGAAAGGCAAATGAGATGGGGATGACTTACATTGCATACTTGAACCTCATGGGATACAACATTCCCACAGGCAATGTCAACCCCATACAGCCATGGAAGTATGGGAAGAATCTCGTCAAGAAAGAGGAGCTCAAGAATCTACCAACAAAGATGCGAAGATTGCACAAGTGGTACCTTGATTTCTGCAAGACGAGAAAGAAAGAATGGATCACGGCGCATATGAGAGATCAGATTTTCTTGTGCGGAGACGACGAGATCGACTTCAACATTCAAGACTTGCATTTTTTATTAAATCAGAAGGAACTCGACAAAGCTGCCATCAGCCTTTATTGTGTGTAAGTACTATTTCTATAATTTCTATCTCATCTCATTCACTTTATTAATTGCATGTATATATATATGGTCACCATATATGTATATACTATTATGTAGGAAAAAGGTTATGAAATGCATGAAAGGAGGCCCTTTTGATATTGGGTTCGTTGACCCAAATAGAGTTCATGAAGAACTGGTAAGAACCAAACCCGGGAAAACAGAAGATTACTTGCTAAGGTCTTTATTGAGACAACAAATCAAAAGGGAAATACTATTGCCTTACAACTTCTCGTGAGTACTGTTACCCTCTCTTGTACACATTCTGTTTCGGCTTACTCGATGTTAAGTGTAATTGATGATGAGTTATGCGTGCGTAGGTTCCACTTTATTCTGCTAGCCATTCAACCTGACTCAGGAAAAGTCCTTGTCATGGACTCGTTATGAAAAGAAAAAGATCTATGAGAAGACTTTAGAGAGATTCTCCAGAGGTAATTTCAATCATATTATCGCACTAGATCGGCAACTTTCATGACAACAAGTAATTAATTACTCCTTTATCCATTTTCTTTGCGGACAGGGTTTGGAAAAGGTTCACGGGCAGGGCCGTGGGTGAATGGTCAGAAGAATTAAAATTTGTAGACCAAAATGTAAGTAATACTAGCTAGCTAGGTCTGCGTATCTCTTTGATTCTGCTTCCAATTCCATTATATCATGCTTTATTGATTATTATTTTGATTGAACTCTCTATTCTCGTAAAGTGCGCGTATCAGGGACCCGAAAATAACTTATGTGGATACTATGTTTGCGAGTTCATTCGCAACACGATATGTGCGATGGGCCAAGCCGCACTAGAACAACTTAGAGTAAGTAAAAAAAGTACACAACATTATTTTATTACCATCAATTGTGTTGAGTTTTATTCTTATATATATATTGACCCCATTCTTCATATATATTTAGATCGAACGGATGCGGGACCAACTCGTACCATTTGACCGCATACGAGCCATTCAAGAGGAATTGACGGGGTTCATACTTGATGAGGTCGTCATGCCTGGCGGAGAACTCTTTAGATATCCAGAAACTCTTTAGATGCTTAAACGTGTTTGTCTTATACTTGATGCTTCAACGTTTATGGAGAATACATTCAATGGTGATGTTTGTGTATAATAATAGTTGCTTAATTATTTATGTACTCGTATGTACCAACGACGATGTATGTGTATATACCTCTCCCGATCGATTTCCCCCTCCCCCCTTCCCGTCCCCGCCGCGCCGCAGAAATACGCCCAGAACGGGGCGGCGGCAGAACTCTGCCGCGGCAGAGATTTAGGTCGTTTTCCTGCCGCGACAGAGATTTATCTCTTTTTCACGAACCGGTGTTAAAGAAGGGAGGGGGGGCTGAGCGCTGCGGCAGCCCCACGTGCGCCACCCTTTAACACCGGTTCGTATAAGAACCGGTGTTAAAGGGGGCTCTAACACCGAACCCTCAACAGCGGTTTTACAACCGTTGTTAGAGGGCTTTAGGACCGGTGTTAAAGGCCCCCGTCTGCACTAGTGCACATACATAAGAATCGTGAAGTCTCAATGCTTACAAATTAGGCATGTACGTCCATGCAAAACAAAAAAACTTAGGCATGTACGTAGAATGCTGGCGCAGCTTTCCTTTGAAATGGGAGGATTGAGCAGGTATCCATGACCGAGAGCTAGCATGACATGTCTATGTCACCTCCCTCGTCTCATCTCCCTCTTGACCTCCTTTCTCGCCGAGATCTCCTGTTGGGATTTCTAGCCATTTTGACAAAAATATGGAGGGGAAGATCCCGATTTACCAACTTCCAAAAGCTGACTCCTTAATCTGCAGCGGTTAGTACAATCCCTTTCTATATATCTGCATGAGGTTTACTAGTTTTTGATCTGCCTAGCCCTGATTTGTTTCGGTGATTAGGTTGTGTCCTATAATCCTCGTTCCCAGTAGGTTTGAGATAGGATTATTTTTTAACCAGGGGGATAGGCGATTGGCGGCAAGGTGTCCTGACAGAGGCGGCAAGAGGATTGCTGGCGGTGGAAACCAGCATTGTGGTCCATGGCAAGTCGACAGGGAGGGGTTATAGATTCGTTTGCCTTCTCCCGTCAAGCGGCAGTAAGCAGCAAGCAGCAATCAAGGTCACGTTAGTTGTACTTCCTCCAATTCATATTAGTTACCTTAAATTTATCTAGATATCTAGCATAAAATTTGATTAGATACATATGTATTTAGATAAATCTAAGTCAACTAATATGGGTCAGAGAAAGTAGTTAAAATATTAACAAACATCCGGATAGGATTAAAAGAATAATAGTAAAATTAATATTTTAAAGTCCAGAATATGTTTCACCAGATTTTAATCTGTCTCTTTCCGTGCGGATGGAAAAATTTGGATAAACTCTAATTTCTTAGAGTGATTTTGGCTATAATAAGTCGATAGTATGATAATATTAAACAATGGTGTCAATTATACAACATATAACATCCCAGAATTAACATCTAAAAATAGATAGGAAACATGTGTGTGCATTGTATTAATGCATAAGAAAATCTGAAAAATTTCACACAAAACTAAAAGAGCTATGGAGGGATCGAGATCTCTCTTATTCTGATGAAAACGTCGAGACAAGTGCGACAGATTTTGACATGACCTCTACTGTATTTCTGCGTTTGAGAGAAAGACAATTCAAACTTGAACATTCAATTGATAAATTTGAATTTCAAAAGAATTTGAATTTAAAACTAATGGAAATTGAATATTAAACAATAAAGGAATTTCAAGAATGGAAAATAATAATAAATAACAAGGGTATTCTTGGTTACATAAATAGTAGTGTAATAATGTATAAGTCTTAATAAATGAGAGAACACGACTTCTTTATTATCAGAATTGCAATAAGAAATAAGAATTTAATATACAATATCTTTTTACAATAAAATCAATAATGAATTAAAATAATAATAATAATAATAATAATAATAATAATAAGAACTTGATTACAATAATATAAATTCTACAAGTATAAGAAAAAAATATTTGATTTATAGAATAATCAACAAATGGGAAATAACAAGTTTTATTACTCAATAAAGCATTATACTTTCTTTACAAACAAAGAATGAAGAAAAGTCACATAAGAATGAAAAAATAAAGTCCTGCACTAAACCTAGCTATTCATTTTCTTCTTGTCCTCTCAGTCATTCCTTGATCTTGTTCATGTAAAAGGAAGATACAAACAAAATAATAAAAGAAAGGAAAGGATTAGTGTTAGTATTATTTCTCTCAGCTATAAACAGTGAGATGCACTGTTAAGATTTCATCATTGAGAAATTTAGAAAAAAGGAGCAAGTTTCACTAGTAGTATCTATTCTTTTAATGAAATTTTCCTCAGTTCAACCTCATTGGCTAGGGGCAAATTTCACCATGTCAAGGTAATATAGCCACAGTTTAAACTCAGGAAAGATTCACTTTCACTTGATCTAGTCCATTAGGGTGAGTCAAGCACACTAGCAGCTCACCCATCTGCATGTTGTTTTGATGTCAACACCAGAAGCATCACATGGAGTACAAAAGGAAGAGCACACCCATAGCAGAGTTGCTAATTCTCCATTTCCACTACAGAGCACAAGTACAACTACACCCACACAACCACATTATCTCCTTATCAGTTCATCACAAGTTTATTCCACCACACAGCCAAGAACCATGATATTATCACTGATTTATCCACACAAAACACCAGTAGATACCATATGGATATATCATCTAAGATTAGTAAGAAGGAGGAGGAAGTTTACCTGGAGAGAAGCACCAGGAGCTAGTCAAAAGCACAAGTACAAGATCAATAGGATCAGGTGGATCCAGTCAATCATCGGGAAGAGCAGGTAACACCAAATCAAAAAGGAGTTGGTTGCATACCAGAATGTTTAGGATATAGAAGGATCAAGCAAACAACTACACAAGCATAGCAACATAAACGACACTGCTATAGCTGGTAAATTCCTCTAGAATATAAGCTAGATCAAGCTATATATGTCCTTATATTTATCCCATATTCCATCAGTTTAATTGCATAGGTCACAATAATTCATTTCAAGACAAATTTGCACCTAGGAATCAGCTCAAGAAACTATAAGCACTTGTTTGGGAAAGTTTGACATCATTTGATTATACTAGTATAACCCGAGCTTATATAATTCCTGCACACAAATACCACAACGCCAAATCTGGTTGTATCTGAGAAGTATTTGTGCACACTTTTATAAGGTACCACAAATCCACTTAGAATTAGAATATGGCACATGGGTATCTATGCAAGCAAAGAAATAAGCACCCTGGAATCATAAGTTATAATCATCACTTGATATAATTGAGAGCAAAAGAACACCTAAGAGAAGTAAGGGGAGAGTTTCCTCTTAGTCTTGCATATTGATGCTATGCAAGATCATCATAGAGAGTTAAACAAGCCATCAAGTAGTAGAATATGTTCTTTTAAAATAAATAATATGTGCCTCGGACCTTGCATCATTGGCAGCCAAATCGCAATCCTTTGAGAAAGGAATCTCTATAGCAAATCATGCCACTTTAGGGAGTAATACTATGCACACTCCAGAAAGAAAAGGAGGCATCATAGCTGTAACCCTAAGAGTAGATGAATATACTATCTCATTAAACAAATATAAAGGCCATAGAAGATTTGCAACACCACAGAACATGTTCCTTAAATGAAATCATCTTCTTAGCCATTTGGCTAGTAATCATTTAAACTGTTGTTGTCATATGGACAGACTACTTATATTAGCCATCCATTTCCACTTACAAATGATACCCAAATAATCTTTATCATTTTCCTAGAAGCAACTCTAGGAATCAAAGTTACACATTATTACATAGTTAGTTTTGATAGAGAACAAATCATTTTCCTAGAAAGTGTTTCTAGGAATCATTTTAGTGTATTTTCCATGGTCACATAATAGCAGAAGCCACTAGTTACTTGTATCCAACATCAATTTCAAACAAATATGATTCCCAAATCATTTTCCTAATCAGCACAATAAGGAATCGGTGTCAAGAATTTTTAACTGTCAACATGAACTAGTAAATGTTTAGTTCGGCAAGTATTCCAAGCAGATAAAATCCAAACAATTGGTTTGATTTTCATGTCTACTGTAACCGTTCAGGAGGAGTTCCTAGATCATTTTTCTTGCCAATTAGGAAACATCCTAGCATTCTGTGGGTTCTTAACTGGCAAAACCAAGATTCAGTTAAGCCATTCACTGAATATTCTCTACCAACCACAAGCACAAATTAATTCATCCAAACTAAACCTTAGCACAACACACACATAGATCATATAGTCAGATAAGGAAGGACACTTTGCTCACCGTGGCTATTGTGCACCAAAAGCGTGGTTGAAATAGAGGGGGGAGTAGTGATGGGAGCTAGGGTTGAAGCCACAGTGATACCTTCGATCCAGATTACTGATGCAGTATAGTAGCTTTTTCCCTAGTAGACCTAGATTTAATCGAACCTTGGGAAACAACGCTAATAGGAATGAAAATAAGGACACGTCTACAAGAATTTGTGTTTTTGTTTCTACCTTTATTTACTGGACCAATCTAGTTTACTTTATATTGTGGATTGAACCAATGGATGGAGATAGGCCAGGGTTGAAGATCCACATACAGCTGCACATCATATGGGATGAAGGATAATAATAACCATAGTCATGTGTAAGGTTAAAATAGAGATAATCTATTATGAGCAACACATCCTAATGTTGGAGATATGCCCTAGAGGCAATAATAAATGTAGTTATTATTATATCTTTTTGTTTATGATAAATGTTTACATTCATGCTATAATAGTATTAACAAGGAAACATTAATACTTGTGTGATTTGTAAACTTAATTTGAAGTCCCTAGTAAAGCCTCTATACATCACTAGCTTGTTGGTTAATAAATGAGTGTGGTTTCCCTATCATGAACATTGAGATGTTATTAACAACAAGATCATATCGTTAGGAGAATGATATGATGGACATACTCCTATAGATAAGCGTAGCATAAAGATCAAGTCATTGTAATAGTTCAATTGCTATATGCTTTCTGATACATAGTAACCTAATTCCTTCGACCATGAGATCATGCATATCACCTTTACCGGATGGATGCTTTGATGACATCAAACACCACACCGTAACTGGGTGGCTATAAAGGTGGCATTGAGTGTTCGGAAAGTATTGGTTGAAACACATGGATCAAGAGTGGGATTTGTCCATCCATATGACGGATAGATATACTCTGGGCCCTCTCGGTGGAATGTCATCCAATTAGCTTGCAAGCATGTGACTGGCTCACAAGGGATCACATATCACGGGAACGAGAAAAGAGTACTTATCGGTAACGAGGTTGAACTAGGTATGCAGAGATACCGACGATCATAACCTCGGATAAGTAAACTATCGTGAGACAAAGGGAAATTGGTATCGTATGTAAGTGGTTCATTCGATCGCAAAGTAATCGTAGAAATATGTGGGAGCCATATGAATTTCCAGATTCCTCTATTGCTTATTGTTCGGAGAGGTGTCTCGATCATGTCCGCATAATTCACGAACCGTAGGGAGACACACTTAAGGATTCGACGTTGTTTGAGTAGTTATGGAATGATGAGAAAGAGACTGAATGTTGTTCGGAGTCTCAAATGGGATCCGGGATATCACGAGGAGATCCGGAATGGTCCGGAGAATAAGATTCATATAAGGAAAGTCCCGTTTCGGAGTTGGAGAATGGTTCTGGTGTTTTCATCGGGAATGTTCTAGAAGGTTCCGAAATGTCCGGCACTCCGGAGGGGAAGGGTACATGAATGTGTTATATCAAGTTGGTATGATTGCATTATGTACTCGGTGTCATCGCTGAACAAAATAGAGGGATTAATCAAATCCTAGTTTTAAAAGTCAAACGCCTAGTTTGAAAGTCAAACGGCTATTTTTGGGAAGTGGAGAAAGAGGAGGAAACCGAGTTGGGGAGGAGTCCCTCCTCCACCGTCGGCCCACCTCCAAGCCGAGTTGGGGAGGGACTCCCCTCCCCTTGGCCGGCCGGCCCCTCCACCTATATAAGGAGGGGCAGGGCTCCCCTCCTAGACACACAAGATCCCCGCCTCCAAACCCTAAGCCGCCGGCGCCGCCACCTGCTGCCGCCGCCGCCTAGCAACCCTAGCCGCCGGCCAAGCTTCCTCCTCGGCATGTCTAAACCCTAGGTCGTCGAGGGACTCTCTCATACTCCACCATACTCGCTCCGGCTTAAGGCGAAGCCCTGCGAGATCTCCCCTCTACTTCCGGTACCACGCCGTTGTGCTACCGGAATCGCGAGGAGAGTGCTACAACCTCCGCTGCCTGCTAGAACAAGGGAGAGGAAGGTCTTCGTCGAGTACCGAACGTGTGACCGACTGCGGGAGCGCTGCCGAAACGCAGCGCCGAAAGGATCGTCTACGCGATCTTGAGATCGGGAAGAGTACGACTACATCACCCACGAGAATCCGCTCTCGTTAAACACTTTGGAATCTTCGAGGGTGAGTTATTCCATCGACTCGTTGCTACAATCTAGTAGATAGATCTTGGCTTGTTTGTTTGTATGCGATAGAAATTTTTTGTTTTCCATGCTACGAATCCCTACAGTGGTATCAGAGCCGTGTCTATATGTAGATCTGTTGCACGAGTAGAACACAATGGTCATTGTGGGCGTTGATGCTTTTATTGTTGATTTCTTCTTGTGTACTTTGCATCTTGCGGGATGTTGGGATGAAGCGGCCCGGGCTAACCTTACATGACATCGTTCATGAGACTTGCTCCACGCTTGACATGCAACTTGTATTGCATAAGTGGCTTTGCGGGTGCCTGTTTCTCCTAGCATAGTTAAGATCCAATTTACAACGGGTGATTAACAATACTAGTATCAATGTTGTGGTTCATGTTCGTAAGTTAGAATGACACTTATTGAAAGCCCCAAACCACGTAAAACATGCAAAGAAAGTAGAGGCGTCTAACTTTGTTTTGCAGGGGTGTGCTGTGATGTGATATGGCCATGATTGTGATTATATTTGATGTCAATGTTCCTTATTGTAAGTTGGCAACCGGCAGGAGCCATATGGTTGTCTTTAATTTATGTTAAGACCCGCGTGTCTATTCAAAGTAGTTGTAATAGTTGAAGCCGGTGGACGACAACCATGGAGAAGCGTCATTGACCTTGATGCAATGCCGGTGATGATGGAGATCATGTTCGTGCTAGAAGATGGAAATCGGAAGCACAAAGAAGAAAGGCCTTATCATATCACATATTATGAATTGCATGTGATGTTAATCCTTTATGCATCTTGTATTGCTTAGTAGACGACGGTAGTATTATAAGATGATCCCTCATGCACATGAATTTCAAATCATAAAGTGTTCACCCTTAGTTAGCACCGTTGCTAAAGCTTGTTGTTTGGAAGCACCACGTGATGATCGGGTGTGTTAGATTCCGCAAGTGTATACAACGTAAGCAAGCCAGATTTGCTCATGCGGAAACTAAGGTTTGATCTTGACGAGCCTAGCATGTACAGACATGGTCTCGGAACACGGATCACCGAAAGGTAAAGCATGAATCATATAGTAGATATGATGAACATGTCGATTGTTTGCCATTGAAACTATATCAGCTCTCGTGATGATCGGTGTTGATGTGGTGGATTTGGTTCGTGTGATCACTAAAACAATGTGAGGGATATTGTTTTGAGTGGGAGTTCACCTAGATTAATTTTATTATTAATTTGAACTCAATTTGTCATAAACTTAGTCTAAACTATTGCAAATATGTTGTAGATCAATGGCAGCCCCTACCATCAATTTTAATGCGTTCCTAGAGAAAGAAAAGTTGAAAAACAATGGAAGCAACTTTGCGGATTGGTTCCGCAATTTGAGGATTGTCCTCACAGCTGGTAATTTGACCTATGTGCTGGATGCACCGCTGGGTGGCCCACCTGCAGCTGATGCTGCCAATGAAGTAAAGAATGTTTACCTCACTCGGAAGACTCAGTACTCCACAGTTCAGTGTGCTATCTTGTATGGTTTAGAATCGGAGCTTCAGAAAAGGTTTGAGAATTCAGACACATATGATATTGTCGAGGATCTCAAATTAATCTTTGAGACTCATGCGGCAATTGAAAGCTAAGAGGCTTCTGAAAAGTTCTTTAACTGCAAGATGGAAGAGGGAAGCTCTGTCAGTGAGCATGTGCTTAAGATGTCTGGGCACGCAAACAAACTTCAAAGCTTGGGTATAGTGATTCCTAATGCTTTGGGGATTTACCGCGTCCTCCAATCACTACCACCAAGTTAAAAGAACTTTGCGATGAACTACAACATGCAAAACATGAACAAGACGTTGCCAGAACTCTTTGCCATGTTGAAATCTGCAGAAGTGGAGATCAAGAAAGAGCACCAAGTGTTGTTGGTCAATAAGACCACCAAATTCAAGAAAGGAAAGTCTAAGCAGAAGGGACACTTCAAGAAGGGTGGTAAGAAAGTTACCATGCCAACGAAGAAGACCAAGGCTGGACCTAAGCCTGATACTGAGTGCTTTTACTGCAAGGGAGAAGGTCACTGGAAGCGGAATTGCCCAAAGTACTTGGCGGATTTGAAGAACGGCAACATCAAGAAGAAAGGTATATCCAATATACATGTTATTGATGTGTATCTCACTAGTACTCATAGTAGTGCCTGGGTATTTGATACTAGTTCGGTTGCTCATATTTGTAACTCGAAACAGGTGCTGCAGAATAAACGGAAGCTAGCGAAGAAGAAGAAGGTGACGATGCGCGTGGGAAACGGATCAAAGGTTGATGTGATCGCGGTCGGCACGCTACCCCTTCATCTACCATCGGGATTAGTTTTATACTTAAATAATTGTTATTTGGTGCCTGCGTTAAGCATGAACATTATATCGGGATCTTGTTTATTGCGAGACGGTTACTTGTTTAAGTCCAAGAATAATGGCTGTTCGATTTATATGAGTAATATGTTTTATGCACATGCACCTTTTATAGATGGTCTATTCTTATTGAATCTCGATAGTGGAAATACACATATTAATAACATTGACGCTAAATGTTTGAAATCGAGCGATAACTCGACCTATATGTGACACTGTCGTCTTGGTCACATTGGAGTGAAGCGTATGAAGAAACTCCATTCCAATGGACTTCTTGAATCACTTGATTTCGAATCACTTGAAAGATGCGAAGCATGTCTGATGGGTAAAATGACTAAGACTCCATTCTCTGGTATGATGGAGCGAGCTACAGACTTATTGGAAATCATACATACCGATGTGTGTGGTCCAATGAGTGTAGCATCGCGCGGTGGTTATCGTTATGTTCTTACCTTCACGGATGATTTGATTAGATATGGGTATATCTATTTCATGAAACATAAGTCCGAAACTTTCGAGAAGTTTAAGGAATTTAAAAGTGAGGTAGAGAATCAACATAACAAGAAGATTAAATTTCTACGTTCTGATCGTGGAGGTGAATATCTAAGTTACGAGTTTGGCGAGCATTTGAAGAAATGCGGAATACTTTCACAATTGACACCGCCGGGAACACCACAGCGTAATGGTGTGTCCGAACGTCGTAATCGAACTCTCTTAGATATGGTTCGTTCTATGATGTCACTTACAGATTTACCGCTATCATTTGGGGTTATGCATTAGAAACAGCCGCATTCACTTTAAATAGGGCACCATCTAAATCCGTTGAAACGACACCGTATGAATTATGGTTTGGGAAGAAACCTAGATTGTCGTTCCTTAAAGTTTGGGGTTGCGAAGCCTATGTAAAGAAGTTACAGCCGGACAAGCTTGAACCCAAAGCAGAAAAATGCGTCTTCATTGGATACCCGAAGGAAACTATTGGGTATACCTTCTATCATAGATCCAAAGGCAAAATCTTCGTTGCCAAGAATGGATCCTTTCTAGAGAAGGAATTTCTCTCAAAAGAAGTGACTGGAAGGAAAGTAGAACTCGACGAGGTTGTCGAACCTTCTCTCGAAATTGCGAGTAGCGCAGCACCGGAAGAAGTTCCTGTGGTGCCTGCACCAGTTAGAGAGGAAGCTAATGATGATGATCATGAAATTTCAGTTGAAGTTGCTACAGAGCCTCGCAGGTCAACGAGAACTCGTACCACTCCAGATTGGTATGATCCCGTTATGAGTATCATGCTGGTGGACAACACCGATGACCCTGAGACATATGAGGAAGCAATGATGAGCCCAGATTCCAATAAATGGCAAGAAGCCATGAAATACGAGATTGGATCCATGTACGAAAACCATGTATGGACTTTGGTGGACTTACCGGATGGCCGGAAGGCTGTCGATAACAAATGGATTTTCAAGAAGAAAACAGATGCTGATGGTAATGTTACTGTCTATAAAGCTCGAGTTGTCGCAAAGGGGTTTCGACAAATTCAAGGAGTTTACTACAATGAGACTTTCTCACCAGTAGCGAAGCTAAAGTCTGTGAGGATTATGTTAGCAATCGCTGCATATTATGATTATGAGATATGGCAGATGGATGTCAAAACAGCATTCCTCAATGGAGACATTGATGAAGAGTTGTATATGATGCAACCCAAAGGTTTTGTCGATCCTAAAGATGCTAACAAGGTATGCAAACTTCGACGGTCCATTTATGAATTGAAGGAAGCATCCCGAAGTTGGAATCAACGTTTTGATAAGGTGATCAAAAGTTTTGGTTTTGTACAAACTTATGGAGAAGCTTGTATTTACAAGAAAGTGAGTGGGAGCTTTGTAGCATTCTTAATACTATATGTAGATGACATATTGTTGATTGGGAATGATGTAGACCTTCTTAATAGTGTCAAAGAATATTTGAATAATAGTTTTTCAATGAAAGATCTTGGCGAAGCAGCTTACATATTAGGCATAAAGATTTATAGAGATAGATCGAGACGCCAAATATCATTGTCACAAAGTACATATTTGGACAAAGTTCTAAAGAGGTTTGGAATGGAAGATAGCAAGAAAGGGTTCTTGCCCATGTTGCCCAATACGACCTTGAGTAAAACTCAAAGTCCGACATCGGCAGAAGATAGAGAAAGGATGAGTAAGACTCCCTATGCCTCAGCCATAGGATATCTAATGTATGCCATGCTATGTACTAGACCCGACATTGCATATGCTGTTAGTTTAACTAGCAGATATCAAAGTGATCCAGGAGTGGATCATTGGACAGCGGTCAAAAACATCCTTAAGTACTTGAGAAGAACTAAGGATATGGTTCTTTCTTATGGAGGTGATGAACAGCTCGTTGTAAATGGTTACACCGATGCTAGTTGGAACACCGATCCGGATGATTCTAAATCACAATCTGGATACGTATTTATTTTGAATGGTGTAGCAGTTAGCTGGAGGAGTGCAAAGCAAAGCGTTGTGGCGAGATCTTCAACTGAATCGGAATACATGGCTGCTTCGGAGGCTTCACAAGAAGCGATATGGATGAAAGAGTTCATTACAGAGCTGGGCGTGGTTCCTAGTGCGCTGGACCTAATGTCTATCTACTGTGATAACATGGGCGCCATAGCCAATGAGCAAGAACCAAGGTCACACAAGAAGCTGAAGCACATCAAGCTACGTTTTCACGCTATTCGAGAACATATCCAAGATGGGGATATAAAGATTTGCAAAGTACACACAGATCTGAATGTGGCGGATCCGTTGACTAAACCTCTCCCGAGGGCAAAACATGACCAGCACCAAACTGCCATGGGTGTTCGGTATATTACCATGTAATCTAGATTAGATGACTCTAGTGCAAGTGGGAGACTGTTGGAGATATGCCCTAGAGGCAATAATAAATGTAGTTATTATTATGTCTTTGTGTTTATGATAAATGTTTACATTCATGCTATAATAGTATTAACTAGGAAACATTAATACTTGTGTGATTTGTAAACTTAATTTGAAGTCCCTAGTAAAGCCTCTATACATCACTAGCTTGTTGGTTAATAAATGATTGTGGTTTACCTATCATGAACATTGAGATGTTATTAACAACAAGATCATATCGTTAGGAGAATGATATGATGGACATACTCCTATAGATAAGCGTAGCATAAAGATCAAGTCATTTTAATAGTTCAATTGCTATATGCTTTCTGATACATAGTAACCTAATTCCTTCGACCATGAGATCATGCATATCACCTTTACCGGATGGATGCTTTAATGACATCAAACACCACACCGTAACTGGGTGGCTATAAAGGTGGCATTGAGTGTTCGGAAAGTATTGGTTGAAACACATGGATCAAGAGTGGGATTTGTCCATCCATATGACGGATAGATATACTCTGGGCCCTCTCGGTGGAATGTCATCCAATTAGCTTGCAAGCATGTGACTGGCTCACAAGGGATCACATATCACGGGAACGAGAAAAGAGTACTTATCGGTAACGAGGTTGAACTAGGTATGCAGAGATACCGACGATCATAACCTCGGATAAGTAAACTATCGTGAGACAAAGGGAAATTGGTATCGTATGTAAGTGGTTCATTCGATCGCAAAGTAATCGTAGAAATATGTGGGAGCCATATGAATTTCCAGATTCCTCTATTGCTTATTGTTCGGAGAGGTGTCTCGATCATGTCCGCATAATTCACGAACCGTAGGGAGACACACTTAAGGATTCGACGTTGTTTGAGTAGTTATGGAATGATGAGAAAGAGACCGAATGTTGTTCGGAGTCTCAAATGGGATCCGGGATATCACGAGGAGATCCGGAATGGTCCGGAGAATAAGATTCATATAAGGAAAGTCCCATTTCGGAGTTGGAGAATGGTTCCGGTGTTTTCATCGGGAATGTTCTAGAAGGTTCCGGAATGTCCGGCACTCCGGAGGGGAAGGGTACATGAATGTGTTATATCAAGTTGGTATGATTGCATTATGTACTCGGTGTCATCGCTGAACAAAATAGAGGGATTAATCAAATCCTAGTTTTAAAAGTCAAACGCCTAGTTTGAAAGTCAAACGGCTATTTTTGGGAAGTGGAGAAAGAGGAGGAAACTGAGTTGGGGAGGAGTCCCTCCTCCACCGCCGGCCCACCTCCAAGCCGAGTTGGGGAGGGACTCCCCTCCCCTTGGCCGGCTGGCCCCTCCACCTATATAAGGAGGGGCAGGGCTCCCCTCCTAGACACACAAGATCCCCGCCTCCAAATCCTAAGCCGCCGGCGCCGCCACCTGCTGCCGCCGCCGCCCTAGGTCAAGCCGCCGCCGCCTAGCAACCCTAGCCGCCGGCCAAGCTTCCTCCTCGGCGTGTCTAAACCCTAGATCGTCGAGGGACTCTCTCATACTCCACCATACTCGCTCTGGCTTAAGGCGAAGCCCTGCGAGATCTCCCCTCTACTTCCGGTACCACGCCGTTGTGCTACCAGAATCGCGAGGAGAGTGCTACAACCTCCGCTGCCTACTGGAACAAGGGAGAGGAAGGTCTTCGTCGAGTACCGAACGTGTGACCGACTGCGGGAGCGCTGCCGGAACGCAGCGCCGGAAGGATCGTCTACGCGATCTTGAGATCGGGAAGAGTACGACTACATCACCCACGAGAATCCGCTCTCGTTAAACACTTTGGAATCTTCGAGGGTGAGTTATTCCATCGACTCGTTGCTATAATCTAGTAGATAGATCTTGGCTTGTTTGTTTGTATGCGATAGAAATTTTTTGTTTTCCATGCTACGAATCCCTACACCTAATATACTAGAGCCCCTGAGAAGCCAAAGGCATAGCAATAGTCTTTTGATATAACTAAGTGCACCACAAAGCACCAGGCTACAAACGATTATTAAGTGTAAAACACAGATCAAAGCATTAAGTGGTGATGTTGTTGTGATCCTGAATGGGTCGCTAAGTGAAGACCGTACATCCCTATCTGTCACTGGGTTTCCTATGAGATCGCCGCTAGACAAGTATCTCACCTCAAGCCTTGATCGATTTTGGGGGTCTTGGGTACCTACAAGTCCAAAGATCAAGGCAAGAGACAAAGAAACAAAAGATACAAATCCCTCTTTCAAATAATACACAATTCTTCCATAGATTAGATGCACATAAATGATGTGAGGTTTCTCCCCAACCCGAAGCCTGTGAGGACTACTCACTCATAACAATAAGATCAAGGATAGAAAAAATTGTGCAAAATACTTAGATTGAAATCAAATATTCTTACAATGGTCGCCGAATCACAAGGATATCTCAAGTACAAAATAATGGCTATGGCTAATGGAGAGGATGGGGGTAGAAGGGACGAACTATGGTGTGGATATCCTTTGGTGTTGTTGTGGTGCAATATGAGAATGGCGGCCCTCTGCATGGCGGTTGGGACCTCGAAATATATAGGTGTCTTCATGATAGTTGTAGGGTTTGATGAGACGGAGGCGCCACCACCTTGTATGGTCGGTTCATACAGCTGGGCCACACCCGTACCAGTGCTCGTTATGCCGAATGGCGCCTAACATTATCTCCAGGAATATTTGGTCATCAAAACTTTCTCACAATCTTCATTTATGACTCCAGATTTTGCAATAAAAGTGTGATTTCCTCCACAACATAAATCAAAGGAAGGTTTTGCATATATTTGCAATAATTAGTCATTAGTGGCAAATCAAGAGACAATAATGTCATTTGCTTGACGAAAAACAATGTTTAAACGCGGAGAAATATGGCGATTTTTGGAGCCATCAACATCCCCAAAGCTCAAACCTTGATCGCCCTTGAGCAAGAAGAGACAAAAGAACTATAAGGAACTCAGCATTTAAAATTGAAACAATGATAATATGAATACACTTACGGTTGGTAGCCATATGCGTCCAACACTTCTTCCATTTTGAAAAGATCATCAAAGTTAGAGATATGCTAAGAACACTATACAAGCTTCGATAACTCAAGACAATCAAATTAGATTTTAATATAAGTATAAACAACTAGAAGTGTAACAATCATTCCAATTCCTCCAGTTAACTCTTTGTTTGGTTCGCAGCATAGAAAACAAAAAAAATCCTACGATGGGAACTATTAAGCACCAAGATCCATCTACCTAGATACAATCAATGGGTGGATATACATCCGTAGAATAGATACCCTTGAAGAATGACAAAGCTTTACGAGGTTGAACTCGTGGATGATGTATTCATTCGCTTGTCGATCTCAGGATCGAGTAGAAGTCCGACAGCACCGCAACTTAGCGGAGCATCCGTGATCGCACACACGGTCGGTCCTCCGACAACCTCCGCGTCCTCGCTCCAGCAATATAGCGGAAGCAGCAAATCCTTGCTCCAGAAAAAGCCACCGGGAACATGTATCTCGCTAAGCCGAGACCATGGGGGAATAGTACTAGAGGGGGAGAGAGATCCTTTGCGAGGAGGTGTTAGTGAGAAGTGAGGGAGGGGTGCCTATTATAGGAAGGGGCATCCCCTTTCCATGGCCGGGGCCAAGGTGGGTGCCCCCACCTCTTCCTCATTCATGTGGGTGGATCTCCCACTCAAATAAAACCCCTCCACTAATATGTTTAATCACTAATAGATTCTTATAATAGAATTAATACAAAAAGGTGTGGAAGCCTCTAAGTCATGTGATATGTAAAGGTGTGATAAAACTCCCGATGTAACTCTACATTCGATATTATATTCCTATTTTGATTTTTGCATCACGTATTGTAATGCCTCGTGCCTCATAAACATGATGATCTTGTTCATAATCCACAATCTTGCTCAGGGACGAGCAAGAGTCTAGCTTGGGGGAGTTGATGAGTCCAAAATTGGAGAACTTTTCCTTATTGTTTTTGCATAAGTAGAGTAGGGTTTTTAGTATTTTACCGTGTTTGCACGCACCTTTTGTCCTTGTTTTAATAGGATCCCAATTTACTAAGTATATTATGAACATATCAATTGATACTATCATATTATACTGTAATATGATATTTTAAGTGATAAAAGTCATTTTATTGATTTATCTTTGCACCCAGAGGGATTGCTTGCGTTGAGGAGTTTCTAGCGCACATAACGGCGAGTGGTACAGGCAGATCCCGCCCGTACCATCCACCCGTACGACCATGCGTCACGACCGCCTCGTGAAATAGTTCCACCTCGAAAATAGATCACAGATCCGACATTCACAGGAATCTCCAGCCATGAAAAACCACACCAGAAAGGGATCCGAAGGAGGAACTTAGAGAAGGGCAAACCCTTGCTGCTACACGGATCATTGGAGGACAACGCATCATCCCCTACATCATCAACCTCTGCATCACCATCACTATCTATACCCCACCTTTCATTCATTAGATCTTGTTGTAATTCTAGATTCAATTGTCGTTTGCACTAGATTCATTCTCTTACCTTTATCCATCCATTTGATTATGATGATGTTGTTGATTGCTTCCATGTGTGAGTAGTTCCCTTCGTTCTTGGGAGATTTTGAAACCCTAGCATTATTATGAAATGAAATAAAGATGATCTATTACTTGTGTCTATGAACCAATGATCTATGATGTGTGTTTGATCTCTCCCTTTAGATGGTATGTGTAGTCATCCACATATCATTTCCCTTCGGGTCTAAAGCTAAGCTAATTATGATATACACGGGGAGACCGTTAATTGCGGTGGTCTGCATGGTGACTGCTCACAAACATCGCGGTGGTTATTTAGAGATGACCTCATTCTTGGCTCAACAAAGTGACTGCCTATGAGCCTTGTAGTGAACATCTTATTATAGAACTCTCTCCACACATATCATGACATAAGAAATATGTTATCCTAATTATGATTAATTACAACATGCTAGTGGTGTATCCTACATCCCTGAGAGCGTCTTAGTCCTATTTAGTTCAACCACCATTCCAAACGCTCTTGTTACTTGCTTTCTTTTTACTTGTTTTATTTACTTTCTTGCATTCAAACAAAAACCGTTCAGACATCCTTTGTTTGAAATCAAAGGCAGCTTACAAGTATCCTTTGATAGATAGTGACGAGGGGCATAAAGACCCTAACCAACTAGCTCCTTATGGGTTCGATACTCTTATTTAGAAACTAGCTACAATTGATCTGTGCACTTGCAGTCATCAACGGTTGTTTCGGATATTTCTAGCCTATCTTCAGGGCGGCATTCTAGTAGACTGACAAATGTCTAGATACTGGATGCACTCTGTTGTGAGACCCTTAGCTTTTTACAGATGGTTGATGTTTGTATCAACTCTATCTGATCCTTGAGATATAATACTCTGTACTTTGTGAATTTTGTACTCCAAACTATTTTTAATAAAGGTTGTGTGCATCCGAGGATGCAGAGGTTGAGGTTCTCCCTATTTTGAAAAAATGACAATAATTCACATCCGGCTGTGGAGTTAACCACTTGATCTATTCTAGGCTGTGGAAACGGATCCTTGGGTCATTCCTTGTTCAAATTCGTGCAGTCAATACACATTCGCCAAACTACAACGACATTTGTACCATCCTTCTTTTTCTCTACCAGAACCGGGTTAGACAACCAGTCTGGGTGCAGTACTTCCATTATACACCCGACAACTATAAGCTAAGCTATCTCATCACCAATTATATTTCTCCTGTCCTCGGTGAAGTGGCGGAGAGGTTGCTTCACCGGCCTTGCATTTGTCCTGACATGTAGAGAGTGCTTAGCCAACTCCCCCGGCACACCTTGCAGGTCCCGAGTTGACCATGCAAAGATATCCTGATTCTCACGAAGGAAGTTGGCGAGCTTGATTTCCTATTTATCGTTTAACCCGACACCAATGGTGATAGTGTGCTTCGGGAATACATCATCAATCTGAACTTCCATTGTTTCTTTTGTCGCCTGAAAGGAAACACTCCCATGTGTGTTAGACAATGCGGCATTCCCAACTGAGCCGACTGCGCCAAAGCCACACCCTCATGGATTCTCTTTTCTCATGCGCAATCAGCAATGACTCAGCCAGAGAGGAACCGGCCGAGGCACACTCCATGGAGCGCTTATAGTTTCTTGTGATAGTGATAACACCATTCGGGCTGGTAACTTCATCTTCAAATAAGCTATATGAGTATAAGCCATGAACTTTGCCAATGCTGGCCTGCCGAGTAATGCATGATAACAGCTGGTAAGGTCCATTACGTCGAACAATATGCTCTTAGACCGACAGTTCTCTCTGTTACCAAACAAAGCATCAACCCAAATCTTGCCCATCGGCTCGCATGAAAATCCTGACACAATGCCATGGAAAGTGGTCTTGGTTGGTTCTAGCATGTTTGATTTGATTATCAATTTATGCATTGTATCCTTGTACATTATGTTGATGTTGCTCCCATCATCTATCAGCACCTTGGAGAATTTGACATTTATTTCTAGCCCAATGAATGTTGGATCCAACACTAGGGCATATCCTCCTGGTTTGGCATAATGTTGGGGTGGTATTTCATACTGCAAGTAATCTCTCGATCTAACCAATACATAAAATTCAGCATAGCCGACATGGTGGCATTCACTTCCATCTACCGCCGCTGCTGACTCGGTTTGTCAGTCGCCTCAGTTACAAGCACCACGTAGCTCTGGTGATTCTCTTGATACTCATTACGGCCTCCCTGGCCGACATTGTCGTTATTGTTTACTTGATTGTACACCTGATGCGCATATTCTCTCCTTTCCGAGTTATTATACCTCGGTTGATGGTTCTCATACCTCGGTTGCACAACTACCATCTGGGTGTTTGCACCAATAGCTTTCTTGTTGCCAGCTCTTGGCTTCCCCGATCATATGGGATAACTCGGCTGCAACTTCTTCGATAGCTCTCAGGTTCTTCGTCGGGGTACTATAATTTGGTAGTCTCGCCGACATTTGTCCAGCCGACATATCAGTCCTGGCTCCACCATCTCTAGCTATCTCAGCATTAAGGTTTCTACCTCTGTTACGTACACCTTCTATTCTGCTAGGGTTACCTCTAGTAAACCCATGAGCCTTGTTGTTATCTAACTCTAGCTTCGCTTGGGTTACATCTTTGGCTCCTCGAGAACCTTTTTCCGCGTCAGCTATAACTCGGCATGTGCTTCAGCCGGATCTACTATTGGAGCCACTAGCTCTGCCAACTTCTCTATGGCCTCTTGCAACACTTGTGCTCTGCTGCTACTAGCAATGTTTCCTGGCCTTTCTAATGGTGGACGTGCCATCCTTGTGACATTGGGGGTAGTTTCCCCTCATGTACTATCTCATTTACAACTAGAGCTATAGGAGCAGTCATCATGACCTCTACACAGCTGGCGGGGCGAGTGATACACCGGCCGCGATCCGCATAGACAGCAGGTGGATCTGCAGCTACCACAACCCATTCGGGGTAGACGCGCTCCATGCGTAGGGCAACATAGACCTGGTGCTCGCCGAAGTTGAGGAAGTGATGGCCTATGGGGAGCGTCCTGTCGCCAAAGCAACCGACATTGTCGCTGGCAAAGTTGAGCGCGCTAAACCTTTGGGCAAGGCGAGAGAGGACTGATACGTCGTAAACGTATCTATAATTTTGATGCTCCATGCTTGTTTAGTATCAACTTTGCTATGTTTTGTCTACACTTTGAGTTATTTTTATACATTTTCTGGGACTAACCTATTAACAATATGCCGCAGTGCCAATGGCCTGTTTTATGCTGTTTTTGGTTTCAGCAAAGCTAGTAAGGAAATATTCTCGGAATTAGACGGGACAAAAGCCGAAGTCAATATTTTACCGTAGAAAAGACGGAGTCCAAAGGGCAGCCAAAGAGGGGCCACAGGGTGGCCACACCCTAGGGTCGTGCGGGTCCACCCTAGGCCGCACCTTCCTATGGTGTGGGCCCCCTGGCCGGCCTCCTGCCTCGCCTCTTTGCCTATAAAGTCACCCCGATATAGAAACCCTAAACACCCGATCAAATCTCCACGAAACAGTACGTAGCCGCCGCCACCATCGTACCTAGGTCGGGGGATCTGAAGCATCCCGGCACCCTGCCGGAGGGGAGAGATCATCCTAGAGTCCTTCTTCAACACCATGCCAGCCTCCGGTATGATGCGTGAGTAGTTCACCCTTGGACTATGGGTTCATACAGTAACTAGATGGTTGTTTCTCCTCCTTTGTGCTATCATGTTTAGATCTTGTGAGATCCGTTCATGATCAAGATCATCTATTTGTAATCATATATGTGTTTGCGGGGATCCGATGGATATTGAGATACTATGTCAGATTGATTATTGATTCTATCATGTCTGTGTTATTTGTGATCTTGCATGCTCTCTGTTGCTAGTAGCTATCTTGGCCAAGTAGATGCTTGTAACTCCAAGAGGGAGTATTTATGCTCGATAATGGGTTCATGCCTCTAATAATCTGGGGAAGTGACAGGAATATCTAAGATTTTAGATGTGTTGTTGCTACTCGGGAGAAAACAACAATCTTTTTTCATGGAATAATTGTATTGTTTACTTTACACACATTGCTTAATGCAATTATCCGTTGCTTGCAACTTAATACTAGAGGGGGTTCGGATGATAACCTGAAGGTGGATTATTAGTTATAGATGTAGTTGGATTACGGTCTATGTATATTGTTCTAATACCCAATCAAATCTTAGAGGAGTCATGATGACTAGTATATACATTGTTATGCTTCCTCAATCTGTCAATTGCCCCGCTGTAATTTGTTCACCCAGCATGTTATATATCTTAAGGAGAACACCTCTAGTGAAATATGGACCCCGGTCCAAGCTTTACCATTGATACATCATCTACTGTTACCGTTTACTTTCTACAAGAAACTACTATCTTCCACACTATAAGTTTAATCCTTCGTTTTCAATAAACCAGTGAGATTGACAACCTCATTGTAAGTTGGGGCAAAGTCTTGAGTTTGTGTTGTGCAGGATTCCAAGTTGTTAGCAACACCTTGGAGTTGTTTCCTTACTCCTACTGGTTTGATAACTGAGGGGAAACTTACTGCTGTGCTCATCACACCTTCCTCTTGGGGTCTCCCAACAAAGCTCTACAGTGATCTGAGCCATCAAGGATGCGCTCGCCTGAGGAACTGATGAGGTTTCCCGTCTGGACGAAGACTCCAGGAAGCGTCACTGCTGGCCCCACGGTGCGCACCAACTGTCATGGTGTTGTCACGGCAGATGCCATGGGTAGGCTTGAGTTTGAGGCCGGATGGACACGAGAGGAATTCGTGGAGGGAGAGCGCAGTGAATTTGCACACAAGCACAAACAAGAAAGCGCAGGCACACATGATATACCCAGGTTTAGGGCTCTCATATTGAGATGAAACCCCTACTCATGTAAACTAGATCTCATATATGATCAAAATGTGAACACATATGCTCCTTAATATGTATGCGAGAGGAGGAATAAGAAGTGACCTGCCTTTATCTATGCCCAAAGGGGTAAAATTAACTAGCAATTGGTCGACTTCTTCTTTGGAGACCCTGGTGCACCTTATAAAGGGGTGTCCAGGTTACAAATAAGGGTTGAACTGGCAGGAATATGTTGTAGCAAAAGTCATTGGCTGGGCCCATATGCCGTTATTTTTAGTGATGGGACTTGACGTTCCCATGACGTCCAACAGTCTCTCTAACACTATCCCCGTTGGGAAACCCGTAATAGGATTGGCATCCAGGTTTTAGGGGAACGCTTGTCAGATGCATCATTATCACCTCCTGAATTCCTGGGGATGGACAGGGGCATTGACTTAGGGGCCGACATATACTCTATGACCATATGCCCACCCCATATGTCGACCTCATACTTGATAAATCGGCCTCGATGTACCTGCGTATAAGAAACAGTCATATGTTATGCCGACATATATTATATGTCGACTTCGATATGCCGGCCAATGCAGGCTTAGGTATGTCGGCTTATGTTGGCCACCCTATGTCGGTTAACCATAGTCCTGGTCAACCTTATCTTTATACCTCTCTTGACCTACCGGGGGTCATCCACCCGACAGGTAGCAAGGTAGAGGATGATGCAGCGAGAAGTTGACCGACGTGGTGGTGATGTTGGGGCAGGACATCGCCGTCCTCCTACCTCCATGCAATCACATGATGCTACTAGAGCTGAGGAGCCTACGCATGGGGTGGCGCGTGATGAAATCGGCCTCCAAGTAGCGACGGAGGCGGTGAGGCGTACGACTCAGGTTAGGAGGAGTTTATGGTCATGGAGGAGACGACAAGTTGGAGGTCCCAGTTGTTAGCGATAAGAACCTTGGTCCAGAGGTCGGTGTCGGTGATGCCTGTGATGCCCTGGAAGTAGCCGACCTTGTCATCGACAGTCTCGGCCATGGCAGCCAGCTTGTCACATCCCAAGATTTTGGAATTGGGACTGGAATTTATTTTTTTGCATTTGCATGACATTCACGAGCATTGCATTGCATATTTGCATCAAGAAAAATCCCTAAATATAAATAAAGGACTAAAACCCTAAATAGTATGTGCCACTTTGTTCCTAAAGGGAATTAAATTGGCTTTATAAAACCTACTGTTGCTAAGGCAACGATTATTTCTAAATTATAGCCTAAAAATATCCAATGAATATTACAAAATTTTAGAAAAAAATTGAGCTCATTTGGCGTTATTATGAAAAAATTATGGAATAAATACAAACAAATAAATGTAAATAAAATGAAATATACAAGGATTTATAAATACACTACTTGTAAACTAGTAAAAATATTACAAATATGATCCTATAATGATCTATTTGATTTTAGAAAATTTTAGAAACAAGAATCGTGTCATTTGGAGTTCGTATGCAAAAGATATGAGGGAAACAAGTAAATAAAAAATGGAAAAGGAAAGAAAAAGAAAAAAAACTAAACAGACCAGCCCAAGCCAGCGGCCCACTTGGCCCACCCAGACCGACCCACCCGAACAGCCATGCAACCATCGATCCCAGCAATGCTTTAAAAAGCGTGCAAATCGATTTTCTTCAAACCTATCTCTATTCAAACTTTTATATTTTTTATCTATAACTCCGAATCGACTTCCGTTTGTTTCTACTTGTTCCCTACTCCAAGAACTATCTCTACACTATCCTAAAACTCCATGTATACCCGTTGAGTCATAGCTGTATGAGTTTCCCTTCTCGAAATCCCGAATCTACACATGCCCGAATCTTATTTCGTTTATTCACCTATCTAGACTTTGTCGTTTGCCTTCGGATAAAACACGAAAGTTGTAGATCTCGTCAAAATATTTCAGTCCGACAAACCTCACCTCTTTTCATCCACCACAGCAGGAGAATTTCGCATCGCAATATTTCAGATATGACGGTGTAAATCCAAGATGTACCCACGCTCGTTTCTTTAAATCCAAATTCCTTTGGTGAAAAGGTAGCACTAATGATTCTCAACAACTTTTATGTTGTAATTTTTCAATTTTATCTATGGATTTGTCTCTCTAACACAGATCTCTTTCTTATCTATTATGAGCCAAAATCGAGCCGATCTTCTTTTCTAGCCACTCGATCTCATCCCGACGGTCAAGATTAGAGCTTATCAATGAAGGGGTACGAGCCAACCAGATCTCGCCATGTGTCAAGCCTGGTCAGCCCCGCGTCCCAGTCAGCGCGGTATATTCCTAGGGAATATTCCATGTAGATTTGAAACTGAATTTAAATTGCAGGAAATTGTATAAACTTGCAAAAATCATATAAAAAGATTCGTAGATCCAAAAATAGCAAATAATATATCAATGGACTCATAAAAACGTGTAGAATTTTAATATGCATTAGATCCAACCTTTATAGTATTCGTTTAATGCAGTAATTTAATTAGTTTTAATGGTCTTTTAGGTTAATAAATTCATAGGAAATTATTTGTAACTCCAAAAATATGAACAATATATCAAATTGAAGCTACTATAATGTAGATTAATAATATCTGGTTGGATCCAGATTTTGTGGCCTATTTACCCCGTAGCAATTTAATTAGTATTACTGGCTTTAGAAATCATTAAATTAATAGTAAACTATTTGTCTATCACAAAAATATAAATAATATACCGATAGAACTAGTTCCAGGTAGATCATCAATACGCATTTGGTTCAGGAAAATACTGCAAGGTTATTCTATAGATATTTAAACAAGCTAATACCCATTTTTGAGTAATAAATTCGTAAGAAAATAAATACTATTTAGAAAATTGCAAATAATATGTCCCTGGGATCACCAGAAAGAGTAGAACCAGTTTCTGAATTAAAATTATAGGTGTACAATACATATAATGTTAGGAGCATTATAATATATTCTGTAGTATTTTAATTATTTAAAAAGATCTATAACTCCGATTAGGGTGTATAAACTAATCGATTAGCCGTGTCCCCGGTTATGGACATCTGAGTTGCTTGATATTGAGTTCATGACATGTTTCTCGCTTATTCCAATTTCCTAATTGCTTTAATGTTGATGGGTTAACTTAATTGGGATCTTTTCAAAGAAAATCAAAAACTATTTATGAAAGTAGGACAAAGGTATTTGTAAATGCAAGCTAGCCACAGCTCCACTTGCCAAATATGCATGTAGATGCTAGTTCTATTGTCTCCTTTAATAGCTCTACTTGCCATACATTCCAAGTATTGACCCTTCGGGGCTGCTACGTTTTATGTTGCAGGTTGTTATTCCGTTTCTGAGTGATCGACTAGGTTGCGGTACTCCACTCAACATTTTTTCGCTTGTGGGCAATTGAAGATGGAGTCTACTATATATTTAAGCTTCCGTTTGCTATTGAACTATTTGAGCTGGCCTGCATGCTAAGCGTTATTGTAATAATTGCAAATTTTGGATCCATTCGTTATTTATGATCTACTGTTAAACTCTTTGGTATTCATTTGTATTGTGTGTGCCAGTGAACTGATCCAGGGATTGGCATCATACACATGAACCTATCCTTATCAGGCGAGGGTGTTACAAGATGATATCAGAGCAGTGCGTTGACTGTAGGATCGTGACCTAGCAATGGAATAGGAAAACCATATGAAAATTATAAACACTATATGATTCTATCTATTCTCTTCTTACACTTCTGTCCAGTATCTTCTTATCACGTCAATTCTCATACTCTTCTCTTTTAAAATATAGAAGGAAGGCTCTATCTAGCAATGAACTCATAATTTTGTACTTATTAGATCCTTGTAATCCTTCATCTATCTTTTCTAATCTTATCTTATTCAAACTTGTAGATGAATACTTGTGCAGGATTAAATATAGTTAGGTGATGTTCACCATATAGTTTTGATATGACTCCAGTTAGGTATAGTAATCGATCATTGCAAGAACTTGTTTGAAAGTTGATTTATTGTGATTATGTTGTGCTATTTGATATCTTAAAGTTTCAGAATATTTTTGTGAGATTCCATAATATATTAATGAAGGCTTTGATTAGAAATTCATGATATTTTCGCTGCAGTTTTCTGCTGAAGCTGCTGTAGTGTATGATTTTTCATGTTTTTTTTGTAACTGAGAAAAATCTGAAAAAATAGGGTTTGGTGCGAAACTTCCTGTACTCTATGTACAAAAATTGTCTAAAATTCCTAATGAGTTTAAGGTGCCAGAAAAATTTGTGAACACCGCTGTAGTTTCAGGACAGATTTTGTCCATTGCTTTTATGATTGTAGGTTCACCCCCAAACGAATAGTAGTCAATGGAAAACTATTTTGTGGATGGTATGCCACTAAAAAAAATTCTAGAACATAAACAAAACTATTTTTGGATTGAGTGTTGTTTGTGTTGATTGTGTGTTTGTGTGCTAATTGCTTGCTTCATATAGTTATGGGTAGTATTACTTCTCTAGTCTTTCTATCTATAAACTCATCTATGCTATCCAAAACAAATGACACCATTAGACCATAGATATTGGAGTACATAACCTATCCACTAGTGCATTATATTGGATTCACATGGATTATATGAAATACTAGACATATAATGGATGGTTAAATATGAAGGACACATAGTTTGTGCACAATAAGATAACACACTCACAATCCTAGAGGGAGGAAGAACAAGATATAGTTTATCAATTAGCCTTGGAGATACCAAGTTTAATTTTCTTAAGGGGGTTAGCCTCGATAGCAACACCCACACCTTGCTAGCCATTCCGAATCTCCAGGACAAGATTCATCTTAAGGGGGTTAGTCTGTCACATCCCAAGATTTTGGAATTGGGACTAGAATTATTTTTTTGCATTTGCATGATATTCACGAGTATTGCATCGCATATTTGCATCAAGAAAAATCCCTAAATATAAATAAAGGACTAAAACCCTAAATAGTATGTGCCACTTTGTTCCTAAAGGGAATTAAATTGGATTTATAAAACCCACTGTTCCTAAGGCAGCGATTATTTCTAAATTATATCCTAAAAAGATCTAATGAAAATTACAAAATTTTAGAAACAAAATTGAGCTCATTTAGAGTTATTATGAAAAAGTTATGGAATAAATACAAACAAATAAATGTAAATAAAATTAAATATACAAGTATTTATAAATCCACTACTTGTAAACTAGTAAAAATATTACAAATATGATCCTACAATGATCTATTCGATTTTACAAAATTTTAGAAACAAGAATCGTGTCATTTGGAGTTCGTATGCAAAAGATATGAAGGAAACAAGTAAATAGAAAATGGAAAAGAAAAAAATTAAGCAGACCGACCCAAGCCAGCGGCCCACTCGGCCCACCCAGACCGAACCACCCGAACAGCCATGCAACCATCGATCCCATCTCTGCTTTAAAAAACGTGCAAATCGATTTTCTTCAAACCTATCTCTATTCAAACTCTTATATCTTTTTATCTATAACTCCGAATCGACTTCCGTTTATTTCTACTTGTTTCCTACTCCAAGACCTATCTCTACACTGTCAGAAAACTCCATGTAAACCCGTGGAGCCACAACTGTATGAGTTTCCCTTCTCGAAATCCTGAATCTACACATGCCCGAATCTTATTTCGTCTATTCACTTATCTAGACTTCGTCGTTTGCCTTCGGCTAAAACACTAAAGTTGTAGATCTCGTCGAAATCTTTCAATCCCGACAAACCTCACTTCTTTTCATCCACCACAGCCGGAGAATTTCGCATCACAATATTTCAGATATGACGGTGTAAATCCAAGATGTACTCGCGCTCGTTTCTTCAAATCCAAATTCTTTTGGTGAAAAGGTAGCACTAATGATTCTCTACAACTTTCATGTTGTAAGTTTTCAATTTGATCTATGGATTTGTCTCTCTAACATAGATCTCTTCCTTATATATTATGAGCCAAAATCGAGTCGATCTTCTTTTCTAGCCACTCGATCTCATCCCGACGGTCAAGATTAGAGCTTATCAACAAAGAGGTACGAGCCAAACAGATCTCGCCACGTGTCAAGCCAGGTCAGCCCCGCGTCCCAGTCAGCGCGGTATATTCCTAGGGAATATTCCCTGTAGATTTGAAATTGAATTTAAATTGCAGGAAATTGTATAAACTTGCAAAAATCATATAAAAAGATTAGTAGATCCAAAAATAGCAAATAATATATCAATGGACTCATAAAAATGTGTAGAATTTTAATTTGGCATTAGATCCAACATTTATAGTATTTATTTAATGCTGTAATTTAATTAGTTTTAATGGTCTTTTAGGTTAATAAATTCATAGGAAATTATCTGTAACTCTGAAAAATATGAACAATATATCAAATTGAAGCTACTATAATGTAGATTAATAATATATGGTTGGATCCAGATTTTGCGGCCTATTTACCCCGTAGAAATTTAATTAGTCTTAATGGCTTTAGAAATCATTAAATTCATAGTAAACTATTTGTCTATCAAGAAAATATAAATAATATACCGATGGAAAGCTAGTTCCAGGTAGATCATTAATATGCATTTGGATCAGGCAAATACTGTAAGGTTATTATGTAGATATTTAAGCAAGATAATACCCATTTTGAGTAATAAATTCATAAGAAAATAAATATTATTTAGAAAATTGCAAATAATATGTCCCTGGAATCACAAGAAAGAGTAGAACCAGTTTCTGAATTAAAATTATAGGTGTACAGTACGTATAATGTTAGGAGCATTATAATACATTTTGTAGTATTTTAATTATTTAAAAAGATCTATAAATCTAATTAGGGTGTATAAACTAATCGATTAGCCATGTCCCCGGTTATGGATATGTGAGTTGCTTGATATTGAGTTCATGACATGTTTCTCGCTCATTCCAATTTCCTAATTGCTTTAATGTTGATGTGTTAACTTAATTGGGATCTTTTCAAAGAAAATCAAAAACTATTTATGAAAGTAGGACAAAGGTATTTATAAATGCAAGCTAGCCACAGCTCCACTTGCCAAATATGCATGTAGATGCTAGTTCTATTGTCTCCTTTAATAGCTCTACTTGCCATATATTCCAAGTATTGACCCTTCGTGGCTGCTACGTTTTATGTTGCAGGTTGTTATTCCGTTTCTGAGTGATCGACTAGGTTGCGGTACTCCACTCAACATTTGTTCGCTTGTGGGCAATTGAAGATGGAGTCTACTATATATTTAAGCTTCCGTTTGCTAGTGAACTATTTTAGCTAGCCTGCATGCTAAGCTTTATTGTAATAATTGCAAATTCTGGATCAATTCTTTATTTATAATGCACTGTTAAACTCTTTGGTATTCATCTGTACTGTATGTGCCAGTGAACCGATCCAGGGATTGGCACTATACATATGAACCCCGCCTTTTGAGGCGAGGGTGTTACACAGCTGCGAGGTGGTTTAGGGATTTTGGGGAGGTGTGAGAAACAAGAGAAGGGAGAGACATAGGTAGGCGTGGAGGCAACATCCAGATCCCCAGTTGCCCATGTGGGCTAGGTGTGCACTGGGACGTCAGACTACTAGGTGTGCTGGACATTTTTTTTCTATTGGACGGTTAATTGGGTGAATTTTTTCTTTTGCGCTCAGTGGATCCTATGGGTAACTATTGGGGGCTGGCTGGAGATGCTCTTAGTGTGTGAAATAGGGACGAGAGCCCATAATACAATATCCATGTCACCTAACTATGCATCCAATCAATTTTCCGATTTCAGCATTCTCAACAACGCAGAATCACGGTGACCCGGACAGATGAATGTGTTATAAACGCGACAAAAAATAACGAAGAACAAAAAATAATAGGCAAGGGACAAAGGATTTTAACGTGAAAAAACACTCTCTAATAAAGAGAGAAAAAGACCACAAAGGTCATCCAACGAAACTTCACTATATAGGGAGTGTTTACGAAAGACCGGAGATTTTCTTAGATACAACTTATCTCAACAGGCATACAAGAGGTATATATAATGGTAAAACCCTAAGTCACCAACGATCATACCCATGGACGCTCGGGGTGTCGCCAACCCATCCATATCCATCTAAGATGAAGATCCCTCTCGAATTTTTGCAGATCATGCACCCCAAGGCCATCGAGATGTTTTGGCCGATAAACCTTCAACCATTGGACTCTATAATGCACACCGTGGCAAGTTCCCTCTGCTTTCCAAAACCATGCACAACAGAGTTGTTCGATCTTTTCAATCACCCAAGCCGGAAATTTGTGAACTATCATCATGTATATGGTGATCGAGGAGAGCACCGCTTTGAGCAGGATAGGGCGCCCTTCCCTTGTGATCATTTTTTTCAAGGATACGTCCTGGGAGACGTATATTTTTCATAGAAGGAGGGCCAGACGGCCAATCTTTACAACACATCGTGGCACAGACGCCCCAATCGCAAAAACCACGCTACTACGAGGCAGCACACACTCCTAACTAACTACTTGCTACATCTCCACCTATCTACCTGACTCAAGCAGTCCCGTAAGAGCTGTGCAGCTATCCAAAAGCCTGCCTCCTCGGAGATCTTCTGGATGACCACTGCGGCTGAGGGGGAGGCACCTTCAAAAACTACGTCATTCTAATGGCGCCAAAGCTTCCAACACACCAAGGCGACTCCTTTCCATAGATCACGCTCTCGGCCTTTCCCACCGCGCCTCCCTGCAGCCAAGCGACCAGCTTCGTGTCGCGCTCTGGCAACCACTGGCTCTTGCCCCACCATCCAAGGCAGGTGATCCACACTTCACGAGCAAGGACACGACACATGAGGAGGTGGTCAATGGATTCTCCACACTGGTCGCAGAAAGGACATGCTTCCAGGTGTTGTAACGAGTAGCGCATCAATCTTGTCTAGAAAGGAAATCGATCTTCCGCAATTTTCGGAGAGAGAGTGGCATGCCTAAGTATGTGCAAGGGAAATGTTTGATATCAAAATTGAGAGGCTCAAGGATGTGATTCAGATCGATGTCTTGGCATCTGATTGGCATGGCCGAGCTTTTTGCTGGGTTTGTTACTAGGCCAGTGACGTTTCCAAAGCATTGCAGGTCCAGATTGATGAAAGTAGCATCACTACGAGTGGGGTTTATGGAAAGGGCAATTCCATCAGTGTATAGGGAAGCTCTAATGATCGGATTACGTCCCGGCGGCTTAGATAACACCCCTTGGATAGTGGCGAGGTCTAGGATACGATGTAATGGATTCGTAGCAAGAATGAAGAGGAAAGGGGATATGGGGTCCCCTTGCCGAAGTCCTCGACGATGGTGAACAAACTGCAACGGTATTCCATTGATCAACACTTGGGAAGAAGGGGAAGCTAAAATCATCATGACCCCCCCCCCCCCCCGCGTCGTCTTTCCCCGAAACCACGGGCATTCAGCACGTCAAAAAGATAAGACCACGAGACCGAGTCAAAGGCTTTTGCAAGATCAATCTTAAGAATAAAGGATTTCTATTTTCATGCCCTTGGTTCGTTAGTTGTACTCACTTTTCCCCAGCCGCTTAACTTTTCCTTACTTTTCCCCTCACCATGTTAAGAAACCCTCGCGGGCGCTTGCAGGCGCTCGGACAGAGGGATGCTGTCAGGTCAAAGGCTTGACTGTTACATGCTGACTGGTGGGACCGTGTTGGGGAGGGTCGGACGTTGAGCATTACATTATGAGGCCTCGACCGTTACATGCCTGACTAGCGGGGCTGCTTTGGTGCGGGTCCTGCCATGGCCGATACATGCTGACGGGTGGGGGCCAGGATACACGTCGGACCCGCCATCCTTCTCTTGCTGTCTTGTGGGCCTCTTTTTTCCTAATTGGGTGGCCGGTGCAGGCAATGACAAATGGGGCCGTTCTGTGGGGCCATCGAAGCCAATGAACGATGGGGCCGTCATGTGGGGTGAGGCCTCGAAGCCAATGGCTGATGGGTCCGTGATGTGGAGCTGGAGGGGGATTGCATATTCGCCATGTTTTACGTTGCAACTTGCATATTTGCCATTTTTGTGTCGCTGACATGTGGTGGTTATGTGGCAAATATGCAAATTTCAAAGAAAATGTTCGTTCCGTGGGGCCATCGAAGCCAATGAATGATGGGCCGTCATGTGGGATGGGGCCTCGAAGCCAATGACTGATGGGGCCATGATGTGGAGCTGGAGGGGGGACTTGCATATTCGCCATGTTTTACGTTGCAACTTGCATATTTGCCATTTTCTGTGTCACTGACATGTGGTGGTCATGTTGCAAATATGCAAATTTCAAAGAAAAGGTTCGTTCTGTGGGGCCATCGAAGCCAATGAACGATGGGGCCGTCATGTGGGGTGGTCGAAGATAATAAACAATGGGGCCGTGATGTGGGGCTGGCGGGGGGATTTGCATATTTTCCACGTTTTAGATTGTAACTTGCATATTTGCCATTTTGTGTGTCTCTGACATGTGGTGGTCATTTTGCAAATATGCAAATTTCAAAGAAAAGGTTCGTCCGTTGGGGCCATCGAAGCCAATGAACGATGGGGCCGTCATGTGGGGCGGTCAAAGCCAATGACCGATGGGGCCGTGACGTGGGGCTGGAGGGGGGATTTGCATATTTGCCATGTTTTAGATTGCAACTTGCATATTTTCCATTTTGTGTGTCGCTGACATGTGGTGGTCATGTTGCAAATATGCAAATTTCAAAGAAAAGGTTCGTTCTATAGGGCCATCGAAGCCAACGATGGGGCCGTCATGTCGGGCGGTCGAAGCCAATGACCGATGGGGCCGTGATGTGGGGCTAGAGGGGGGATTTGCATATTTGCCATGTTTTAGATTGCAACTTGCATATTTTCCATTTTGTGTGTCGCTGACATGTGGTGGTCATGTTGCATATATACAAATTTCAAAGAAAAGGTTCGTCCTGTGGGGCCATTGAAGCCTATGAACGATGGGGCCTTCATGTGGGGCCATCGAAGCCAATAACCAATGGGGCCGTGATGTGTGGCTGGAGGGGGGTTGCATATTTGCCACGTTTTAGATTGCAACTTGCATATTTTCCATTTTGTGTGTCGCTGACATGTGGTAGTCATGGGGAAAATAAGCAAATTTCAAAGAAAAATTTTGGCAGATATGGAAAATTGGCAAATATGCAAAACTCCTGGAGCAGCTACTCCCCCAAACATTGACAGGTGGGGTCGTGAGGTCGGCTCTCTCTCTCTCATCCGCTCCCAGCCCCCAGCCCCGAGCAGCTCCTATCCCACCGGCGGTCAGAGCAGACATCGTCGGCGCGTCGACGGCTCCGTCCTACGGTGTGTCAGACAGACTGCCGCGCTGCACCTTAACCATGGCTCCAGCACCTGTTTCGTCGACACACATTGTACGTTGAGGCAGTACCGACCGCAGGAAGGTCTGCCGCCCACGAAGACCAGGATTTTGTTCCGCCGCCATAGCTCGACGCACAGTCGCAGCAATTGCTAGTAGTGCTTGGTAAGACCTTCGCTCCTACTCCGCCCACCCTAATCTATTCGGTTCCCATAATTTCCTCGATATTGCAGGGGTAAATTAGTCTTCAATGTCTGGTCGTAGCGGGTACACCGGCGAGGGTGGGGATTCGATCATGTCGTGGCCACGTTCTCCTTCTCCTACCATGTCGGAAGTGCAGGTAGCTCCTTCTCTTTGTATTACCGTTGAATTTGAAGTGCCACCATGTCTTGTCAGACTGATTTTAATTGGGTTTGTTTTGGGATTGTTACAGTGTTCTATGCAGGCCGATGATCCATGGTACATTGTATACCAAGATGAATCAACCCAGTGGTCTAGCCAGAGGATGGATTTGGAGGAGATGGTTGCCAATTTAGGTGATAAATTGACCCGTAAAAACCTGTTGATATTAGAGCTGAAGCGTACTGTCGAGGAAGAAAAGAAGAACTCGGAGCTTATTCGCAAAGAGATGTTGACACTTGAGGCTGATCTTTCCGTATCTGATTAAGTGGTAGAAAATCTAAAACATGAACTTCAAGTGAAGGGGGAGGAGAATAGTAGATTCATGTGGGATGTTTTAGTAGTTGGCATCCCCGTCCTAACAGTTACACTATGGGGTTGTGGTGAAGGTGGCACATGTAATGATTAGTTGAATTCATAGCTAATTTAGATATTAGAATTGTTATTCGATGGATGGTTGTGAGTTCCTTCAAATTTAGTCACTTTGCGGCCCCAAAGTTGTCATGAGAATGCATTGCGGGGCACGAGTTGCTTGCCATTGGATCTAGCTGTCCAGAGTGGTTACCTGCAGGTTGTAGCATCCATTCCCCGTTCTTCCTGACGCCCCATTCTTCTTCTCTAGAGAGGCGATCTATCAAAGAAAGTACTACTCCCTCCGATCCAATTTAGTTGACTCAAATTCTTCAAGATACGGATGAATCTAATACTAATTCATGTCTAGGTACAATCGAATCTAGACAAATCTAAATCAACTAATACAAGCCCACCAAAGATTGTCAAAGCAAGTACTGCTACTATGAATCTAATATTAGCAGTAAAACTTGACTAGATATGTTTCATATCTAGATGAATCCAAGTCAACTAATATGGGTTGGAGGGAGTATCAAATTTATTCAAATCGGTTCACGGGGGCTTGATCTGCGCCGTCGCGGTGATGTTGCGGATGATGGCTTCAATCATCATCGTATCGATGACCACTGTCGGCACCGCCGTCTCGGTGTCTTTAATCAGCAACGTATCTGAGGAGGTGAACAGGAGTGAGACGGACAGAAACAGAAATTTCAGACGCTTAGATCCTCACCGCCGCATGTCGTTCCAGCCGCCACGCTTGGATCCGCACCGCCGCACGCTGTTCCGACCCCCACGCTTAGGTCCACGCCGTCACAAGCAGTTCCTACTTCCATGCTTAGATCTGAGGCGCCGCACGCCGTTCTGACCCCCACGCTTAGGTCCGTGTCGCCGCAAGCCGTTCGGACCGCCACGCTTAGAATCGCGCTGCCGTATGTCGATGGAAGGGAGGAGGATGCGGCTGGTATACGTGCAACAGGGAAAGGGAGGGAGAGACATCCAGCCCGTCGGGCTCTCCACTCCGTACAAGGTAGGTGCGCCCATCGGGAGAGAGAGAGAGAGACCTCCAGCCTGTCGGGCTCTCCTCTCCGTACAAGGTAGGTGCGCCCATCGGGAGAGAGAGACCTCCAGCCCGTCAAATCATGATGTATCCAATGGTGGTTAGCCAAGATCCGTGTGACATACATCACGACCAATCAGAGCGCAGCAGCTGTTGTGAGGGTTTGAGTTAGGAGAGAGGGGAAAAGTGAGGAAAACTTTAGAGGGAGGGTAAAACTGAGTAGAGCTAACAAAAATAAGGGCACTCAGATAAAAAAATGAGTAAGGTAAATTCAAGATTTTGGCATAAAAATGGAAAATGTGTTATTTGAACAAAATAATTTGTCTTGGGCAACATTATATTGTTTGCAACTCAGATATACACAAGTGTTCCAAATTTGGCCACATTTAGACAAAGTATGTTTTGGGATGGGTTATTTTGGAGGTTGATCGAGTAGAAATCCATGCATCTTCATAGCTAGTAGCTCATTCCAACAAGGTTTTAAGAAGTGGTTTAGGGGATAAGTCCATTTCTCTTTATTTCCTTTTCCTTTATTATTCATGCTAGGTTGTAGGCAACATAACAAGACTCCATTTGAAGGTTGCACTATGTTTTGATTTTTTTAATTAAACTAACCCTAAAACCATTTTTTTGAATTTAATCACTTAGAAAAGAAAAAAGTGGCTGATTACAAGTTAATCCAAAATTTCCAATTTCATATGGTAAATCAATCCAAGATACACAAGTGTGCCAAATTTTGGATCAATTGGTCAACGTTTACACCATGAACTAGCTAAACCCCGTGTGTTGACCACATGTAGAGGACAAAACTGAGCATTGCTAAGCAACTAGGTGCATGACCATAGAAACTTGCAATAACACATACATTATGGAATTAGCCAACATACAAACTTAGGAGCGTCGCATTAGTTCAAATTAAATACAAACATTGACAGTAGTTAAAATTTATCATCCAAATTCAAATTAACAATTCAAATCCATTTTTTCTTGCTCCTAGTGTTTTTAGCTGGGTTCACCACCTTGCTCCTAGTGATCCTAGCTAGAATATTCTCGGACTCCACCATCAGCTTCTTCTGTTTTTCCTTTGTTCTTTTTTCTCTGCATCCAATGAATCAAGTGCTTCAGTCTGTCATACAATTGGTTCAATCACATTTCGATCTGATAGTTCATACGGTTGAAAAAGCATTGTCCCCATTTCTGCCATATCCGCTGGTGTAATTCCTTTACACTTGAACTCTGCTACAATCTCCCACGCAGTTGATGTAATATCATCTCGATCGACTGGTTCAATCTCCCCTGCATTTGGTTCAATCGCCTCTCGATAGACTGGTTCAATCTCCCTTCATTTGGTTCAATCTCCTCTCGATCGACTGGTTCAATCTCCCCTTTATTTGGTTCAATCTCCTCTCGATCGACTGGTTCAATCTCCCCTGCATTTGGTTGAATCTCCTCTCGATCCATTGGTTCAATCTGCAATGTATCCATTGCTTCATTCTCCTCTCGTTTAAATGCTTCATTTTCATTTGCATTTGCTGCTCCCACCTGATCATTCATTCCATAAGCTGGGTCCACTGCATTTTTACAAAGCCTGGCAATGTTCCCTAGGATCCCACAATGTTTGCACTTACGTCGTCGAGGTGGTGCACCACCCTCTGCACTAGCTCTTATCCTATTCTTCCTTGTCCTACCTGCTGGTCTAGTAAAAACTGGAGGGTATAGCTTGAAGCCTGGATCCACTTCCATCCATTGGTCTTTTCCTAACAAGGCTGGAACATTCTGAGCATATGCTGCCCTAAATTTGGCAACAGAGAAATACTCCGACATATACTGATCAACTTCACCCTCTTCACTTCTTAGAACACCCATGAAAAACAATGCATGTATGCAGGGTTTCGCACGGAGCTTCCATTGCCTGCAATGGCATGTCCTACCAACCAAACTCACTGGAACACACACTGTGCGTTACCTCAGCCTCCATTCCTCTTCTAATGCATTTCATCTTCAATTGTTTTGCCCTGGCATGCAAAGCCTTAATCAAAGATGGGAGGATGAGACAGCTAGCATATATTGTTGATGCAATTCTTTGACGCAAATCGATCTTTATCATGATCATCTGCCTAATCTTATCAAATATTTGCCATAGCATAAGCCCTTTCAATGACTTGACCTTTGCATTGAAACTCTCTACAAGGTTACTTGTTACATAGTATACCTTGCAAATTTCATTGAATCGGCTTCTTGACCACACCATTCCATGATGTGCATCCAAGTACTCCTTCACCACAGGTTTTTGTTTATACAACACATCCAAATGATACAAATGCTTCCTCAAACTGCATGTGTATGAAGCTGGCCATAGATTGTCAGTATAAACTTTACTCTTGAATTTCTTTGTAAAATTCTGCACTAAGTGTCGCATACATTCCCTATGCTCCACTCCGGGGAATACTGCTTCTACAACTTTCTCCAAACCTTGGCAAGCGTCCGTGTGGATAGTAAGTCCTGGTGGATGACCTATAAGGTCGCGCAAATTCTCTAGAAACCAAATCCAACTTTCCTCTAACTCAATCTCCAAAACTCCATAAGCAACAGGGAATCCAATTGTGGCTATCAACTGCAGTACCAGCTACTAGTTGTCCTTTAAATATGCCATGAAGAGTTGTTGCATCCACGGCCAAATAAGGCCTGCAACCATCCAGAAACCCTTGCCAGCAAGCTTTGAAACAAACAAAAGCCCTTCTAAAGCCCTCCTTCTCCATTGTCTTCCCTCTTATTTTGTACTGAACTTTATGTCTGTCTATCTGTACAACAATACCTGGACTAGCCATCTCCACTTCAACTTTGAAGCTATAAAGCAACTGGAAACTTTCATTCCATTAACCATCGATCCTCTCAAGAGTCATTTCCTTTGCATAGAACATCCTCATGTAGGGTACTGTAATAGTAAACTTTTTAGAAACTTCTTTTATGAGCGTTGTTGCACCAAGTGATGGGTTCGCTCTTATCCAATCCATGATTGCATCTGCCAACCACCTAGTCTTTGCTAGTTTTGTTTTGTACTTTGGTTGCCCCCCTTGAGGTGGACAAGAATATTCGAACCGGTTAATTTTTATCTGAAACATAATTAAAATGTCAGGTACAGCTAACAAACTCTACACAGTGATCTAAAATACACAAGTGATTGTAATACCTGAACCAAACTGCTCCTGAGCATAGTGGATGCATACATCCTCCACCTACACCTCTTGTATGGACACCTCACTCTAAACCTTGTTGGCTCACTCTTAATAACATCATAAGCATTATTGGTGTGAATGCAATATGTAGTAAGGGCATTAAGACAGTCCCGCATCGTTTCAAATGCGGAGCCTTCTGAAATCTTAGGATCGTCCCTGCCCCACTCAATTACTGGCAAGTCCTCACCATTGTACTCGGCTAAAACAAGGCTGTCATTATTCTCCTCGTTCTCTTCGTCATCAGTATCATCAAATCTGGCACCCTAGGAAATTTCATCCGTGTATTGATCCTCTAGTGCATGTTTAATGAATCAATCTACAAATTCAGGAAACATCAACTCAACGTCATAATCTAGTGGGGGCACTTCCTCGTAAGGCTTTGCCTCGTCCTCCACAGCAGCCACACGAGCGGTTTGGCTTACACTCGATGTGCGAACAGATGGTACTGCTGTGGACCTACAAGGATCGTCAGGGCGCACACTATTAGCAGAGACAACAGAGACACATGATTCCCGACCACCTGATGATGCGTGACCACCAGATGGTGATTTAACACTCTTTCCCGTGTGCTCAACTTTAGGTTGCACATGGAGACGAATTCGACTAAAACGTTCGGCGGCATTCAAAGAGAAAAGCATTACCAAATCATCTTCGGTAGTTAAGGGGAGCAATCTTTGCTTGCTAATTTTGAAATATTGCAAATCAACTGAATCGCCACTGCTTCAGGGGAATTTACAATAGATTTTATCTATCAAATCTCTGCGAGTTATGGAGGTTGCAACCACCGATGGGAAGTAAAATCCAGAGAGATATTATTCACAACCACGAATTACGCTAGTATCCAGTCTAATCGCTAGCCGAAATGCTAGCACTGGATCAATCCTATTCGAAAAGTAAGGCAGTTAGTTGTGCACCAGCGATTTGCGCTCAAATACTGCCAATAATCAACCCACAAAATAGAAATGATGCTTATGTTGGGAATATGCCCTAGAGGCAATCATGTATGATGATATTTCCCATTGTATTCATAAAGATATTAGTCCTTGTATAAACATCTGATGTGTATCATTGAATATGTGATTCGGTTGTGGAACTATGCATTCATGTTGTTTGTACTAAATATCCTTGGTCATTGAGGTTGTGCTGGACACACAACTTAGACCAATGTGAAAGTTGGCTTGATGACTCGGTTCCACTTGTCATGGGCATGGAGATGCTATTCCAACTTACACAGACTCGGCTAAAGAGTTTAGCGAGTCAGATTGACCCATATTGAGGTACAACGAACTAGCTGTCATTTGTATATCTCAATCAATGTAATCCTTAGACCTGAGGTTGTTGCATAGTCCGAGTTGAGGATCACCGACTTAGGTTCTATCAAACGCTGATCCGTAACTGGTCAGTTATAAAGACAGAGTTCGGGTCGACTGAGAATCAAGCTGCGTGATGTGAATAACCAAGATGGGATTTTGCCCCTCCACTCGGAGAGATATTCTCTGGGCCCTCTCGTGATATATGATTCGGAAAGAATGTCCATGCACGACTCGGTTAAGTGTTAACCGAGGCGATCGACTAAGAGTTAGTCGGGTGAATCACTTATCTCGGATCGAGAAGAGACTCGGACTATTTAAGGGATGACATATATTTGCCTATAGTCTGACAAGGAATATCGTGAGGCAAAAGGGACTCGGACGTAAGTCGCATTGGAAAGGCAAGTCGTCATGACTCTTTGGTACTTGGGAGTCGGCACGTTCTGCTAGGAGCCGCTACCGACTGATCGATTGTGAGTCGGACTCCAATCGTGTCCAAGTAGCCATGAGCCTGCGGGGTCACACACTTAAGAGCGGGAGCAAGTTCGGATTGGATCTGAACATGTATTCTGGTTGGGTTGGACCTAAACCTGAAGGACTGAGTTAGTGAGTTGGACTCACGGTGACTAGTGTTATATGGGATTTAGTGAATGGGTCGCGCGAGTAGAGCCCACGTTCACTCCCTATATATAGTGGAGCACCTTAACCCAAAAAGGTTAATCGTTGTTCGGTTAGGTCATTCCATGTGTTGGAAACCCTAGATCCACAGCAGTCCAGCCGTCGTTACAAACCTAGAAGTTCACCGCCGGCGCTCCTCCTTGTACGTGTGGATACCAGCAGAGGTGTCGTGCGATCAGCACCAGGACGATCGGATCGTGAGGACTGCACTACATCAACTGACGCGCTTCATCAGTAATCCGCAACTGCGCGTCTAGTGGTAAACCTCGTGGCCTTCTACTTCAGCTAGATCTTGGGATCACCACGTTAGAGGAAAAAGTTTTGTTTTATCTCTGCGTGGCCCAACAGTGGTATCAGAGCGATAGCTTCTGGTTTTAGGCTCGAGATCTCGCATATGTGATATGCGGTAGGATGTAGATGAGATCTATGTGCTGTTTGGTGGTCGATCTATGAGATAGATCGGTTTTGTACGAGGTTGATTGGATCAACTGTACTCGGGGAATGGTAGATCTGATTTCCGTGATCATACTGCTGAGGTCGTGGAACGACATACCCCTACCGGTCGGCTTCCGCCATCGGGGTAGACTGTGACACGTAAATCCAGAAGCGGTGATCGAAGATCAAAGAGTTTGATCGAATCGGAATGATGGTCGAAATCCATGTTCGGATCGTAGATGAGATCTACGTTTTCGGAAAAATCGTCGGGCGCTGCCCGCACCCGCCGGGACCGCCCTGTCGTAGCGCCTTAGATGTCGTTGCGAGTTTCACAACGCCGGTAGATATTGTATCTATGCATAACTTGTTTTTGCAGGAAGTTGTGAATGGTATGGTTCATGTGCATGTGATGTATGTGTGTAATCCATACGTGATCTGTGAATCACGGGTTTTTGTCAGCCGGCTGGAGCCTAGGTGCTGTCATTTTATTGTATAACGACCTGCGTGTCGGATTCTCTATGTAATTTACTTTACTAAGCTAGTGTAGCTGTTTGGAGAACCCGGAAGGCATGCAAGGCGTTGTACATGTCGGCGACATGGAGTAAGACGGCAAGTGACAAGAGTTGGCACGGGTCAGATTACAGGCTTTGTGGAGATGGAGATCGCCATGAAGAGAGCCATACCATTTCACATTATAATTGCTCTATTTTGTGTTATTGTTATGTCTCAGTTTTACCTCTATTAGATAGTCGGTAAAATTTAATCCCTCAAAGAAGGTCTAGTCGGTTTTCCCGCCAGTGTTTGCACCATCACAAGTCGGACATTTTTGGTAGTGGGCTCATAAAATTGAGGTGCTGCCAATTATTTCCGACTAGGTGGGTTCGAGTCGGACTCTTACTGCAGAAACACTCGATAAGATAGACGGGTCTATCACAACGGTTGTGGGACTCGGGGAAAAGTCGGATGGGAGCCGGGGCATGTGATGCCACCCGTCCAACAGGAGTCGCATGAGATGCGATTGACAAGGAGTTGTCTACCTAGATCACTTGGCGGCTAGCGGTGATGCTAAAGCTCACTAGCCGACTTGCTTATTTAGGATCCTGAATCACTAAGCAACCATTGGAGGGGTGTTGGTTCTAGTGGGAGCATAAAATGTTTAATATGCTTGCTCTTTTATGAATACATGTCTTAAGTGTTTTGTATATTTTCTGTTGTAGATCATGGCACCAAGTAGCAGTCACTCTCAGATATCCGGTTTTGCGTTGAGAACCATCCTTGAGAAAGATAAACTGAACGACACTAATTTTACCAACTGGTATCGAAATTTGAGAATTGTTCTCAAACAAGAAAAGAAGGACCAAGTCCTAGACAACCCACTTCCAGATGAGCCGAATGAGAATGCGACTGTCGCAGCCACCAATGCCTACCGTCGGGCTAAGGATGAGTCCACGGATATTAGCTGTCTTATGCTTGCTCACATGGAACCGGACTTGCAAAAGCAGTTCGAGCATGTTGAGGCCTACGATATGATTGAAAGCCTCAAAAGTATGTTCCAGGCTCAGGCGAAGACTGAGAGATATCAAGTCTCTCGGGCTTTGCTGAGTTGCAAGATTAAGGACGGTGATCCACTGAGTCCGCATGTGATCAAAATGGTTGGTTACGTGCAGTCTTTGGAGAGGCTTGGCTACCCCATTAGCGAAGAGTTCGCTACGGATATAATTTTGAACTCTCTTCCTAGTGCATATGGGCAGTTCATTTCGAACTACCACATGCATGGTATGGATAAGAAGCTCACTGAATTGCATGGGATGCTCAAGCAGGCAGAGGCGGATCTCAAGAAGGGCACCAGTCAAGTGTTGATGGTGCAGAATAAGGCTAAGTTCAAGAAGAGTTCTTGGACTAAGAAGAAGGCTAAGTCAGGAGGAAAGCAGGCTCAGGACCCGGTCCCAAGCGCTTCCTCAGGGACTAAACCATCTCCTTCAGCCGGATCCACTTGCTTCTACTGCAAGGCGGATGACCACTGGAAGAGGAACTGCAGCAAGTACTTGGCCGACAAAGCCAAGAGTGGAGGTATGACTTCCGACTCAGGTACACTTGTTTGCAATGTTATAGACATATATCTTGCTGATGCACCTAATAGTTCTTTGGTATATGATACTGGATCAGTTATTCACATCTGCAACTCGTTGCAGGGACTGGTAAGAACTAGGAGCATAGCAAGAGGCGAGGTTGATATTCGAGTCGGCAATAAAGCAAGAGTTGCTGCGTTGGAAGTCGGGACGATGCAACTTCATTTACCTTCTGGATTCATTATGGAACTGAATAATTGTTATTATGTTCCAGTGCTCAGTCGAAACATTATTTCTGCTTCATGTTTGATGAGGCAAGGCTATGAGTCGAATATCAAGAATAATGGTTGTTCTTTGTATTTGAATGATATGTTTCACGGCTTTGCACCCGTCCAGGACGGGTTATTTATTTTGAATCTTGATGGTGAGTCGGTTTATAACATAAACGTTAAAAGGTTGAAACCAAATGATCTGAATATGACTTACTTTTGGCACTGTCGGCTTGGTCATATAAGTTGGAAACGCATGAAGAAGCTCCATGATGATGGACTCCTAACTTCGTTCGACTTGGAGTCGTTCGAGACATGCGAATCTTGCCTACTCGGCAAAATGACCAAGACACCTTTTGCAAAGAGTTGCGAAAGGGCGTCCGACTTGTTGGGACTAGTACATAGTGATGTATGTGGACCAATGAGCACGACAGCCAGGGGTGGTTATGAGTACTTCATTACCTTCACTGATGATTTGAGTAGGTATGGATATGTATACTTGATGAAACATAAGTCGGAAGCCTTTTAAAAGTTCAAAGAATTCCAGAATGAAGCACAGAATCAACTCGGCAAGAAAATAAAGTTTCTTCGGTCGGACCGAGGAGGCGAGTACATGAGCCATGAGTTTGATGACCATCTGAAAAGTTGTGGAATAGTTCCTCAAGTTACTCCGCCAGGAATGCCACAAAGGAATGGTGTTTCGGAAAGGCGGAATCGGACCTTGTTGGACATGGTACGATCAATGATGAGTCGGACAGATCTGCCTTTATCATTTTGGGGTTATTGTCTAGAAACAGCGGCGTTCACACTAAACAGAGTACCATCAAAATCGGTAGAGAAGACACCGCATGAGATGTGGACAGGCAAAAAGCCAAGTTTGTCTTTTCTTATGATTTGGGGTTGTGAAGCTTTTGTCAAGCGACTCTAAACGAACAAGCTTACAGACAAGTCGGATAAGTGTATTTTCGTGGGGTATCCGAGGGAAACCTTGGGTTACTACTTCTACAACCGAGAAGAGGGCAAAGTGTTTGTCGCTCGGAACGGTGTCTTCCTTGAGAAAGAGTTTCTCAGTCGGGGAGTAAGTGGGAGCACGGTGCAGCTCGAAGAAATTCGAGAGGAACCGGCTAGTAGCAAGTCGGCAAAAACCTTGGAGGTTGAGACGGTCGTGGCAGCTGAGCCGGCAGCAGCACCTGTACTACGAAGATCGGCAAGATTACGAAATGTTCGTGATGTGTTACTGTTAGACAGTGATGAGCCGGCAAATTATTCGGAAGCGATGGTGGGATCTGATTCCGAGTCATGGCTTGGATCCATGAGATCCGAGTTAAAGTCCATGGATGAAAATCAAGTTTGGAACTTGGTTAATCTGCCAGACGGTGCAAGACCCGTCGAGTGCAAATGGGTCTTTAAGAAGAAAACTGATATGGATGGAAATGTTTCAATCTATAAAGCACGCCTTTTCGCGAAGGGGTTCCGACAAGTTCAAGGAGTTGATTACGACGAGACTTTCTCGCCCGTAGCGATGCTTAAATCAGTTCGGAACATGTTAGCTATAGCGGCCTATTTCGACTATGCGATATGGCAGATGGATGTCAAAACGGCTTTCCTTAACGGAAATTTAACCGAGGACGTGTATATGATATAGCCCGAGGGTTTTTTCGATCCGGCTAATGCTGACAAGGTGTGCAAACTTCAGAAATCCATTTATGGGTTGAAGCAAGCATCTCGAAGTTGGAATATTCGCTTTGATGAGGTAGTCAAATCGTTTGGCTTCATCAAGATTGATCATGATTCTTGTTTGTACAAGAAGTTTAGTGGGAACAAAGTAAATTTTCTAATCTTATATGTGGATGACATATTACTGATTGGAAATGATGTCCAGATGTTGCAAGAAACCAAGGAATCATTGGAAAGGAGTTTCTCAATGAAAGACTTGGGTGAGGCAACATACATCCTCGGAATCCGGATCTATAGAGATAGATCAAGGAGGCTCATTTGATTGAGTCAGAGTACTTATTTGGACAAAGTGTTGAAGAAGTTCAACATGGAATCGTCTAAGAAGGGGTTCTTACCGATGTCCCATGGTGTAAAACTTAGCAAGACTCAGTGTCCTTCGACAACTGATGAGCGAAGTCGAATGAGTGCGATTCCATATGCTTCTGCAGTCGGATCCATCATGTATGCCATGATTTGTACTAGGCCGGATGTTTCCTATGCTCTAAGTATTGTGAGAAGATACCAGGCTGATCCTGGAGAGATCCACTGGACAGCAGCTAAAAATATCCTGAAGTACTTGAGAAGGACTAAGGATATGTTCTTGGTTTATGGTGGTGAAGATGAACTCAGTGTAAAGGGTTACACGGATGCGAGTTATCTTACCGACTCTGATGATTCTCGTTCACAATCCGGATACGTGTTTATTATAAACGGAGGTGCTGTGAGCTAGAAGAGTTCCAAGCAAGAGACTATGTCTGCGTCTACAACAGAGGCTGAGTATATTGCCGCCTCGGAGGCAGCAAAGGAAGCTGTTTGGATGAGGAATTTCCTCATGGATCTTGGTGTGGTTCAGGGCTCGTCCAATCCGTTGGATGTGTAATGTGACAACAATGGTGCTATTGCACAAGCCAAGGAACCTAGACAACACCATAAGAACAAGCACATACTCATGCGGTACCACCTGATTCGCCAGTTCGTGGATCAGGGTGATATCAAGTTATGCAAGGTACACACGGATGCAAATATTGCGGATCCGTTGACAAAGCCGTTACCAAAGCCGAAGCATGAGGCGCACCTGAGAGCCATGGGCATTAGATGCTTAGACATGTGATGTCGGAAGATTGACTCTAGTGCAAGTGGGAGACTGTTGGGAATATGCCCTAGAGGCAATCATGTATGATGATATTTCCCATTGTATTCATAAAGATATTAGTCCTTGTATAAACATCTGATGTGTATCATTGAATATGTGATTCGGTTATGGAACTATGCATTCATGTTGTTTGTACTAAATATCCTTGGTCATTGAGGTTGTGCTGGACACACAACTTAGACCAATGTGAAAGTTGGCTTGATGACTCGGTTCCACTTGTCATGGGCATGGAGATGCTATTCCAACTTACACAGACTCGGCTAAAGAGTTTAGCGAGTCGGATTGACCCATATTGAGGTACAACGAACTAGCTGTCATTTGTATATCTCAATCAATGTAATCCTTAGACCTGAGGTTATTGCATAGTCCGAGTTGAGGATCACCGAATTAGGTTCTGTCAAACGCTGATCCGTAACTGGTCAGTTATAAAGGCAGAGTTCGGGTCGACTGAGAATCAAGCTGCGTGATGTGAATAACCAAGATGGGATTTTGCCCCTCCACTCGGAGAGATATTCTCTGGGCCCTCTCGTGAGATATGATTCAGAAAGCATGGCCATGCACGACTCGGTTAAGTGTTAACCGAGGTGATCGACTAAGAGTTAGTCGGGTGAATCACTTATCTCGGATCGAGAAGAGACTCGGACTATATAAGGGATGACATATATTCGCCTATAGTCTGACAAGGTATATCGTGAGGCAAAAGGGACTCGGACGTAAGTCGCATTGGAAAGGCAAGTCGTCATGACTCTTTGGTACTTGGGAGTCGGCACGTTCTGCTAGGAGCCGCTACCGACTGATCGATTGTGAGTCGGACTCCAATCGTGTCCAAGTAGCCATGAGCCTGCGGGGTCACACACTTAAGAGCGGGAGCAAGTTCGGATTGGATCTGAACATGTATTCTGGTTGGGTTGGACCTAAACCTGAAGGACTGAGTTAGTGAGTTGGACTCACGGTGACTAGTGTTATATGGGATTTAGTGAATGGGTCGCGCGAGCAGAGCCCACGTTCACTTCCTATATATAGTGGAGCACCTTAACCCAAAAAGGTTAATCGTTGTTCGGTTAGGTCATTCCATGTGTTGGAAACCCTAGCTCCACAGCAGTCCAGCCGTCGTTACGAACCTAGCAGTTCGCCGCCGGCGCTCCTCCTTGTACGTGTGGATACCAGCAGAGGTGCCGTGCGATCAGCACCAGGACGATCGGATCGTGAGGACTGCACTGCATCAACTGACGCGCTTCATCAGTAATCCGCAACTGCGCGTCTAGTGGTAAACCTCGTGGCCTTCTACCTCAGCTAGATCTTGGGATCACCACGTTAGAGGAAAAAGTTTTGTTTTATCTCTGCGTGGCCCAACAGTGGTATCAGAGCGATAGCTTCTGGTTTTAGGCTCGAGATCTCGCATATGTGATATGCGGTAGGATGTAGATGAGATCTATGTGCTGTTTGGTGGTCGATCTATGAGATAGATCGGTTTTGTACGAGGTTAATTGGATCAACTGTACTCGGGGAATGGTAGATCTGATTTCCGTGATCATACTGCTGAGGTCGTGGAACGACATACCCCTACCGGTCGGCTTCCGCCATCGGGGTAGACTGTGACACGTAAATCCAGAAGCGGTGATCGAAGATCAAAGAGTTTGATCGAATCGGAATGATGGTCGAAATCCATGTTCGGATCATAGATGAGATCTACGTTTTCGAAAAAATCGTCGGGCACTGCCCGCACCCGCCGGGACCGCCGGCTTCGCCCTGTCGTAGCGCCTTAGATGTCGTTGCGAGTTTGACAACACCGGTAGATATTGTATCTATGCATAACTTGTTTTTGCAGGAAGTTGTGAATGGTATGGTTCATGTGCATGTGATGTATGTGTGTAATCCATACGTGATCTGTGAATCACGGGTTTTTGTCAGCCGACTGGAGTCTAGGTGCTGTCATTTTATTGTATAACGACCTGCGTGTCGGATTCTCTATGTAATTTACTTTACTAAGCTAGTGTAGCTGTTTGGAGAACCCGGAAGGCATGCAAGGCGTTGTACATGTCGGCGACATGGAGTAAGAAGGCAAGTTACAAGATTTGGTACGGGTCGGATTACAGGCTTTGTGGAAATGGAGATCGCCATGAAGAGAGCCATACCATTTCACATTATAATTGCTCTATTTGTGTTATTGTTATGTCTCAGTTTTACCTCTATTAGATAGTCGGTAAAATTTAATCCCTCAAAGAAGGTCTAGTCGGTTTTCCCGCCAGTGTTTGCACCATCACAAGTCGGACATTTTTGGTAGTGGGCTCATAAAATTGAGGTGCTGCCAATTCTTTCCGACTAGGTGGGTTGAGTCGGACTCTTACTGCAGAAACACTCGGTAAGCTAGACGGGTCTATCACAACGGTTGTGGGACTCGGGGAAAAGTCGGATGGGAGCCGGGGCATGTGATGCCACCCGTCCAACAGGAGTCGCATGAGATGCGATTGATAAGGAGTTGTCTACCTAGATCACTTGGCGGCTAGCGGTGATGCTAAAGCTCACTAGCCGACTTGCTTATTTAGGATCCTGAATCACTAAGCAACCATCGGAGGGGTGTTGGTTCTAGTGGGAGCATAAAATGTTTAATATGCTTGCTCTTTTATGAATACATGTCTTAAGTGTTTTGCATATTTTCTGTTGTAGATCATGGCACCAAGTAGCAGTCACTCTCAGATATCCGGTTTTGCGTTGAGAACCATTCTTGAGAAAGATAAACTGAACGACACTAATTTTACCAACTGGTATCGAAATTTGAGAATTGTTCTCAAACAAGAAAAGAAGGACCATGTCCTAGACAACCCACTTCCAGATGAGCCGAATGAGAATGCGACTGTCGCAGCCACAAATGCCTACCGTCGGGCTAAGGATGAGTCCACGGATATTAGCTGTCTTATGCTTGCTCACATGGAACCAGACTTGCAAAAGCAGTTCGAGCATGTTGAGGCCTACGATATGATCGAAAGCCTCAAAAGTATGTTCCAGGCTCAGGCGAAGACTGAGAGATATCAAGTCTCTCAGGCTTTGCTGAGTTTCAAGCTTAAGGATGGTGATCCACTGAGTCCGCATGTGATCAAAATGGTTGGTTACGTGCAGTCTTTGGAGAGGCTTGGCTACCCCATTAGCGAAGAGTTCGCTACGGATATAATTTTCAACTCTCTTCCTAGTGCATATGGGAAGTTCATTTTGAACTACCACATGCATGGTATGGATAAGAAGTGTGGCATCCCGCAAAACCACTACTAGAAAATCGCGTTGTTTTTGTGCATTGCATCGTCATGTTCATGCATTGTTTGTCTGAAACTATTTTCGAAACGCCTAGTTTTGTTTCTAAATAGCCCCCGTCTTTATTTCAAATTAAAACATCGGTCTGTTCGGATCTTTTATTTGTCTAAAAACTATTTACAAAAGATTATTTTAAATTAAATAAAGATTTATAATATTTTTGGGAGGCAGCCGCTAGGCCCGAAAGCCCGGCCGGCCACCTCCAGTTAAAAATCCTGGCCACCTAAATCTATTCCTACCCAAACCTAGTCTACCCAACCCCCTCCACCTCACCCCGACCAACCATAGCTTGCCACATCATTTTTCCCTCCACCTCATCCTCAGCTTAGCCACCTCACCAATCTCACCACCCCTTCCCTCTCTCTCTCCCCTGTCCCCCGCAGCCACTCCCTCTCTTCAACCGACAATCTGGCCCCACCCCCAACACACACACCCAGCAGCCCCACACACCGCCCACACAGCACCCGGCCCCACTCCCTCTGGCCCACCACCCACCAACCCCGCTCCTCTCTCCTCGCAATCCCCTCGCCAACCATCCCTCCCGCACGCCCCACACCCACCCCGGAACCGCCCTGGCGCCTCCTCGCCGCCCTCCTCCTCGAGCAAGCCCTCTGTGCCGCCGCTCCTTCGCCTCGCGCAGGCCGCGTCGCCCCTGCGAGCCCCTCTCCCAACGCCCGGCCGCCGGGCCTCGCCACCGTCCCCGCCCCAGAGCCCGTCGCCACGCCTCAGGCCGCCGAGCTCCTCCCCGAGTGGACCCTGCCACCGCCTCCTCACCGGCGCCCAGACCGCCGCCCGCGGAGCTCGCTGCCGGCCGCGTCTCCCGTCCTCTGGCCCGCACCTCCGTCTCGCGGGCTCCCTCTCCTGCAGCCGACCTCCCGCTGTCACGCTTGTCTGCGCCGGCGCGCCCCAGCGCCGAGTTGGCCTCCTCCTTCCGCTTCGGCAAGGGCTGCATCAAGCTCGCCTCGCCCTCCCTGGCCTCTGCGAGCCGTCGCCCAGCTCCCGCCGCTGCCTCTGTGCTCGCCTCCGCCCGCCGGCGCCCCTCTCCGGCGTCCCCGTCTTCTGCCGCTGCCGGCCACCCCTACCTCTCCTTCGCGAGCCAGCGGCGCCCACCACCTCGCAGGCGTCCTGTCCCGCGGCGCCTTCCTCCGCCTGTGGCGCCGCCCATCCCGCCATCGGGCCCTCCTGCTTGCGAGCGCACCAGCGCCGAGCCCGTCGCTGCCCGTGAGCGAACCGGCTCCCCGTCGGCCTCTGTTTGTTGTCGTGCAGTTTTCCTTTAGTTGGATGCCTTGCCTTCGTTGGACCTGCAGGTGTACCTTTGGTATAAGATGCCAGGGAGGTTTTGTTCTACGGCCACACATCTATATTATTTTTTCATGCCATGTGTATCTCGCGGCATTGATCTGTGTCTCTGTATCGCTCCACGGAACGATGCGCTCCGTGTCAGAAGCCGAGGACCCGTGTGTCTCCAAGTTTCCCTCCAACAAGATCTCCACCAGTTTGATGCCGTGCCAAGGATGGCGACAAGATATCCTTAGCGGACCGAAGAACGATCCCGGAGCCCGATCCGAAGACCTAACCCGCGGAACGCCAAGATCTTCAATCGGATCCGAGGACACCGAGATCCCGGTGCGACAGGCACTTCTTCCCGGATCTGATGCCCGAGAACCCGGACGCTAAGGACGTCGACACGGATTCGCCAAGTACTTCCTCGCGGACGCCAAGTCCTTCGCCCCGAATGCCAAGACCGACTCGATGGCGTGGACCCGACAAGATCTTCGCAACGACAAGATCGGCACCGACCAGGGCGGACCCGATGCGCCCCGACGCCACACCAAGTCCTTCTTCCCGGAACGCCAAGCTCTTTATTGTATCCGACCTTCGAAGACCGATCCCGTCGAACCCTGAACCCTGAGACCCGACCCCGAACCCCGGAACCCCAAGATCTGCCGAACCCTAATGTGTGAACCTTTTCCCGAGCCCCTATTTTATAAATTCTATATATAAACTTGTTGCATTCAACCATACAGGTTGGGCATACATATTTGTTGTGATTTGGGGGCGTTATGCCGATTCACCTAAGTTAAATATGGAGTCTATATGCGGGATATCTTTGTCTTATTCCGGACTTCATTTAAATTGGTGTAGCGAACCGATGCCATGTTTTGTCCTGTTAAGACAACAATTAAATGGCGGGTATCTAAACAACTAGAACCATATATTTAATTGTCGGGACCCCCGGTTCCGCTTAATATGGCCTAATTGCACCGCATATTTACCATGCCATGCATCATCCATGCATCATGCCCGATCTTTTGCCGTAGTATTAAATAGTGCATCTGGTGTTTCTGCTAGTGTTTTGCTTCTTCGCGGATAAGGCCGTTGAGTTGATGTGAGCTTCGCCCCGATCTTCGGATGAACCTTCAACAATGTTTTTCAGGCGAGCATCTCCCCCTTTCTACCTATCTTACTTTTATAGTATTTATTCCCTCCTGTTGATCTATTGCTATCTGTGTTGCGATGCTCTAGTTTTCGTACCCGTGAAATCCCTTGCAGCCGTATATTGCCTTGGACACCTCCTATTACCTGTTGTTTGGTAGATAGTTTGACCTGTGCGTCGTAGTCGCTTGCTCAAGTGCTGTTGCGTGTCGACAAGTACCACAGTTGTTGGAGTATTGCCGCATGTTTATTGTTGGAGATGATCACAACTTTAATTACTGTTTAACAACTCAAATTGAAGTAAGTAAGTAGAGGCACAGGTGGGCAATAGATGTTATTTGGTTGTTAACCGTCCACTTGTGTCCCGTAGGACCCCGAGTACTTGATACCTGTTCCTTGAATATTCGCGCTATCCACATCCGGGAGGATTATGGGACCCCCCTGAGCCAGAGCTTGATTCATTCTTATTTCTTGGGGCCACAAACTAGTTTGAGGATTTATTTACTATCATGTACTTATGCCATGCTTTACTGTTTTATTTACGATTGTGCGAGGAGCACCTGTACTGTTTAGGATCGTGACCCGTTTTCGCGGTATCGACAAGCCCAGTTTTGGGTTCCCAGTCGTTTACAGCCGGCCCCACAAACCTTGAGTCCGTCTCGAAGTCAGCTAACTTCGTTGCGGGTATACTTAATGGGGTGGCCCCCTGAAATATTTCTGAATCTTGTGATTGCTTTGTCGTGAAGGCCTCGTTGGGTTTTGATTTGGTTTTTCCGAGGTTGATCGAGTGTGTGTTGTTATTTGTGCACCCCTGCAGGGTAAAACTTTCTGAAAGCCGTGTTCGCAGTTATGGACGACTTGGAGCACAGTATCTCGATCATAGACAACTATAACTAAAGTAGTGCTATAAATTTGACTTTATAATGACTAGTAATCAGCTTCACTATAATGGAATGGCTAAATAAAACTGCCAACAATTGCTTGTTTGGGTGACGCTTGCTACAATTGTATCTGACTAGTAAGTATTGCAACTATAACGGAATGGCTAAATAAAAGTACCAACAACTGCTGGGTTTTGGGATATCTCATGCTAATTGTATCTGACTAGTAAGTGTTGCAACTACAACGGAATGGTTAACTAAAACTGCCCAATGCTTATTATATCAGGATGACTATCTATACCTGACTAGTAATTTCTGCAACGATAACTGTATAAATAAAACTGCCAACTGCGTGAGTTCCTCGGTTGACTTCCTCGTCTGGTCTCGAGGGGGAAATACCAGGATGGGTATGCTTGGTGATAGTATCAGGTTGGTTCCGAATAGGTCTTTATTATCTCTCTCTGATAGCCGACCGTTGTATCGAGTCTCTATAGGTTGTTTAGTGCATGCTGCCGCTGCCGCTTCAGTCCACCATACCTATGTAGGCGAGGACCGCCGAATTCTAGCCTCGCCGTGTACTGGCCTCAGTACTGACCGCTCTCTCTTTTTCCTTTGCCCTTCGTCGGCACCCCTTTTGTTTAAGCCGGTTTTGAGATCGACGTCGTTAGCAGGGTTACCCTTCCGGCTTGGCCTGGGCAGGGTTATGGACGCCATTGGTTATTCTTCAGGGCTCTTAGCCCCATTTGCATCTTGTCCGTAGCTGGACGCTCTATCGTTTTCAAGGTGATTTGGATCTTTGTTCTGTATATCTGTATTCTTGACTCATGGAGTCGTGTTGTATATATATCTGTTCTGTGGGTCCCATCGAGGACTGTTGTGTAATGTTATTACTTCGTTTTCCACACGCACGCAAGTGCCTGGTGGGCACCTTTGAATCGTTTCTATGCGGGTTTGGTGGGAAGCGCTGAAACTCGCATAGGGCCGATTCTGAGGGTGTTACAAGAAGCTCACTGAATTGCATGGGATGCTCAAGCAGGCAGAGGAGGATCTCAAGAAGGGCACCAGTCAAGTGTTGATGGTGCAGAATAAGGCTAAGTTCAAGAAGAGTTCTTGGACTAAGAAGAAGGCTAAGTCAGGAGGAAAGCAGGCTCAGGACCCGGTCCCAAGCGCTTCCTCAGGGACTAAACCATCTCCTTCAGCCGGATCCACTTGCTTCTACTGCAAGGCGGATGGCCACTGGAAGAGGAACTGCAGCAAGTACTTGGCCGACAAAGCCAAGAGTGGAGGTATGACTTCCGACTCAGGTACACTTGTTTGCAATGTTATAGACATATATCTTGCTGATGCACCTAATAGTTCTTTGGTATATGATACCGGATCAGTTATTCACATCTGCAACTCGTTGCAGGGACTGGTAAGAACTAGGAGCATAGCAAGAGGCGAGGTTGATATTCGAGTCGGCAATAAAGCAAGAGTTGCTGCGTTGGAAGTCGGCATGATGCAACTTCATTTACCTTCTGGATTCATTATGGAACTGAATAATTGTTATTATGTTCCAGTGCTCAGTCGAAACATTATTTCTGCTTCATGTTTGATGAGGCAAGTCTATGAGTCGAATATCAAGAATAATGGTTGTTCTTTGTATTTGAATGATATGTTTCACGGCTTTGCACCCGTCCAGGACGGGTTATTTATTTTGAATCTTGATGGTGAGTCGGTTTATAACATAAATGTTAAAAGGTTGAAACCAAATGATCTGAATATGACTTACTTTTGGCACTGTCGGCTTGGTCATATAAGTTGGAAACGCATGAAGAAGCTCCATGATGATGGACTCCTAACTTCGTTCGACTTGGAGTCGTTCGAGACATGCGAATCTTGCCTACTCGGCAAAATGACCAAGACACCTTTTGCAAAGAGTTGCGAAAGGGCGTCCGACTTGTTGGGACTAGTACATAGTGATGTATGTGGACCAATGAGCACGATAGCCAGGGGTGGTTATGAGTACTTCATTACCTTCACTGATGATTTGAGTAGGTATGGATATATCTACTTGATGAAACATAAGTCGGAAGCCTTTAAAAGTTCAAAGAATTCCAGAATGAAGCACAGAATCAACTTGGCAAGAAAATAAAGTTTCTTCGGTCGGACCGAGGAGGCGAGTACATGAGCCATGAGTTTGATGACCATCTGAAAAGTTGTGGAATAGTTCCTCAAGTTACTCCGCCAGGAAATCCACAAAGGAATGGTGTTTTGGAAAGGCGGAATCGGACCTTGTTGGACATGGTACGATCAATGATGAGTCGGACATATCTGCCTTTATCATTTTGGGGTTATTGTCTAGAAACAGCGGCGTTCACACTAAACAGAGTACCATCAAAATCGGTAGAGAAGACACCGCATGAGATGTGGACAGGCAAAAAGCCAAGTTTGTCTTTTCTTAAGATTTGGGGTTGTGAAGCTTTTGTCAAGCGACTCCAGTCGAACAATCTTACAGACAAGTCGGATAAGTGTATTTTCGTGGGGTATCCGAGGGAAACCTTGGGTTACTACTTCTACAACCGAGAAGAGGGCAAAGTGTTTGTCACTCGGAACGGTGTCTTCCTTGAGAAAGAGTTTCTCAGTCGGGGAGTAAGTGGGAGCACGGTGCAGCTCGAAGAAATTCGAGAGGAACCGGCTAGTAGCGAGTCGACAAAAACCTTGGAGGTTGAGCCGGTCGTGGCAGCTGAGCCGGCAGCAGCACCTGTACTACGAAGATCGGCAAGATTACGAAATGTTCGTGATGTGTTACTGTTAGACAGTGATGAGCCGGCAAATTATTCGGAAGCGATGGTGGGATCTGATTCCGAGTCATGGCTTGGAGCCATGAGATCCGAGTTAAAGTCCATGGATGAAAATCAAGTTTGGAACTTGGTTAATCTGCCAGACGGTGCAAGACCCGTCGAGTGCAAATGGGTCTTTAAGAAGAAAACTGATATGGATGGAAATGTTTCAATCTATAAAGCACGCCTTTTCGCGAAGGGGTTCCGACAAGTTCAAGGAGTTGATTACGACGAGACTTTCTCGCCCGTAGCGATGCTTAAATCAGTTCGGAACATGTTAGCTATAGCGGCCTATTTCGACTATGCGATATGGCAGATGGATGTCAAAACGCCTTTCCTTAACGGAAATTTAACCGAGGACGTGTATATGATACAACCCGAGGGTTTTTTCGATCCGGCTAATGCTGACAAGGTGTGCAAACTTCAGAAATCCATTTATGGGTTGAAGCAAGCATCTCGAAGTTGGAATATTCGCTTTGATGAGGTAGTCAAATCGTTTGGCTTCATCAAGATTGATCATGATTCTTGTTTGTACAAGAAGTTTAGTGGGAACAAAGTAAATTTTCTAATCTTATATGTGGATGACATATTACTGATTGGAAATGATGTCCAGATGTTGCAAGAAACCAAGGAATCATTGGAAAGGAGTTTCTCAATGAAAGACTTGGGTGAGGCAACATACATCCTCGGAATCCGGATCTATAGAGATAGATCAAGGAGGCTCATTGGATTGAGTCAGAGTACTTATTTGGACAAAGTGTTGAAGAAGTTCAACATGGAATCGTCTAAGAAGGGGTTCTTACCGATGTCCCATGGTGTAAAACTTAGCAAGACTCAGTGTCCTTCGACAACTGATGAGCGAAGTCGACTGAGTGCGATTCCATATGCTTCTGCAGTCGGATCCATCATGTATGCCATGATTTGTACTAGGCCGGATGTTTCCTATGCTCTAAGTATTGTGAGAAGAGACCAGGCTGATCCTGGAGAGATCCACTGGACAGCAGCTAAAAATATCCTGAAGTACTTGAGAAGGACTAAGGATATGTTCTTGGTTTATGGTGGTGAAGATGAACTGAGTGTAAAGGGTTACACGGATGCGAGTTATCTTACCGACTCTGATGATTCTCGTTCACAATCCGGATACGTGTTTATTATAAACGGAGGTGTTGTGAGCTAGAAGAGTTCCAAGCAAGAGACTATGTCTGCGTCTACAACAGAGGCTGAGTATATTGCCGCCTCGGAGGCAGCAAAGGAAGCTATTTGGATGAGGAATTTCCTCATGGATCTTGGTGTGGTTTAGGGCTCGTCCAATCCGTTGGATGTGTAATGTGACAACAATGGTGCTATTGCACAAGCCAAGGAACCTAGACAACACCATAAGAACAAGCACATACTCATGCGGTACCACCTGATTCGCCAGTTCGTGGATCAGGGTGATATCAAGTTATGCAAGGTACACACGGATGCAAATATTGCGGATCCGTTGACAAAGCCGTTACCAAAGCCGAAGCATGAGGCGCACCTGAGAGCCATGGGCATTAGATGCTTAGACATGTGATGTCGGAAGATTGACTCTAGTGCAAGTGGGAGACTGTTGGGAATATGCCCTAGAGGCAATCATGTATGATGATATTTCCCATTGTATTCATAAAGATATTAGTCCTTGTATAAACATCTGATGTGTATCATTGAATATGTGATTCGGTTATGGAACTATGCATTCATGTTGTTTGTACTAAATATCCTTGGTCATTGAGGTTGTGCTGGACACACAACTTAGACCAATGTGAAAGTTGGCTTGATGACTCGGTTCCACTTGTCATGGGCATGGAGATGCTATTCCAACTTACACAGACTCGGCTAAAGAGTTTAGCGAGTCGGATTGACCCATATTGAGGTACAACGAACTAGCTGTCATTTGTATATCTCAATCAATGTAATCCTTAGACCTGAGGTTATTGCATAGTCCGAGTTGAGGATCACCGACTTAGGTTCTGTCAAACGCTGATCCGTAACTGGTCAGTTATAAAGGCAGAGTTCGGGTCGACTGAGAATCAAGCTGCGTGATGTGAATAACCAAGATGGGATTTTGCCCCTCCACTCGGAGAGATATTCTCTGGGCCCTCTCGTGAGATATGATTCGGAAAGCATGGCCATGCACGACTCGGTTAAGTGTTAACCGAGGCGATCGACTAAGAGTTAGTCGGGTGAATCACTTATCTCGGATCGAGAAGAGACTCAGACTATATAAGGGATGACATATATTCGCCTATAGTCTGACAAGGTATATCGTGAGGCAAAAGGGACTCGGACGTAAGTCGCATTGGAAAGGCAAGTCGTCATGACTCTTTGGTACTTGGGAGTCGGCACGTTCTGCTAGGAGCCGCTACCGACTGATCGATTGTGAGTCGGACTCCAATCGTGTCCAAGTAGCCATGAGCCTGCGGGGTCGCACACTTAAGAGCGGGAGCAAGTTCGGATTGGATCTGAACATGTATTCTGGTTGGGTTGGACCTAAACCTGAAGGACTGAGTTAGTGAGTTGGACTCACGGTGACTAGTGTTATATGGGCTTTAGTGAATGGGTCGCGCGAGCAGAGCCCACTTTCACTCCCTATATATAGTGGAGCACCTTAACCCAAAAAGGTTAATCGTTGTTCGGTTAGGTCATTCCATGTGTTGGAAACCCTAGCTCCACAGCAGTCCAGCCATCGTTACGAACCTAGCAGTTCGCCGCCGGCACTCCTCCTTGTACGTGTGGATACCAGCAGAGGTGTCGTGCGATCAGCACCAGGACGATCGGATCGTGAGGACTGCATTGCATCAACTGACGCGCTTCATCAGTAATCCGCAACTGCGCGTCTAGTGGTAAACCTCGTGGCCTTCTACCTCAGCTAGATCTTGGGATCACCATGTTAGAGGAAAAGGTTTTGTTTTATCTCTGCGTGGCCCAACAGCTTACCTAGATGGAATCCATGCGTTAGATCCCTGCGATTCCACCCAATCTTCTCCTTGCTCGACGCAGATGGACGGTGCACCAGCCGACGTTGCATACTGTTCTGTGAAAGGGGTAGATCTAGCGGGGGCAGGAGCGGAGACGAAGGTGGAGTAGGCTCCGCGGCTAGGGGGAGGGGGCGACTCTAGGGCCGAGGACGACATATGGTAGGAGGGCACGACAGCGAGGCAGCGAAGGGGAGGTGTGGGAGCTGTTCTAGGCTCGGGGGAAAGCGAATGCTTTGGATGAGCGATAATGGCCGGTCTGACATGTCTCCATGCGGCCCCACCCTTCACCACGTATGCAAGACCCGTCCCAACTCGGCCCCACCCTTCACCACGTATGCAGGACCCGACCCACACACGGCCCCACCGGTCAGACATGTAACTGTCGAGGCCTTGTAACGTAACGCTCAACGTCCGAACCGCCCCAACGCGGTCCTACCAGTCAACATGTAACGGTTAAGCCTTTGACCTGACGGCATTCCTCCGTCCGAGCGCCTGCGAGCGCCTGCGAGAGTTTCTTAACATGGCAAGGGGAAAAGTGAGGAAAAGTTAAGCGGCTAAAAAAAACTGGGTACAACTAACAAATCAGGGACACGAAAATAGAAATCCCTAAGAAGAAAGGGGGACTTTTTGGTGCGGTGAAGGAATCTGATTGTATTCTGAGCATAGAACAAAATTTTCCTGGATACACCGATTTTTTATGAACGCTGTTTGGCACTGAGCCACCATCTGGTCAAGTTTTGGGGCAAGACATCGAGCAAGCACTTTGGTGAACAATTTGATTAGGATGTGTATAAGAGAGATTGGCCTGTCGTCTTGTAGGGCATTGGCTCCGCCCTTCTCCGGAATAAGGACAATGGGCGATGAATTAATTTCCCCGACCCCTCTAGCATCCATGTGATATAGCTGATGAAAGGCAGGACCAGCCCTGAGGGTGGTCTGGAGGGGCGGCCGCCTCGGGCCCCGGAAGCCAAGGGGGCCCCAGCTAGGTCTGCAGCAAGAGAGCAGCATTGGTGGCTCCATTAAAACAGTTTTGACATGTCGTGCGATTTCAGCCAAAGGAAGGACGAAGCGTAACATACGCTGCTCCCTAGTGGGCTGAGCGTTGGGCCCATTTTTCCTTTATTAGCTTCGAATGTTTTCTCCTTTGCCTTTGAGAGGCCTATTTCTCCCTTGTTTGGCTACAAGAGATTTAAGTGCCGGTGGGTTAGACCATGGTCAGATCGATCCATGTATAAGCAGCACACAATCACCTTCTCAAAAAGAAAAGAAAAAGCAGCCCACACGACTAACACATTTTCTCGTCTTATTTCTCTATGCGTGAAAATACATTGATCTACACATGCTCTAATTTTTGTTTTTGATCTGCACATTGTCTTTTTTATGTAGGTCATAGAAAAAAATTGAGGGGAGATAAAAATATAATTCAATATAATTTTTACTTATATATTAGACATCTTAACCAAAAAAAAATCATACAGTCGCTAGTGAGTTTGCTTCTAACTATGTTAAGAAAAATAACACAATATGAATAGATTGTTAGATATAAATTATGTTTTTTGTATGCACTTTGAATGGCTTAACATATTATACATATGTTTTATTAAATGTTATTTTTATATTGTATAGAGGGGCCCATTTCCAAATTTCGCCCTGGGCCCTCGAGAACTCAGGACCGGGCCTGATGAAAGGCTGCATGTATATCGGACTTTATAATGTCCCAGCAAGCTTTGTAGAAACCTCCTGAGAAACTGCCGGGGTCCTGGGGCTTTGTCAACCGGCAAATCGTCTAGCGCAAGTTTAATCTTCTCAAAGACAGAATGGATTTTCCATGTCTGCAAGTTCAAAACTCTGCGTGCCCAATTCATCCCAGCGAAATCTGGAGTTGGCAGGCGAGGCGGTGCAGCCCATGATCTGCTCGAAGTGATCGTGAGCCAATGCTACCATATCTTCGTGCGCCGTAACGATGCCCTCTTGTGATTGTAAGGAGTGAATAACACTTTTTACGGTGCCGGGAACTCGCCTTTCTGTGAAAGAAACGGGTGTTTGCATCCCCAGACTGCGCTGCCTGCATTTGATTTTGAGCAGCACCGATAACCCCAGCGTTCTGGATTTAAGGTCTGTACCGTACAGACTGTACGCAGCTTAGCCTCATCGGGAGACAGGGGCCTGTGGTCTTGTGCTGTTTCTAGCTGCAAAATAATCTCATTCGCCATCTGTAACTGTTTCTGAATGTCTCCAACATGGTCCTTGTTCCACACTTTCTTTTTTGAGAATTACTTGCTGCGATTTTATTCAAACCTCCGACGGGTCCAAACCCAAAAGATTTACAATGTTGGCTGGTGGCACACCAAACCAGAACCTAGAAAACTTATTATCGCAGCTACCTTTGGCTATCAAATGAGCAGCTTCATTGGCAGTCCGTCGCACCATCCAAACCTTGAATTCTTCAAAACTCCTGAGAATGGATCTGACCTTCTTCACGAGATGGCCGTGCACCGAGCGATCCTCATCCTCCGTTGATAGCTTCAAGCCTACTCCCTGGTTGTCCGTCTCCAGAATTAGCTTCTTTACATGAACTTCTCTGGCTAGCAATGTTGGAGATATGCCCTAGAGGCAATAATAAATATAATTATTATTATATCTTTGTGTTTATGATAAATGTCTACATTCATGCTATAACAGTATTAACCAGAAAACATTAATACTTGTGTGATTTGTAAACTAAATTAGAGTCCCAAGTAAAGCCTCTTCATAATACTAGCTTGTTGGTTAATAGATGATTGTGGTTTCCCTATCATGAATATTGAGATGTTATTAACAACAAGATCATATCATTAGGAGAATGGTATGATGGACATACTCCTATAGATAAGCGTAGCATAAAGATCAAGTCATTTTAATAGTTCAATTGCTATATGCTTTCTGATACATAGTAACCTAATTCCTTCGACCATGAGATCATGCTTATCACCATCACCGGAAGGATGCTTTGATGACATCAAACACCACACCGTAACTAGGTGGCTATAAAGGTGGCATTGAGTGTTCGGAAAGTATGGGTTGAGACACATGAATCAAGAGTGGGATTTGTCCATCCATATGACAGATAGATATAATCTGGGCCCTCTCGGTGGGATGTCATCCAGTTAGCTTGCAAGCATGTGACTGGCTCACAAGGGATCACATAACACGGGAACGAGAAAAAAGTACTTATCGATAACGAGGTTGAACTAGGTATGCCGAGATACCGATGATCAAAACCTCGGATAAGTAAACTATCGTGAGACAAAGGGAAATTAGTATCGTATGTAAGTGGTTCATTCAATCGCAAAGTAATCGTAGAAATATGTGGGAGGCATATGAATTTCCAGATTCCTCTATTGATTATTGTTCGGAGAAGTGTCTCGATCATGTCCGCATAATTCACGAACCGTAGGAAGACACACTTAAGGATTCGATGTTGTTGAGTAGTTATGGAATGATGAGTAAGAGACCGCATGTTGTTCGGAGTGTCGGATGGGATCTGGGATATCACGAGGAGATCCGGAATGGTCCGGAGAATAAGATTCATATAAGGAAAGTCCTGTTTCGGAGTTGGGGAATGATTCCGGTGTTTTCATCGGGAATGTTCTAGAAGGGTCCGGAAGGTCCGGCACTCCGGAGGGGTAGGGTACATGAATGTGTCATAACAATATGGAATGATTGCTAGGTATCATGGCTGAGCAAAATAATGGGATAAATCAAATCCTAGTTTGAAAAGTCAAACGCCAATTTGAAAAGTCAAGCGGCAGTTTTGCTTGGTGGAGGGAGAGTAGGAAACCTACTTGGGTAGGAGTTCCTCTCCCTCCACCCGCCGGCCAAGGAGGCCGACTTGGGGGAGGACTCCCTCCCCTTGGTCGGCGCCCTCCCACCTATAAAATAAGGGGCAGGGGTGCCCCCTCTAGCCCACACCTCTCTCCACCAAAACCCTAGCCCTAGCCGCCAGCAACCACAAGTCGCCGCCACCTTAGGGTTTTGCCCTAGCCGCCGACTTGGGGCTCTCCCCAAGCCCTAGCCGTCGGCCTAGCCCTCTCTCCTTGGTGCCTCTAAACCCTAGATCGCCAAGGCCTCTCTCATAGTCCACCATACTCGCTCTGGCTTAAGGCGAAGCCCTGCGAGATCTCCCCTCTACTTCCGGTACCACGCCGTCATGCTGCCGGAATCGCGAGGAGAGTGCTACAACCTCCGCTTCCTACTGGAACAAGGGAGAGGAAGGTCTTCATCGAGTACCGAACGTGTGACCGACTGCGGAAGCGCTGCCGGAACGCAGTGCCGGAAGGATCGTCTACACGATCTTGAGATCGACAAGAGTACGACTACATCACCCACGAGAATCCGCTCTCGTTAACCGCTTTGGAATCTTCGAGGGCGAGTTCCACTATCGACTTGTTGCTACAATCTAGTAGATAGATCTTGGCTTGTTTGTTTGCATGCGGTAGAATTTTTTTGTTTTCCATGCTACGAACCCCTACAGTGGTATCAGAGCCGTGTCTATATGTAGATCTGTTGCACAAGTAGAACACAATGGTCATTGTGGGCGGTGGTGCTTTTATTATCAATTGCTTCTTGTGTACTTTGCATCTTGCGGTATGATGGGATGAAGCGGCCCGGGCTAACCTTACATGACATCGTTCATGAGACTTGATCCACGCTCAACATGCAACTTGTATTGCATAAGTGGCTTTGCGGGTGTCTGTCTCTCCCATTATAGTATAGATCCAATTTACAACGGGTACTTGATAGTTCAAGCATCAACGTTGTGGTTCTTGTTCGTAAGTTAGAGCGACACTTACTGAAAGCCCCAAACCACGTAAAATATGCAAAGAAAATTAGAGGCGTCTAACTTTGTTTTGCAGGGGTGTGCTGTGATGTGATATGGCCATGATTGTGATTATATTTGATGTATGCAATGTTCCTTATTGTAAGTTGGCAACCAGCAAGAGCCATATGGTTGTCTTTAAATTCTGTTAAGACCCGCGTGTCTATTCAAAGTAGTTGTAATAGTTGAAGCTGGTGGACGACAACCATGGAGCGGCGTCATTGACCTTGATGCAATGCCGGTGATGATGGAGATCATGTTCGTGCTTGAAGATGGAGATCGGAAGCACAAAGAAGAAAGGCCATATCATATCACATATTATGAATTGCATGTGATGTTAATCCTTTATGCATCTTGTATTGCTTAGTTAACGCCGGTAGAATTATAAGATGATCCCTAAAGCACACAAATTTCAAGTTTTAAAGTGTTCATCCTTAGCAAGCACCGTTGCTAAAGCTTGTTGTTTCGAAGCACCACGTGATGATCGGGTGTGTTAGATTCTGCGAGTGTATACGACATGGGCAAGCCAGATTTGCTCATGCGGAAGCTAAGGTTTGATCTTGACGAGCCTAGCATGTACAGACATGGTCTCGGAACACGGATCACCGAAAGTTAAAGCATGAGTCATATAGTAGATATGATGAACATGTTGATTGTTCGCCATTGAAGCTACATGAACTCTCGTGATGATCGGTTTTGATGTGGTGGATTTGGTTTGTGTGATCACTAAAACAATGTGAGGGATATTGTTTTGAGTGGGAGTTCACCTAGATTAATTTAACTATTAATTAGAAATCAATTTGTCATAAACTTAGTCTAAACTATTGCAAATATGTTGTAGATCAATGGCGGCCCCTACCATCAATTTTAATGCGTTCCTGGAGAAAGAAAAGTTGAAAAACAATGGAAGCAACTTCGCGGATTGGTTCCGCAATTTGAGTATTGTCCTCAATGCTGGTAATTTGACCTATGTGCTGGATGCACCGCTGGGTGACCCGCCTGCAGCTGATGCTACCGATGAGGTAAAGAATGTTTTCCTCGCTCGGAAGAATCAGTACTCCACAGTTCATGGTGCTATCTTGTATGGTTTGGAATCGGAGCTTCAGAAAAGGTTTGAGAACCATGACCCACATGATATTGTCCATGAACTCAAAATGATATTTGACGCTCACGCGGCAGTTGAGAGTTATGAGGCTTCTGAAAAGTTCTTTAACTGCAAGATGGAAGAGGGCAGCTCCGTTAGTGAGCATGTGCTTAAGATGTCTGGGCACACAAACAAACTCCAAAGTTTGGTTATAGTGATTCCTAATTCTTTGGGGATACACCGTGTCCTCCAATCACTACCACCAAGTTACAAGAACTTTGTGATGAACTAGAATATGCAAAACATGGACAAGACGTTGCTAGAACTCTTCTCCATGTTGAAATCTGCAGAAGTGGAGATCAAGAAAGAGCACCAAGTGTTGTTGATCAATAAGACCACCAAATTCAAGAAAGGCAAGTCTAAGCAAAAGGGAAACTTCAAGAAGGGCGGTAAGAAAGTTGCCGCACCGGCGAAGAAGACCAGGGCTAGACCTAAGCCTGATACTGAGTGCTTTTACTTCAAGCAAGAGGGTCACTGGAAGCGGAATTACCCAAAGTACTTGGCGGATTTGAAGAACGGCAACATCAAGAAGAAAGGTATATCCGATATACATGTTATTGATGTGTATCTCACTAGTACTCGTAGTAGTGCCTGGGTATTTGATACTGGTTCGGTTGCTCATATTTGTAACTCGAAACAGGTGCTGCAGAATAAACGGAAGCTAGCGAAGAACGAGGTGATGATGCGCGTTGGAAATGGATCAAAGGTTGATGTGATCACGGTCGGCATGCTACCTCTTCATCTACCATCGGGATTAGTTTTATACTTAAATAATTGTTATTTGGTGCCTGCGTTGAGCATGAACATTATATCAGGATCTTGTTTATTGCGAGACGGTTACTTGTTTAAATCCGAGAATAATGGTTGTTCGATTTATATGAGTAATATGTTTTATGCACATGCAACCTTTGATAGATGGTCTATTCTTATTGAATCTCGATTGTAGTAATACACACATAAATAACATTGAGGCTAAACGTTTGAAATTGAGTGATAACTCGACCTATATGTGGCACTGTCGTCTTGGTCATATCGAAGTGAAGCGTATGAAGAAACTTCATTCCGATGGACTTCTTGAATCACTTGATTTCGAATCACTTGAAAGATGCGAAGCATGTCTGATGGGTAAAATGACTAAGACTCCATTTTCTGGTATGATGGAGCGAGCTACGGACTTGTTGAAAATCATACATACCGATGTGTGTGGTCCAATGAGTGTAGCATCGCGCGGTGGTTATCGTTATGTGTAACACCCTCAGAATCGGCCCTATGCAAGTTTTAGCGGAACCCGCCAAACCCGCATAGAAACGATTCGAAGGTGCCCACCAGGCACTTGCGTGCGGGTGGAAATCAAAGTAATAACATTACACAACAGTCCTCGATGGGACCCACAGAACAGATATATATACAGCAGCGACTCAATGAGTCAAGAATACAGATATAATATACAAAGATCCAAATCACCTTGAAAACGATAGAGCGTCCAACTACGGACAAGATGCAAATGGGGCTAAGAGCCCTGAAGAATAACCAATGGCATCCATAACCCTGCCCAGGCCAAGCCGGAAGGGTAACCCTGCTAACGACGTCGATCTCAAAACCTGCTTAAACAAAAGGGGTGCCGACAAAGGGCAAAGGAAAAAGAGGAGCGTCAGTACTGAGGCCAGTACACGGCGAGACTAGAATTCGGCGGTCCTCGCCTACAAAGGGATGGTGGACTGAAGCGGCAGCGGCAGCGGCAGCATGCACTAAACAACCTATAGAGACTCGATACAACTGGCGTCTGTCAGAGAGGGGTAAGAAAGACCTATTCGGATCCAACCTGATACTACCATCAAACAAAACCCATCCTGGCGTTTCCCCCTCGAGACCAAACGAGGAAGTCAGCCGAGGAACTCACACGGTTGGCAGTTTTATTTATTCAGTTATCGTTGCAGCAATTACTAGTCAGGTTTAGATAGTCATCCTGATAAATTAAACAGTGGGCACTTTTAATTAACCATTCCGTTATAGTGGCAACACTTACTAGTCAGGTACAATGAGCATGAGATAACCCAAAACCCAGCAGTTGTTGGTACTTTTATTTAGCCATTCCGTTGTAGTGAAGCTGATTACTAATCATATCGGATACGAGTCAATTTAAAACAGTAAACTTTAGTTATAGTTGTCTATGATCAAGCACTGTGCTCCAAGTCGTCCATAACCGCGGACACGGCTTCTCGAAAAGATTTAACCCTGCAGGGGTGCACCAAAGTATCCACACGCACCTCGACCCTTTTTGCCAGATCAGTTAACATACACCCATCGGTATGTCGGCCGGGCCTAAGTCATGACGTTTCCCATACCCAAAGCAAGCACGGGGGGCCACCCCACTAAGTACACCCGCAACGAAGTCGGCCGGTCTTCGAGACGGACTCAGGGTTTGCGACAATGGCTGTAAACGACAGCAAATCCCCAAACGGGGACTGTCGATACCGCGAAAACATTCCGCTTCCAAAACAGTACAGCGTGCTCCTCACACAATCGTAAATAAAGCAGTAAAGCATGGCATAAGTACAGGATAGTAATAAAGCCCCAAACTACTTGTGGCCCCCAGTACAATACTTTGAAATCAGGTACTAAATCGATGGGGGGCCCATATCTCCCCACATGTGGTTAGCGCGCTCGATCTCGGAACAGGTGTCAAGAACTCGGGGTCCTACGGGACACAAGTGGGCGGTCGGAAACCAAATCTTACCTATCACCCACCGATGCCTCTGCTTAATTCAATTTTAGTTATTAAACAGGAATTAAAGTGAACGATAAGTAAAGCCATGATCATCTCCAACCTCAACATGCGGCAATTCTCCAACAACTGTGGTACTTGTCGACACGCAACAACACTTGAGCAAGCGACTACGACGCGCGGGTCCAACTAGCCACCAAACAACAGGTAATAGGATGTGTCCAAGGCTATATATGGCTGCAAGGGATATCTCGGGTACGAAAACTAGAGCAACGCAACACAGATAGCAATAGATCAACAGGAGGGAAATAAATACTATAAAGTAAGATAGGTAGAAAGGGGGAGATGCTCGCCTGAAAACATTGTCGAAGGTTCAACCGAAGATCGAGGCGAAGCTCACAACAACTCAACGGCCTTATCCGCGAAGAAGCAAAACACTAGAAGAAACACCGGATGCAATATTTAATACAACGGCAGAAGATCGGCATGATGCATGTATGATGGAGGACATGGCAAAGGTGTGATGCAATTAGGTCATATTAAGCGGAACCGGGGTCCCGACAGTTAGGTAACGGTTCAAGTTATTTAGATACCCCGCAATTTAAATGTTGTTTAACAAGGCAGGATACATCACCGGTTCGCTACTCAAATTTAAATGAGGCCAATATGAGACCAGATTTGCCCGCATATGGGCCCCATATTTAATTATTAGGTGAATCGGCATAAGGCCCCCAAACCACACAAATATGCATGCAAGATGAATGATTAAAGTGCAACAGGTTTTATATTTAGCATTTATAAAATAGGGCTCGGAAAAAAGGGGTCACACATTTAGGGTTCGGCGGATCTTGGGTTCCGGGGTTCGGGGTTGGTCTCGGGGTCCAGGGTTCGACGGATCGGTCTCGACGGGATCGTTCCCAGATAGCGGGGGTAGTTCTTGTCGCATCTGCGGCCTTCGGGTACGGGATCGGTCTCCGGGTTCGGGGTCTCGACGTTCCATGAAGAAGTACTTGGCCTGGCGTCGGGGCAACGGTCTCGGTCCGGTTGCTGTCGTTCTTGTCGTCGTGAAGACCTTGTCGGGTCCGCGGTTCGGGTCGGACTTGGCATCCGGGAGGACGAACTTGGCGTACCGCGTCGATGTCCGTACCGTCCGTGTTCTCGAGCATCGCCTCCGAGGAATACTTGTCGCGCATGTGGTCTTCGGGTCCGGGTAGAAGAGCTCGTCGTCCGGGGGTTCTCTGGGCCCGCGACCTGCGGTAGCTGGTCTTGGCGTTCGAGGGAAGTACTTGACGCTCGGCGTCCTTTGGTATCCATGTCGACGGTCTTGTGGATCGAGTAGAAGATCTTGGCGTGCCATGAAAACTTCGGGTCTCGGCAGAAAAGATGGCGGCTTCGCGACACTCTTGTCGAGGTGGGGTGGAATCCTCGTTGTTGGCCTTGGGGTTCTCCGTGTGGTCGATACCGGGACGGAGAGCTTTGAGGAGCGTCCTGGTGTTTACCACAACACACGAATACACGCACAAACAACTTTAGCTTCTGAACCCGGCCACACGGACACAGACGGAACTTATGTGCAAGGATTTAATCAACACCGAGAGTGATAGAAGTAACATGTATCCTCTACCACCTCACGGCACTGTTGGCAAGCAGCAAAGTCCACGCTGGGTCACAAACGGGCAGAGGCATCAGCTGCAGAGGATGACGTGGCGCTGGGCGGGTGTGCGGGCCACGGCCGGCGAGGCACACGGAACCGAGGGGGGGTCGGGCGGACACGAGGTGGCGCCGTAGCTGGAAGGAGGCGTCGGGCTGGGGCGGCGGCCGGAGAGGGGATGCGGGGGCGGCGACGCTTGCGGGCGAGACGGCGGACGACGGGGCTGGCGCGAGGCGGTCGTCGGCCGGAGGACGCGCCGGGGCCGACGGCGACGCTGCTCGGGGGGGACGGGCCGACGCTCGAGGTCGAGGGAGGTCGCGGCTAGGGCGGAGGGCGCCGGAGAGGGAGGAGGGGCGGGCGCGCGCGCGGGGAGGAGGAGGCGGATGCGAGCGCAGCGCCAGAGAGGGATCAAGGCGGCGCCGGCGGTGGCTCGGGTCTGGCCGGAGGCGGCCGGAGGCGCGGCTCGCAGAGGCGGGGCGGGTCGCACGGGAGAAGGGCAAGGGGGAGCGGTGCGGGGCTGGCGTGGGCCGCGAGACGAGGGCGAGGCGGAGGGGAGGGGAGCCGGCGGGGTGCAGAGAGGTTGGGAAGGGGAGTGCTCGGGTCGGGGCGTGGGGTTGGGAGGATGAGGACGATGGGGTAGGGGTGGGGAGAGAGGTGAGGGGAGAGTGGGGCCTGGTGGGGCTGCAGGGGGTGGGCCAGGGTTGGCAGCGGTGTGGGGAAGGGGCTGTGTGCGTGGCTGTGTGAGGAGAGAGGGGTAGCTGGGAGAGATTGGGGTGGGTTTAGCCTAGGTGGCAGATGGGGATTGGCTAGGGGGAAGGGTGAGTTAAGGTGGCACGACGGGATTGGCCGGAGTGAGGTGGAGGCTGGTGGGTAGCTAAGGACAGAGTAAGAAAAGGATTTTCAGGTTGGACCGTTTAATTTTTCTGGGGTGGTCGTTCGGGTCATTCGGCCCGTTCGACTGCCCCACTAAAATAAATAAATATTTTATTTGTTTAAAACACAGCTTCTGCAAACCGATAGCAGCAAAACAAAAATAATCCGGAGGCCCGGGGTTTGAATTAGAAAACAGAACGGGGCGTTTTAGAAAACAAAACAGGCTTTGCGAAAATAGTTTTAGACAAACAACACATGATGATGACGATGCAATGCACAAATTCAACGCGATTTTCTAGTAGTGGTTTTGCGGGATGCCACATTATGTTCTTACCTTCACGGATGACTTGAGTAGATATGGGTACATCTATTTCATGAAACATAAGTCCGAAACTTTCGAGAAGTTTAAGAAATTTCAAAGTGAGGTAGAGAATCAACGTAACAAGAAGATTAAATTTCTACGTTCTGATCGTGGAGGTGAATATCTAAGTTACGAGTTTGGCGAGCATTTGAAGAAATGCGGAATACTTTCACAATTGACACCGCCAGGAACACCATAGCGCAATGGTGTGTCTGAACGTCGTAATCGAACTCTCTTAGATATGGTTCATTCTATGATGTCACTTACAGATTTACCGCTATCGTTTTGGGGTTATGCATTAGAAACAGCCGCATTCACTTTAAATAGGGCACCATCTAAATCCGTTGGAACGACACCATATGAACTATGGTTTGGGAAGAAACCTAAATTGTCGTTCCTTAAAATTTGGGGTTGCGAAGCCTATGTAAAGAAGTTACAGCTGGACAAGCTTGAACCCAAAGAGGAAAAATGCGTCTTCATAGGATACCCGAAGGAAACTATCGGGTATACCTTCTATCATAGATTCGAGGGCAAAATCTTTGTTGCCAAGAATGGATCCTTTCTAGAGAAAGAATTTCTCTCAAAAGAAGTGACTGGAAGGAAAGTAGAACTCGACGAGGTTGTTGAACCTTCTCTCGAACTTGCGAGTAGCGCATCACCGGAAGAAGTTCCTGTGGCGCCTACACCAATAAGAGAGGAAGCTAATGATGATGATCATGAAACTTCGGTTGAAGTTGCTACAGAGCCTCGCAGGTCAATGAGAAATTGTACCACTCCTGATTGGTATGACCCCGTTATGGATGTCATGTTGGTGGACAACACCGATGACCCTGAGACATATGAGAAAGCAATGATGAGCCTAGATTCCAATAAATGGCAAGAAGCCATGAAATCCGAGATTGGATCCATGTATGAAAACCAGTATGGACTTTGGTGGACTTACCGGATGGCCGAAAGGCTGTCGAGAACAAATGGATTTTCAAGAAGAAAACAGATGCTGATGGTAATGTTACTGTCTATAAAGATTGGCTTGTCGCAAAAGGGTTTCGACAAATTCAAGGAGTTGACTACGATGAGACTTTCTCACCAGTAGCGAAGCTAAAGTCTGTGAGGATTATGTTAGCAATCGCTGCATATTACGATTATGAAATATGGCAGATGGATGTCAAAACAGCGTTCCTCAATGGAGACATTGAAGAAGAGTTGTATATGATACAACCCAAAGGTTTTGTCGATCCTAAAGATGCTAACAAGGTGTGCAAACTTCAACGGTCCATATATGGATTGAAGCAAGCATCCCGAAGTTGGAATCAACGTTTTGATAAAGTAATCAAAAGTTTTGGTTTTATACAAACTTATGGAGAAGCTTGTATTTACAAGAAAGTGAGTGGGAGCTCTGTAGCATTCTTAATACTATATGTAGATGACATATTGTTGATTGGGAATGATGTAGACCCTCTTAATAGTGTCAAGGAATATTTGAATAATAGTTTTTCAATGAAAGATCTTGGCGAAGCAGCTTACATATTAGGTATAAAAATCTATAGAGATAGATCGAGACGCCTAATATCATTGTCACAAAGTACATATTTGGACAAAGTTCTAAAAAGGTTTGGAATAGAAGATAGCAAGAAAGGGTTCTTGCCCATGTTGCCCAATACGACCTTGAGTAAAACTCAAAGTCCATCAACAGCAGAAGATAGAGAAAGGATGAGTAAGACTCCCTATGCCTCAGCCATAGGATCTCTAATGTATGCCATGCTATGTACTAGACCCGACATTGCATATGCTGTTAGTTTAACTAGCAGATATCAAAGTGATCCAGGAGTGGATCATTGGACAGCGGTCAAAAACATCCTTAAGTACTTGAGAAGAACTAAGGATATGGTTCTTTCTTATGGAGGTGATGAACAAATCGTTGTTAATGGTTACACCGATGCTAGTTGGAACACCGATCTAGACGATTCTTAAATCTCAATCTGGATATGTATTTACTTTGAATGGTGCAACAGTTAGCTGGAGGAGTGCAAAGCAAAGCGTTGTGGCGAGATCTTCAACTGAATCGGAATACATAGCTGCTTCGGAGGCTTCACAAGAAGCGATATGGATGAAGGAGTTCATTACAGAGCTCGGTGTGGTTCCAAGTACGCTTGACCCAATGTCTATCTACTGTGATAACATAGGCGCCATAGCCAATGCGCAAGAACCGAGGTCACACAAGAAGCTGAAGCACATCAAGCTACGTTTTCACGCTATTCGAGAACATGTCCAATATGGTGACATAAAGATTTGTAAAGTACACATAGATCTGAATGTGGCGGATCCATTGACTAAACCTCTCCCGAGGGCAAAACATGACCAACACCAAACTGCCATGGGTGTTCGGTATATTACCATGTAATCTAGATTAGTTGACTCTAGTGGAAGTGGGAGACTGTTGGAGATATGCCCTAGAGGCAATAATAAATGTAGTTATTATTATATCTTTGTGTTTATGATAAATGTTTACATTCATGCTATAACAGTATTAACCAGGAAACATTAATACTTGTGTGATTTGTAAACTAAATTAGAGTCCCTAGTAAAGCCTCTTCATAATACTAGCTTGTTGGTTAATAGATGATTGTGGTTTCCCTATAATGAACATTGAGATGTTATTGACAACAAGATCATATCATTAGGAGAATGGTATGATGGACATACTCCTATAGATAAGCGTAGCATAAAGATCAAGTCATTTTAATAGTTCAATTGCTATATGCTTTTTGATACATAGTAACCTAATTCCTTCGACCATGAGATCATGCTTATCACCATCACCGGAAGGATGCTTTGATGACATCAAACACCACACCGTAACTGGGTGGCTATAAAGGTGGCATTGAGTGTTCGGAAAGTATGAGTTGAGACACATGAATCAAGAGTGGGATTTGTCCATCCATATGACGGATAGATATACTCTGGGCCCTCTCGGTGGGATGTCATCCAATTAGCTTGCAAGCATGTGACTGGCTCACAAGGGATCACATAACACGGGAACGAGAAAAGAGTACTTATCGGTAATGAGGTTGAACTAGGTATGCAGAGATACCGACGATCAAAACCTCGGATAAGTAAACTATCGCGAGACAAAGGGAAATTGGTATCGTATGTAAGTGGTTCATCCGATCGCAAAGTAATCTTATAAATATGTGGGAGCCATATGAATTTCCAGATTCCTCTATTGGTTATTGTTCGGAGAAGTGTCTCGATCATGTCCGCATAATTCACGAACTGTAGGGAGACACACTTAAGGATTCGATGTTGTTGAGTAGTTATGGAATGATGAGTAAGAGACCGAATGTTGTTCGGAGTCTCGGATGGGATCCGGGATATCACGAGGAGATCCAGAATGGTCCGGAGAATAAGATTCATATAAGGAAAGTCCTGTTTCGAAGTTGGGGAATGATTCTAGTGTTTTCATCGGGAATGTTCTAGAAGGGTCCGGAAGGTCCGGCACTCCGGAGGGGAAGGGTACATGAATGTGTCATAACAATATAGAATGATTGCATGATGTACTAGGTATCATGGCTGAGCAAAATAATGGGATAAATCAAATCCTAGTTTGAAAAGTCAAACGGCAGTTTTGCTTGGTGGAGGGAGAGTAGGAAACCTACTTGGGGAGGAGTTCCTCTCCCTCCACCCGCCGGCCAAGGAGGCCGACTTGGGGGAGGACTCCCTCCCCTTGGCCGGCGCCCTCCCACCTATAAAAGAAGGGGCAGGGTGCCCCCTCTGGCCCACACCTCTCTCTACCAAAACCCTAGCCCTAGCCGCCGGCCACCACAAGTCACCGCCGCCTTAGGGTTTTGCCCTAGCCGCCGACTTGGGGCTCTCCCCAAGCCCTAGCCGCCGGCCTAGCCCTCTCTCCTTGGTGCCTCTAAACCCTAGATCGCCAAGGCCTCTCTCATAGTCCATCATACTCGCTTCGGCTTAAGGCGAAGCCCTGCGAGATCTCCCCTCTACTTCCGGTACCACACCGTCGTGCTGCCGGAATCGCGAGGAGAGTGCTACAACCTCCGCTGCCTGCTGGAACAACGGAGAGGAAGGTCTTCATCGAGTACCGAACGTGTGACCGACTGCGGAAGCGCTGCTAAAACGCAGCGCCGGAAGGATCGTCTACACGATCTTGAGATCGGCAAGAGTACGACTACATCACCCACGAGAATCCGCTCTCGTTAACCGCTTTGGAATCTTCGAGGGTGAGTTCCACTATCGACTCGTTGCTACAATCTAGTAGATAGATCTTGGCTTGTTTGTTTGCATGCGGTAGAAAATTTTTGTTTTCCATGCTATGAACCCCTACAAGCAAGGCACCCTGCCTACATGGTAATAACTTGGCCCCTTCAGCATCAAAGGTGTGGGGTAAAAAATGGCCAGCTCCAGCGATGAAGTTTCCATGATGATCGCGCACGATCGCCCCCGTCCTCCTCTGCCATCAGCCAAGTGAAAAGCACCATCAACATTTGCATTGTACCAGCCCTCTCCCGGCAGAAGCCAGTGCTCTGCTGAGGATGTTGCCTTAGGACTTGGTGGAGTCTAAAAGTTATGCCAATCCTCCATCGCCAGCACTGTTCGACACGCGACAGTTCTTGGGTCCTCAACTTGGGCAGCATCACGGGCTTCATTTCTTGCCAGCCAGATGTGATAAATAGTCATCATCCCTAATTCCTTTTCCTGATCCTTACTTCTGCACAACCAGTCCAACAACCACCACCGGAGATCACTGTGAGAGCGAATTTCAGCAGGTGGATGATTAACTTTGCCTTCCAACGAGATGAGTTCTTTCCAGACCATGGCGGAGTGTGGACATGTCCTGAACCTGTGTTCCAGATTCTCCTCCTAGTCGCAAGCGATGCATCTCACCCTCCTTTTGATCTTCCGTCACTGAAGTTCAGTTCCGACAGCAAGGCCGTTCTGAATCAAACGCCACATGTGAACCTTCACCTTGCCTGGAACCTTGGTATCTCATAGAGCCAGCCATCCTGTATGTGTCCGACAGGACAAAGAGGATTCAGGAACCCCCTCCTTCAATCTTTTACGTTGCATTCCCATATGGTAAGCAGACTTTACCGAGAAGATGCTGCTCTTTGTAAAGTTCCAGGCAAGAAAATCGCTCGTTCCTGCCAGTCCCACCGGAATCTGAAGAATGTTTTTGATATCAGGTTCAGCAAAGTGCTCCTGGAGCCTATGCTCATCCTAGCCTTGGCCGTCCGGTAGCAAGAGTTCTGGAACCTTGTTCAACTCATCGTCAGGATCACGACACAGTGGTCTTATTGATCCCTCTCTCGGAATCCAGCAGTCATTCCATGCCGAAACCTTCGCTCCATCCCCTATCCTCCAAACAAGGCCTTCTTTCAGTAGTAGCCTCCCATGTATGATACCGCGCCACGTAAACGAAGCGCGTTTTGGACATTTTGCATCCAGAAAATCATAGTTTTTGTGATACCTAGCCTTAAGAACCTGGGCACACAGAGACTTCGGATTTATCACCAAACGCCAACCTTGCTTAGCTAGCAGAGCTTGGTTGGAAACTTCGTAATCCCTGAAGCCTAGGCCACCTTCTTGCTTACTTCTGCACATTTTATCCCAACTTATCCAATGTACCTTGCGTTGACCATCTGCTGCTCCCCACCAGAATCGTGACGAAATTGAGCTCAATTGCTTACAAAGCTTTTTATATAAATGAAAGCAGCTCATGGTGTACGCAGATACCGATTGCAAAACCGATTTTACCAAAATACTTCTTCCTTCCTTTGATAATCCTTGGCCCTTCAAACCCATTACCTTGCCTTGCGAACGCTCTCGAATATGCTTAAAAGCACCTTCTTTTGATCGACCAACAACCGTGGGCAGTCCCGGGTATTTTTCTGCGAGAGCTTCACAATTTATGCCAATCACGTCCTTTAGGTGTTGCTTCCTATTTTCATCACATCCATCACCAAAGAAAATCGATGACTTTGCAAGATTCACCTTCTGTCCTGAACTTACTTCATAGTCTTGCAACACCCTCTTGAGAGAGTTGAAATTCCCCTCATTTGCTTCCAGGAAGACAATAATGTCATCGGCAAAGAGGAGGGGGGTAATATGAGAACCCGCTGCTCCAAATTTGACTCCTTTTATCTGATTTTCAAGATGCGCTCTCTGCAACAATTTTGAGAAGCCCTCCACACAGAACAAAAATAAATTAGGCGACAGAGGGTCCCCTTGTCATAAACCTCGAGATGGAAAGAAACAATCAGAGGTTCCTCCATTAAGTTTGAACGAGAATCGCACCGTAGTGACACATCTCATGATCATATCCACCCAAGATTGAGCAAATCCCAATTTTATCAACATTTGTTCCAGAAGATCCACTCGACCCGATCGTATGTCTTCATCATGTCCAACTTAACAGCGCACAATAGAGTTTTCTTCTTTCTCGATCTGATAGAGTGCACACACTCATAGGCGATAAACACACTGTCGGTGATCAGCCGGCCAGGAACAAAAGCGCTTTGTTTCTCTGAAATAAGGATGGGCGGAATTCTTTTGAGTCGATTTGCCACTGTTTTAGAGGCTGTATAGAACATTACACAAACTGATCGGTCGAAAATGAGAAAGAAACTCCGGTTAGTTAACCTTCGGAATAAGGACCAGAACCGTGGCATTGAAGTCATCTGGGCATCCCCTCCCTGACAAGAAATCACGAACGGCACAGCAAACCGCCTCCTTAACCAACGCTCAGTGGCGTTGATAGAATAACGCAGAAACCCCATCTGGGCCAGGACTTTTAGTCGGGTCCATTTGAAATAGAGCAGCCTCTATCTCAATATCTATATAAAGAGCAGTCAACATTTGGTTCATTTCGTCAGTAACAAAATCATGAAAATGATCCAGTATTATGTTCATATTTGATGCCCCTTCCGACGAATATAAGTGAGCATAAAAGGCTAGTGCCATAGTTCTCATACCTTCATCCGTGTCACATTTACTGCCATCCTCGCGACGAAGTAACCGGACAGTATTTTTTTGCCTCCTGTGAAAGCGCCCGATTCTGAAAATACTTGGTATTCTTGTCGCCAGCCTTCAGCCACTCCTGACGTCTCATGCAATTGACGCTCAAACCTCCACGGTTGACCCTGAAACTAGAGCTTGGACTTTAGCCTCTTCTAGTTTGGAGCGAAGTATCTTTAGCTCTTTTTTCACCGAGCCAAAAACATCAAAGCTCCATCGCTTCATATGCCCTAACATTTCTTTGAGTTGTTGTCAGAAGCTATCAATGTCTCTCCTACCTGAAAAGCTGTACTCCCACGCCTCCTTTACCATATCCTCATAGGATTCATTTTTAGATCACATCTCCTCATACGTGAAACCCCGAGAATGAGAGAGAAGTCTCTTGTTTTGTTCCGCAGCTACGTTGATGAGAAGAGCCAAATGGTCCGACTCCTCTGTTGCTATGTGCTCGACTTGGGTCAGAGGGAACAGCTCCAGAAAAGAATCAGAACCCGTGGCTCTGTCTAATCTACATTGTACATTGTCTGCACCCTCTCGTCTGTTATCCCAAGTGAAATCATAGCCACAGTAACCAAGATCAGTCAAACGACAGTCCCTTAGACACTCCCTGAACAGCATCATTTGATTTTCATTTCTTTCATTGCGCCCAATTTGTTCCTCCTACATCAGTTCCACACTTTCAGTGCTTGCCTTGTGCGTCTCGCAGCGGCAGCTATCTCGCAGCTTTGTTTTCTCATCGGGGCACCCAGAGGTCCGGTACAAAGTTGGCGTATGAAGAACGCAGTCAACTGGTAGTACTGTGTTGTGTTTCAGAGCATAATATACTCCTCCTGGCTGTATTTTGAAGGCAAATGCAGGGACCAGAACAGAGTGCTTTGGCGAGAAAGTCGCGTGTGCTTTCTCTCTCGAGAGAGGCATATTTTGTGGGGGAATTTCTGGCATGGATGTAGTGTACAAGTTTGAGCTATATATCCTTGTTTTTGGTCACGGAGCACGGATAACATTGGGCACCGAGCAGCGTTTGAAACTTATCTGGTCCTGAAGATTCGACTTCCAATACCATTAAGGCGATCTGATGCCATGTTCAAGTGTGTATCTATCCATCTGTATTTTGCTTTCCTCCTAAAAAAATAGATTCGCACGTTAAGAAAAACGAAAATGAGACGCCTCGAACCTTTTTTTTTTTTTTTGAAACGAGTGCCGCCTCGAACTGAATAGAGAAAATGCCTCTCGTCCAAAGTGATGTGCCTTAAGAATGGTTTCTTTTATCGAGCTAGCGAGGTCGCCAAAAGAAAATATTTTGACGAGAAAAAACATGCGGCTGAATAAATAATTTGTTATTGCAAGTTCAACTCCCGTGCAATCATGCAAATTTGGTGATGCCGATCGACGATGACAAGCTGTCAGCATCGTTTATTGCAGGTTCTCTGGATTGACTAGTTGCTGACGTAAAGCGAGTCCCAAGTCCCAATCATCCTTTTAATCGGTAAAAGTACTAGTACACGTAATAGTGCGACTTTAATCATAGATTCGGCCATGGATCGAACAACTTGAGCAAGCATCACAATCACGGGTCCACACAGTTTTGACTAACTAAGAAGAGCGTGGAAGAAAAGGTGCGATTTTGGAAGCAACTGATGGCATAGAATAATCCAAGTAGTCCAAAGTGGCAGAGAGAGAAAACCAAGAAAAATAGCGCTAGCCCCGAAAAGTACAATAAATAAACTATATTAGCAAGAAAAATATAGCAACTTTGGGATGAATCTGTCCGAAATTTCCAACCGCTTGAGACTGCCTGTGACTGAGTATATATTACGGCGTCGATCTCGCGAGAGCAAAGGTCAAATCGGGGTGGCCATCCACGCCCTGCTTGTATGGACAATGTGTTGTGCAAGTTAAGTGCCTTCGGGTAAGATATTATCTAGGCCTGTTTGATACGATTGTGGCTTTTATTTTCACGAAACAGTCGTTAACAAATTATTTATCGGAAGATATAATAGTGAACGGGCCTAATCCGCCCTCTTAGTCTTCTCATGCACGTGTTCTATTCATCACTGTCTCTACTATACTATTAAATGACTCGATTGAGCAAACATCAGAATCACGAGTTCACAGCGTTTTGACCATGAGAGCGTGCAGAAAAAGGACGATTTTGGAAGCAACGGATGTCATATATAACTGCTAAGGGATCGTTTCATTTAAAGGATTTGTAAAACATAGGAATAGAAAAAGTGTAGAAATAGAATGGCATGCCACTTAGAATCCTATAGAATGAAAAATACAGGAATCGGTAAGATAAATTGTTTAATTGCACCACAGGAAAAATGCAGAAAATTTTATGGGGCTTAGTACATGTCATAGTTGTTATAGACACATAGGAATTTTTTCAAGGAGTCTTATCTCTTGTTAAAAATCTTATAAAATTGTAGTGTAGGAAAACAATGCAAAGAAATTTTATAGGATTCATTCCTTTGAAACAAACACACCCTAATAAAAAAATCCTATGGATTGGAATCCTATGAAGGGTTTCACAGCATAGTAAATCAAAAAAATTCTACGGATGTGAACAGGAAAGCCAAGATCTAATCTAGGAGATGCAATCAACGAGAGGGATAGATGAGATCTTCATACCCTTAAAGAAATCGCACAGCGGAAACGTTCAATAGAACGTGGTTGGTGTAGTCGTACTCGCCGTCTCCTCCTCGCAATCCGATCCGATCCTACGCCGCAAGTGGCGGCGCCTCCGAGAGATGCACACGTACGGTGCCGCGACGTCTCCTCCTTCCTTGGTCCAGCAAGTAGGGTGGAGAGATAGATTGGATCTACAACACGACGGCGTGGTGCTATGGTGGAGAGTTTCTGCAGCAGGACTTCGCCTACACGAAGTCAGGAGAGAGAGAGAGAGAGAGAGAGAGAGCAGTATGGCGGCTAGGGTTCAAGCAGTGGGGGAGGAGGGTGCGCCCCTGCCCTCTTTATATAGAGGGATGGCCGGCCCCCTTGGCCCCTCCTCCAAGCCCTAGGGCGGCGGCCCCAAGGATTGGAGTGGGGGGCAAGTCTCCCCCTCCCTTCTAGAAGGGTTCCTAGGGTTTTCCCTAGGGTTTTGGCCGGCTGGGCCTATGGGGCCTTGTGCCCCTGGCCCAAAGCGTCCAGGGCACTCCCTCGTAGGCCCACGCACCCCTCCGACAAGTGGGGCCACGTTGGTCCCACTCCGGAAGCTTCTAGAACCTTCCGGTATAATACCGAACATTCCGAAACGATTCCGAAATCCAAAAACTACTTTCCTTTATATGAATCTTATTATCCGGACCATTCCGGAACCTCTCATGATGTCCTAGATCTCATCCGAGACTCCGAACAAAAATTCATAAACCATTTATCCATTCTATCTTAGCGTCGAGACACGTTAAGTGTGTGATCCTACGGGTTCGAGAATATGCAGATATGATCTTCTATCAATAATCAACAGCGGGATCTGGAAACCCATATTGACTCCCACATATTCATCGATGATCATATCGGATGAACCATGATGCTAGGATTCAATTAATCCCATATATATATTTCCTTCGTCACGCGATATTTTACTTGCCCGAGATTCGATCGTTGGTATCGACATACCTAGTTCAATCTCTTTCATAGCAAGTACTTTACTTGTTCTGTAATCCGATATCACTTTGTGATTAACTCCTTAACCACGTGCTTGCAAGCGGTGTTGATATCGATTACCGAGTGGGCCCGAAGTATATCTCTCCGACTTGGGAGGGACAAATCCCATCTCGATACATACAACCCAACAAGTACTTTCCGATCACCTGAGAGACACCTTTATGATCACCCTCATATAGGATGACGTTTGATGACCTCAAAGCTTTCTTCCGATACCAGGGAGTTGCATTATCTCATGGTCTAAGGAATACAATATTTGACATAGGAAAAAGCTTCGCAAAGATGAACACGATGACACGATCTAATTGCTCTGCTTGATTTGGGTCTGTCCATCATATCATTCTCCTAATGACATGATCTCATTATTAATCGACAACTCATGTCTATGGTTAGGAAACCTTAACCATCATTAATCAATGAGCTAGTCCATAGAGGTGTACTAGGGACACGGTGTTGTTCATAAACCACACAAGTATCAAAGTTTCCGCTTAATACAATTCTAGCATGGAATATAAACTTTATCATGAACAAGAATTATAACAATAACATCTTTATTATTGCCTCTAGGGCATAATTCCAACGTCCTATAGAATTCTTTTAAAAATCTTTTAAATTAAACATATGCCCTAAATTGTTTACTGGGACAAAGTAGTACTACAAAGTAGCTGGCAGAAAGCTAAGAAAAGAAACCTATAGCGCAAGACAGGTGGGCTGCGTGTGCACTCGCGCAGCTAGCCACTAGAGCGACCCTGTCTTAGACAATAAATAATACTCTATTTTATAATGTACTATTTTTTTTAGTTGGTCGCTTTGCCAAAAAAAATAGTCTCTAGACTGAAGTAATCTAATTATTTTCTTACCCATTTGGTGTCTCAAAGGAAGCTGATCAAAATATAGTTAGACTGGTCAAAACTAAATTTACTGGTACAAGGATGATAACCGTAAAGAAGTGAGTCCAAGTTCTCACGGATGCAAAATTGGATTCTTATTATTTCACAAACCAAACTCGCCATGGCGGTTCCCTCACCGCTTTCCTTTCAAAAAAAAGGATGATAACTGTATGAGAGCACCTTGCCTAACCTAAGACGCCACTCCTATCTAAGCGGTTCTCAACCGGTTTTCATTATTTGTCAACTTCATGTAATGTATGGGAATACTCATGTGTTTAAAGGAAGCAAGGTATCCAAAGATGTGCTTATACTCTTCCTCTATCTCATTAGCCTTGCCAAAAAAATCACTTTTGTACAACTTAATCTTGATCCTATAAATTGTTCAAACATACACAAGATCAGTTTCATGTTCATAGCTTCCCCTAATTCATGTTTGTCATTGGCATATTGTAGGATAAACACACCTCCTTTCACAAGATGAGGTACCAGACCATCTACTTTGCCATCCTCGTTAGAGAATATCTAACAATTATTGTAAAAGTGTGACCCGTAAAACGCGCTCGTCTTTAAGGGCCAAGAAATCCCTGGCACGGAACAGAGCCCGTAAACCAAATCTGAAAACAAAATATTTCGTTTTATAGGTTCAATTTGCAGGCTCCGTTCCGCACCAGAAGTATCCAAACCGGTAAAACCAGGGTTTTTCATAGATTTCATATGCAAAATGATAGAACACAAACATAAAAACATACAACAACAACAACCGAGCATAAATAATCAAATAATAGTTTTGAGCACGCAATAATCATCCAAATTATTACAACAATGTCTCAACCGAAATACAATAATGGTTTCATCTCACACATATATGAAAAGGAATTGAGGATAAAAAGAAGGGAAGATCGTGACCGACGGCCATGGAGCTGCCAGTGGTGCATCTTGAGATCATGAACGAGTTGTGCATGAGTTGCCCTATTTTAAATTTGTCGATGTGTTTCAAGGAAAGCTTCTATGTGATCGGGCTTCCTTTAAGGTTGCACTCGGGTGCCAACGTGGTCATAAAAACACTGCAAAGTTAACCCTCTCTCATCATCTATGATCATGTTGTGAAGAATCACACAACAAGTCATGATGTTGATAAGGTTTTTTGTCCCAAAACTAAGAAGGACATTGAACAATAGCAAACCTGGCTTGCAAAGCACCAAATGCTCTCTCAATGTACTAGTTTTGCAAATAAATGGGATCTTTGTAACACGTTGATGTCATTGAGTGTTTCTGGCAAAAAAAATATTAATGCCGAATCCACAAATCTTGTGATGCCATGGCCTCAAGCACAATGGTAGCGTATTTGCTTTCTTACAATACATTCTATGTCATGCCTTTAGATAATTCTTCCATGTCCAATGCATACAATCAACGGTACCAAGCATTCCCGTCCAACCCCTTTTTTCATTTAGCTCCATCAATATTTTTGTATCATCTTCATTGGGAGCTCGAAGATATGTTGGACCAAACAACTTGATAATCACTCTAGCAAACCTATGCATGGACTCCATGGTTGTATCTTCATCAATTCGAAGATACTCATCGGTGTAATCCGCAAGGACACCATATGCAATCACCCTCATGGCAGTAGAGAATTTTTGATAGGCGCTAAAACCCATCTCACTGGTCATGTCTCTACGTTGCATGAAGTGATTTGAGTTTGCTTTGCAAGCCTCGACGATTTTCAAAAACAAACTACGCCCCATACGAAACCTTCTACGGAATAGATATCTGTCGGATAGGTTGGTACCTCGGCGAAGTAGTCATCCATGAGAGCGACATGGCCGAGGGCGCGGTTCCGCTAGATGAATTTGTGGCCCATCACCGATCCACGCCTCCGATTCAGCAAGCCCGTGTAGTCCTCTAACTCCTTGATAACGAGGATGATGATGGTGTTCTCACTGTCGTCATCCTAGAGCAGATCCTCGATGTTAGAATCGTTCAAGGAGGACGAATCGGACAAATCAAACTCATTGGTCGAGTGTAGGGGTTCGTAGCATGGAAAACAAAAAATTTCTACCGCATGCAAACAAACAAGCCAAGATCTATCTACTATATTGTAGCAACGAGTCGATAGAGGAACTCACCCTCGAAGATTCCAAAGCGGTTAACGAGATCAGATTCTCGTGGGTGATGTAGTTGTACTCTTGCCGATCTCAAGATCGCGTAGACGATCCTTCCGGCGCTGCGTTCCGGCAGCGCTTTCGCAGTCGGTCACACGTTCGGTACTCGATGAAGACCTTCCTCTCCCTTGTTCCAGCAGGCTGCGGAGGTTGTAGCACTCTCCTCGCGATTCCGGCAGCACGACGACGTGGTGTCGGAAGTAGAGGGAAGATCTCGCAGGGCTTCGCCTTAAGCCAGAGCGAGTATGGTGGAGTATGAGAGAGGCCTTAGTGATCTAGGGTTTAGAGGGCACCAAGGGGAGGGCTTGGCCGGCGGCTAGGGTTTAGGGAAACCCTAACTCGCCGAGTTAGAGGAGGCCCTAGGCGGCGGCGACTTGGAGGAGGCCGGTGACTTGGAGGCTAGGGTTTTGGGTGTGAGGGGTAGGGGCGCCCTACCCCTCCTTATATAGGTGGAGGGTGGCCGGTTGGGAGGAGGGAGTCCTCCCCCAACTCGGCCTCCTTGGCCGGCGGGTGGAGGGAGGGGACTTCCTCCCCAAGTAGGTTTCCTACTCTCCCTTCACCAAGCAAACTTGAGATTTGACTTTTCAAATTTGCGTTTGACTTTCAAACTTCAATTTGATTTCTCTATTTATTTTGCCCAGCCAAGTGACCTAATACATGATGCAACAATTCCATATTGCATGACACATTCATGTACCCTTCCCCTCCGGAGTGCCGGACCTTCTGGACCCTTCTAAAACATTCCTTGTGAAAACACCGGAATCATTCCCCAACTCTGAAACAGGACTTTCCTTATATGAAACTTATTCTCCGGACCATTCCGGATATCCTCGTGATATCCCGGATCCCATCAGAGACTCCGAACAACATTCGGTCTCTTACTCATCATTCCATAACTACTCAACAACATCGAATCCTTAAGTGTGTCTCCCTACGGTTCGTGAATTATGCGGACATGACCGAGACACTTCTTCGATCAATAACCAATAGAGGAATCTGGAAATTCATATGGCTCTCACATATTTCTACGATTACTTTGCGATCGAATGAACCACTTACATACGATACCTATTTCCCTTTGTCTCACGATAGTTTACTTATCCGAGGTTTTGATCGTTGGTATCTCTGCATACCTTGTTCAACCTCGTTACCGATAAGTACTCTTTTCTAGTTCCCGTGGTATGTGATCCCTTGTGAGCTAGTCCCATGCTTGCAAGCTAATTGGATGACATTCCACCGAGAGGGCCCAGAGTAATATCTATCTGTCATATGGATGGACAAATCCCACTCTTGATCCATGTGTTTCAACCCATACTTTCCAAACACTCAATGCCATCTTTATAGCCACCCAGTTACGGTGTGGTGTTTGATGTCATCAAAGCATCCTTCCGGTGATGGTGATTAGCATGATCTCATGGTCGAAGGAATTAGGTTACTATGTATCAGAAAGCTTATAGCAATTGAACTATAAAAATGACTTGAACTTTATGCTACGCTTATCTATAGGAGTATGTCCATCATACCATTCTCCTAATGATATGATCTTGTTGTCAACAACATCTCTATGTTCATGATCAGGAAACCATGATCATCTATTAACCAACAAGCTAGTATTATTAAGAGGCTTTACTAGGGACTCTAATTTAGTTTACAAATCACACAAGTATTAATGTTTCCTGTTAATACTGTTATAGCATGAATGTAAACATTTATCATAAACACAAAGATATAATAATAACTACATTTATTATTGCCTCTAGGGCATATCTCCAATAGTCTCCCACTTGCACTAGAGTCAACTAATCTAGATTACATGGTAATATACCGAACACCCATGGCAGTTTGGTGTTGGTCATGTTTTGCCCTCGGGAGAGTTTTAGTCAACGGATCCGCCACATTCAGATCTATGTGTACTTTGCAGATCTTTATGTCACCATCTTGGACATGTTCTCGAATAGCGTGAAAACGTAGCTTGATGTGCTTCAGCTTCTTGTGTGACCTTGGTTCTTGCACATTGGCTATGGCGCCCATGTTATCACAGTAGATAGACATTGGGTCCAGCGCACTTGGAACCACACCAAGCTATGTAATGAACCCCTTCATCCATATCGCTTCTTGTGAAGCCTCTGAAGCAGCTATGTTTTGAAGATCTCGCCACAACGCTTTGCTTTGCACTCCTCCAGCTAACTGCTGCACCATTCAAAGTAAATACGTATCCAGATTGAGATTTAGAATCATCCGTATCGGTGTTCCAACTAGCATCGGTGTAACCATTAACAACAAGCTGTTCATCACCTCCATAAGAAAGAACCATATCCTTAGTACTTCTCAAGTACTTAAGGATGTTTTTGACCTTTGTCCAATGATCCACTCCTGGATCACTTTGATATCTGCTAGTTAAACTAACAGCATATGCAATGTCGGGTCTAGTACATAGCATGGCATACATTAGAGATCCTATGGATGAGGCATAGGGAGTCTTACTCATCCTTTCTCTATCTTCTGCCATTGCTGGACTTTGAGTTTTACTCAAGGTCGTATTGGGCAACATGGGCAAGAACCCTTTCTTGCTATCTTCCATTCCAAACCTCTTTAGAACTTTGTCCAAATATGTACTTGCTGACAATGATATTAGGCGTCTCGATCTATCTCTATAAATCTTTATGCCTAATATGTAAGCTGCTTCGCCAAGATCTTTCATTGAAAAACTATTATTCGAATAATCCTTGACACTATTAAGAAGGTCTACATCATTCCCAATCAACAATATGTCATCTACATATAGTATTAAGAATGCTAAAGAGCTCCCACTCACTTTCTTCATTCCAAACCTCTTTAGAACTTTGTCCAAATATGTACTCTGTGACAATGATATTTGGCGTTTTGATCTATCTCTATAAATCTTTATGCCTAATATGTAAGCTGCTTCGCCAAGATCCTTCATTGAAAAACTATTATTCAAATATTCCTTGACACTATTAAGAAGGTCTACATCATTCCCAATCAACAATATGTCATCCACATATAGTATTAAGAATGCTACAGAGCTCCCACTCACTTTCTTGTAAATACAAGCTTCTCCATAAGTTTGTATAAAACCAAAACTTTTGATTACCTTATCAAAACGTTGATTCCAACTTCGGGATGCTTGCTTCAATCCATATATGGACCGTTGAAGTTTGCACACCTTGTTAGCATCTTTAGGATCGACAAAACCTTTGGGTTGCATCATATACAACTCTTCATCAATGTCTCCATTGAGGAACGATGTTTTGACATCCATCTTCCATATCTCGTAGTCATAATATGCAGCGATTGCTAACATAATCCTCATCGACTTTAGCTTCGCTACTGGTGAGAAAGTCTCATCGTAGTCAACTCCTTGAATTTTTCGAAAACCTTTTGCGACAAGTCGAGCTTTATAGACAGTAACATTACCATCAGCATATGTTTTCTTCTTGAAAATCCATTTGTTCTTGACAGCCTTCCGGCCATCCAGTAAGTCCATGAAAGTCCATACTTGGTTTTCATACATGGATCCAATCTCGGATTTCATGGCTTCTTGCCATTTATTGGAATCTGGGCTCATCATTGCTTCCTCATATGTCGCAGGATCATGAGTGTTTTCTACCAACATGACACTCATAACGAGATCATACCAATCAGGAGTGGTACGAGTTCTTGTTGACCTGCGAGGCTCTGTAGCAAATTAGACCGAAATTTCATGATCATCATCATTAGCTCCCTCTCTTATTGGTGTAGGCGCCACATGAACTACTTCCGGTGCTGCGCTACTTGCAAGTTCGAGAGAAGGTTCAACAGCCTCGTCGAGTTCTACTTTCCTTCCAGTCACTTCTTTCGAGAGAAATTCCTTCTCTAGAAAGGATCCATTCTTAGCAACGAAGATTTTGCCCTCGGATCTATGATAGAAGGTATACCCAATAGTTTCCTTCGGGTATCCTATGAAGACGCATTTTTCCGCTTTGGGTTCAAGCTTGTCCGGCTGTAACTTCTTTACATAAGCTTCGCAACCCCAAACTTTAAGGAACAACAATTTAGGTTTCTTCCCAAACCATAATTCATACGGTGTCGTTTCAACGGATTTAGATGGTGCCCTATTTAAAGTGAATGTGGCTGTTTCTAATGCATAACCCCAAATGATAGCGGTAAATCTATAAGTGACATCATAGAACGAACCATATCTAAGAGAGTTCGATTACGACGTTCGGACACACCATTACGTTGTGGTGTTCCCGGCGGTGTCAATTGTGAAAGTATTCCGCATTTCTTCCAATTCTCACCAAACTCGTAACTTAGATATTCACCTCCACAATCAGAACGTAGAAATTTAATCTTCTTGTTACGTTGATTCTCTACCTCACTTTGAAATTCCTTAAACTTCTCGAAAGTTTTGGACTTATGTTTCATGAAATAGATATACCCATATCTACTCAAGTCATCCGTGAAGGTAAGAACATAACGATAACCACCGCGCGATGCTACACTCATTGGACCACACACATCAGTATGTATGATTTCCAATAAGTCTGTAGCTTGCTCCATCATACTAGAAAATGGAGTCTTAGTCATTTTACCCATTAGACATGCTTCGCATCTTTCAAGTGATTCGAAATCAAGTGATTCAAGAATTCCATCGGAATGGAGTTTCTTCATACGCTTCACTCCAATGTGACCAAGACGACGGTGCCACATATAGGTCGATTTATCGCTCAATTCCAAACATTTAGCTTCAATATTATTAATATGTGTATTTCCACTATCGAGATTCAATAAGAATAGACCATCTATCAAAGGTGCATGTGCATAAAACATATTACTCATATAAATCGAACAACCATTATTCTCGGACTTAAACAAGTAACCATCTCGCAATAAACATGATCCAGATATAATGTTCATGCTCAACACAGGCACCTAATAACAATTATTTAAGTATAAAACTAATCCCAATGGTAGATGAAGAGGTAGCGTGCCGACCGCGATCACATCAACCTTTGATCCATTTCCAACGCGCATCATCACCTCGTTCTTCGCTAGCTTCCGTTTATTCTACAACACCTGTTTCGAGTTACAAATATGAGCAACCGAACCAGTATCAAATACCCAGGCACTACAATGAGTACTAGTGAGATACACATCAATAACATGTATATCGAATATACCTTTCTTCTTGATGTTGCCGTTCTTCAAATCCGCCAAGTACTTTGGGTAATTCCGCTTCTAGTGACCCTCTTGCTTGCAGTAAAAGCACTTAGTATCAGGCTTAGGCCCAGCCTTGGTCTTCTTCGCCGGCGCGGAAACTTTCTTACCGCCCTTCTTGAAGTTTCCCTTTTGCTTAGACTTGCCTTTCTTGGGTGGTCTTATTGACCAACAACACTTGGTGCTCTTTCTTGATCTCCACTTCTGCAGATTTCAACATAGAGAAGAGTTCTAGCAACGTCTTGTCCATGTTTTGCATATTGTAGTTCATCACAAAGTTCTTGTAACTTGGTGGTAGTGATTGGAGGACACGGTGAATCCCCAAAGAATTAGGAATCACTATACTCAAACTTTGGAGTTTGTTTGCGTGCCCAGACATCTTAAGCATGTGCTCACTGACGGAGCTGCCCTCTTCCATCTTGTAGTTAAAGAACTTTTCAGAAGCCTCATAACTCTCAACTGCCACGTGAGCCTCAAATATCATTTTGAGTTCACGGACAATATCATGTGGGTCATGGTTCTCAAACCTTTTTTGAAGCTCCGATTCCAAACCATACAAGATAGCACACTGAAATGTGGAGTACTGATTCTTCCGAGTGAGGTAAACATTCTTTACTTCATCGGTAGCAGTAGCTGCAGGCGGGCCACCCAACGGTGCATCCAGCACATAGGTCAAATTACCAGCATTGAGGACAATCCTCAAATTACGGAACCAATCCGTGAAGTTGCTTCCATTGTTTTTCAACTTTTCATTCTCTAGGAACGCATTAAAATTGATGGTAGGGGCCGCCATTGATCTACAACATATTCGCAATAGTTTAGACTAAGTTTATGACAAATTGAGTTCTAATTAATAGTTAAATTAATCTAGGTGAACTCCCACTTAAAACAATATCCCTCACATTGTTTTAGTGATCACACGAACCAAATCCACCACATCAAAACCGATCATCACGAGAGTTGATGTAGCTTCAACGGCGAACAATCAACATGTTCATCATATCTACTATATGAATCATGCTTTACCTTTCGGTGATCCGTGTTCCGAGACCATGTCTGTACATGCTAGGCTCGTCAAGATCAAACCTTAGCTTCCGCATGAGCAAATCTTGCTTGCTCACGTTGTATACACCCGTAGAATCTAACACACCCGATCATCACGTGGTGCTTCGAAACAACGAGCTTTAGCAACGATGCTTACTAAGGATGAACACTTTAAAACTTGAAATTTGTGTGCTTGAGGGATCATCTTATAATGCTACCGTCGTTAACTAAGCAATACAAGATGCATAAAGGATTAACATCACATGCAATTCATAATATGTGATATGATATGGCTTTCTTCTTGTGCTTCCGATCTCCATTTTCAAGCACGAACATGATCTCCATCATCACCGGTATGGCGTCAAGGTCAATGGCGACGTTTCATGGTTGTCGTCCACCAGCTTCAACTATTACAACTACTTTGAATAGACACGCGGGTCTTAACAGAATTTAAAGACAACCATATGGCTCCTGCCGGTTGCCAACTTACAATAAGGAACATTGCATACATCAAATATAATCACAATCATGGCCATATCATATCACAGCACACCCCTGCAAAACAAAGTTAGACGCCTCTAATTTTCTTTGCATATTTTACGTGGTTTGGGGCTTTCAATAAGTGTTGTTCTAACTTACGAACAAGAACCACAACATTGATGCTTGAACTATCAAGTGCCCGTTGTAAATTGGATCTATACTATGATGGGAGAGACAGACACCCGCAAATCCACTTATGCAATACAATTTGCATGTTGAGCGTGGAGCAAGTCTCATGAACGATGTCATGTAAGGTTAGCCAGGGCCGCTTCATCCCCTCATACCGCAAGATGCAAAGTACACAAAAAGCAATTGATAATAAAAGCACCACCGCCCACAATGACCATTGTGTTCTACTCGTGCAACAGATCTACATATAGACACGGCTCTGATACCACTGTAGGGGTTCGTAGCATGGAAAACAAAAAAATTCTACCGCATGCAAACAAACAAGCCAAGATCTATCTACTAGATTGTAGCAACGAGTCGATAGAGGAACTCACCCTCGAAGATTCCAAAGCGGTTAACGAGAGCAGATTCTCGTGGGTGATGTAGTCGTACTCTTGCCAATCTCAAGATTGCTTAGACGATCCTTCCGGAGCTGCGTTCCGGCAGCGCTTCCGCAGTCGGTCACACGTTCGGTACTCGATGAAGACCTTCCTCTCCCTTGTTCCAGCAGGCAGCGGAGGTTGTAGCACTCTCCTCGCGATTCCGGCAGCACGACGGCGTGGTGTCGGAAGTAGAGGGGAGATCTCGCAGGGCTTCGCCTTAAGCCGGAGCGAGTATGGTGGAGTATGACAGAGGCCTTGATGATCTAGGGTTTAGAGGGCACCAAGGGGAGGGCTTGGCCTGCGGCTAGGGTTTGGGGAAACCCTAACTCGCCGAGTTAGAGGAGGCCCTAGGCGGCAGCGACTTGGAGGAGGCCGGCGACTTGGAGGCTAGGGTTTTGGGTGTGAGGGGTAGGAGGCACCCTACCCCTCCTTATATAGGTGGAGGGTGGCCGGCTGGGAGGAGGGAGTCCTCCCCTAACTCGGCCTCCTTGTCCGGCGGGTGGAGGGAGGGGACTTCCTCCCCAAGTAGGTTTCCTACTCTCCCTCCACCAAGCAAACTTGAGATTTGACTTTTCAAATTTGCGTTTGACTTTCAAACTTCGATTTGATTTCTCTCTTTATTTTGCCCAGCCAAGTGACCTAGTACATGATGCAACCATTCCATATTGTCATGACACATTCATGTACCCTTCCCCTCCGGAGTGTCGGACCTTCCGGACCCTTCTACAACATTCCTAGTGAAAACACCGGAATCATTCCCCAACTCCGAAATAGGACTTTCCTCATATGAATCTTATTCTCCGGACCATTCTGGATCTCCTCGTGATATCCCGGATCCCATCCGAGACTCCGAACAACATTCGTTCTCTTACTCATCATTCCATAACTACTCAACAACATCGAATCCTTAAGTGTGTCTCACTACGGTTCGTGAATTATGCGGACATGACCGAGACACTTCTTCGATCAATAACCAATAGAGTAATATGGAAATTCATATGGCTCCCACATATTTCTACGATTACTTTGCGATCGAATGAACCACTTACATACGATACCAATTTCCCTTTGTCTCACGATAGTTTACTTATCCGAGGTTTTGATCGTCGGTATCTCTGCATACCTAGTTCAACCTCGTTACCGATAAGTACTCTTTTCTCGTTCACGTGGTATGTGATCCCTTGTGAGCCAGTCACATGCTTGCAAGCTAATTGGATGACATTCCATGTCACATCCCAAATTTTAGATTTGGTACCTCATAACATTCATGGCATTGCATCATGATCATCCTTGCAAAATTTCAGTTTGAAAAGATCCTGGCAAAACACACCACCTGCATTTGCATTTTGACACCTACACTTGGACGCTTGGTTTTACCATGCCTCTGTCAAAAACTATATATTTTGGGTGTATGGATGGATCACGTGCATAGAGGGTTCCGCCACGAACCCGTAGCACTTTGATTCGCCCAATTAGGAGCTCCGTAGAAAAAGTTATGCGAATCTGAATTTTGCCTAAAATTCTGGACAGTTCTGTATAAATTCAGACAAGGAAATTCGTCAGGAAAAAGGAAAAAAATAATAAAAAAGAACAAAAAAAAGTGCAGCAGCCAGCCTGCTGGGCCGCCAGCCCAGCGGCGCAGCCGGACAGCAGCCCGCGCCAGCGCGCCGCCCGCGCGGCGGATAGCCGCTGCCGCTCACGCGGCCACAGCCACTGCCAGCCACGACCACAGCCACTGCCAGCCACTGCCAGCCACAGCGCGGAGCCGGCAAGGGGACGGACGCCGAGGCCAACTCGGCCACGGCCACGACCACGCGCGCCGTCCGCGACCTCCCCCCTTATACCCTAACCCCCCCCCTCTATGCAACCCCCAAACCCTCGCCCTCTCTCGCGCCGCCTTCGACGAGAAATTTCTCGCCGGAGCTAACCGCCGCCGGCGCCGTCCGCGCTCGGTAAGCGCGCCACCGCCACGCCTCACCCCTCCCTCGCCCCCGCGAGCTCGCCGCCGCCCCCCTGACCGTCCTCTCCTCCCCTCTGCCGCAGGACCGTGCCTGCCCGACACCGCCCGTGCTCGCGACGCCGCCGCCGAGCTTCGGCCGCCCGCCGTCGTCGCTCCCGAACGCGCCGGCCACCGCCTCCATGCCGACGAGCCCGACCGCCCAGCCCCCGACGCCGTACCGCCGTCCACCGCCGCTGGAGACCCCCTACCGCCGCCGCACGACCACGCCGACGCCACTCGACGCCGCCGGTGAGCCATCCCCTCGCGTGCCTCCCCGGCCGCTCGATCTCGATCCATTTGGACCGTTGAAAAGTCAGCCCAGGGCGCTGACTGGGTCAGCGCCATGTCATCGTGCCACATAGGCCGGTCAACAGTCAACTTTGACTGTGAGTTTTTAAATTGATTTTAAATGGCAGAAATTAACTAAAACTTGTAAAATCCATATCTTTAGATCTACTGGGCCAAAAATTGCAAATAAAATATGTGTAGGATCAGTGTCTCATGTAGAATCTTGCTGTACCATTGTTTTACACTTTTACCCCAAGGTTTTGTCCAGAATAATTAAATGAGTTAATGGCCTTTTTAGAATAATAAATTCATAGAATAAGTTCTGTAACTCTAAAAATTGCAAATAAGATGTCCCTGGAATCAGTGGAACAAGGGGAATCTTATAGTGAATTAAAAAGTTATGCTGACAGTGTTGGATTTTGCAGAATATATTTAAAGTCTTACTGCAGTATTTTAATTACTCAGGGAGTTATATAAATCCTTTTTGAGAAATTCCAACTGGTACTGTTTCTATTCAGAGTTGCCTACACAGTAGAATTTTTCCAAGATTTTTCAAACAGTATGTTAGCAGTAGTGAATTATTTAGTTTCTAGCTCTATTATTGAGCATTATAAATTGCATGCTTGTTTCTTTGCGCTAAAAATAATTTCCATGCATGCATACAGTAGTTATACTGAATAAGATTATGTGATGCTGCTGTAGCATCACTCCACTTGCCATGCGTGCATCTTGCATCATCTTTGTTTGCATATGATTGTGGATGGTTTGTTTATGATTGCAATTGTATCGTGTAGATTGTGACGAGTGCAACGCTTGCTCGTGTGTGGATTGTTCTTCCGACCGCTACAGCCAAGGCAAGTAGATGCTACTTTGTTCATGATGTTGTCCTACTATTTTTAATGCATTGTCGTGTATTTTGTAGATGCATGTGTAGGATATTACTATCGCTATGCTATGACCTATTATGTGGTAGGGCTTTCCCTGTAGATGAACCACCGTTTGTAGATGTGCTTAGCCATGCTATGATGAACGAGGGCTGGGTTACATCACTGAAAGTTGTTTCTAAGTGTGTTGGTTTGTGAAAACTAAAACAACTTAATCAATGAATCTCCTGGGTGTGATGGAATTGATAATTTTTGGTGGTATCACTGCGGAAAGGCACCCAGGTATCAAGAGAAAATGATTGGCTTCTTTATTTTGTAGCTTACGTGTACAACCATGTGCCAATAATGAAATGGGCGGTTGGTTGGACTCAGTAGGTTGTGGTAACTCGAACCCGCGTATCCAGAGATGTAGAATTTTGGTAGGTTGGACCGGTGCGCGTCGGGATTGGGGAGCTACTTCCCGAACGGTATCTTCTTGGACTTCTCCCTATCAACACCCAAAATGAGAGTGATGGTACGAGCTGGGCTGGCCAAGTCACATGGGTAAAGTGTACTAACCCCTGCAGGGTGTATAATCTAATCGATTAGCCGTGTCCCCGGTTATGGACATCTGAGTTGCTTGATATTGATTCCATGACATGTTTCTCGCTCATTCCAATTTCATAATTGCTTTAAAGTTGTTGGGTTAACTGAATTGGGATCTTTCAAAGAAAAATCAAAAACTGTTTATGAAAGTAGGACAAAGGTATTTGCAAATGCAAGCTAGCCACAGCTCCACTTGCGAAATATGCATGTAGATGTTAGCACTATTGTCTCCTTTAATAGCTCTACTTGCCATACATTCCATGTATTGACCCTTCGGGGCTGCTACGTTTCATGTTGCAGGATATTCCGATTCTGAGTAATCGATTTAGGCCACGGTACTCCACTCGGCATTTGTTCACTTCTGGGCAATTTGAAGAATGGAGGATTTACTAAATTTATGTTGCTACTTGAATAATATTGAGCTAGCCTCGAGCTAAGCTTTTATTGTAATAATGATATTCTGGATCTTCGTTATTTATGATACACGGATATTTTGCTATGTTATTCATCTTATTCTATTGTGGGCCAATGAACCGATCCAGGGATTGGCATGTCACATTGAAGCTACGGTCTTTTCAGAACCGTGGTGTTACAAGATGGTATCAGAGCCCGTGTGTCGACTGTAGGATCGTGACCTATGTTTGGATTAGGAAGCCATAGAATTGTTAAAGCTTATATTAACTCTGTCTTTCACCTTATGCCTTTCACTCTCGTAAATTCTTACCATATGCTATTCTCACACTTTCCTCTTTTAATTGATAGATGGGAGAAGTCAGGACTGAGTATGCAACCATGGAGTCACCAAGGCCCTTTGCAAGACAGTTAGCACAGCTTTCGCAGTCATTGGGATTGCCACTGCCCATGTTCAAGGGAAGGAGGCTATACACCTATGGATATGGTGAGGATGCATAGGAGATCACCACCTTCATCTTCAGGGATGCCACCTTGCCAAACCCTGTGCACCTGATCTACACCAAGACATACTGCAACTGGGGACTTGGAATAAAGTTGGCTCTGCATGAAGCCCTGTCACGCCAGTGCCATCTTGTCCGACACCTGCTGCCAGCAGATTCACCCTACCGTGACTACGGGAGGCGTGATGAAGATGGGAACATTGTGGTTACCCCGGGTGACAGGAACAACATGCCGCCCCGTAGGAGGCACATAGAGGATATGGAAAGGGAGAATGGAGCTCTAGCTGAGAAAGTGATGATGGTAAAGGAGATAGAAGATTTTGCTAGCAATGGTATGGTGGTCCAAGGACTGGAGATAGAGACCTTGCATGAAGTTGTGGATGTTCTGAATAATGCCCTGGTAGGAAGGGATGCAACCATAGCTCAGCTTAATGGAACTATGCAGGAAAACAACCAGATCATACAACAGTTGCAAGGGACTGTCCAGGAAAGGGATCAAACTATTGAGGATATGGCAGCCCAGATTGCCGCTCTCCAAGAACAGCTGAATCCACCCTCTGATGATGACAATGGAGATGATGGCAACAATGATGATGATGATGACAGTGGAAACGATGATGATGATGAGGAGGACGAGGATGATGATGATGGAGACGATGATGGTGGAGGAGATGAAGTTGTTGCAGCTGCAGCGGAGAATGAAGAAGAAGAGGAGGATCCAGAAGAGGTGGAGTTTGAGATTTCAAGTGATGACACAGGAGAGGTGTATACTCCGCCGCCATGGTTGGATCGTGGACATAAGCGCCAACGCATGAGTGCAAGGACCTACCGCAACCTCTTCAAGAAGTAGATAGAAGTCCATCAATTAGTCCTCGTTAGGTAAAATCGTTAGGATTAGTCTCGATCGATGTAAAACTTAATTACTGTTAGTTTAAGAGTGGTTAGTTGCTCATATGTGTACTCCAATATCCCAGGATTATTTGTGCGAATTTTATGGAAGAGTTAAGGCAAGTTTGGTTAATATCTGAGTTATTTCTGTTGCAGTTTTCTGCTGACACAGCAGTACTGTACGAATTTTCATATTTTACTGGTATCTGGGAAAAATATGAAAAAAATATGGCTGGTTCAAAACTCTCTTTACTGTATGCACAAAAATCAGCAAAAATTCCTGACAAGTTTAAGTCAGGTAGAAAAATTCGTGAACACTGCTGGACTATTCTGGCAGATTCCTGTTTTTAATGCTTTGTTGATCTATTGTGTAGATAACTATTGCCAACTCTTCTAAAAACTATTTTAGTAGATATGTACTGCTAGGATAATCCCTGGGATGTTGCTGGATCATTTGTTTGTTGATGTGTTTCTTGCTTGAGATTGTCTGTGATTGTTTTGTTGCTGTTTGGTCATAATGCATGGGTAGAATCCTGTTTTCGTAATCGATTCTTTCTAAGCTTACCTGTGCTGAACCGCAGATGCCTCCCCGCTGTCAACCCACTGAGTTGGAGCAGCTCATGGCAGCTCAGGCACAGCTGACCCAAGTTATGACCCAGTTCATGGAAGCTCAGAACAACAACAACAATGGGAACAACCAGCCTCAGGGAGATGCTCTCACTAGGTTTCTGAGGCTAAGGCCAGCTAAGTTCTCTACTGCAACGGAGCCGATGGTTGCTCTCAACTGGTTGCGTTCAGTCAACAAGAATCTGGTAACTGTTGGGTGCACAGATGCTGAGAAGGTGAGATTTCCCGCTCACCTACTGGAGGGACCAGCCGCTTCGTGGTGGGACACTTTTCAGATCACCCACCCGCTGGACACTGTGACTTGGGAAATGTTTGAGGAAGGTTTCAGGACCAACCACGTATCTTCAGGAGATCTGAGCCTGAAAAGGAAGGAATTTCGCAACTTGCGCCAAACCAACCGCACCGTGGCTGAGTATATCGAGGAGTTCAACAACCTGTCCCGTTATGCACCGGAGGATGTTGACACTGATGCCAAAAGGAGGGAGAGATTCCTGGATGGCCTCAGTGATGAGCTTTCAGTGCAGCTGCTGGTGGTTTATTGCCCCACTTTCCAGGAGCTTATGGACAAGGCCAGGATCTTGGAAGGGAAGCACAAGCAGGTGGAAAACCGCAAGAGAAAGAGCAGCAATCACCACTCTTGTTCTCACCACAAGTCTCGCACTTCTTATGATGGATACTCCAAGCATGGAGGGAGTGACCATGGGCACCATGGAAGCCATGACCGCCACAACCATGGAGGCGATGGACATCGCCATGATAGCCACAAGAGCAACCTCCACAGCCACAAGGGAGGACACACTCACCATTCTGGAGGACACAGTGGACATGACCGCAACCGTGATCGCAGCTTTGTAAAGAAGGATCTGAGTGAGGTGACATGCTTAAAGTGTTGCCAGAAGGGACATTATGCAGACAACTGTCCGGAGAAGAAAGTACTGAAGCCAACCAACAACCAGAAGGCCACAGTGAACCACATGAATGTGGAGGAGATCCCAGATGACCCTGATCTTGTGATTGGTAAGTTTCCAATCAACACTCACCCTGCACTTATACTTTTCGATACTGGTGCATCGCATTCATTCATATCAAGGGCATTTGTGGATAAGTATAAGTTACCTACGGAGTCTATGAAAGAGTCTATTAGAGTAAGCTCACCTGGAGGAGATATGATAGCTAGCGCGGGATGCCGCGACTTAACTGTGAGGATTGGAGCACACAATTTTATTGCACATCTGGTAGTTTTGGAATCACAAGGTCTAGATGTAATACTGGGCATGGATTGGATGTCTATGCATGGGGGACACATAGATTGTGCACAGCGAGCTGTTTCACTCAAATGGTAAGAGGATTAGGTTCAAGTCGGCTGTGCGACCGGGAAGGTGTAAGCTGAATTCTCTTAAGGGGGTTAGCATGGATACTGTGCCTGTGATTAAGGATTACCCCGACGTGTTTCAGAAAGAGCTACCAGGGATGCCACCTGACAGGGATGTGGAGTTTCTCATCGATCTAATGCAGGGAACATGACCTATAGCAAAGAGACCATACAAGATGTATGTGGATGAGCTGAAGGAATTGAAGAAATAGCTAAAGGAGCAGTTGGACAAGGGATTCATTCAGCCTAGTTCGTCGTCATGGGGTGCACCTATTCTATTTGTGGAGAAGAAAGACAACAGCAAGAGATTAGTGGTGGACTATCGCTCGCTGAATGAAGTGACCATCAAGAACAAATACCCCCTGCCGAACATAAATGATTTGTTTGATCAACTGGAAGGAGCAAAGGTATTTAGAAAAACTGATCTGCGATCGGGCTACTTCCAATTGAAGATCCGGGAGGAGGACATACCAAAAACCGCTTTCACTACTAGGTATGGTTTATATGAGTATACAGTTATGTCTTTTGGACTAACGAATGCCCTGGCATATTTCATGACCATGATGAACAAGGTATTCATGGAGTACTTGGACAAGCATACTGATATATTCCAAGGATGATGCTGAGCATGAGAAACGTCTGCGACTGATTATGGAGAAGCTGAGGGAACACAAGCTATATGCCAAATTCAGCAAGTGTGAATTCTGGATTAACACTGTTGGATTCCTTGGACACGTGGTGTCAGGAGAAGGAGTCGATGTTGATCCAAGCAAAGTGACTGCAGTGACTGAGTGGGAAGCGCCCAAGAATGTGGGTGATATTCGTAGCGTTTTGGGACTTGCTGGATATTACATGAGGTTCATTGAAAATTTCTCCAAAATTGCTAAGCCAATGACGGAACTTCTGAAGAAGGAGAGGAAGTTTGAATGGACGGATGCGTGTGAAGCCAGCTTCTAGGAACTGAAGTGTCGACTAGTGACCGCACCTGTTCCGTGTTTACCAGATCTTCAGAAGGATTTCCAAGTGTACTGTGATGCTTCTCGACAGTGACTTGGGAGTGTGCTGATGCAAGATGGGAGAGTGGTGTCATATGCCTCGCGGCAACTTAAACACCATGAGAGGAATTATCCCACACATGACTTGGAATTAGCGTCAATTGTTCATGCGCTCAAAGTATGGAGGCACTACCTAATGGGAAAACACTGTGACGTGTACACCGACCACAAGAGCCTGAAGTACATATTCACACAGAAGGAACTGAACATGAGGCAAAGGAGATGGTTGGAACTTATCAAGGATTATGATATGAATCTGCAATACCACCCAGGAAAGGCCAATGTAGTTGCAGATGCTCTGAGCCGGAAGGTCTATGCCAATGGATTGACCGTTGGGGAATTGCCCGAGGACTTGTGCAAGCAATTCAAGGACCTTAGACTAGAGGTAGTGTCTGAAGGATATTTGGCAGCAATGGAAGTCCAACCAACGCTACAGGACAGGATCAGGAAGGCTCAAGTAGGAGACAAGGGGATAGATGAAATAAAGGAAAAGATGAAGGAGGATCGGACAAAAGAATTCCGCGAGGATGAGCAAGGAACCTTGTGGTATGGAGATCGCTTGTGCGTTCCCAACGATCTGGAGATAAGGAAGTTGATTCTACAGGAAGCTCATGACTCGCCGTATTCCATACATCCGGGCAATACGAAGATGTATATGGACCTAAAGGACAGATTTTGGTGGAACAACATGAAGGGAGACATCGCTGAGCATATTGCCTTATGTGATGTATGTAGCCGAGTGAAGGCGGAACACCAAAAGCCAGCAGGACTACTGCAGCCATTGCCCGTGCCGGATTGGAAGTGGGAATGGATTTTATCACAGGATTGCCCAGAACCAGGTCAGGATATGACTCCATTTGGGTAGTGATCGACCATTTGACCAAGGTAGCCCACTTTATACCGGTGAAGACGACCTACACGAGTGCAAAGTTGGCCAAGATTTATATGGACAGGATTGTGTGCCTACATGGAGTTCCTAAGATTATTGTAGCTGATAGAGGCACCCAATTTACCTCACACTTTTGGTGCCAGCTGCACGAGTCACTGGGGACCAGGTTGGAGTTTAGCACAGCATTCCACCCCCCAGACTGATTGACAAACCGAGAGGGTAAACCAGATTTTGGAAGATATGTTGAGAGCTTGCGCCTTGGCTCATGGTTCTAGTTGGGATGAGAATCTGCCGTATGCCGAGTTTTCCTACAACAATATCAGACCAGCATCAAGATGTCACCGTTCGATGTGTTGTATGGGAAACGGTGTCGGACACCATTGCTATGGGATGGAGTATGAGAACGTCAGCTGTTTGGACCTGATTTGATCAAGGACGCTGAGAAGAAGGTTGCCTTGATTAGGGACAGGCTGAAGGTAACACAATCAAGGAACAAGAGCTACACCGACGCCAAGCGCAAGGAAGTGGTGTATAAGATAGGCGACAGAGCATACCTCAGAGTGTCGCCATTGCGTGGAATTGAGAGATTTGGAATCAAGGGTAAGCTGGCACCTCGGTTTATTGGACCATATCGGGTCTTATCACGCAAAGGAGAGGTTGCTTATCAGTTGGAGTTGCCAGAGGCTCTGTCCGCTATCCATAATGTGTTCCACGTGTCCCAGCTGAAGAAGTGCCATCCGGAGATGGTGGATACACCATTGAGAGACACGGTGCCACTAGAAGAGGTTCAGCTTGAGAATGACTTGACCTATGAGGATAAGCCGGTCAAGATACTGGAAACAGCGGAGAGGATTACCCGCACCAAGATGATCAGGTTTTGCAAGGTGCAATGGAGTCACCACACCGAAGAGGAAGCCACTTGGGAGCGTGAGGATGACATCCGAGAGGACCACCCACACCTATTTGCTAGCCACTCCGAATCTCGGGGACGAGATTCATCTTAAGGGGGTTAGTCTTGTCACATCCCAAATTTTAGATTTGGTACTGCATAACATTCATGGCATTGCATCATGATCATCCTTGCAAAATTTCAGTTTGAAAAGATCCTGGCAAAACACACCACCTGCATTTGCATTTTGACACCTACACTTGGACGCTTGGTTTTACCATGCCTCTGTCAAAAACTATATATTTTGGGTGTATGGATGGCTTAGGTGCATAGAGGATTCCGCCACGAACCCGTAGCACTTTGATTCGCCAATTCGGAGCTCCGTAGCAAAAGTTATGTGAATCTGAATTTTGCCTAAAATTCTGGACAGTTCTGTAAAAATTCAGACAAGGAAATTCGTCAGGAAAAAGGAAAAAAAGAACAAAAAAAAAGCGCAGCAGCCAGCCTGCTGGGCCGCCAGCCCAGCCGCACAGCCGGCCAGCAGCACGCGCCAGCACGCCGCCCGCGCGGCGGATAGCCGCTTGCGCTCACGCGGCCACATCCACTGCCAGCCGGGGCCCGCTTGTCAGCGCGGAGCCGGCAAGGGCACGGACGCCGAGGCCGACTCGGCCACGGCCACGACCCCGCGCGCCGCCCATGACCTTCCCCCTTATACCCTAGACCCCCCTCTACGCAACCCCCAAACCCTCGCCCTCTCTCGCGCCGCCTCCGATGAGAAATTTCTCGCCGGAGCTAACCGCCGCCGCCGTCCGCGCTCGGTAAGTGCGCCGCGCCTCGCCCCCGCGAGCTCGCCGCCGCCCCCCTGACCGCCCTCTCCTCCCCTCTGCCGTAGGAACGTGCCCGCCCGACGCCGCCCGCGCTCGCGACGCCGCCGCCGAGCTTCGGCCGCCCGCCGCCGTCGCCCCCGCACGCGCCGGCCACCGCCTCCATGCCGACGAGCCCGACCGCCACGCCCCCGACGCCGTCCCACCGTCCACCGCCGCCGGAGACCCCTTGCCGCCGCCGCACGACCACGCCGACGCCACCCGACGCCGCCGGTGAGCCCTCCCCTCGCGTGCCTCCCCGGCCGCTCGATCTCGATAGCCCAAGGCACTGACCCAGTCAGCACCACGTAAGCGTGCCACATAGGCCGGTCAACAGTCAACTTTGACTATGAGTTTTTAAATTGATTTTAAATGGCAGAAATTAACTAAAACTTGTAAAATCCATATCTTTAGATATACTAGGCCAAAAATTGCAAATAAAATATGTGTAGGATCAGTGTCTCGTGTAGAATCTTGTTGTACCATTGTTTTACACTTTTACAGCAAGGTTTTGTCCAGAATAATTAAATGAGTTAATGGCCTTTTTAGAGTAATAAATTCATAGAATAAGTTCTGTAACTCCAAAAATTGCAAATAAGATGTCCCTGGAATCAGTGGAACAAGGGGAATCTTGTAGTGAATTAAATAGTTAGGCTTACAGTGGTGGATTTTGCAGAATCTATTTAAAGGCTTACTGCATTATTTTAATTACTCAGGGAGTTATATAAATCCTTTTTGAGAAATTCCAACTGGTACTGTTTCTATTCAGAGTTGCCTACACAGTAGAATTTTTCCAAGATTTTTCAAACAGTATGTTAGCAGTAGTGAATTATTTAGTTTCTAGATCTATTATTGAGCATTATAAATTGCATGCTTGTTTTCTTTGCGCTAAAAATAATTTCCATGCATGCATACAGTAGTTATACTGAATAAGATTATGTGATGCTGCTGTAGCATCACTCCACTTGCCATGCGTGCATCTTGCATCATCTTCGTTTGCATATGATTGTGGATGGTTTGTTTATGATTGCAATTGTATCGTGTAGATTGTGACGAGTACAACGCTTGCTCGTGTGTGGATTGTTCTTCCGACCGCTACAGCCAAGGCAAGTAGATGCTACTTTGTTCATGATGTTGTCCTACAATTTTTAATGCATTGTCGTGTATTTTGTAGATGCATGTGTACGATATTACTATCGCTATGCTATGACCTATTATGTGGTAGGGCTTTCCCTGTAGATGAACCACCATTGGTAGATGTGCTTAGCCATGCTATGATGAATGAGGGCTGGGTTACATAACTGAAAGTTGTTTCTAAGTGTGTTGGTCTGTGAAAACTATAAAAACTTAATCAATGAATCTCCTGGGTGTGATGGGATTGATAATTTTTGGTGGTATCACTGCGGAAAGGCACCCAGGTATCAAGAGAAAATGATTGGCTTCTTTATTTTGTAGCTTACGTGTACAACCATGTGCCAATAATGAAATGGGCGGTTGGTTGGACTCAGTAGGTTGTGGTAACTCGAACCCGCGTATCCAGAGATGTAGAATTTTGGTAGGTTGGACCGGTGCGTGTCGGGATTGGGGAGCTACTTCCCAAACGGTCTCTTCTTGGACTTCTCCCTATCATCACCCAAAATGAGAGTGATGGTACGAGCTGGCTGGCCAAGTCACATGGGTAAAGTGTACTAACCCCTGCAGGGTGTATAATCTAATCGATTAGCCGTGTCCCAGGTTATGGACATCTGAGTTGCTTGATATTGATTCCATGACATGTTTCTCGCTCATTCCAATTTCATAATTGCTTTAAAGTTGTTGGGTTAACTTAATTGGGATCTTTCAAAGAAAAATCAAAAATTGTTTATGAAAGTAGGACAGAGGTATTTGCAAATGCAAGCTAGCCACAGCTCCACTTGCGAAATATGCATGTAGATGTTAGCACTATTGTCTCCTTTAATAGCTCTACTTGCCATACATTCCATGTATTGACCCTTCTGGGCTGCTACGTTTCATGTTGCAGGATATTCCGATTCTGAATAATCGATTTAGGCCACGGTACTCCACTCGGCACTTGTTCACTTGTGGGCAATTTGAAGAATGGAGGATTTACTATATTTATGTTGCTACTTGAATAATATTGAGCTAGCCTCGAGCTAAGCTTTTATTGTAATAATGATATTCTGGATCTTCGTTATTTATGATACACGGATATTTTGCTATGTTATTCATCTTATTCTATTGTGGGCCAATGAACCGATCCAGGGATTGACATGTCACATAGAAGCTACGGTCTTTTCAGAACTGTGGTGTTACATTCCACCGAGAGGGCCCAGAGTATATATATCTGTCATATGGATGGACAAATCCCACTCTTGATCCATGTGTCTCAACCCATACTTTCCGAAAACTCAATGCGATATTTATGGCCACCCATTTACGGTGTGGTGTTTGATGTCATCAAAGCATCCTTCTGGTGATGGTGATTAGCATGATCTCATGGTCGAAGGAATTAGGTTACTATGTATCAGAAAGCTTATAGCAATTGAACTATAAAAATGACTTGATCTTTATGCTACGCTTATCTATAGGAGTATGTCCATCATACCATTCTCCTAATGATATGATCTTGTTGTCAACAACATCTCTATGTTCATGATCAGGAAACCATGATCATCTATTAACCAACAAGCTAGTATTCTTAAGAGGCTTTACTAAGGACTCTAATTTAGTTTACAAATCACACAAGTATTAATGTTTCCTGTTAATACTGTTATAGCATGAATGTAAACATTTATCATAAACACAAAGATATAATAATAACTACATTTATTATTGCCTCTAGGGCATATCTCCAACATTGAGTTCATCCTCAATCGGGCGGCCACGAAGGTGAGGGAGGAGACGCATGCGGGCTGTAGGGTAACCAAGGGGAGCTCGACGTCGGCGATTGCTGCCGAATTGGGCGGCGGGCGGTGGTGACAGAGGCTGGTGGCAGCGCACGAAACGGGGGGAGAGGGTGAGCGGGTGGGGGAATGAAACTTCAGCAGGTGCGGGTTCCCGTTGTAGGGGTTCGTAGCATGGAAAACAAAAAAAATCTACCGCACGCACACAAATAAGCCAAGATCTATCTATTAGATTGTGGCAACGAGTCGATTAGAGTACTCACCCTCGAAGATTCCAAAGCGGATAATGAGAGCAGATTCTCGTGGGTGATGTAGTCGTACACTTGCCAATCTCAAGATCGTGTAGTCGGTCATACGTTCGGTACTCGATGAAGACCTTCCTCTCCCTTGTTCCACCAGGCAGCGGAGGATGTAGTTCTCCCCTCGTGATTCCGGCAACACAACGGCGTGGTGTCAGAAGTAGAGGGAAAATCCTGCAGGGCTTCGGCTAAGCCGGAGCAGGTTATGGTGGATCTAGGGTTTCTGGCAATCTAGATTTAGAGGGATGGATAGGAGGAGGTGGAGTTGGTGTCGGCTAGGGCGACGGCGACGAGCCGGAGGCAGCGGTGCTTAGGGCAGCGACGGCGCAAGGTGGGGAGGGGCTGGTTGTGTTGTGGTCCTGGGGCAGCCCCTCCCCTCTATTTATGAGAGGGAGGGCAGCTTGGGAGAGGGGAGTTTGAATCCTTCCCCAACTCCCTCTTCTTGTTTGTAGGGAAAGAAGGATTCTTTCCTTCTTCCACTAGGAAACTATTGCTCTAGTTTGACTTTTCAAACCTGCCTTTTGACTTGCCATTTGGAGCTTAATTCCTCTCTTGCAAATGCCCAACCAAGTGACCTAGGACTTGATCCAATCATTCCACTTTACCATGACACATTCATGAACCATTTCCCTTCCTGTCCGGTGAACCTTCTAGACCCTTCTAGAACCTCTCCGATGAAAACATCGAAATCATTCCCGAACTCTGGAATCGGACTTTCCTTATATGAATCTTATTCTCTGGACCATTCCGGATCTCCTCGTGATATCCCGGATCCCATCCAAGACTCCAAACAACATTCGGTCTCCTTACTTACATTCCATATCTACTAAACAACTTCGAATCCTTAAGTGTGTCTCCCTACGGTTCGTGAATTACGCGGACATGACCGAGACACTTCTCCGATCAATAACCAATAGAGGAATATGGAAATTCATATGGCTCCCACATATTTCTACGATTACTTTGCGATCGAATGAACCACTTACATACGATACCAATTTCCCTTTGTCTCACGATACTTTACTTATCCGAGGTCTGATCGTCGGTATCTTTGTATACCTAGTTCAACCTCGTTACTGATAAGTACTCTTTTCTCGTTCCCGTGATATGTGATCCCTTGTGAGCCAGTCACATGTTTGCAAGCTAATTGGATGACATTCCACCGAGAGGGCCCAGAGTATATTTATCTATCATATGGATGGACAAATCCCACTCTTGATCCATGTGCCTCAACACATACTGTCCGAACACTCAATGCCACCTTTATAGCCACCCAGTTACGGTGTGGTGTTTAATGTCATCAAAGCATTCTTCCGGTGATGGTGATTAGCATGATCTTATGGTCGAAGGAATTAGGTTACTATGTATCAGAAAGCTTATAGCAAACAAATTATTGAAATGACTTGATCTTTATGCTACGCTTATCTACAGGAGTATGTCCATCACACCATTCTCCTAATGATATGATCTTGTTGTTAATAACATCTCAATGTTCATGATCGGGAAACCACGATCATCTATCAACCAACAAGCTAGTATTACAAAGAGGCTTTACCAGGGACTCTAATTTAGTTTACAAATCACGCAAGTATTAATGTTTCCGGTTAATACTATTATAGCATGAATGCAAACATTTATCATAAACACAAAGATATGATAATATCCATTTTATTATTTCCTCTAGGGAATATCTCCAACAGTCTCCCACTTGCACTAGAGTCAATTAATCTAGATTACATGGTAATATACCGAACACCCATGGCGGTTTGGTGCTGGTCATGTTTTTCCCTCAGGAGAGGTTTAGTCAACGGATCCGCCACATTTAGATATGTGTGTACTTTGCAAATCTTTATGTCACCATCTTGGACATGCTCTTGAATAGCGTGAAAATGTAGCTTGATGTGCTTCAGCTTCTTGTGTTACCTTGGTTCTTGCGCATTGGCTATGGCGCCCATGTTATCACAGTAGATAGACATTGGGTCCAACGCACTAGGAACCACACCGAGCTCTTTAATGAACTCCTTCATCCAACTAGCATCGGTGTAACCATTAACAACGAGTTGTTCATCACCTCCACAAGAAAGAACCATATCCTTAGTTCTTCTCAAGTACTTAAGGATGTTTTGGACCACTGTCCAATGATCCACTCCTGGATCACTTTGATATCTACTAGTCAAACTAACAGCATATGCAATGTCGGATCTAGTACATAGCATGGCATACATGAGAGATCCTATGGCTGAGGCATAGGGAGTCTTACTCATCCTTTCTCTATATTCTGCCGTTGTAGGACTTTGAGTTTTACTCAAGGTCGTATTGGGCAACATGGGCAAGAATCCTTTCTTGCTATCTTTGATATGCCCAATTTGCATCACCATTCTATATCATAATTTACCTCTATTCATTGATATATGTCTTATTATGGGCTATTAATTATGTCTTTTCATCTGTTTATGCATGTTGGATGATTCTTGGAGGATGAACTGCCGGAGTCTGGATCCTGATGGAAAAGAGGTGTTTTGATGCAATTTCGTGAAGATCAGAAAAATACCAAAAATATGGGAAAATAATATTTTCCCAGAAGACAGAGGAAGCCAAAAAGGAGGGGCGAAGAAGGGCCGCAGGGGGCCCACCCCCCTAGGAGCGGGTCCCCCTGGGCCGCGCCTAGGGCAGATGTGGCCCACCTGCCTGACTCCCGACTCCGCCCTTTCGCCTATATCTTCCCTACGGAACCCTAAAACCAGGAGAGCGACCACAGGTAGATTTCTGCCGCCTCTACAGGGCGAAAAACACCAAGAGAGAAAGGTCTCTCCGACAGACAGATTTCTGCCGGGGGAATTCCTTCCCGGAGAGGGGAGATCATCGCCATCAACACCATCGTCAAGCTAGGCTTCATCGGGATCATCATCATCCACACAATCATCTCCACCAGCACCATCATCATTACTCCATCCCGCTGTAACAATCATTTTGAATACTTGCTTAGTTCATTAGGGGAACTTTCCCGGTGTTAATTACTATTGTAGTTGATGCTTGTGAGTGGAACCATTGGATTATTGTTTATGTTCAGATTGTTATCCATCACCATATCATCTTTGATCTTGATCCATATGATGTATCGTGAGTAGTTCGTTTAGTTCTTGAGTACATGGGAGAAGTCATGTTGTTAGTACTGGATTTGTGTTGAGTTATTATTCAATGGTCTAGTATTTAAGTTGTGGTGCTATTCTTCTAGTGGTGTCATGTGAACGTCGACTACATGGTACTTCACCATTTATGGGCCTAGGGGAAAGCATTGTGTATTTTGCTACTAATTGTGGGGTTGCCGGAGTGACAGAAACCTGAACCCCTGTTAGGACACCTTTGCACAAGGGAGCATAGGATCTCAGAGTTTAAGGCTGTGGTTAGATTTATATCTTAATTACTTTCCTGTAGTCGGATATTTGCAGGGGGTTTATCAAAAGTATGTATTAGTCCAAGTAAGTTCGGTATGTTAGCACAGGTTCACCCACACAACACTTACAACACCAGAGAAGAGTACTAAGTTATTTGAAGCGAAAGCACTTGACAGAATTCCCATGTGTCCTCGAGAATGTTTGGTCCTTATAAGTATTTCCACCGGCTTGTCCTTTGCTAAGAAAGGATTGGGCCACTTGCTCCGTTTGTTCGTTGTCTTTATTACTTGCTCTTTGTTTTGTTGCCTTATCAGAAAACCACTAAAAATCCGTTTGTTAAGTATTCACAGGGATTTCCTGCTCCATACCACTGTTCGACACCTTCTGCTCCTCGTTGGGATCGACACTCCTATTTATTGAAAGTACTACGATACACCCCCTATATTTGTGGGTCATCAAGACTATTTTCTGGCACCGTTGCCGGGGAGTGAAGCGCTATTGAAGAGTGGAACTGGTAAAGGAAACTTCTACTGTAAGTATTGCTTTTTGTTACTGCTTGTTGCTTTGTTTCCAATATGGATAACCCACTTGGTTTACTGTTTGGGAAAGCTACTACCACTGTTAGGGTAGTAGATGAACCACCACCTGTTGAGATAGATCCTTTTAAGATACCTACAATTATTGTTGATTGTGTTATGGATAATTATTATTTAGGGGATGGAACTGTCCATCCTGGTGATCATTTGCTTTTTATCCATGAATTATGCGGGTTGTTTAAGTGTGCAGGTATCACAACTGAACATGTGAAGAAGAATTTACTCTCCATATCCTTGAAAGGGAGAGCTGAAGAATGGTATAAGATGTTGAAGAATGGACAATCCATGGAATGGGAGGAGATGGGATCTCTATTTTACTCTAAATTTTATCCTCCCAGTGAGATTCATAAGGATAGAAATCTTATATATAACTTTTGGCCTCATGATGGAGAGAGTACAGATCAAGCTTGGGGGAGATTGAAGTTACTTATGCTTCCTATTCATGAACTCCCTAACAATATTATTATCAATAACTTTTATGCTAGGCTTTCTCTTCATGATAAAGATTTACTAGATACTTCTTGTGCTGGATCATTCACACGTATGAAGGAAGAAGCTAAATGGGATCTCCTAGACCGTATTCAAGAGAACATTGAATCTTGGGAAAATGACAAAGGAAGAAAGTCAGGTATAAACTATGATTATGAATGCATTAAATATTTTATGGGAACTGATGACTTCCATGATATTAGTAATGATTTTGGTCTTGATCCTCAAGTTCTTGCGAAATGCCTTTGCCTCTTATATTGAAATTCCCAACAAAGAGTGGGACACGTACCATGTTCCTTATAAAGACATTGTTACCCATGTTCCTGCCAGCGTAGTGGTTTGTACTGTTGATCCTATTTTGCCTGAACCTTATGTTGAGAAAATCCCTTTTCCTTCCAAGGTAAGGGAACATTCTATTATAGCTAATGTGGTTAGCAAAAGCGCAAATAAAACCGTGGGGCCCTATGAGCTTATTGATATTGAGCCTGTGGTAGCTATTGTGAAAGATCTTGTCACTAGAAATATAGAGGATGAGCATATTGTCTTCTGTGAAGGCGCTACTAATATTGTTTCCCATGCTAAGAAAGCTAGAAAGGCTAGTGTCCCTATGCTTTCTGTTAGAATTGGTAGTCATAGCTATTATGGTTTATGTGATATTGGTGCTAGTCCTAGTGCTATTCCTTATGAGCTTTACAGGGAAATTATGCATGAAATTGGTCCCTGCGAGCTTGAGGACATTGATGTGGTTATTCACCTTGCTAATAGAGAGCAAGTTTGCCCCATTGGTATAGTAAGAGATGTGGAAGTCCTTTGTGGTAAGATTAAATATCCTGCTGATTTTCTAGTACTTGGTAAAGAGCTAGTAAAACCTATCCTATTATCTTTGGTAGACCCTTTTTGAATACTTGTGGGGCTATCATAGATTGTAGGAAGGAAAAAGTTTTGACTAAGTTTGCTGGAGAGTCTTATGAGTTTAATTTTTCCAAATTTTCTAAAGCTCCTTGTGAAAATAGTTTGCCTAATAAAGATACCAGGATGGAACAACTTTCTTCTATTGATCCAGTTTATGACCTTGGACCTCTTTTTGGTGATTGTAAGTATGATTATTCTAATAATAAAGTTATTGCTAGTGATAGTTATACTGTCAACTTTATTCAAGGTGCTACTGAAAGTTACTATGAGAGAGGGAAACATGGTTTTATGCATCTCAATAATGTTAAGTTTCCCCGTTTTATGTTGAAAGCTTTGAAGTTGCATTTTCTTTGTCTTCCTATGATAGTGGATTTTTTTTCAACAATTCATTTTCTCATGATACCCCCATGCATAGGAAGTGGGTTAGACTCAAATGTGTTGGTTATTTTCTTCTTGATGCTCTCTTTCACTTCAAATATTTATCTCCTTTGTGAGCATCTTTGAAAGTTTCAAGCCTAACTTAAAGGCATTAAAAAAAGTACTTGTTGGGAGATAACCCAAGATTTTGGTTGAGTCTTGGAAGTTATTACTTCATTAATAACCGCTCCTTATCCTTTTTGTTTTGTTTTTTGTGTCAAGTTCAACTACTTTTGTGAAGTAGAGGAGTTGTGAGAAGTGGCTGTCCTGGGACAGATTTTTGTGTTGCATTGTAAAAATCCGTGAAGAAGCTCCGTACGTGGTATGGAGATGTATTTTTCTGAGCTTGTTCTCCAAGTTGTTACCCAACTTTCATTAGTTATGAACTTTTTGATTTGAGCAACAGAAGGTTTTCGAAAAAATCAATCTTTACCTGCTGGTCTGTTTTGACAGATTTCTGCCATCATTTGCTTTTGCCTCTTACAAAAGCTTTTGTTTTGATGGATTTCAGTTGAAGTGTGAATCTAAAGGTTTATTGTTTTTGCTTACACTAATGTTGCCATTTAAGTTTGTGTATTGCCTTGTGAGGAAAGGAATTCCAGGAGAAGGAGAAAAGGAGTCTACAGAGTTTGTCTTTGAATAGGTAAAAGTGGTGAAAACAGAAGGTTCGTGAAACCCCAATCTTTTTATATTTTTGATGTTTTTAATACATAAGGGAAGTTACGAGACAGAACAGAGGAGGAACCGGAGGCCGGGGTGGCCAAACCCACCCCAGGCGCGAGCCCCAGCTGGCCGCGCCTGGAGGGGGTGTGCTACCCCCGAGCTCTGTCTCCGCCTCGTTTTCGTATCAAAATCTTCCTTATGCTTTGAAACTTCGTAATATAACCCCCCCCCCCGGATCCCCCGAGGTTCGTGCATCGTGTTCTCGTTTTGATCTGTTTCTATCAGGAAATCTTCTCAAGTTTAGAGCACCATGGTCTTCGCCAACGACAAAGGCAAGAAGCCCGTGGACGAGATAAAGTTGGAAGAACAAACCACCGCTGAGACAAGGGCAAGGAAACCTACTTTTGTAGGAGCAATTAACAGTGGGGATGCTTTTTATTGTAACATGAAGGGAATCATAGCCTTCGGTCCAGATTTTAGATACTGCCCTGAGGCTATGGAAGCCCTTCGAACCACTGATGAGTTTTGTGACAAGTACCGTGCCTTGAGGTTGAAGGTGGATATACTCCAAGAGGATAATGACAGGCTTCGTAAGATGCTGGATGGATTTCTTACCCTAAACAAGGGAACACCACCACCACTAAAGGAGTAATTTATCATCAGGTTTGGCATCCCCTTGGCTTGTTCCAAGCTTGGGGGAGTGCCGTGGTATCACCATCACCACCATTATCTTTTACCTTTTTAGTGGATTCATATCTTTGGTAGAGAAGTTATCTTATAGTTTGGTTTGCATGTGTAAGTATCTCTCCTTTAGTTCGTTATCTATGTATCCCTTGGTGTCAGTGCCTTTATTGAATATTAATGAGAAGTCTCATCTTTTACTTTTTGCACTTCTTATTTTACTTTGCAATATCTATTATATGATGGATCTTGTTGATCAGTATTGGCATCACTTTGGGAGCATCAAGTAACTCTAAATTGGTTTTGGCAAACCAAGCTCTAGTCAGTAGCAACAATTTTTGAGGTTTGAAAGAAAAAGAGAAAAAAGCTTACAGGTATTTTGTATCATTTATTTTTCTTTCTTGTTGGCTCATAAGCTTAGTATTATTTATTTAAGATCTTTTGTGTCTTCAAGGAAGACTGCATGTTTGTCTTTATTACTTGTATGTTTGCTTGTTTTCTTTCAAATATCTTGCTTGCTACCCTGCCTTGCTAGCCAAAAACCTGTTTTGAGAAGGCATACTTCTCATGTTTCCAAACCCTTTGAACCAAAACACGTGTCATTTGTGTCCACTATATCTACCTAGTAGCATTGTTGCTATTCAAAGCAAATTCTCAAGCTTCATCTATCTTTCGAATTAAAAAGTATTTTGTTATGTGAAAACTAGTTAGTAAAGCTCTCACTAACTTGATGGCACACCTTATTTCTTTGCCCCTAATAGACTTGAACCATTGTGCCATCGAAGTTAGGAATCAAGGTCGGTGGGGGTCCAGGGGGCCCACACCCCCTGTGGGCGCCTCCCGGGCTTGGCCGCGCCTAGGGGGGTGTGGACACCCTGTGGCCCCCCTCCGGCTCTGCTTCGTGGTTCCGTGTTGCTCCAGGAAATTAATGACTTTGGCTTTTGTCCCGTCCAATTTCGAGAATATTGATTTTTTGCCTTTCTGGAACCAAAAACAGAAGAAAACAGGAAACTGGCATTGTGGCATCTTGTTAATAGGTTAGTTCCAGAAAAGATATAAAAACACCTCAAAGTGTAGACAAATCAAAGCAAAGTAGATACTAAACAAGCATGGAGCATCAAAAATTATAGATATGTTTCCGACGTATCAATCAACTATTACAACTACTTTGAATAATAGACACGCATGTCTAGACGAAATTAAAAAACAACCATATGGCTCCTGTCGGTTGCCGACTTACAATAATAAACATTGCATACATCATATATAATCACAATCATGGCCATATCACATCACAACACACCCCTTCAAAACAAAGTTAGACGCCTCTAATTTTATTTGCATGTTTTACATGGTTTGGGGCTTTCAATAAGTGTCGTTCTAACTTACGAACAGGAACCACAACGTTGATGCTTGAACTATCAAGTGCCCGTTGTAAATTAAATCTATACTATGATGGGACCGACAGACACCCACAAAGGCACTTATGCAATACAAGTTGCATGTTAAGCGTGGAGCAAGTCTCATGAACGATGTCATGTAAGGTTAGCCCGGGCCGCTTCATCCCATAATACTGCAAGATGCAAAGTACACAAAAAGCAATTGATAATAAAAAGCACCACCGCCCATAATGACCATTGTGTTCTACTCGTGCAACAGATCTACATATAGACACGGCTCTGATACCACTGTAGGGGTTCATAGCATGGAAAACAAAAAATTCCTACCGCATGCACACAAATAAGCCAAGATCTATCTACTAGATTGTGGCAATGAGTCGATTAGAGTACTCACCCTCGAAGATTCCAAAGCGGTTAACGAGAGCAGATTCTCGTGGGTGATGTAGCTGTACACTTGCCGATCTCAAGATCGTGTAGACTATCCTTCCGGCGTTGCGTTCCGGCAGCGCTTCCGTGGTCGGTCACACGTTTGGTACTCGATGAAGACCTTCCTCTCCCTTGTTCCAGCAGGCAGCGAATGTTGTAGTTCTCCCCTCGCGATTCCGGTAGCACGACGGCGTGGTGTCGGAAGTAGAGGGAAAATTATACAGGGCTTCGCCTAAGCCAGAGTAGGTTATGGTGGATTTAGGGTTTTCGACGATCTAGATTTAGAGGGCTGGAGAGCAGGAGGTGGAGTCGGAGGTGGCTAGGGCGACAGCGACGAGGCAGCGGCGGTGGCGGTGCGGCGGAGGCGCTTGGGGCGGCGGCGGCGCAAGGTGGGGAAGGGATGGTTGTTTTGTGGTCTTGGGGAAGCCCCTCCCCTCTATTTATGAGAGGGAGGGCAGCTTGGGAGAGGGGAGTTTGAATCCTTCCCCAACTCCCTCTTCTTGTTTGCAGGGAAAGAAGGATTCTTTCCTTCTTCCACTAGGAAACTATTGTTCTAGTTTGACTTTTCAAACCTGCCTTTTGACTTGCCATTTGGAGCTTAATTCCTCTCTTGCAAATGCCCAACCAAGTGACCTAGGACTTGATCCAATCATTCCACTTTACCATGACACATTCATGAACCATTCCCCTTCCTGTCTGGTGAACCTTCTAGACCCTTCTAGAACCTCTTCGATGAAAACATCGAAATCATTCCTGAACTCTAGAATCAGACTTTCCTTATATGAATCTTATTCTCCGGACCATTCCAGACCTCCTCGTGATATCCCGGATCCCATCCGAGACTCCGAACAACATTCGGTCTCCCTACTTACATTCCATATCTACTAAACAACATCGAATCCTTAAGTGTGTCTCCCTACGGTTCGTGAATTACGCGGACATGACCGAGACACTTCTCCGATCAATAACCAATAGAGGTATCTGGAAATTCATATGGCTCCCACATATTTCTACGATTACTTTGCGATCGAATGAACCACTTACATACGATACCAATTTCCCTTTGTCTCGCGATAGTTTACTTATCCGAGGTCTGATCGTCGGTATCTCTGTATACCTAGTTCAACCTCGTTACTGATAAGTACTCTTTTCTCATTCCCGTGATATGTGATCCCTTGTGAGCCAGTCACATGCTTGCAAGCTAATTGGATGACATTCCACCGAGAGGGCCCAGAGTATATCTATCCGTCATATGGATGGACGAATCCCACCCTTGATCCATGTGCCTCAACACATACTTTCTAAACACTCAATGCCACCTTTATAGCCACCCAGTTACGGTGTGGTGTTTAATGTCATCAAAGAATTCTTCCGGTGATGGTGATTAGCATGATTTCCTGGTCGAAGGAATTAGGTTACTATGTATCAGAAAGCTTATAGCAAACAAACTATTGAAATGACTTGATCTTTATGCTACGCTTATCTACAGGAGTATGTCCATCACACCATTATCCTAATGATATGATCTTGTTGTTAATAACATCTCAATGTTCATGATCGAGAAACCACGATCATCTATCAAACAACAAGCTAGTATTACAAAGAGGCTTTACCAGGGACTCTAATTTAGTTTACAAATCACGCAAGTATTAATGTTTGTGGTTAATACTATTATATCATGAATGCAAATATTTATCATAAACACAAAGATATAATAATAACCATTTTTATTATTGTCTCTAGGGCATATCTCCAACACCCGTTCAGTTCGCCCTCCGAGCCCGTGAAAACACAGGCTGACAAGTGGTTTTTATCGTGCCTCTTAATTTTTTTATAGTTTTTGTAGTTTTACGGTAACTGATCTGTGCCATTTTTCGAACCGAACCCACAAACTAACGATTATTTTATAGTTTTTGCACTTCTACAGTAATTGTTAGAGATGCTCTTAGCCCGAACAATTAGGATTGGTAACATGCCATCCACTATATAAAAAGCATAGAAGATTCAGAATCCACTTGTCTCAAACCATTTACTATTTGAAAATAATATCCAATATCATCATTGACCCTAGATCTTACACTCCCTCTTAGCACAAACCTCACAACTCAGATACATCTAGTCTTCCCGTTTCCTAGTTGAAATAGGCGCCTAAAGATACTCAAGTCTAAATCTACCGTTGTTATCCATTGGTGTCGTCGTTATGGAAACGGCAGAGCCTAAGAAGGCTAGATAGAGGTGTGGGAGCAAGCAGGGAAGCGTGCGACGGCATCCACTGGCGGGATTGGGCACAAGCAAGCATCGGGGACACAAGAAGTACTCAGGTTCAGAGCCCTCGGGGTGAGTAAAGCTCCTACTCATGCCGATTTAACTATAGGGGTGAACACAAAGGACTACAAGGCTCCTTGAGCTGTATATGGGCTAGCTAGCAGTAAATGAGAGTCCAAACCTTGCTATGTTGCCCCTGCCTCCCCTTATATAGGCCGAGGTGGCGTGGGCAACGGCCTGGCCGACTAGCGGGTCCCACAGGCAGGGCCTAGCCGGCTAGGTCATCTATAGTGGCCGGCATGGAGGGTGTGTACCCAAAGTCAAGCCCATTCTGCCATGTCGTCTACAGTGGCCGCCGTGTGGGTAGTTACGCATAGTACCACCTACTGTCCACTGTTATAACCGTCATCGGTAAAGTCGTCGGTGTGGGCCGAGTGTCTGAGTATCCTTTCTGTCTTGTCTGCTATCATGGGCGTACTGCGCACTGTTCTCTGCGTCATCTTGTACCTTGTCTGTCTTGAGTGGCCGGATAGGGTGGCCTAGCCGGCTGATCTTCCTGGGCTGGGTGGTCGGATCCATCCTTCTAGTCTTCTGCCTTTGCTTGTCTCATCCGGCTGATGGTTCTGCCGGTTCGGTCTTGGTCTGTCTTGCTCTGTCCGGCTGGCATGATCCAGCCGGCTAGCTGCCTTTGGTGATGACTCTTATCCAGCTGACTGGTTTGTCAGCTTGGTCTTCATCTAGCCTTCCTTCTGATTTGTCTTTGAGTTTTTATATCCGGCTGTCTAGCCGGCTGGCAGGTTCGCTGCTCTTGTATCTTGTCCGGTTAGCCTACCTGGGGGTGATCCCCTCGACAATTGGTGAAATTGATAGACATATTCTATAAGAGCAACAAATTCGCCAAGGCAAGAAGTTTGTGACTCAAGTGAGCATTTCACCATTTGGGAGTAATTATATACACTAAAACGTGTTTAGATATATGTGAATCAAGTCCGAATCAATAGAGTATATGAGACTTAAGTGGGATATACTTCCTCTGTCCCAATTTATGTTGTATAATGTTATATTAAATCAAACTTTACAATGTTTGACCAAGTAGTTTGATATGATTAATGAAATGGAATAAAATTTCTAGACCAAAAGATCAGAGTGGTCTCGATATCGAGGTTCTTGACATAAAAAATAAATGTTTACTGAGCAAATGGCTTTTTAAACTTTTGTCCGAGGAAGGAGTGTGGCAAGAATTGATTTATAATAAATATTTAAGTCAAAAAAAATTGTCCGAAGTCCAAGCAAAACCAACCGATTCTCGTTTTTGGAAAGGACTTATGAGAGTAAAGAATGAGTTCTTCGCTAGAGGTCATTTTAAAGTTGGAGATGGTTCGAGTATTAGGTTTTGGGAGGATACATGGTTGGGTGACATCCCGCTAGCACAACAATATCCATCATTATATAATATCGTGCAACGAAAAAATATGACTGTTGATCAAGTTTTAGCTCACGTACCTCTAATCATTGGGTTCAGAAGGGTACTTAGCGGTAATAAGTGGAATGATTGGCTGCATTTATGCTAAAGGCTAATGATGGTCCAGCTGTCGGAGGATGAGGATAAGTTTGTATAGGACTTGACTTCATCCAGGGTGTTTACAGTTAAATCTATGTATGAAGACCTTATGAATGATCATACGGTTTTTTCGGCAATATCTTTGGAAGTTAAAAATCCCACTCAAGATCAAGATTTTTATGTGGTTTTTTAATAATAAGGTGTTTCTCACAAAAGAGAACCTGGTTAAAAGGAATTGGGTAGGGTGTACAAAGTGTTGTTTCTATGGGGCACAAGAAACCATAGAACATTTACTTATATCTTGCCCTTTTGCTCGCCTTTTATGGCACATTCCTCATTTTGCTTATGATCTACCCCCTCCTACTAATATCACAAATATGTTTGGAAATTGGTTGAATGGTATTGATAAATCATCTATGGCCCGATTTCGAACTGGTGTTTCAGCCTTATGTTAGTCTATTTGGAGATGCATAAATGATATTATTTTTAACAAAACAAAAACTTTTAATCTTTTGCAGGTTATCCATATGATGGCATACTGGGTGCAGCTTTGAGTGTTCCTGTCGCCCCAAGACCAGCGGGATATCATGGCTACTGGGTGCAGTCGTCTTCTGACGGTCGCTGGGCACATTTTCGACCAGTCTGGATGGTTATGTTTTAGTCGACTGGAGCATGATGTCTTTTCCACTGGTTGATTCATGTTTCGACTTTGTGTGATCCATGAATTGTAATTGTGGTGTGAATTGTTGACTTTGGATACCGAACTATTAATAAAAGGATGTGTGCATCAACCGATGTAGAGTCCGGGGTTTTACCCCTTTTGGAAAAGAGTAGTTTGATATGAATATAAACCTACACAATGCCAAATTAATATTATTAGAATTGGCTTAAATTTTTTATATGCATTTCGTATTATACATATTCATATCATTTTATATATTCTTGGTCAAACTTTTGCAAAGTTTAACGTACACGCAAAATTATGTGCAACATATTATGGGATAAATGGAGTACTAATATACTATACACTATCTTATGACTAATTAGTCTACTTTCTTCAGTTCAAAATTAATGGTCTTTACTTTGTCTAGATTTGAATTCATCTAGTTTACTAGATTCATATAAATCAAGACATAGTTGTGGACATCAATATGGACCGAAACGAGTACTCTCTGGTCCGGTTTATTAGAGTCACACGTAGTTTAAAAATAACTTTGATCAATAATTTTGGCAATAAATTTTACATAATATGTCATAAAAATTATACCATTAGATTCATCTTTAAAAGTAGTTTCCAATGATATATTTTTTGGACATATATTGTATATTTTATTAGTCAAAATTGATGATTAAATTTTTTCTTAAATTACATGTGTTTCTAATAAATTGGACCGAAGGAGTATCTAACTTATATTATAAAATAGTGATAGTACTACAGTCTAGAAATCAGGGACAAATTAGTCGCTCTCGTGTAGTTCAGTGTGAACACTGTAACATGGACAGTTTGAACGGCTCCGTCATCAGATTTTTCTATACAGGCATCCGTTCCTTGTGCACGTACACTTGGTACTTCTACATTACACGCTAAAGATTTTTCTGACGAGTCGTTAGAGAACGTTCAAAGTCAAAGCAGCCCAACCCCGAAGGAGAGGAGCTAGCTTAAACCCATCTAGGGTTTCGTCTCCTTGTCGGTGATGTTGTCGGTCCGCTCAACCTTCAGTGGTTTTAGGGTCGTGGAGGTGTGCGGACCACGGCTCTTGTCAGTGGAGGTTTTTTGATCTTTCCTTATCATGTTTTTAAGTGTTTTTTCATGATGTTGTGATGATGGCTACGTACTGTAATGTCCGTCCCACTCTATCTTCGCTTCGATGATGCATTTAGCGCAGACGGAGGTCGCGTGAAGTCGTTTGTCCAGCGGATCTCCTGGGATCCGGTCCGTTTTCGTATTTATTGATGTGATTTTAGGTCAGTCTCTTCCAATCTACGGTTGTCATCATTAGCGATGGTTGTTGCTCTAGTGCGCTGGTCTCTTTTTTGACATTAGCACGACGACTTTCTGTTTGTCCTCTACAACAAGCTCTACTACGACAAGCTTTTCCTAGCTCCGGTGATGGAGGGGCGAGGCCGGCGGCGCGTCTTCGGCTCGCGCTAATGTTTGTAGTTGTCGCTAGATGGTCCTAATTTTTATTACTTTTGGTCCTCGTCGTACTATTGTTGATGATTTTTTAATACATCAATGAAATTTCGCAAAAAGAAAAGAATGTTCAAAGTTCACGGCTCATGACGCAACCCAACAAGAAGGTAGTGGAACTAGGCATACGATGGACAGTTCGTCGGGCCCCGCCCCGACCGGATGAGCCAACGAAAGAACCGAGAAAGTAGTTCAAGAACCACCGTTAGGTCATCTCCAAGGCCGTGTTTGTTTGCTCTAATTTTTTTGTCACTTGTCCTGCTAGGTGTCGCATGTGGCAAGATTTGGCTTGTGCCAACTTTGACACTTTATTTGGTAGTTCACATAGTATATGATGCAATAAAGGCCCTGGTGATTGGTTATCCTGTGAAAAAAGAGGCAATGGAGTGTTTTGTGTTTAACTAATATGTTTTTTCTTAATCTCCTCTAACACTTTCTTTTTCTTGAGATCTATTTTCTTTGCTCTTGATCGGCATTGATCTCTTCTATTTTGAGCATGTTTTGCATCTCATAGAAGCTATTGGTGTCCTCCTCACTTTCTCGGCGTTTCTTCTATTCACTCTTCTCACTTGATACTCCATACTCATTTATAAACTCTTTCAACGTATCTTGCCATGCAAGTGACGAAGCATCACATTTTGCATCTATCTTGGAGTTGGTACTTCCCCTCGGGTGAGCCACACAAGAATCCCCAATTTGGGTGGGTGCATCAAGATCGATGACTCCGCTGCCTCCATTCCTTGGGTTGGTGCCTCCATTCTTTTGAATTCCCTCGTAGAGGTCTTTCCAATTTTGACAAACTTTGATGACCATCCAACAATGTGACACTGTGAAGGCCTTTTTTCCATGGAACATCTTGAAGTGTTCCAAAGCTTGACACACCTACACATTAAAATTGATGTTAGTAAGATAGAATTACATGTGCACATAGAAATGAATATCTACATAGAGTATAATATAGAATATCAAGTCTTGGACTCCAATGCCAATCGCGGGCCTCTACTTGACATGGTCATACGAAGCACAAAACATTGTGGATTGTTCTTGGATGATCGCCCACCTTTTTGTAAGAGATTTATTATTCCGATCACTCTCAAATAGGTGCTTATTGAAGTGTTTATGCTAATGGAAGTACTCCCAAACTCTCCTCCAAAATGCCCGACCCTATTGCTCGGTGCCTATATTTGGATCTTGTCCAATTTCCATCCAATCCTCGCATAACATCATGCCCTCATGGTCCATGTAAGATCCACTTCTTTTGCTTTTCTATTTCTGTGTTTGTCGTGCAAGCTCATCTTCGAACAATGGCTCTTTATCGATAGACATCCCATCTTGTTTAGCCTCTTGTTGGGTCTCTTGGCCGCCCCCACCATTGTTCGCCATTGTATTTTCATCATCAAAGTAGGTCTATGAATAAACTGCATGTTTTCACGCAATTTATATCTATCATACATGTACATAGATGGACGGCAAGTTCGGATAATGAAAGAGCATGTGGGACCCCATGTGTGATTTTGGTAATTAATGACAATCTCTATGGACTATTGTTTGCATTAAGTTGCACTTGTAGGAATTGTCCATTAGCATTGCTTGGAGCATGTGTTGGCTTCAAGGTAGAATAAATGAAGAAGAAGAAATGCCCAAGGGCTTTGGGCCTATTGGAATCATGTAGAAGAAGATGAATAAAGAAAATAAGATCAAGACTATCTTGAAGAAGATGGAGTTCCTCATATGTATCTTCAAGTCATCATCCAAATGAAATTAGAAGAAATAAAGTGAAAGCTCAAGATGCGCCATATCTAGAAGATCTCATGCTTGAATCTTTCCATCCTCGGTGATCATGGTTCGATGATGACATGTTTAAAGAATAGGTTTCCCCATGGTGTATGGGGGAGCAAGTTGCAAATCTTCATCAAGAGAGCGCGAGCAAAAGAAATCAAGAAAGGTATTCCATCTTGAGGAGGGCAAGATCGTCTACGTCGAGTTCAAGTGGAATGCTCGAGCAAAAGGTATAACCTTGATAGGTTTTTCCTTTTGCCGGTCACATGTTGTTAGTTGGGAGAGCGGGTTTAGGATAGATAACCGTATTATCAAGAGGGCTCTCAAGTGATTAAATCAATCATATCTTTGGGAGATATCTCAAACCTTAGCGTACTTAGCATCATCTTTCTTGATTGTTATTTGGATCTTATCCAAGTGAGGTTCTATAGCTTGTGGTAATCATCATAACAAGCTCTAGTTCATCAAAAACGGATTTCCCTTTTATATCTTATTGCGTTTTTGATCTTGAAGGTTTTTCTAGATCCTCACCAAGGAAGTTATCTCAGATAATAATACTTGATATTTATTCCCTTGGTGGTATGCAATATTTCCAACAAAATTAGTTTCAACCCATTCGGAGTTCGGTTGCTCAAGTTATTTGCGTTTTGCTGCTGCCGCCTGCGTTGTCTGTACCAACTGGTAGTACCGAATATTCCATGCAATACTATCGCTTGGCACCGGTAACACCGGACGGCGGTACTGGACAAGTCTGATCCCACCAGCCCGTCACTTGAAGGGAATATGCCCGAGAGGCAATAATAAAGTGATTATTATCTTATTCCTTGTTTATGATAGATGTTTATTTTGCATGCTATAATTGTATTAATACGGAAACGCTAATATATTTGTGTTTAATAAACAAAAAGAAAGTTCCTAGTTATGCCTCTCTTATAAACTAGCTCGTTGATTAACAAGATGATCAAAGGTATCCTGATCATGGACATTGGATGTCACTAATAACGAGGTCACGACATTATTGGAATGGTGTGATGAACATTCATCCGAAGTATAGCATTACGATCAAAGTCATTGAGTTTATATTGCTATAATATCATACGAAGTAATCCTAATCCTTAGACCATGAGATCATGCCAATCACTAACACTAGAAGAGTATCTTGATAACATCAAACGTCACACCGTAACAGGGTGATTATAAAGATGGGTTCAGTGATATGAAGGTGTTATGTTGAGTCCCATGGATCAAGAGTGGAATTTGTCCATCCCAATGACGGATAGATATACTCTGGGCCCTCTCGGTGATATCACACTGGTTAGCTTGCAAGCAAGTGATTTGATCATTCGAATGTTATATCACGGGAACAAGAAAAGAGTACATGTTAGTAACGAGATCAAACCAGGTATGAAGATACCGATGATCGAATCTCGGACATGTAATATATAGCGAGACAAAGGGATTAAGATTCTAGTGTAAAAGGTTCTCACGATCACAAGAAAGTCATCGTTGAATGTGTGGGAGTCAGTATGGATCTCCAGGTCCCGCTTCTGATTATTGATACGAGAGGGGTGTCGATCATTTCCGCAATATTCGTGAACCGTAGGGTGACACACTTAAGAGACACCGACACCATTTGGAACAAATAGTTTCATGTCAAAAAGATTTACAAAGCGCAGTAATTTATTTCACTAGACACTAGAATTGTTTTGGGTGAAATTGCTAAAAGTGTTTCTGCATGTGAAATAAAATACTAGCAAGGGGTTTTATGTGAATGTTTTTCCATTAAAGTAATTGGAAAATTTCTGAATAAATAAATAAAATAAGTTTTATTTAAAGAGAGATTTCATTAAATTTGGTGGAAATTTAATGGGATTTTGAGTGGAGAAGTGAAGGGCCAAATTGTGAGTGGAAGCTCCACCCACATGAATGGAGGGAGGGCAAGGGGCAGCCCCATGCGTCGGCCACCCCCTTGGAGTTCCCCCTCCTCCTATATAAAGCCCCCTCTCACTCCATCTCACTCACACCTCCTCGTGAAGGATCTCTCTCCCCTCTAGTTTATCCTCATGGTCTCAGACTAGCGAGATATATGTTCCCGGTGGCTTTTCAGCAAGAAAAAGTTGTTGCTTCTGCTGCATCGCTGGAGCGAGAAGGAGGAGGTTTCTCGGTGGCTTGGATGTGTGTGTGAGCACGGATGCGCTGCTGATTTGCGGCGCTGGACTTCTTCTCGATCTTGAGATCGGCAATTGATGGCGCTTGAGAGCGCTTCGTCGGGAAACCCCAAGAGCAAGGTGTGAAGAGCACAGCAGCAAGTCTTCCCTCAGTAAGAAACCAAGGTTATCGAACCAGTAGGAGGAATGAAACGTCTCAAAGGTGTTGCAGGCAACTTGGAGACCTGCACAACACAAACTCAAGACTTTGCCCCAACGAACAGTGAGGTTGTCAATCTCACCGGTTGCTGTAACAAAGGATTAAATGTATGGTGTGGAAGGTAATAGTGGTTTGCAGAAAGTAAATAGTAACAGTGGAAGATGTATCAATGGTAAAGATTGGACCGGGGTCCATAGTTCACTAGAGGTGTTCTCCTTAGATAAACAAACATGGCATGCTGGGTAAACAAATTACAGCAGGATAATTGACAGGACTGAGCAAGGCATAACAATGCAATACTAGACATCAAGATCCTATGAGATTCGATTGGGCAATACAACAAGATACATAGACCGCCATCCAACTGCATCTATGACTAGAAGTCCACCTTTGGGTTATCATCCGAACCCCCTCCAGTATTAAGTTGCCAGCAATAGACAACTGCTTTAATCAAATTGTATAAGGTAAACAATCCACTTGTTCCATGAACAAGAGACCGTTGTTTTCTCCCTAGTGGCAACAACACATATACAACCTTAGAGATTTCTGTCACTTCCCTTAGATTAAATAGAGGCGTGAACCCACTATCGAGCATAAATACCCCCTCTTGGAGTCACTAGCAACTACTCAGCCAAGATATCTACCAACAATGGAGAGCATGCAAGATCACAAACAACACAGACATGATAGAATCAATAAGACAAAACCATTAATCAATCTGACATAGTAATCTCAATATCCATCGGATCCCCGCAAACACAACATGCATGATTACAAATAGATGAGATCGTGATAATGAACGGATCTCACAAGATCTAGACATGAAAGCACAAAGGAGGAGATACAACCATCTAGCTACTACATGGACCCGTAGTCCAAGGTGGAACTACTCACGCTTCATACCGAAGGCTGGCATGATGAAGAAGAAGGCCTCCGGGATGATCTCCTCTCCGGCAGGGTGCCGGGAAGAGCTTCAGATCCCCCCCCCCCCGATCTAGGGACGATGGTGGTGGCGGCTACAGACGGTTTCGTGGAATATTGATCGGGTACTTAGGGTTTAGGCATCGGGGGCTTATTATAGGCGAAGAGGCGAGGCAGGGGGCGGGCCAGGGGGCCCACACCCTGCCCAGGAGCGGCCTAGGGTGGGCCCGCACCTAGGGGTGCGGCCGCCCTGTGGCACCCCTCCGTCTCTCCTCTGGACTCCGTGTTCTCCTCGGTGAAATATTGACTTTGGCTTTTGTCCCGTCCAATTTCGAGAATATTGATTTTCTGTGTTTCTGGAACCAAAAACGGAAGAAAACAGGCAACTAGCATTGTGGCATCTTGTTAATAGATTAGTACCAGAAAACATATAAAAACACCTCAAAGTGTAGACAAAGCAAAGCAAAGTAGATACTAAACAAGCATGGAACATCAAAAATTATAGATACGTTTCCGACGTATCAAGCATCCCCAAGCGTAACTCATTCTCATCCTCGAGTAGGTAAGTGATAAAAAATAATTTTTGAGGTGACAAGCACCATCAAAATCAAGATCAAACCATTTGCAAGCATTGAAAGCTGGGATCAAAGAACTCTAAACATGTGCATGAAAGATGGAGTTCTAACAATAAGACAAAGTAACTATGCATGTAACATGAAAGGCTACAAACAAAGATCATGAATAACATGCATTGAAAAACGTTTGTTTGTTTCACATATAGAAAACATAGCATAGTGCCATTCAGCTTGTCCCTCATGGAGTAGCAAATAGATGCATAGGACACCTTCAAAGTTCATAAGAGTGACTAGATGCATATAGCACAAGAACAAGCAATATCAACAATATGCATCAATCGATAAGTTTTGGGACAATGCACATAGAACTAAGAATGGCAACTATGCTCTCTTAACTGGTGCCTAAAGGTAGAAGGTGAAGACTCAATATAATGGTGGAAGAAAGGCCCTTCATAAAGGGAAGCAGGGATTTCAAGTTTCAAAAAGAGCTTCCAAAAATTATGGTATTTGTTAGCTTTCAGCCCTCATTGCCCCTATCATAAGCATCTTTAAGTGATTAAGGTTAAAGTGAACAAACTATGGAGTATATGCTTGACAAAGTATAAGTTGGCAATCACATGTCCCTTGAATACGAGGGTCGCTCCTCATGCTACTCAAGTTTAGTTACTTGCAAGTTCTTGTCATAGTAAGTACACGTGTATCATAGAAAACCGCCAACGGGGTACCCCTTGCACATGGTATAGGAGCTATCCTAACCAAAATGACAAGGCAAGCAGACAATAGGCATCTCAACATTCTTCTTATTTACCATGGGAATATGGTGATTTTTTCTCTCTTTCCTCTTTTCTCATATATGTCTCTTTTTCTCAATCTCTTTTTTTATAAGAAGAATGCTTCATAGATGTCACTATGGTGATGTTGCAAGTTTCCACCATGATTATACATGGCTTAGACTAGCATCCCAGGCATTTCTCTAACACACATACATAACTCCATGGACTTACAAGCTCCCCTTTCATTTCACATCGACGACATCCATAGACAAAAGAGCATGATATCAACTGTGTACAAAGTACAAGTGCAATGTTGAAAGCGTTCCCCATGACAACATGGTTCTGCTAATTCCAACTTATAAGTGCAAGCATATACAACATAGATGACACAATGGTTCAAGTTTATTAGGGGCAAGAAATATAAAGTGTGCCATCAAGTTCGTGAGAGATTTAATAACTAAGTTTTCACATAACAAAATACTTTTCAATTGGAAGATAGATGAAAACAAGAATATACTTGGAATGGTGTAACACACCATGCATAGGAATTTATAGTGGACACTTTGGAATAACTTGGTTTATTGGGAGTTGGAAGCATGAGTAGAGCTTACTCATACAAGTGGAGGCTAGCAAAAGACTAGGAGCGACCAACTAAGAGAGCAATAATGGCCATAATCATGCAGAGCAACAAAACATTACTAATCAAAGCATAGAGTGGTACTACAAGTTAAGGACTAAATTATCATAGAGGCTATGGTGACTTGTTCATAGTCATAACATTGTGTGAGCATGTGCCAAGTCAACTCAAACAACGCATCAAGGGAGAATACCACAATAATATGCTTTTGCATGCTAAAACAACGCATGATTCCTTCAAGGCACACTAAGCAATCCTAATTGTTTGGAACAAGTCATGCTACATCAATAATCACTAAGCATAAGGTCAAAACAACACCTAGCATGACATGCTAAAGTCTAAGTCACAGTCAAAGCAAGCTCCTCTTGCACTATTTCAAGCAAGAACTTTCTACTCCTTTCCAACACCAATCAACTTATTTGAAACAACATAGCGAGAACGGGGGTCCAAACTATTTTATTCAAGCAAACTAAGCAAAGCAAACGAAAACTAAGACGCTCCAAGAACAACACAACAGTGCATGAAACAATAAAAACGAAGTGTCTAGAAAGACCTGAGCTTTTTATTGATGAATAAGGGGATGCCTTGGGCATCCCCAAGCTTCGACGCTTGTACCTCTTGGATATTTATTGGGGCGACACCGGGGTGGCATCCCCAAGCTTGAGATTTTGTCCATTCTTCATCTCATTACATCATTCTCTCTCTAAACCTGAAAATTTTCCTTCATACAAAACTTCACACAATCTTCATTAGCAACATTAGTGTATTCAAAAGATAATAGACCCTTGGGTGTAGCTTTATAACAGCAAAAATTTCACTAAACACAATCTACTATAGAAATTACCTCAAAAAGCTCAATTTCCCAAAAAGAACCCAAAAAGGAATCAATAAGAATCAAATGCAAATAATGGCAGAAATCCGTCAAAACAGACCAGCGGGTAGAAACCGATTTTTTCGAAGACCTTATGTTGCTCGAATAAAAAATATCCAAACTAACGAAAGTTAGCTAACATACTGAGGGATTTTATTCGTAAATTATCATCTCAATCCGACTTACAGAAATTCCTTAAGAATTTTTATGGTGGAGAACAAAATCCTGTTTCGGGACAGCAACTCCCCAAATCTTACTCCCCTCTCATTGGAGGTGATCCTTGGCACAAAAAGCAAACAAAAAGGATAAGGAGAGGTCATTAATGAAGTAATAACTTCCAAAACTCAAGAAAACTCTTGGGTTATCTCCCAGCAAGTAGTTTTCTTTAACGCCTTTAACTTAGGCTTGAGAATTTGAGAAGATGCTCACATAAAAAATATGAATTGAAGTAAAAGAGATCATCAGGAAGCAAATTCAAAACACATTTAAGTCTAACACACTTCCTACGCATAGGAATATTGTAAAAAAATAAATCAAAGAAGCACAAAGTAATAAGAATGGGTAGATAAAACGAGAGCAACTTCAAAACTTTCAGCACATAGAGAGGTGTTTCAGTACCATGAAAACTTCTACAGCCATAATTTCCTCTCTCGTAATAATTTTCAGTAGCCTCATGAATAAACTCAACAATATAACTATCACATAAAGCATGATTTTCATGATCTATAGACACATAATTTTTATCAAGCTCAAAAATAGTGGGATTAAAACCTTCAAACCCACTTTTAACAATTTTATAACAAGAAGACTGATCATTCAATATATGACCATCATCTAGAGCTTTATCATAAATATTTTCTAAGAAAAACTCTTTAGTACCATGCATTTCGAAGTTAGGCACAAATAAAGGATTATCATAGATAACATGAGTATAATTATTATCTCAAGTTTTACCCAAAGTAGGTGTCTCAAAAGAATCCACAGGAACATAACATTCATCCTCCTCTTTTTCATCTAATGAGCTTCCCGTTTCAGCAATTTTTTCTTCCATAAGCTCCTACAAAGCATTAGTCTCTTCCATTTGTGGAAAGCACCTATTAAAATATTCAAGAATATATCCATTTTCTTCTTTGTAATAAAAGCAAAATTTAAGTATCTCATAAACCTCATATTCATCAGGTGCATCATCAGTATTTTTAAGAAAACTGGCAAGTTCAAATGCACCCTTGAAAGCAATAAATTCTTCAATTTGTTCCACATCATAAAAGTTATAATTTCCTTTAACATAAGAAGATATGGCAACATTATCATTATACTCACATTGAAAAGGCAGGTGTTTATACCTCCTACAGCAACAAGATTTATCAAAGCAATAAGTAACATTATAAGTAGAGCACACCTCTCTAGCAATAGTATTCAATTTATCAATTTGTTCCCATAAGTGTTTCCCTTTTTGTGACAAACGGTATTCCTTATAATAAGAATTTTGTTCTTTAGTAAACCCACCTTGCCAATAAGAACTAGTTTCAAAGAAACCATCCATTGATAGAAAGCATGACAAAGCAAGGCAATAACAGACCATCAACTAGAGTAGGAAATAATTTTTTTTGTGTTTTTGATAAGAGAAAGCAAACCAAACTAAACTATTTTTTTGGTTTTTTTTCTAAAAAAAGGCAAACAAAACTAAGAAAAATAAAACAAAGTAAAGAGAAAGTTTGAGAAGGACTCCCTTGTGAAGACGTCCTTAGCCTCCCCGGTAACAGCGCTAGAAAACTTGTTGATGACCCCTGAGAGCACTTCATCGGGAAACCCCAAGAGCAAGGTGTGAATAGCACAAAAGCAAGTCTTCCCTCAGTAAGAAACCGAGGTTATCGAACCAGTAGGAGGAAGGAAACGTCTCAAAGGCGTTGCAAGCAACTTGGATACATGCACAACACAAACTCAAGACTTTGCCCCAACGAACAATGAGGTTGTCAATCTCACCGGTTGCTGTAACAAAGGATTAAGTGTATGGTGTGGAAGGTGATAGTGGTTTGCAGAAAGTAAACAGTAACAGTGAAAGATGTATCAATGGTAAAGATTGGACCGGGGTCCATAGTTCACTAGAGGTATTCTCCTTAGATAAACAAACATGGCATGCTGGGTAAACAAATTACAGCAGGGCAATTGACATGACTGAGCAAGGCATAAAAATGCAATACTAGACATCAAGATCCTATGAGATTCGATTGGGCAATACAACAATATACATAGACCACCATCCAACTACGAACCCCCTCTAGTATTAAGTTGCAAGCAACAGACAACTGCTTTAAGCAAAGTGTGTAAGGTAAACAATCCACTTGTTCCATGAACAAGAGACCGTTGTTTTCTCCCTAGTGGCAACATCACATCTACAACCTTAGAGATTTATGTCACTTCCCTTAGATTAAATAGAGGCATGAACCCACTATCGAGCATAAATACCCCCTCTTGGAGTCACTAGCAACTACTCGGCCAAGATAGCTACTAACAACGGAGAGCATGCAAGATCACAAACAACACAGACATGATAGAATCAATAAGACAAAACCATTAATCAATCTGACATAATAATCTCAATATCCATCGGATCCCCGCAAACACAACATGCATGATTACAAATAGATGAGATCTTGATCATGAATGGAGCTCACAAGATCTAGACATGAAAGCACAAAGGAGGAGATACAACCATCTAGCTACTACATGGACCCGTAGTCCAAGGTGGAACTATTCACGCTTCATACCGGAGGCTGGCATGATGAAGAAGAAGGCCTCCGGGATGATCTCCCTTCCGGCAGGGTGCCGGGAAGAGCTTCAGATCTCCTCGATCTAGGGACGATGGTGCCGGAGGCTATAGACGGTTTCATAGAATATTGATCGGGTACTTAGGGTTTAGGCATTAGGGGCTTCTTATAGGCGAAGAGGCGAGGCAGGGGGCGGCCAGGGGGCCCACACCCTGCCTAGGCGCGGCCTAGGGTGGGCCCACGCCTGGGGGGTGCGGCCGCCCTATGGCTCGCCCCGTCTCTCCTCTGGACTCCGTGTTCTCCTCGGTGAAATATTGACTTTGGCTTTTGTCCCGTCCAATTCCGAGAATATTGATTTTCTGCCTTTGTGGAACAAAAAACAGAAGAAAACAGGCAACTGACACTGTGGCATCTTGTTAATATGTTAGTACCAGAAAACATATAAAAACACCTCAAAGTGTAGACAAAGCAAAGCAAAGTATATACTAAACAAGCATGGAACATCAAAAATTATAGATACATTTCTGACATATCAGCAAGTGTTCGTCTACATCATCCATGAGTACAACCTCGTTAAACTTTGTCGGTCTACAATGGTACGTTCTCTATGGATGTATATCCACCCGTTGCTTGTATCTAGTAGATAGATCTTGGTACATAGTTGTTCCCATTATAGGAAAAAATTTGTTTTCTATGCTGCAAACCCTACATCACTATCATAGTCTCCGGTGGTACTGCTATATTTTCCAGTGCTACCGCTTTACTATACTAATGGTTCATGCAGCGTGTCCTACTGGTGGCGAAAAAGGCATTTCTTCTCTACTCGTTTTTGCCTGGTGCCTCTTCTGGTACCAGTCCGGTAGTACCGGTCATTTCTGGTATTACCGCTACCTCGTCTGGTAGTATTGCTCGTCGCAACACGCAATAGTTAGATTTTGGGCCCCCCATAAAAGGGACCCTTCTTCTTCATTGGACCCATCCTATTTTGAGCTCTTTGCCCCCTCCATTGTTGAATCTCTTGAGCTTGTCCTATCCCTATTACTCCCATGATTCTTGCATCTCTTTGAGGGAAAAGGGAGAAGAGATATAGATCTACAATCCCACTAATCCATCTCTCCTGAATATCTTGGGATCTAGATCTTGGAGACTTGTGTGTTTTTAATCTTGTGTTCTTGCTCTCTTATTCGCCCAATAGATTTTATAGCTTTGGTGGAATTTCGGAGTTAAGGACTTACCATTGCATTAGGTGCATCGGTATAAGTTCTCCTCAGAGGATTTGGTTGGTAAAATCAAGAAGCTTGTTACCCTTGGGTTCTTGGAACCCTAGACGGTTGAGTGGCCTTTGTGGTGAGTTCTTGGGGCCTCCAATTAAGTTGTGGAGTTCTTTCCAAGTTAGGGGCCTTGGTGGTGATTATTGGGAGCCTCAAATTAAGTTATGAAGATTGCCCCAATCTTGTACGGGTTTGGTGACCGCCCTCAAGTGTCCCATAGAGGATCGGGTGCTTGCCGTGCGGCGGGTGCTCGGTATAATAGGATGAGGCCTATTGTGGCGTTGGTGGTCTTAGTACCGCCCACCCTTCCAACAAGATGTACTCCCTTGTAGGGAGGAACTCAGTAAAACATTGTTGTCTTTGCATGCCTCAGATATCTCTATACCCGAGCCCTTTACTTATGCACTTTACATTGTGATAGGCTTTGTGCTTGAAGTAATATTTCTTACTACAACTTTGTTGCTTGTCTTGCTTAGCATAAGTTGTTTGTTCACATAGGTGAACCATAGTATATATAGACTTTGTACTTGACAAAATAAAACGCTAGTTTTATTTTGCCTCTGTTAAGCCCATATCGTAAAAGTTTTTAACCACCTATTCACCCCCCTATACGCGGCATCTGTCTTTCAGATACATACCGGGTTGGAGAACGTGATGGGCATGATTTCATCAAACAAGTTATGAGGCGCAGGTATGCTGCAGGAGAGCACCACACAAGGGGTCTTGCTATTACATGAAGAACTAATGGCCACATGTGCGACGTTCAGGTCAAGGACAAGAAGCGTCAGCATGGTCGGTAAGGACTCGCCGATCTCTGATGCGTTCTCGTGTGACTTAGATAACCGGGGTGGTGTTGGAGCGTGCCCGACCAATAACACGCAGAGCCGAAGCTCACTGTGCCTGCCAGGGCTTTGGTTAGCGCCTGGTCTTTTAGCATGAACATAGTGTGGGCGATGGCTTTGACGGTGATGGCCTCGATGTTGGCCTTGGTGACGAGGTTCGATCTCGTCAATGCCCATTGTTATGGACTTGGGTTTTGGAGAATATGGGGATGCTGGAGATCACAGAACGGTTAGCAAACAACCAACACGGGGACACGAAGTTTACCCAGGTTCAGTCCCCTGGAGGGAAAACCCTACTCCTGCTTGTCTGCTCTTGATTACGGCAGAACCGAAAGTTACAGGGGTGCGCAGATGCAATCTGTCGTGGAGGTGTGTATACGGTGATTTTAGGTGCCCTCCTCTTCGTGCCCTCCTAGACTTTATATAGATAGGCAGGTCCCGGGCATAGGTCGAGTCGGTTACAGACTAGGGGTTGCCACTTTGAAATTCTATCTACTCTAGTCTTGTTCTCCAAGGATCCGAAGGTGTCATGGGCTTGGACCACCCGAAAGTCTCTGTAGGCCGCGTATGTTCTTGTGGGCCTTCCTTGGACTGGACCATGTATACTAATATCGTGTACCCGTAGGGTATAACCATGTCAGTATCCCCCTAGTGTTCAGTCGAATCTTAGATTCGATTGAGGAATCTTCAATCTTTCGGGTGCAGTTGGTCATGTTTATAAGAGAAAGAATGATTTTAGTTTGTAGGGATTGTTGATGCGTGTGCCTGACTCTCCTGACGGATCAGGGCCAGTTAACTGTCTTAGGACAAAACAACATGATCTTCTTAAGATTCGAGTCCCTAGACTCGAATCTGGAATAGTTGCTGGCGTAATTCGACTCGGCCGCTGAGGTCTTACAGGAGTCGAATCCCAGTAGTTTTCGAGTGATGTACCCAACGCGTCTGTCAGGATTTTCATCGCGTCTGTTGACATGGTATTTTACTGGCAGAGCGCAGTCAGGTGCATTACTAGGCGATCAGATGATATCCGTAGGTCTTATCTTTGTGTCGTAGACACAGCATCCGAAATGTTATCACCGCGGAGGTGTTTCGGGTGGCCAAAGAAAATGTTTTTCACTTAGCGTTTGTTTGGGGAAAGTTGCCAGGAAGATTTTTGTATTTTGATCCGAAGGATCACAGTCGAAGAATTCATAGGGTGCGCGACCAGCGCTGCCTATGGGAGTAGCCCCCGAGTGTCTGTTCGAGTCATAGATTCGAGCAGAGACTTTTAATTCAGTTGTTTTTAGCTTCAGGCCCATAGGACACAATTTTTTTGGATGCTTGATCAATCCTCCCTATGGGAGTAGCTCCCGAGTCGGTAGTGGAGTCGTAGACTCGACGTGGGACTCAAATATAGTCGAGAGTTATAGTTCTTCAATCATTTTCCCAGGTGCGCGGACAACACTCCTGATAGTAGTAGCCCTCGAGTAGTTGTTCGAATCGTAGATTCGAGGAAGTACTTGTTTTATCAGTCGAAGAATTCCAGTCGTTGCTAGACTGCTTGATGACGTCAGTGCTGACGATCGATGACCTCAACCGTCTGCGGCGCCAGAGGTGACGTAACAGGACGAACGTGGGTCCCACTTCCTAACTTGGAGTTGACTAGTCATGCGCGACGTGGCAAGAATTACGGCATCTCCTTGGTTTCCGTGCATAGTGGATGGCGTGCCGGCAACGGTTCGCTGCTGTGTTGACATGTGTACGGTTGGATATGTACTTAGTGTTAGGGTTTCTGGATGAACGGCTCGTGTTCATCGTCCTCATCCTTATAACCATGGGGAAAACAGTGATTTGTTTTCACCCCTTGCCATTTGCTTTCACTACTGCCTCCATTTTCACGAGCACTGCCTCACGCGCACTGGACATTCTCCGATCCTTTCCCTCTTCGTTCCTGCGCGTGCACCGCCGTCGTTGATGCTCCGTAATGGGCAAGTCGAAGAAGACCTTTGCTGGAGTGGGTTCGAGCGCCGCCGCCGGCGGCAAGAAGATTGACGGTGCTTCGCGCATCACTGATGGCAACTGGAGGCACACGGAGGCGCGCACGGCTGACCTGCGCAAGCTGCATGATGCGGGATTGATCCCGCAGGATAAGGAGGCTACGGTGCTTCTAGGCAATGAGGTAATCCCCCGTCCACCCGTAGGGTTTCGGGTGATATTTGTCGCTTTTGTTCTTCGCGGCTTGTCGCTTCCTGTCCACGATTTTCTTCATGGGCTCCTTTTTTCTACGACATCCAACTACATCATCTTTCGCCCAATTGTCTTCTCCACATCGCCTATTTCATCACTTTTTGCGAGTGTTGGCTCGGTATCGAGCCGCACTTTGGCCTCTTTCGGAAGCTCTATTCCGTGAATAGGCAGTTCGGCACTGGTGGAGTCTATCCGCTCGGCGGCTGCATCATTTCCCTCTGATCTACTGTTCTCTTCTTTTCCTTTTCTATGTGCGAGTCCGTCCAATACTGGCGGAAGAAGTGGTTTTACATCTGCGACTCCATAGTGGACGGGCAATATTTTGGCCTCGCTCCCTTCGACTCCTCCCAGGAAATCGTCCCGAAGAGGTCCTGGAAGAACCAAATCCTGGAGGGCGAGGTAGCGGAGGTGGAGGAGCTCTACCGTTGGGTGGAGGCGCTCCAGATGGAGGCTGGGAAGGAGGTCAATGGTGTAGATATCATCCGCACCTTCCTCAAACGTCGGGTGCAACCGCTCCAAGCGAGGGGCGCATCCGATGTTCCTTTACACTGGCCGCAACGACCCGACGAGGGTCTCCTCTAAGGAGCTGTCCAGAGGCGACCTCGACAGAGTTCTTCGGCCGCTGCTGAAGTACAAGTCTGAGGAGGACCTTCCGGGGAAGTCTTTGACTGCCCCCTTCAATGCTTCAGAACTAGTTCCTCAGGTGTAGATTTGCGTCATGCGTGTTGCGCCTTGTTGTTCGAGTGCTTTTTTGTTAATGATTGTTTGTACTAATCAATATTGTTGATGTCTTTGATGTGTAGGAGTTCAAGGTGGCTGGCATGGTGCCCCCGCTGCCTCAAAAAGTTTCCGGTTGCGCCAAACAACAAAATTGTGGACTCCGAGTCCGAACTTCCTCCGGCGCAGTCTCCAACTCAGGAAGCCCCCGAGTCGAGCGAGGGGCAGACCCGCAAGCGTGCACGGAGTCTGAGCGAGTCTTCGGATGCCTCGACCCCGCCAACGCCTAGGGGTCCATCCTTCCTCGAGCGTCACGGCGAGGATGACGGTGCTTCATCCGCACCGTTCCCGGTTGTGCCCATTTGGGCGATGGCGCCGTAGTCGCCGGCCAAGAAGAAGAAGGAGAAGGCACCACCCGTCTTCAATTTGACTGACATTGATTCGTAAGGATCTTCGGATGTTTTTGTTCTATACTTTGCGTGTGTAATGTTTCTTCTTCCTTTGATCAATATTTTCCTTGCAGCCACTCCTCGGAGGGTTCTCTTGCTGAGGGCACTCAGGAGGCCGTAGGGGAGTCGAAGCCAACGGCGCCTCCCTCTCAGATGGTGGTCTACTCTGAGGATAATGCTCTGAATCCCCCCCCCCCCTGCGGGAGGCTCGGGTAGTTATTACTCAGAAGACCGCACACGGACCTTCAGAGTCTCCATCTGAGCACGTAAGTAATTTACACCTCTTGTATTTTGGGGGGAGCCCTCCCCCGAGCCCTTTTCCGGATGGTCCGATTGGTCTAGTTTTTCTCTTGTGGGGCGTAGCCCCCGAGCCCTTTATGATGCTTGATTGCATTTTTGTTTTTGTAGACCTTCGTGCATAGCGCAAATCTCCTGATCTAGCAGCACCTGGCGCTGGAGGCCAACATGCGGCAGCTGCAGGGTACTCCTCTTGCTCGTTTTTGTTTTATTTCGCCTGTCACCTGAACAATGCTTGTGTTGTTCATGTGTGTTCTTGTTGTTTTGCAGATGAAAATAATGCGGCCCTTCGTCAGCTGGATGCTCTCAACAAGAGCCTCGGTCAAGCGGAGAAGAAGGTTGCGGATGTTGCTGAGGTGAAGGAGCGCTTGGAGAAGGAGGTGGCCGCCGCTGCTAAGGCTCAAGAGCGCCTGCAGAAGGAGTCTGCGGATCACGAGAAGGAGCTTGCTGGTGCAGCTGCTGCTCGCGAGAAGGAGATGGCCGACAGGCTGATGGCTGCGGCCAAGACTTTCTCCGGTTAGTTTATTTGATTCGTCCTTGCTTTTTCGGCTGCTCCTTATCTCATTCTTATTCGGGCCCTTTTCTTCTTTCTTTGTCTCAGATGTTGCAGGCATCGCATTTGATCGCGGTGTGGTGGAGCACGGGAATGCTCTGGATGATGCCACCACAACGGTTGAAGATCGCTGCTGCTACTGGTTCCTTGGCAAAGGCCAAGGAAGTTCTTCGACGCTTCTACAAGGAGGTCGTCCCCAAGGGCGCTGCTCTTGAGGATGTCGACACTCTGGCGGATGCGTTGTCGGAGGACGATCCTGCGGCCTACAAGCGCAAGCAGAAGGGCATCAGCGCCTCCATGGGGTTGGCCATGGCCATGGCCTCAGGAGCGAAGATGGATCTACAGCACGTTACCTCCCAGATGCCGACGGCTCCTGACGGCTCAGAGGTAGCGTTCGCTCTTTTCGCCTCCTGCTGTAAGCGTTATGGGCCGAAGCTCATTGACCTGCTGGCGAAGTACGCGGCGAAGCAGTAGGAGGAGGCGAAGAGCAGGCACTCCCGCTCCGAGGCCACTCCGGATGCAGGTCATTAGGCCTGAATGTTGTAGCTAGGATAATTTATCCTGTTTCTTTTGTAATGTACTCTTTTGTTGGTGAATAATATTTCCTTGTGCCACGCGGTGGCCTTTAATGTATAAATTATTTTTCGAGCTATCGCCAAAGATGTGTGTGATTTTCATCTTCCTTACTTGTTTGTCCTTAGGGTCCTTAGCGAGGGGCACCCATTGGTATTTTGACTGCTCCAGATCCACGACCATCGTTGGATGATGCGTCGCAGCTTGTTTTCCTTTGCGACCGTGTCTGTAGCTTGGAGAAGGAGATCCTTGGCGTTCGAGGCCACGCGGACGTGCGGAAGTCGAAGGCTGAGCGAGCTACCACCAGGGAGGAGTATCTGATGGGGGAGCTGTGGCAGTTGAGCGAGCAACTGCAATGTGAGTTTTCTTGAGCTGCTGCTAGTTTTTGGATGCGCCTTGTTTGCGTGTCACCTTATTCTAAGTTTTCTGCATACGTCAACCTTGTTCCGAGGGAGGAGAAGGAGCGCGTTGCGGTTCGGATCAACTGTTTGACCCAACAGGACTTGGAAGCTGGCGGCTTCTTCTGGATGGACCGTGATCGGGCCACCGTCCTTGTGACGGTGCAGGATCGTGTGCATCAGGTTTCACAGGTGCTGAAGCAGTCGAAAACTTTCCTGGCATCGATTCTGTACGTCATGTCCCCCCTAGACAAGGCACCTTCCACTCTTTGGGGTTTGTTGTCGAAGTTTCGAGATGTGGGTCGTGTGAGGGAGTTGGTGCGACACCAGCTGGTTGCAGGGGTTAAAGCTGCCCTTTCGCTTGTTCGGCTGCATCGCCCTGATGTCGACCTTGCGGCGGTGGCGACTGGGCTGCCTCTTCAACCAGACGGTGGCCTCTGGGACATGCGCCCGCATTATGCAGCTGTTAGGCAGTATGCTGAAGAGATTGTGGATCTCTTTGAGCATCGGGCTCACGTGATTCTTCAGAATAGATAGACCCTATAAAAATATAGATGTAAAACTTGTATATATTTGAGTGGGCTTGTTATTCCCTTTGTTGTAAAGTTTATTTGTGCTAGCACGTGGTGCTTTTGTTGTGTGCATGTCCGTTTTGTTAGCCTGACGTGGTCAGCTACTCAGGTTATATGCGTTATTCTAAGTCGACGAAGTCGTGAGGTGAGGCGCAGCCCCCGAGCGTGTGATAGCGAAAAGTAATGCAAGGTAAGAGAAATTTTCGGGCGGGGGACTTAGCTTTTATTCATATTGTAACGAGGAGGTACATAATTCGGCTGAGTAGCCTTATTGAAAGTAAAGAGATAGCTAGGGGTAGAAGCATCGCAGCTGTGCAACGTTCCATGGGTTGGAGTATTCGAATCCTGACTTGACGTCCTTGAGGCGATAGGCGCCACCTGGGATGACTTCGGTGACGATATAGGGTCCCTCCGAGGGTGACTTGAGCGTCTTCGGCCGCTCTTGCTTGAGTCGTAGGACGAGGTCTCCTTTGATGAAGGACCTTGGGCGCAACCGGCGGCTGTGGTAATTGCGGAGGCTCTGTTGGTAGACCACTGAGCGAGCCGTGGCTATGTCGCGTGCTTCGTCGAGTGTGTCGATGGCATCTTCGAGTGCGGCCGATGATTCGGCTTCGCTGTAGGAGACGACCCGCGGGGCTTTGTGGCGTACCTCTGCAGGTAGCACGACCTCAGCTCCATGCACCATGAAGAATGGTGTGTAGCCAGTTGAGCTGTTTGGCGTTGTACATAGGCTCCAGAGGACGGAGGGTAGCTCCTCTGTCCAGGCTCCCGCAAGTCGTTCGAGTGGGCTGAGCAGGCGCTTCTTGATGCCATCGTCTACGAGGCCGTTGGCCTTTTCGACCTGCCCGTTGGTTTGCGGGTGCGCCATGGAGGCGTATGATATGTTGATGCCAAGGCCCTCGCAGAAGTACTGGAATTCCTTTGAGATGAAGTTCGAGCTATTGTCCGTGATGATGCTATGTCGCACACCGAACCTGTAGACTATGGACTCGAAGAACTTGACGACCGTTTTTCCCTTTTGGTTGGTGACGGGCATGGCCTCGATCCACTTGGTGAACTTGTCTACTACGACCAGGAGGTAGACGTGGCCTCCTTTCGAAGATTTGGGCGGTTTGCCAATCATGTCAAGGCCCCATTGGGCGAAGGGACAGGCTAGTGGTATGGTCCTGAGCTCCGATCCTGGTGCATGTGGCTTGTCTACAAACCTTTGGCAGTCGTTGCACCTTTGGACGATGTCCTTGGCATCGTTCATGGCCGTGGGCCAATAGAATCCAGCTCGCAAAGCTTTGGCGACTAGGGCGCGGCTGCCTGCATGATGGCCGCAGATGCCCTCGTGGATGTCTTGGAGGATGGTTTTGCCGTCACCGATGGTGACGCATCATTGGAGTACACCCAAAATGCTACGCTTGTACAACTCGCCATTGATTATGGTGAAGACCTTGGACCGGCGAGATATGCGTCGGGCATCTGTCGGGTCATCAGGCAGTTCTCTGTTTATCAGGTACCAAAGGTACGGTTGTGTCCATGTTTCTTCGATTGCCATGACCTGCATCAGGCTGACCAATTCAACCTCCGTGTCGAGCTTTTCGGGTCCTTCCTGTCCTTCGGGTAGCGCAGCCCCCGAGTGCTCTGCTTCTTCGAGTGATCCCTTGGGGAATTTCCTTTTGATAGAGGGTATGCAGATTTGTTCGAGAAACACACCTGGTGGTACCCGTGCGCAGGTTGATACGATGTTGGCGAGTCTATCGGCCTCCTCGTTGCTTTCCCTTCCAACATGCCGAAGCTCGCAACCGTCGAAGTCTCCTTCGAGTGAGTTGTAGAGCGCACGGTACGCGGTCATGTTGGCGGCGTGGGCATCGCACTCGTTCATCGTCTGCTGGACGACGAGGTTCGACTCACCATAGATGACTAGGCACGTTGCGCCATAGATCTTGGCCATCCTCATGCCGTGGATGAGGGCCTCGTATTCGGCCTCGTTGTTGGAGGCGCGAAATTTCATCTGAAGGACTATTTCATCTTATCGCCTTGCGGGAACGTCAGTATGACGCCAGCTCCTGCTCCAGCCTCGCGCTTGGAGTTATCGAAGTGCATCGTCCACGACTGCATCATGTCCGGGGTGTCCGGCAGCTAGATCTCCATCCAGTGGACGAGGAAGTCAGGCAGGACCTGAGATTTGATTGCCTTGCGCCGCTCATAGACTATGTCTAGAGGGGATAGCTCAATGCCCCACAGGGCTACCCGTCCCGTGGCTTCGGGGTTGTTCAGGATGTTGGACAATGGTGCCTCGTTAACAACCATTATCTGGTGATCCTGGAAGTAGTGGCTCAGCCGACGAGCCGTCATGAATACGCCGTAGGCGAGCTTTTGATAGTGAGGGTACATCTGCTTTGTTGGGGTCAGTACCTCACTAAGGTAGTAGATTGGGCGTTGGACCCCATGGGTCTTGCCTTCTTCGGGTCATTCGACCACGAGTACGGTGCTTACCACCTGTTGCGTGGCTGCAATGTATAGCAGCAAAGGCTCGCGTTCCTTTGGCGTGACCAGAACAGGCGAGATGGAGAGCAGCCGCTTCAGGTCTTCGAATGCATCGTCTACTTCAGGTGTTCACTCGAATTTGTCTGCTTTGCGTAGCAGCTGGTAGAAAGGCAAGGCCTTCTCACCCATGCGACTGATGAATCTGCTCAGCGCCGCGATGCGCCCAGCGATTTGCTGGACTCCTTTGAGGTTCTTCGGGTTTTCCATTGTCAGTATGGCCCGGATTTTCTTTGGATTCGCCTTGATCCCCCATTGGGAGATGAAGTAGTCGAGTAGTTGGCCAGATGGGACGCCGAAGGCGCACTTTTCTAGATTCAACTTGATCTTGTAGTGATCAAGGTTATCGAACGTCTTGCGGAGATCGTCGATCAGTGTCTTGGCTTCCCTAGTCTTGATGACTATGTCGTCGACATAGACTTGGATGTTGCGACCGATATGGTTTTTCAGACATGCTTGCATGCACCTCTGGTACGTGGAACCTGCGTTCTTCAGCCCGAAGGGCATGGTGTTGTAGTAGAACACCCTGAACGGTGTAATGAATGCCGTTTTCTCCTGGTCCTCGACCTTCGGCCGGATCTTATTGTAGCCTAAGTAGGCGTCGAGGAAGGAAAGTTTCTCTCATCCTGCAGTCGAGTCGATGATCTGATCGATCCAAGGAAGGGGGAAGTGGTCCTTGGGGCAGTGCTTGTTGAGTGATGTGAAGTCCACGCACATCCGCAGGATGTCCGTGTTCTTTTTGGGGACCAGAACAGTGTTGGCTAGCCACTCGCTCTCCTTGATTTCTCGGATGAAGTTGGCATCGAGCAGTATGTTGACTTCGATTCCAACTGCTTCGGCTCTTGGTTTGGACAATCGTTAGATCGACTGCTTCACTGGTTTCGCGTCCGGAAACACATTGAGTGCGTGCTCGGTGAATTCCCTAGGAACTCCTGGCATGTCCGTAGGACACCAGGCGAAGATTTCCCAGCGCTCACAGAGGAATTCGACGAGCGTGCTTTCCTATGTGGGGCTGAGGTCGTTGGCGATCAGCGCCTTCTTGGATGTGTCTGTTGGGTGGACCTGCACCTTTTTCGTATTGACTGTGAAGTCAAACGACATGTCAGGTGCATTTTGCCTAGAGACTGGGGTGCCCCATTGTCTGTCACTTCTCGGAGCCTCGTAAGCTCCTCCTGCATACCGAACGACTGGGATATTATGTTGAAGTCTCTGTCGCAGTGGTCAGATCGGGTGAAGCTGCCCTAGATTGTGATGACGCCCCTAGGCCCTGGCATCTTGAGCAGCAGGTACGCGTAGTGCGGTACTGCCAGAAATCTTGCGAATGCCATGCGCCCGAGGATGGCCAGTCCACCACTTCGAATTCTAGCCGCTCACATCGAAAGTTTTCAGGCTTGCCGAAGATGACGTCGAGCCATATCTTTCCTGGGGTATATGCCCTTCCTTGGTACTATGTCGTGAAATGTTGTGTCGGACTGTTCCAGGCTGCACAGCTGGATCCGCATTGCTGCGAGGGTACTGGCGAACATCAAGTTGATGCCGCTACCGCCGTCCATGAAGACACGGCTCATCTAGAACCCTCTGATCTGCGCCTCGAGCACCAGGGCGGCATGACCTGGGCGAGGGATCTGGCGGGGGTGATCCGAATGATCGAACGTGATGCAGGACTCCGAGCCACTGAGGTACTCACGGATGGCAGGCGGAGCAGTCACAGCCAGGCTAACTTGGCAGGTGATCTTCTTTTGCACCATGTTTGTTGGCCGCCCCTTCTGGATCATCAGGGCTCCCTTTGGTTGTGGGTATCCTCCTGCGCCATTGTTTGGTGCGGGTGCTATTGCTGGATTCGACGGTCCCACGGGTGGTGGTGGAGGAGCTCCGTGGGAGATGTCACCTGGTGCAGGTGTGGGCCCAAACCCAGGGTTCACGATCTGGCGTCGCATTTGGGTGAGGCCCTCGCTGAGTTTCTGGAACTCACGGCAGTCCTTTAGCATGTGGCTGGCCTTCTTTTTTCCATCATGCTTGTCGATGTAGAAGTGGATGGTGCAGGGGCCATACAACTTGTCGTATGCCGAGGGTTTGTCGTCACGGCTGCGGTGTTGCCATGTTTGCGTGGGGCATCCTCCGTCGCGGAAGTTGCCTCCACGGTATCCTCTGCTGCTGCGGTTGTTGTCGTTGCGACGGTCAGCGTAGCCAGCCGCAATCATGTCAGGTCTGTCGCGATCATTGTAGACGCGCGATCTTTGCTTGCTACGGCGTTCGCGTCTGCGGCCATAGTCATCCTCGTCATCCGAATGTGTTCGGTGGAGGGAATCCTCGCCATCTTCCCACCTGTTGGCGATGTCCATGAGGTGGTCGAGTGTCTTGGGCTTGATGCACCCAAGTTCTTCCTTGAAGTCCGGGCGTTTGGCACCGTCCTTGAAGGTGTCGATCGTCCTCTCCTCGGAGATGTGTGCCGCGGAATTCTTGATGTTGGACCAGCGTAGTATGTACGAGCGAATGGATTCGCCCGTTCGTTGGGTGCAGGCCCGTAGTTTCTCGATCGAGGCTGGCCTCTTGCTGGTGCCTTTGAAGTTTTGGATGAAACTGTATGCCATCTCCTCCCAGCTTCGGATGAATCCTGAGGACAGGCTGCTGAGCCATATTCGAGTTGCGCCTGTCAGCTGCAGCTGAAAACATTGCAGGGCGGTGTTCCTGTTACCACCGTGCAGCTTGACAGATGACAGGTGGTCGTTGAGCCAGGCTTTCGGGTTCTATGTCCCGTCAAACTTCGGAGTCTCCGAAGGGAGCTTGAAATTTTTCGGCATACGTGTTCGCCGAACGGATCTGCTAAATCATCTGGCTCCACATAGTTCTCTATCATCTTCTTCCTCTGATTCGGTTGAGCACGCATGCTTGGCGCGCTCCTTGTCGACCTTGCGCTGGGTGAGGTCGTTTTGAGCATCGTAGTCGCTGCTGCGACGCCTTGGGCTTTTGCGACGTCGAGGCAGATCGTTCTCGTCCTCGTCGGATGAGGGTGTGGGGCTGCAGCTGAATCTGACCGCATCTTTCTTTTTTGGCTCCGTGGGAGCCTCATCGTGGAGCGCAGCTCCTATGAGCCCAAGTCCGGCTAATGCGGACTTGTGCATGGCCATCTTCGGGACATCCACCGGAGGCAGATGGGACGCGAGATAAGTGGTGGCTGCCATGATCGCAGCCTGTGGCGTTTTCAGCGTAACGACGTCGTTGGCGTCCATTGCCATGAAGGACGTGTTGAGGGTTCTGGTGACCTCGTGACGTGCGGCGGGGTCCATGTACTCTGTGCGAGAGCGATGCTTGTTGGCATGGTTGCCGTGCGAACTGGAGCCGCCAGCAGCGGAGAGCGCAGCTTGCCGCGCGCTGGACTCCGAGGCCGCCTGCTTGCGTTTGTCGAGGTCCTCCTGCATCTTTACCTGCCGGTTATGCTCGCCGATGAGGAGCAGGTGGTATGCCATTAGCAGATCCCGTGAAGCATTCACAGGTAAGATCCTATTGCTCGCCACGGCTTTGCGTGCCTGGAGCCATCCGTCCTCGTTGAGGTTGATCTTCTGGTAGGCGTTAGCGTCGCCTTCATTTGGCTGGAGGGGCGGTTTCCCTCCGTTTCCTCCGTTCCCATCCTGTGGGTTGGGCGGTGGATTGGGTGGCGGTACGTGGGCACCCAAACCTGGTGGCAGTTCCGATTCATTCTAGATGACCACGGTGCACTGATAACGCTCGCGGATTGGATCGCTGCTGCCGCAGCTTTCAGATCCGGAACCATAGGTTCCTTCGTCTGATGGAGGGCCACACAGATCTGAGTTGCAGCTGCTGCTGTCGTATGACTCGTCTGTCAGAGTTGACGTGCGTAACACGCTGGGGTGCGGGGCCCACGAAGCAGGCCTGATGGATGGTAGCGGCACCCGCTCTCGAAGGCGGAGAGTGCCGGTCTGCCCCACCTGGAAGCACAAGCTCCCGAACAGAATCTCGAGCCCGTCGCCTACGGGCTCGAAATCCCTCATGGTGGCTAGCGAGTGGGCGGTGAAGTCGAAAGCGCCAAAGAGGAGGTGGCTCTCCGTCACCGAGGAGTTGTAGATCGCTTTGGTTGGGACCATCACGGTCGCACAATCAGCGCCCCCAGTTCCCACAGACGGCGCCAATTGACGAGGTTCGATCTCGTCAATGCCCATTGTTATGGACTTGGGTTTTGGAGAAGATGGGGATGCTAAAGATCGCGGAACGGTTAGCAAACAAGCAACACGGGGACACAAAGTTTACCTAGGTTTAGGCCCTCGGAGGGAAAACCCTACTCCTGCTTGTTTGCTCTTGATTACGACGGAACCGAAAGTTACAGGGGTGCGCAGATGCAATCTGGCGTGAAGGTGTGTATGCGGTGAGTTGAGGTGCCCTCCTCACCGTGTCCTCCTAGCCTTTATATAGATAGGCAGGTACCGGACATAGGTCGAGTCGGTTACAGACTAGGGTTTGCCCCTTTGAAATTCTATCTACTCTAGTCTTGTTCTCCAAGGATCCGAAGATGTCATGGGCTTGGGCCACCCGAATGTCTCCGCAGACCGCGTATGTTCTTGTGGACCTTTTTTAGACTGAACCAGATATACTAATATCGTGTACCCGTAGGGTATAACCATATCACTTGGCCTAAATGGCAGCTACATGTTCTAGTGTCAGGGCCCTCTCTTGGGGGGCCTAGGCATTGGCCAATATGCTTTTGGTGGCGTCTCTCCGGCAGATCCGCTTCTTCTTCTTCAATGCCCCTTTCCTCCGGCGTGAGATCCTTTTTTGGCTTCAGCAAGACCACGACGGGAGCTATGATGAGAGTTGCACCGGGAGGCATAAAAAGAGCCCTGCCGGGAGGCAAGGGGAGCAGAGGGTGGTTTGCTAGGACTTGGACGGCGCGGGTGGGGGCTGCGTGAAAGAGGGAGTGTGGTCTTTGTGGCAGGCAAGACAGCACCAGTCGGACAAGAGGATATGCGTCGCGGATGAGGGACGTTGTCTACTTGGCCGTAAATCCATCTTAATTTTAGTCCAGGAATACGCCAAAACGGACCGTCTAGTGCAGTCCGTTTGCAGCCTTCCGATCAAACACGTTTGGTCCGTTTGTAGGTTATAGTTGGAGATGAACTTATTCTTCTAGAACAAAGTTTATCAAATCTACCATAATACTACCTCCATTTTAAGGGATAAAACGTCCTGCGTATTTCAAAGCAAAGTTTGACCGGATAAATAGAGTAACTAAAATTTGATTATATTGTATAAAATTAGTATAGTTGGATTCGTATTGAAACATACTTTATAATGATGCTAATTTTATATCAATACTCTTTATATATTTAAAGTTAATCTTGGTTATAGAAAAAACACGTAACGAGGGCGGCTTATTCCTTGGACGGAGTCAGTAGCCAGTACTCCCTCCGTTTAGGACTATAAGTTCCGCGCAGATAACTAGGTTATCAATTTGAATAACAAAATATAAATAATATAACATAAAAATTATACCATTAGAAACTTTAGAGATTATATTTTCTAATGGTATAACGTTTATGATATATAAGTTATAGTTTGTTGGTCAAATAAACAACCTAGGTACTCCCTCCGTTCGCAAATAAATGTTTTTCTAGCTTTGGCTAAGTCAAATTTAGTAAAACTAGCAGAGTGCCCGTGCGTTGCTACGGGTTTATTTTTACTAAATATTGCGTTGAATTTTTTTACTATTAAAACCAAATATTTAATGGGTCGAGTGACTCAGAAAATTAGTCTTGTATTGTATATATGTCAATCATTGTTTGTGTAACTTCTTAGTAATGCACTATCACTCTTACCCCCTTATTGGAGAACTCTAGGCGCCTTTCACTACCTTGTGGATAATGAGAAGGCGACCGCCCCGTAATTTGACGATGTAGCGTATTCCGTGATGCCGATGTAGCCTCTATCGCCACACTAATGAGAATCTTGAATCTAGAGATTTTGGTCTCACTGGTGCCGTCGTAGCTAAGGTCTAATGCAAGGGGGGCAAATTACCACCTCGTTGATATGGGCTTCGTCCTCATCCTTGACCTCCTGTACAGGGTGACGAACATTTGGACGTGTGAGTCGACGTCTTCACCTATCATAACTTTGATTGAGAATGTGGACCAATTCACGAATGGATACTGTTGATGTCTTGTCATCCATCACTTCTGGCCTGGGGAAGACTCACCCGGATCCGGCCATCATGTTACTCCCTAGAGTCAAAATCCAACCAAACTGAATGAATCAACCGGGTGACATCTCGGTCGGAGGATAGTACAGCTTGGAGGGCGGGGGTGTCGGCGGAATCAGTGACGGCGGGGGTCGATCAACAATGGTATTCTATGTCTAGGCCAATAAGCAACACCACTGAAATTTTATATCCAACCATCTGCGGTGGATGGAGACACAAGCAGGTGAAGTATATGAGTTTTCTGAATATTACTTTCGTTTGATGTAAATGTAGTTCAGACTATACACCATGTATCTCCAGAGTCTGTATATGCTTCACAAAGTACGTACTCCATAAAAGAATACTTACCGGGTTGGTTCGCTCCAATTCTGAAGATTAGCTCGAAACGAAATTTCACTTTAACAGTTCGTCAGAAGAAAAGTTGGCATAGTATATGCTGCTCCTGCTAGCTGCTAGGACCGAACACTCTTTTGTGTAGATTTATTTCTTCGGAGTATTCTCTTGATAGGAATGGAGCCTGGGAGCCACTGTTCTTGGTAGTATCCTCATTGAACACCTACGACTTGCAGTGAACACTTACGGTTGCAGAGGTAGGGGCGCTGCCCTGAGGACGGAGGTCAGGGCGACTGGGAGAGACGCGCGGCGTCTCTAGCATCGGCCAGCGAGGCGGAGACGGGACAGCGTCTGCGGCGACGCGGCGACCGGTAGGAGGAGCATGCAGGGCGTTGTGGCGGCCTGCAGAGATCGGCGGCGGGCAGGGTTCGCGCGACCTGGGCGAAGAGCAGGGCCGGGGGTCGGGGACGGCACAGGAGCGTAGGTGGCGGCACTTCTCAGTGGCGAGGAGGGTCCCGCGAGGCGGCGGTGATGAGCATGGGCCGCGGGGCCGGCGAACTGGGAGGTCGGGGGAAGCGGCCAGGGCGGGAGTCGCGCGCAGGCGGCTGCCGGGTTGTAGAGAGGGAGGCGACGGCTCGATGAGAATAGCGCCGGCCAGCGGGGAGGCCTGGCCGCGGCGGCCGCGGGTGGGGTCGGTAGCTGGCACTCGCGGCGGCGGCGTCTGACGCGAGGAGGGAGGGAGAAGGGGACCCGGCGAGAGTGTCGGTTCGTTTCATGAACATGTCCTTTTCTTTTCTTAGCGGTGGCACAGCTTGTAATACTTTAGTAAAATTTGACCAAATATTTAGATAAATATAGCCACATATATTACATGAAATTGACATATTATAAAACTAATTTTGAAAACATATCTATATGTACTAATTTAGAGTCATAAATATTGATACGTTTTCTATAAAGCTAGTCAAACTTTACTGACTTTAACTTAGAACAAGGATAGAAGTACACTTATTTACGAACGGAGAAAGTATGCGCGTAGGACCTATAATCCTAAACAGGGAGTGGTGTGCAAGAAAAGTACAAACTTCGATACGCGACAAATATGCTTGTGATTTTGGCAATATACATGCATTTAGCAGACCCACACTGCGAACATGACCGTGACAATTAGAGATGAGCAACTCATAGCGCCCCGTACCAACAGATGAGCCTTAGCATGTAAAGAAAAAAACAGATGAGCCTTAGGACAAACTAAAAAAAACTAGCATGGCACAACGTACAAGGTAACAGTATGTCAATAATGCAATAGAACGTCATTGAACGTCCGTATAATAAGATAAATACAACTTCTGATCCAATTTACTATCGTTCGTTTAGGCAAGGTTTTGTGATTTAGTAGTCATAGGTTTAGGTAAAATTTTGCCTAAATTTTGTGATAATTAAATCGGATGAGGGAGTATAGTATTCTAGTTCAGAAATGCAATACATTTTATACCATGCCATGTTTTTAGGACCCATTTCTATTAAACATCCATCAAATATGAGAAACAATAAATCCAACTCAAAAATTCGTCACATTAGCATAAAAGAGAGAATTCGTCAAATGAAAAGAACTCGCAAAATAACGCTTTCGCCGTGTAAAACACAATATTGTAATACTAGTACTCTCTCCGTCCAGGATTAACTGACTTGAATTTGTCTAGATTTTCTACACTAAAATGCGTCTAGATACATTTGAATCTAGGCAAACTTTTAAGGATACGTCCTGAGAGACGTATCGTTTTCATAGAAAGAGGGCCAAAATGTCAAGCTTACAATGCGCTGCGGCACAGACGCCTCGAGCGCAACCCAAACTGCCCTAGGAACAACACGCACACACTAACCAACCACTTGTCCACCTGACTTAAACAGTTATGGAATACCGAGCAGCTCTCCACAGACCTGCCTCATTAGAAATCTTTTTGATGAACCTTGCGGGAGATGGGGTGAATTCTTTAAAGACAACATCGTTCCGGTGTCGCCTGAGCGTCCAACAGACCAGGGCGATCCCCATCTAGAGGTCTCCCTCGCGGCCTTTGCCACCGCGCCTGTCCTAAAACCAGGCAAAATCAAGTCAGTTATTTCTAGATAAAGAGAGTATTTTTTTTATGTTTATGTGAAATCATGCTAATCACACTACCGATCAAGTATTCTTAATTAATTGCATTTTCCAGTAAACAATTCCACGAGGTCGCGCAGGTGGACTTCTGGTGGGAACGCCAGGCTGGACAGTCTGAACGGCGCTGCCGTCCGTCGGATTTTCCAATCCAATTATCCGTCGCCGTCCAGCTATCTCGCCACGCCAGCGGACTCCACGCAATGCACGTTACCTCTCGGTGGGTCCCCCAAGATTCTTCCAACGAGCCGTCAAAGCACGTTCAAAGATCCCAGCTTCCCCACGTTAATCTCAACTGACGTTCTGTAAATCTCAACAGCTGCACTATATGGAAGTATATATTGGTACACGGACCACGCGCCCATAGATCCCGCCTCATCCCCCCCACCCCTCCCATCCCCTCCGCCTTGGCCGCCATCGCCGGCAAGGCAGCCACGCGCGCCGTGCCGTGCCGTGCCGGAGAAGACCGGCTGCCCCTGCTTCCTCCGGTCAGTGCTCTCTTCTCCCGTACTCCGCCCGCCTGCTCTAACCCCTCTCTGATTTCTCCTAAGAAATTCTTCCCTTCTCGCGCTCTCGTCTGCAAGTTGTTGTTTGTTTTCTTCCTCGCAACTTGCTGCCCGGCGGGGCGGCGACGGGGCCCAACAGACGACCTACTGGACTCTGGACTGTCTTGGATTGCGTTTTTCTTATCTTTTGTTGGCGTGGAATTCTGACTTCATTGGACTTGGATGTGTTGTTTACAGAGTACAGTTCATTTTTACTCGCGTTTCTTGCCTTGTTTGGGATTTTTTTTTTTTGCTGCGTCAGTGAGCAAATCAAAACCCAAATCATCGGTGCTACCCTTTAGTCTACCCGTCATGGTTCGATCGAGTTTAGTTGAGCCCCGTAAGAGTTTGTACCCAGGCGAGAAACGCAGCTTTTGGATAAGATGGCGAGGCCACAGTTTAGTTTCTAAAAAAAGCCATGCTATGTCCGCCGCCGAGACAAGATAGGAACGGCGCTAATTCTGGCGGCGTGGCGGCCCAGGTGTTCTTGCTAAATCAGATCCATGGCCTGAACTGGCCATCACTAGTACGACTCACCGGTAATTGGTGCCTTAAACGTTTGATGAATTTCTAGCTTTAGATACCTGTGGTCTGCAGATTTACACTTTTAGACAGCAGGATACCAGAAGTACTTTTTTAAGAACTGTGTCACCATGCCAAAGTATTGCTCAGACGTGTGCACTTTCTCTGAAACTCTGACGAACAAAAGATTCCAGCGTTGTCAACTCAGTTTCTTCCCGATTCAGTCATGATTTCTGAACCAGTTACTCTTTGCAGTGTTGCCGACTTTTCTGGCTAGGCGAAGGTGAACTGAATTATCATGGCTTCCCAGATAGCAGGTGCGGAAGCACCTGCAGTTCAGGTATCTTTACTTATCTTTCTTTCTGTTCTTCTAACTGTCCTTAAGTTTGATGGTCTGTTGTAACTATTGCCACTCTTGGTTATGTTTCACAGAGCAAGTTCTGGGGTATTGTGGTCTGCTTTTTCTTGGGAAACGGAAGCCTTTTTGCATGGAACAGCATGCTTACAATCGAAGATTACTATGTCACTCTGTTCCCGGTATGTGCTTGATTGTGAAACTCGGTTGATGGTTTGACTGAAATCAGTATCCTTTCTTTTTTAATGAAACAAGTATTCAGTAGCGTCGTGCAGTCGCACTAGCACATTATCGAAGCTAAAGGCATCCGAGGGCCTTTGCAAAGTGTATTGAAAATTAAACAAAATATTCTTCTTGCTTCAGTAAATATATTCGGACATTCAGGACCAGCAGTTGTTAACTGGAACCAATTTTTTATGATAAGGATTATCATTTGCACCTTCAACTGATATTCCAAAAATGACCCCTTCTCATTGAAGCATTTGTTACATTTTTACATTCAGATATTTGCTTCATATATTGATTCTTAACCTACCACATTTGACTGCAGAAATACCATCCAACAAGAGTTCTTACGCTAGTATACCAGCCTTTTGCCTTTGGGCTCACCTGCGTCTTTACATACTATGAAGCAAAACTGAACACAAGGCGGAGAAATCTTGCTGGATTTGCACTTTTCTTCCTTAGTTCTTTCGCGTTAATAATGGTAAGCATATTGGATGTTGCCTTTTTCACAAAGCAATAATAGATTGATCTTGTGCCAGTATGCAGCTCATGCAAATGATCTTTCTTATTGTAGCTGGACATTGGTACGAAAGGACGTGGTGGAATTCCACCATACATTGGTATATGCATAATCAGTGCCTTTTTTGGGACATCTGATGCCCTTGTTCAAGGTGGAATTGTTGGCGACATTTCCTTGATGTGCCCGGAGTTCATTCAGGTCACCTTTTACTCTATCACTGTACTTTGTGATACTTGTGATTAACTTTGTATATCTCTCCGCATTTTACCTTTCCTGACATGTCATGCTTGGTATTTTCAGTCCTTCTTGGCAGGCCTGGCTGCATCAGGAGTTCTAACCTCAGCTTTGAGATTAATTACAAAGGCAGCGTTTGAGGACTCACAAGATGGTCTTCGAAATGGAGCCAGTAAGTCCTGATCTTGTCCACGTATTTTGTTTTCTTACATAGTGGAAGAGACATCTCTGAAGACCTCTGCGTCATATATCAAAATATGCAGATTTAATAAAATTGTGATATATAATATAAAAGTAGCATGATGCTTTAAATCCAATATGATCTAACAGTCATCAGTGGCAATGTCAGCTTGAGCTCTTGCTCTTCCTACATGTTTGGGTGCTTATTTTGATCTTAATTGCAGATCCGCCAAAATACCACATCATGTATCTGTGCTCTGTTAGAGCTGTCACTAAGCAATAGCTGTAGTTTGTCAGGCTTCCTGGTATATGCTACATAAGTGCAGGCTCTCTGACTATACCTGGAACTTTTTACTCTTGATGTATGAAGAACAATGTAGCCCATTCCATGTTTCGTTAACAAAGCAGGGGGATTCCCCTTTTATCTAAAACAAATGTTTCTGTGTAACTAATCCATTTATGTTATTTGGTGCAGTGCTATTCTTCTCGGTAACATGCCTGTTCGAGCTACTTTGCTTCCTTCTATACGCATACGTCTTCCCCAAATTACCCATCGTGAAGTACTACCGCGCAAAGGCAGCCTCTGAAGGTAGCAAGACTGTTGGCAGCGACCTTGCTGCTGCAGGAGTCAAAACTGATCAGGATAGACAGGTTTGTCTCTCTAATCATACCAGTGCCTATAATCAGTAGTATATGTGACTTCATCATGAGAATGAAGTGTTGATGTACCAATTCTGCAGGTTGAGGAGGATCCCCAAAAGCACGAACGTCTCAGCACCAAACAGCTGCTGATGCAGAACATAGACTATGCGCTTGATATTTTCCTCATATATGTCTTGACCCTATCGATCTTCCCTGGATTTCTATCCGAAGACACAGGAGCACACAGCCTAGGAACATGGTAACAGATTGTTGCTTTTCATCTGTGCATCTAACTTCTGAACGAAGGCATCTGCAAAATTTCAGCACAGTCGTGCAAGTATCTGACATGTCATTTTTTTCTGACAAAATTCAGGTACGCGCTTGTGCTGATCTCGATGTACAATGTGTTAGATCTGATTGGTAGGTACGTGCCGCTGATCAAGTGCCTGAAGATAACCAACCGGAAGGTACTGATGGGCGCGATCCTTGCACGCTTCCTATTCATCCCGGCGTTCTACTTCACGGCCAAGTACGGCGACCAAGGGTACATGATCTTCCTGACGTCCTTCCTGGGCCTGACCAACGGCTACCTCACCGTGTGCGTCCTCGCCGAGGCCCCCAATGGGTACAAGGCAAGTCTCACTTCTTACTTATCGCTGCAAATATCGTGTTTCTAAAGGAAATGTTTGTCATGATCACTCGGTGTCTGACGGTTATGGATGGATCTGGGTTGTTTTTATGCTGAAACTGCGTGAACATTTGGTTTTTGCTTGTGCAGGGGCCGGAGCAGAACGCTCTGGGCAATGTGCTCGTTGTGTGCCTCCTCGCCGGCATATTCTCCGGCGTCGTGCTCGACTGGATGTGGTTGATAGGCAAGGGCTGGTAGACGAGCTCTCTCTCTGTTTGTTCGGTCGGAGTGTTTGGCAGTCTTTCACACTCTCTTTAGTTAGATGTTGCAGAAAACAAGGATTACTGCAGAAACAAGGATTACTGCAGAAAACAACGAGTAGTATATACCCTATACATTATGAAACATATTTTCACATGGCATCTATATAATATCATAGTTCTTGATAGTTTTTTCTAAAAGTTTGATCAAACTTTCCCTAGCTTGATTTTTCAAAAAAAGAAAGCATTAAGCTTTGGGACGATACTCCCTCCGTCTACAAATAAGTGACATGGATTTATGTAAATTCGAATGTATCTAGACATGTTTTAATCTAGACAAATACAAATCACTTATTTGTGGACGGAGGGAGTATATATTTGGAGTGGTTATCAATGTTCTTCTTGAAAAAAGTTTTTCCAATGTTAGTATGTCCATGGTGCCTGTTTGTAAATCACTTCTTTGAGTTTTGCTTACTGTCTGTACTCTGTACATCACTTAGCTACAATGCGCTCCTTTATATAAAAAAAAAAGCTACGATGTGCTCTTTCTCGCTTCCTTTTTCCCTACCGTCTGGACCTGGCCCTGCATTTCATGTTGGACGGCATATTCTTCAGATACGAATGAGTTTCATTCAGACTTTTGAGATAAGTACTCCCTCTATTCAGAAATATAAGACGTTTGAGCTTTATAAATCAAATATATCTAAACGTCTTTTAGTGTATAGGTTTGTAGAGGTTCGAAATAAACCTATATACTAAAATACATCTAGATACATCCATTCACAAAAAAATCTATGATGTGCTCTTTCTCGCTTCCTTTTTCCCTAGTCGTCCGGACCTGCCCTGCATTTCATGTTGGATGGCATATTCTTCAGATACAAATGAGCTGTTCATTCAGATTTTTAAGATAAATACTCCATCCGTTCAGAAATATAAGACGTTTTAGTTTTATAATCGAATGTATCTAGACGTCTTTTAGTGTATAGGTTTTTAGTGTATAGGTTTGTAAAGGTTCAAAATGAACCTATATACTAAAATACATCTAGATACATTTATTCACAAAACTAAAATGTCTTATATTTCGAGGGAGTAGTACACTAGTTTTAGGTTGGTTGGTCGAACACAAAGCTTTTGGTTCTGCCTTCAGGGGGTGTTTTTTGTACGGTGCAAAGCATGGAGCTGCTCTGTGGTGACGGGCAAATCTTCAGTTCAAGCTTGCGCATGTATCAACAGTTTGGGTTTCTGTCAAAAAAAAAACAGTTTGGGTTTGTGGTGATCCGTGTAGGGCCCGCTTCGTTCGGCCTATTCAGCCCGTGGTCCCCTCTGCTGATTTGTTTGTTTTTGTCGAGTCAGCCCGTTACGGTGGGTGTGCGCGTGTGGCTATTAGTATTGGGGCCGGCCTGCTGGCCGATTAGCAAAAGCTCATCCTACTTTATTTTCTTGTCCATCACTGGTATTCCGTCTGGACCATCAGCCCACCAAGGCTCGGACGGGATATTCCGTCCAGCCGTCTAGGTTAGCAGTAAACGGACGCGTCTATGGGGTTTTTGGGGCTGGCGCCTGCCGTTTCACCGATTTGGCTGACCTTCATTGTATCGCTGTATCGCCAGTTATTTTGATTCACTCCTAATCCATACGGGGGCACGGTCGTGCACGGACAAGCCGCAGATGAGACGCGCATGCGAGATTGATGTGTTTAGCTCAATAAAAATACTTGAATTTAAAATGTTTTATTGTTTAAACCGTTAATTTAGTTAAAATTCAGTTTTTACCGTTAGACTAGTCGCGACAAGATCTTCGAAACTAGATTTCATGTCGATATGTTTCGACAACTTTTTTCGGACCAAAAGTTACGCACACCGTTGTATGTAAGTTACCCACCATGTAACAAGTAAATAACCCACCCCTTTTGAAGAGATGTGCGAATACGTTTTTGTATGTAATACAAAACTACCGCTGACATCTCCACGCCACCCGCCTCAAATGACGTCGGAGATCCGTCTGACCGCCACCACCCGCAATACCGCAGTGGAGGGGAGAAGATGGATGCCACCGCCTCCTCGAGTTTCCGCTGACATAGGACAGTGTCGATACCGCCGCCTCCTCCTCACCTCACGACTTAGCATGTCGGCGTCCTCGGCGGTGTCAGGAGCATAGTAGGGAGGTGCGAGGGGGGTCAAGGCTGGCGGGAAGGGATTCCTAGGGGCGGCTCGACGCTGCCGCATGGGGAAGGGAGGCTTATAGGGAAGGGGCGGGTGTAGTATTTACATACCTCAGTATTTAAGAGTTATCCACATGAATATATTAGATAGCTATTCTATATGCTTTTTTACATACCGCGGTATGTAAAAGTTATCTACATGTTGATACTAAAGTTATCCAACTACTGGCCATAAACTTATCTATTCTAGTATATCTTACCCACATGTTATCCCTAAAAGTTATCCATCTGTTAGCACTAAAGTTACCCATATCTTAGTACTAAACTCATCCGATGCTATAGCAAAAGTAACACATACTAATATGTATAGGTTACCCACCTATTAGCACTAAAGTTATCCACATGTTAGCACTAAAAGCTACCCCTGTTAACACCAAACGCACGCCTTGCTATAAGAAACAAGTGACCCACCTATTAACATTAAAGTCATCCATATGTTATCACTAAAGTTACCCACTCATTAACACTAAACTTACCTTATACTCTAGCAAAAAAAGGAACATCCTAGTATGAAGTATACGTTATAAGTTAACCATCTATTAACACTAAAGTTATCTACTACCTCCATTCAGATTTATAAGGCAAATACGTACTTAAAAAAATAGTTTGACTATAAATTTGGTCAATAAAATACAAACTATATTTAATAAAAATTATACCATTAGATTCATATTCAAAATACGCTTTCAATGGTATAATTTTTATGACATATGATTTATATATTGTTGATCAAATTTATGGTCAAACTTTTTTCTTGAAATATGTATTAGCCCTATAATCCGGAATGGAGGGAGTAGTTGTTAACATTAAAGTTATCCACATATTGGCGTTGAACTTACCCCATGTTATATAATAAAAAATGGTACATCCGCTAGCACTAAAAGCCACCCCTATTAACATCAAACTCACGCCCTGCTATAAGAAACAAATGAGCCACTTATTAACATTGAAGTCATCCATAAGCTATTCTATATTCTCTATTTACATACTGCATTATGTAAAAATTACCCACCTGTTAACACTAAAGTTATCCAACTACTAGCCCTAAACTTATCAATTCTAGTATAAGTTACCCACATGTTATCGCTAAAATTTATTCATCTGTTAGCACTAAAGTTATCTATATCTTAGAACTAAACTCACACCATGCTCTAGCAAAAGTAACACATACTAATATTTATAGGTTACCCACCTATTAACACAAAAGTTATCCACTTGTTAATATTAAAGTTACACACATATTAACGCTGAATTTACCCCGTGCTATATAACAAAAAAATGGTACATCCTAGTGTGTATTAGTTAACCATCTAGTAGTATTAAAGTTATTCATCTGTTAACACTAAAGCTAACCGGACCGACGGTTGCCGGGCCCGGAGGCCGCGCCGGAAGATGGCACAGAGCTCCTCTTCATTTCTCGGATAATGCTCGCGCAGCAGCTCCGGCGCCGGGAGATGACGCAGAGGTTGGAAGGTAGAGCCGACGGCGACGCAAGAACGGGAGAAACTGGATTGAGCTGAGGGGCGAGGTTGGGAGGGAGCGCCGGTGACAGGCCTCGGCGACACAGGCGGGATAGGCGTCGGCGGCGCGGGCAGGGGTTGGGAGAGAGGAAGTGCATAGAGGGGGTGCTCCGCCGAGGAAAGGAGTAAATCGTGGGTGTACCACTGGAAGTGCTTGCAGGAGTATACTTTTTGTGTGGGTCATTCGATTTGGATCTGACGTGCCGTCCTGTAAGATGTGCGAACGCCCGCCGCACAATAAGTACTAATGACATCAGTAGTTTCATATTACATGAAAAAATGTATCACATATCTCTACCTAAAAAGGAGGGTTATTTACCTGTTACGTCGTGGGTAACGTACATATAACGGGATGGGTAACTTTTGGGTCTAAAAAAAGTTGTCAAAATATATCAGTAAGTGATCTAGTTTCGAAAATCTCGTCGCGAGTAGTCTAACGGTGAAAACAAATTTTTAATCGGATAAATGGTTTGAGCTACAAAACTTTTTAAATTCAAACTTTTGTATTGAGCTGGCTTGCGTACGCCTGGGGCAAACTAGTAGGCGCCTGCTATGTAAAAAAACCGTTCGTCTATTTACAGGGTTTGTTAGACATGCTCTTAGAACTAGTGCATCAGAGGTGAAGACCAAGTAGTCATTTTTTTAAAAGATCCGGGAAATGCCGGCTTTAGGTATATTAGCATAGGAAAACTCGTACAACAGGTTATACAACGAACCGATGTCTGCTCAAACGAAATTACATCGGGAAATAAGAAAAAAAAATACAGTAGAAAAATCGAAGAACGACAAGCCATCCACCCTCGTAGCATCAAACATCCTCTTAAAATGTCGCGAGAGCATTTATGCTTGATGCCGGATAGAGTTGGGCCGACTCAGGCAAAGTTAAAATCTATGACCATATTGGAGAAGTGGATCACCATAAGAAATTGATGTGGGGACAATTTTTCCGTGTTCAATGACTGTCAAAGGGAGATAACAACACTCATTTCTTCCACCGGCATGCTAACAAGAGAAAGAAGAAAAATAAGATATATCGGTTACATAAGCCACGTGGTCGATTGCGATGACCCAATATATCAGTGCATAAAGTAGTATACTATAGTCGTTGACATAATACCAGTGAAACATCATCTTACTAGTATTATATTTCTCAGTGGTACAATAGAAACATCGTGGTCCAAGGCATGACTATAGATTATAACACGTAGTACATTACAAAAGATCCAAAGAACCTCCTCGAAACAATGAGGAAAGCATCTTACAAAACAAAACTAGAAATAGCAACTCGAAGCCAAATTCTAGAAATAATACTACTATTAATATATATCTAAGACTTGTGATTGTTGCTATAGCAACACTCTACAGAAGTAGGTTCTATGGCTAGAGATTATACTCCTATCTAATCAGGAACTTCGTCTTCACTTCACTTGAGATATATGTTGACTCCATTGATTTCATTGAAGAACTTGAGTTGTTCGGTGATGATTCCTTGGAGCATAAGTTGGTGTTGACTACGTCTTCATCGGCTTTAAAATCTAGTAAGGGTTAAAAAGGTATGGTTGAGTACGAGCGTACTCAACAAGTTCATGAAAGAGGACTGTTTGGTGCACTATCTACAGCCATAGACCATAGATCATAGGCTATGTAGGTTTTTGTAAACATTTCTTAAAATGTTGCATTTATTATAAAAAAACTATGTCTGTCAGCCTTCACATGTTGATTAGAACTTCATGGGGTTCCTTTCCTGCAATGTTCGCAACTCCTTCCCAAAATAGAGAGTAACATGTCATACTTTTTACACTCTGCAGAGGTGCGTTGCTTTACCCATGAGAGACCTTAGCCTTATTTCACATCCGAGTTGCATTCTCGTTCATACTTTCTTGGTGTGTGGCCTAGTCTAAGATTCAAGCCGATCACTGCTCTTCTCCGCGACCCCGCATACCCACTCTTTTGTGCATGCAGTCCAACAAACTCTTTCGAAGTTGATGGTGTCTCCCAAGTTTTATGGTCTGAACATGTACAATCCATCGTAGACACTTGGAGCACACCCGTTCGGGCGGGTGAAGATCAAAGTCTTCAAGTTGCAAAAGAACGCAACCCGGCTCAATCAAGTATCTGTTAATATGCGGAAGGAAAAAAGATCCAGCTAACTTCCCCAAAGCCATATAGATCTCATGGTTAACGTATATTATACGGCGCAAGAATCACTGGCGACATTGGTTATTAAATCCTAGATGATACATTCATGCGCAAATGGAACCTCCACCAATCACATGCCAAACCATGGTTCCATTTGCCCGCCATATTAGATTACCACCACTCGGGTCGATAACCGATAAGTCATGTTATTATGAAAATAGTGTTTTTTGCTATCCTTTTTGAAATGCAGGTGATAATAATAGTAGATTGCAAATACTTGATAAAAATAACCAAAGGACATGAGCAAGTATGAACTCGCCTTTTTGACTACAATATTATGCGACCAGATCTTCTAGTCGATATAAACTCCAGAATCTGAAATAGCATCATTGGTCCGGTAAGGACTAATGTTTCAAGAAGCAATATGCTTTTATGCATAAGGTATGCTATGCATTTTGTATAAACCCCAAAATTAACCCCAATGTTTGAGTATGTATTGAGTTTAAGTATTAGACTTGGGATGTGAGTTCTTTGGATTGGTTTCATATGATTAGGTGTTTAAAGGATTTCTACACTTATAAGAACATCGTAATAAAATACTATTTATTTATTATTTTTCAATTCAATTCCAAATAAATTATAGATTGAATAATTTATACATTAAAGGAAATAATACTACACTTCATTTTAAATGTGAAACAATGATTCTAATTCTTTAGAACTTCATTTGATTTTATGAGCATAATATATTTAGAGGAAATCATAGAAATATATGAAATAAATAGAGCTCCTTATTGTTTAGTAGTTGTTTTAAAGTTTTTATTGTAATATTTGTGTGACATGAATACAACTTATATTTATTTTTTTAATATTGATTTATATCTTGGGAATATTTTTAATACTCTAATATTACTTGTAAATTTAGACATACAAATGGACTAATAATTTAGATGTTTTATACTACATCTTATATGGCCTACAACACACAAGCGTTAATGATTGGACAAGAACTATTCATCTGGTATATAGGAGTATACACACAACCAAACCATAAAGATCATAGTACAAGTCACGTAAACACCGACCTGATAAACCTGAAAAGACGACATAACGCAAACCTTTGCACGAAGGACCACTAGGTAAGAAAGAAAACAATCTATGCCGAAAAAACTCCCCATCCCTTTGCTGGTCGCGTGCGATGCCGCCGCCGCCTCTCCTCTCGGCCGCTTCCGACTCACTCTAGCACCGGCGATGTGGGGTTTTGATTCAACTCGACGTGCTCTACCTCCCTCTCCTGTTTGATTCGATCCTCGGGGTCTCTCGTGCTCGCCCATGACTCCAGACCCCTAGTGGCCGCTGGCTGGTTCGGCCATCGCCGTCCTCCATTGCAGATGGTGCTACGCCATGACAACCACGAATCGTCTACGTCGACCTCGACCTCCTGCTCGACCTCCTCGATCTCTAGCTTGACCCCGTCGTTCTCGGCCCCCCTGTACACTCGCGCCACCTAGGCTCTTTGGTGCTATGGTGCTTCTGCCTACTTGTGCTGGCCATGGCCTTCCGCACCTCCGTGCGGTGGTAGGCTCGGCTGGCCCCCCTCCTCTGCGTCGTCTACAACATCGCCTCCATCAACTACATCTTTGGCTACATTCACCTCAGTGAGATATCTCTTCTCTGTATATGACCTTGTGTTATTCTGATTGTGTTTTGATCTGCTGCTAGTTGGTTAATTGTGGTGGTGCTCCAACTTGGATGATTAACCACCCCTCGTATGTTTGGCTTGAGTTGGTCAGACTCTAGTGTAATTGATTTATGTATTGTGCTTAATCTGATGCCTCAATTTGGATGAGGTTGTGTTGTTTATTTATCTCTAACAAAACTGAATATTAGCACTGTTGTTAACTGAACAAAATATAGTTAAAAGCACTACAATGGTTCTTTGCTCTGTTTGGGTACCATAAGGTTGTTTTTAGTTGGATATATTCATCTGAGCTCAACTGGAGATTAAGTAAAGTAAAGTATATGTTGGTTGGGCTTAAGGATTTATTTTAGAAATTTTATTATGTGTCGGTGAAGTGATGTAATGTATCAAATTGATAAGAACAGATACAAACTACATTTAATCGTGTGGTTTTGATGGTTCTCGAGTGCCATGAGATTCTTGAAAGTACTTATTATGGTTTGGTTTAAAGTTGACTTGTTGGATATGTGATTTGTGTATTATCATACTTCATTGGCTATTTGGATACTACTCTAGCTCTTGGTGCTGCTAGAGATTATCAGATTATGTGCATACATGGTCATGGAAAAATATGTGTTTGTGTTATGCAAAGTGTTGATGTCCAGCCCTTGGACTGATCTGGCTAAATAAACCGTTAAGAACGGATCATTATGTTTTCTGTCGCTCGTATTGGATATAACTTGATAAGACCAGATACTCTGATTGATTCTTACCCCTGACAGTGATGCAAAAGCTGAAGCCTTTCCCTCTAACACGAACACATACTAATAAGATGTTGATTCTAAATCTCTGTGATGATTTAGCATAGAACTTCTATGCAGATATGTGAGAAATATCTCATTCTAATTCCTCTTAGATAAAAATCTAGTTGAGTAGTAAATAGATTTAATTGTTGGATATTACTTCCCTAGTTTTACCAAATGTGACCATGCAATGTATGACATATACTACCTAGGCTATATGCATAAACATAATATATCTCAAATAATGAGTATGGAAGGTGTTGTTTATCTAGTGCTTTCTTTTAACAACTTGATCAACTTCTTGCTCAGGTTGTTATGAGTATTTGTTGTTCTTCTCACTTACTGTCTTGAAGTTGTTGGTACTCTTTGTGACTTCATGATGATCACATGTATGATCAATGGAATGTCATGGAAATGCTTTCCTATCTTTTACTTGCTTCCTAGATTTTCCTATGCTTTTATAGAATTAAATTTTCATGTTTCTTGATGTTGGCTTGGTACACATAGGTTCCCCTATTTCAAAGTTGGAGTACAGCCCATGCTTCTACTTTACTTACTAGAGCTATATTGTTTGGTTTGTTTTAAATAAATGTTGGTTCTTTATTTGATTACATGCTCTAGTAGATTTTATGATTAAGATGGAACAAGATAAGCACTATTGTTAGCTAGTTGAATGTATCCCTTCTAAGATGCATATATTCCACATATATATATCCCATAGATCATGTGTATGTGAAATGTTGTAGTACAAATATATAAGGAATGCATGATGTAACCATGTATTAGCATCATATAAGTGTGCTAGATCAGTAACTTAACTAAGTGTAAACAAATAGATGATCTATTATTGTCATGCTTGTTGTGATTTAATCCTGATGGTGTGCTCTTGTGTTTGTAGTGATCATATGATTACCCAGATCTATGTGGTATGGTTCTAGATCAGATAGATGCTTTGCTAGTGGTTTGAATGCTTGAGAGGTGCTGAAGTGATCTTAGAAATAGATTTATGTATAGATTTAGTTGTGGTCCAGCAACCCTACTATTTCTACAGTATTTATTTCTTCTAAAACTGGTAAGAATGGATATGCTATGCACTTGATCATCCAAAGATTTTCTTTCTCTACCTTAGATCTTCTGCAGCCTATTTCTTTTGTAACTTGTTCTTCTAGAATCTGGAATAGCCTGTTGATGGTTAGTAACACTTCTCGTGGAAGACTTCTCCTCCTGGTAGTTGGATTTTCTCCTGCTCCTCGTTTAGTATTCCTCCTCCACCTTGCTGCTACATCTACTCCACCTTACTCTTGAGTTTGATCTCTATGTGATCATGACTATCATGGTGGTGCTGGCTTCTAGTTGAGGAAGGATTTGGGAATGAATCGAGAAGAGCAACAGGTGTTCTTGTGTGTTCTAGATACTGTCCTGAGGCTGCTGAAGTGGTTTGGCTTTTATGAACAAAACATGGTGCAGCTAGCTGATTGCTTGCTTTTGTACTACTGAACTTCTTGTGTGGTTGTGACAACACACTACATGCAGATGATGAGAGTGCTGCTTTGGTGCTGCCAACTATACAAACTCATACTAAATTATGTGTTTGTTTGGCCTGTGGGTATGTTCTCATTACCTCATGGTAAGATCAGTACTTACTTTAAGAATTTGACCATTTCCTTTTTCTGGTTACTTTGAATATTTTGTAAGTCCTAATTTACTTTCTATTTTCTTTGGTAGGGAAGAAAGGATGATTGGGAAGATTTAGAAAATTGAGACTTAGTTTAGGAGTTCAATTTTTTATGATGTAATTTTTATCCCTATTCTTTTAGTTTTCTTTTATTTCATTTGTTAGTTGTATTATTCCATAAATGTTGTAAAATATTCTTTTGGGAATAACTACTTGTAATATTTGACTCTTTTTGTTGTATCTCCCATGTACTTGTATTATTAACATCATGGAAGTGTAATTTCTATTCTTTTGGAACTATAATTCCAATGTGTTCGTTTAAGTCAAATGTATTGTGATGATCTATTTTTACTTCATATACCTTATTTTAAATTTCAACTTCACATTTGAATTCTTATCATTATGTATATTTGAATTGAATTTGAATTATATTTCCCCCAAAACAAATATGTTACACAAAGGTCATGTTAAAATCTATCACACTCACGTCAATAACTAATCCTACTCATCGACATAAGCAACATCGATCTCTTTTGTAAACTTATTCAAAAGCGAAAAATTTACCTGGATTTTCTATGCATAAATGCAATGCACAAATCATTCCACCACTATCTTTTGGTCCTAAATGCTGGGGTGTTACATGGATACATGGACAACCCAGAAGAGTTGAGTTCCTTAGCTCAAAATTTCTATCAAAATCTTTATGGATCAGAGGTCACAACCAGGATGGATGAGGTACTAAATACATTATCAGGTACTATTACAGCGACAAAGAATGATAGACTTACTGCGCCGTATACATAAGAGGAGGTGAAGACTGCTTTATACCAGATGTTCCCTACCAAAGCACAGGGACCTGGCAGATTCCCTGCTCATTTATTTTAGATGAATTAAGATTTATGTATACCAGGGTGACTTTAGTGGTTCTACGCATACTCCATGGAGAGGATAACCCGGAGGAAATAAATGGTATTGTGATAATACCAAAGGTGGCTAGCCCGGTTGAGCTTGGTCAATTTCGTCCTATTAGTTTATGCAATATTATTTACAGAACTCCTTCCAAAGTCCTAGCTAACGTGTTGGAAACAATTTTGCCAAGATTATCTTGCAGGAACAGTCTGCCTTTGATCCTAGGAGATTGATCACAAACAACATAATTACAGCTATAAATGCGGGCATTTTATCAAAAGAAACAAGTCTAAGAAGTATCAACAATGTTCCCTCAAGCTGGATATGCGCAAGTCTTATGGCATGGTTGAATGGTGTCCATGTTGCACATGCAGTTTCCCATCATGGGTTAATCTAGTTATGAGAATGGTGTCCATGTTATCATTCTCAATTGTATTCAACGGATCACCAGCTAAAACTTTCAAGCCTACACGAGGCATCCGCCAGGGGATTCTATCTTGCTATATTTGTTTGCTCGCAGCAGAAGGCCTCAAGTGACTCTTAAAATCAAGAATTATTTTATCACCAACAAGCCTAAATGGACTACATGTGGCTAGGTGTCTAGTTCTGCTCTGGCAGTCAACCACCTTCTCTTTGAGGTTGATAACATGCTGTCTATGAAAGCGAGTGTGTAGGGAGCTGGAGAAGTGTCTGAAATATTGGACGCCGATTGCCAAGCTTTAGGATAGAGGATATATCTTGATAAGTGTAATGCCTCGGCCACCCTGGGCCTAGCGACTGTTACCCCTGACAGCTCTTTAGGATTTCTAGACTGGCCCCATCTATCAACACTACTCTTTTCTACGCACTTTTTCCTTACTTGAGAGCACCCGAGAACAACTTCTCGATCGGTCAGTCATCCTCAAATTGCTTCAGTCCAAGCATGCTTAACCTGGAGTTCCTTTGAAAATGAGTCTCGGAAAATAAGTTACAACTTGCTGGGATGGGTATCCTATCAATCATATTAATCCATGTGCCAGGATCTCACAATAAGTCTTTTGTGTTCTTTACCAAATGGTGTTCGAAGGCAACAACGCATAAAGAATAAGATGAATGTACAGAAAGAGTCCCTCAATGAAAATTATCTTGTCACATGATATCTGATGTAGGACCCTTTGTCGATGGAGCATTCAAATATTTGAGGGACCGAGTCTAAAGCACGTCCAGGGTTGGCTGGTAATTCTCCTATCCGCTGGTGCTAAGGAGATTCTTATCGAATTGGTGGCTCAAGAAATTCCCATATTTTCTATGGCATGTTTTGATTTCCAAGAGTATTGTGTGATCATAGCAATGACCTTCTTCAGAATTTTTGGTGGGGTTGCCGTGACGATAAGAGGAAGACTTGTTGGGTATCTTGGGAGGAAATTACTACACCCAAGTATGCTGGAGGAATGATATTCCATGACATCAAATGTTTTAATTTATCTTTGCTAGCACGGAAAGCTTGGGGGATTTTGTAGAATCTCGAGAGTTTAAGTGCATGGGTTGTAAAAGTAGTTTACTTCCCAAACAACAGGTCGGTTCACACCCATCGCAAATTTGGCGCTCTATAATGGAGGGGAAGGAAATTTTATGACAAGGTCTCATCTGTCGTGTTAGTACGAGAGAGAAACCCCACGCTTGTAATGATAACTGGTTACCACATGACACTATGTTGAGGCTATTTGCATGTGATATGTGATACGTCAGAAACATATCTATAATTTTTGATGTTCCATGCTTGTTTAGTATCTACTTTGCTTTGCTTTGTCTACACTTTGAGGTGCTTTTTACACGTTTTCTGGTACTAACCTATTAACAAGTTGCCACAGTGCCAGTTGCATATTTTCTGCTATTTTTGGTTCCAGAAAAGCTAGTAAGGAAATATTCTCGTAATTGGACGGGACAAAAGCCAAAGTCAATATTTCACCAAGGAGAACACGGAGTCCAGAGGAGATACGGAGGGGCGCCACAGGGTGGCCACACCCTCCCAGGCGTGGCCTAGGGTGGGCCCGTGCCTAGGCAGGATGTGGGCCCCCTGGCCGCCTCCCAGCCTCGCCTCTTCGCCTATAAGAAGCCCCTGATTCCTAAACCATAAGGACCCGATCAATATTCCGCGAGACCGTCTGTAGCCGCCGCCACCATCGTCCCTAGATCGGGGGATCTGAAGCTCTTCCTGGCACCCTGCCGGAGGGGAGATCATCCCGGAGGCCTTCTTCTTCATCATGCCAGCCTCTGGTATGAAGCGTGAGTAGTTCCACCTTGGACTACGGGTCCATGTAGTAGCTAGATGGTTGTATCTCCTCCTTGTGCTTTCATGTCTAGATATTGTGAGCTCTGTTCTGAAGGGAATATGCCCGAGAGGCAATAATAAAGTGGTTATTATCGTATTCCTTATTTATGATAAATGTTTATTTTGCATGCTATAACTGTATTAATACGGAAACTTTAATACATGTGTGTTTAATAAACAAATAGAAAGTTCCTAGTTATTCCTCTCTTATAAACTAGCTCGTTGATTAACAAGATGATCAAAAGTTTCCTGATCATGGACATTGGATGTTGTTAATAACAAGGTCACAACACTGTTGGAATGATGTGATGAACATTCATCTGAAGTATAGCATTACGATCAAAGTCATTGAGTTTATATTGCTATAACAACTTACGAAGTGACCCTAATACTTAGACCATGAGATCATGTCAATCACTAACACCGAAAGAGTTTCTTGATAACATCAAACGTCACACCGTAACTGGGTGATTATAAAGATGGGTTCAGAACTACAAAAGTGTTATGTTGAGGCCCATGGATCGAGAGTGGAATTTGTTCATCCTGATGACGGATAGATATGCTCTGGGCCCTCTCGGTGATATCACATTGGTTAGCTTGCAAGCAAGTGATTTGATCACTAGAATGTTATATCACGGGAACGAGAAAAGAGTACATGTCGGTAACGAGATCAAACTAGGTATGGGGATACCGATGATCGAATCTCGGACATGTAATATATCGCGAGACAAAGGGATTGAGTTCCATGCGTATAAGGTTCACATGATCACAGAAGTCATCGTTGAATATGTGGCAGTCAGTACGGATCTCCAGGTCCTGCTGCTGATTATTGATCGGAGAGGGGTATCGATCATGTCTACATTATTTGCGAACCGTAGGGTGACACACTTAAGGGATACCGACACCATTTGGAGCAAATAATATGCCAGAGAAAGAAAAAGAAAGCGCAGCAATTTATTTCACTAGACACCAAAACTGTTTCGGGTGAAATTGCTGAAAGTGTTTCTGCATGTGAAATGAAATACTAGCAAGGGGTTTTATGTAAATGTTTGTTAATTAGAGTAATTAACAAAATTCTGAATAAATAAATAAAAGAGTTTTATTTAATGAGAGATTGCATTAAATTTGGTGGAAATTTAATGGAGGTGAGTGGAATTTTGAGTGGGTGGCTATTTATGTGAGTGGGAGCTCCACCCACATGAATGTGGAAGAGGTGGGGGCACCTCCATGGTTGCCACGCCATGGGAGGGGGCTGCCCCCTCTCCCTATAAAAGGCACCCCACTTCCTCCTCTCATATCACACCTCCTCGCGAAGGATCTCTCTCCCCCCTTTAGAATTTCCCCATGGTCTCGGATCAGCGAGATACATGTTCCCGGTGGCTTTTTCTGGAAGGATTTGTTGCTTCCGCTACTTCGCTGGAGAAAGGGTGCGGAGGTTGTCGGGGTACCCGGACGTGTGTGTGGTCACGGATGCACCACTAATTTGCGGTGCTGGACTTGATGGTGCTGGACCGGATGGAGTAGATGGACTTCATCACGATCTTGAGATCGGAAAACGTTCGTCTACATCATCCATGAGTACAACCTCGTTAACGCTATTCGGTCTTCGAGGGTATGTATTCTATGGATGTATATCAACCTGTTGCTTGTATCGAGTAGATAGATCTTGGTACATAGTTGTTTCCATAGTAGAATTTTTTTTGTTTTCTATGCTGCGAACCCTACACGTTCATGATCAAGATCTCATGTATTTGTAATCATGCATGTTGTGTTTGCGGGGATCCGATGGATATTGAGATTACTATGTCAGATTGATTAATGGTTTTGTATATTTGATTCTATCATGTCTTTGTTGTTTGTGATCTTGCATGCTCTCCGTTGTTAGTAGCTATCTTGGCCAAGTAGTTGCTAGTGACTCTAAGAGGGGTATTTATGCTCGATAGTGGGTTCATGCCTCTACTTAATCAAGGGAAGTGACAGAAATCTCTACGGTTGTAGATGTGCTATTGCCACTAGGGAGAAAACAACGGTCTCTTGTTCATGGAACAAGTGGATTGTTTACCTTACACACTTTGCTTAAAGCAGTTGTCTGTTGCTTGCAACTTAATACTGGAGGGGGTTCGGATGATAACCTGAAGATGGACTTCTAGTAATAGATGCAGTTGGATGGCGGTCTATGTATATTGTTGTATTGCCCAATCGAATCTCATAGGATCTTTTTGTCTAGTATTGCGTTGTTATGCCTTGCTCAGTCCTGTCAATTGCCCTGCTATAATTTGTTTACCCTGCATGCCATGTTTGTTATCTAAGGAGAGCACCTCTGGTGAACTATGGACCCCGGTCCAATCTTTACCATTGATACATCTTCCACAGTTATTGTTTACTTGCTTCAAACCATCATCACCTTCCACACCATACAATTAATCCTTTGTTATAGCAACTGGTGAGATTGACAACCTCACTGTTAGTTGGGGCAAAGTCTTGAGTTTGTGTTGTGCAGGTTTCCACGTTGCTTGCAACACCCGTGTGACGTTTGTTTCCTCCTACTGGTTCGATAACCTCGGTTTCTTACTTAGGGAAGACTTGCTGCTGTGCTGCATCACACCTTGCTCTTGGGGTTTCCCGACGAAGCGCTCCCACATCAACACAGCGCCAACAATTTTTCTGGCACCGTTGCCGGGGAGGCTAAGGACATATTCACAAGGGGAGTCCTCCTCAACCATTCTCTTTACTTTGTTTTTAGTTTGCTTAGTTTCTTTTGCTTGGTTTTGTTTGCCTCTTTTTATCAAAAACTCCAAAAAAAATAGTTCAGTTTGGTTTGCTTTCTCTTATAAAAACACAAAAAATTAGTTCCTACTCTAGTTGCTACCATGTCTAGTTTTGGTCCAATCTCTGTGACACCTATGGAAAATACCTTTACCTTTAAGCAAAAAGGTGAAGAGAGTTTCAAAGAAGCTTGGTCTGGAATCTCTGCTTTACAAAGGGAAACTGAGCCTAAGATGAGTCTTAGCTTGGTTATTAATAGTTTCTACCACGGTATTGCTCTTTGTTATAGATATGCTTTGGATGTTTTGGCTGAGAAAGATATTTTTCAATGTACTGAGGATGAATATTTTGATGTCATAAAGAAATTGATTATAATTTATAATATGCCTGGCAAGTCTAATTCCTCTTTCATAGATATTTTTGCTAGGTTGAACACTCTTGAGTCCAGTACTGCTGCTTTGAACAGTTGCTATCACACACTTAGGGAGTACCATAATTCCGTTCCAATGAATTCTGAGTCGTCAAAGTGGTTTCCCACAAGCAAAGTCTCTATAAATAGTGCAACTTTTGATGCTCGCTGTGATATCATGTATAAATTTTGCCTTATGCCTCAATATATTTATGAGTCTTTGGGGATTTTCTAAAGGAGGACAAGAAATTTCTCTTACTAATAATGCCACTTTATTGCCCATTGGAATAGTTGAAGGTGTGTTTACAAAAATCTCAGGTAAAATGGTGTTTACTGATTATCTTGTTATTGAATGTGTAGGCAAAGGACAGATTACACTTGGAAGATCCCTGTTGAAACACCTTGGAGCAATAATAGATGTGGGAAAAGGCATTATGCATTTTGCTCCTCTAGTAAGAAATCATATATTCCCTAATGAGAAGAACAAGGTAAGAAAGGTAGGAGCAAGAGAGTTGATGTTAATGCTCCTTCATTTGAAAATACATGATTTCTTGCTTCTTGTGCCTAACTTAAAGGCGTTAAAGAAAAGTACTTGTTGGGAGATAACCCAAGAGTTTCCTTGAGTCTTGGAAGTTATTACTTTTGTAATGATCTCTCCTTATCCTTTTTGTTTGCTTTTTGCGCCAAGAATGACCTCTAATGAGAGGGAAGTAAGATTTGGGGAGTTATTGTCCCGAAACATATTTATGTCCTCCACCATAAAAATTAATGAGGAGTCTCTGTAAGTCGTATTGAGCTAAACATTTACGAATAAATCCCCCAGTATGTTAGCTAACTTTTGTTAGATGAACACTTTTTGATTTGAGCAACAGAGGGTCTTCGAAAAAATCGGTTTCTACGTGCTGGTCTTTTTTGACAGATTTCTGCCATTATTTGCATTTGCTTCTTATTGATTCCTTTTTGGGTTCTTTTTGGGAAATTGAGCTTTTTGAAGGAGTTGCTACACTAGCTTTTGTTTTTAGTGAAAAGTTTTGCTGTTCTAAAGCTAAGCCCAAGGGTGTATTATCTTTTGAATACACTAATGTTGCTAATGAAGATTGTGTGAAGTTTTGTATGAAGGAAAATTTTAGGTGTAGAGAGAGAATGATGTAATGAGATGAAGAATGGATAAAAGCTCAAGCTTGGGGATGCCACCCCGGTTTCACCCCAAGAATAATCCAAGAGGTACAAGCGTCAAAGCTTGGGGATGCCCAGGCATCCCCTTCTTCATCAATAAAAAGCTCAGGTCTTTCTAGACACTTTGTTTTTATTATTTCATGCACTGTTGTGTTGTTCTTGGAGCGTCTTAGTTTTTATTTGCTTTGCTTAGTTTGTTTAGTTTGCTTGAATAAAGTAGTTTGTACCCCCGTTCTCGCTGTGTTGTTTCAAATAAGTTGATTGGTGTTGAAAATGAGTAGAAAGTTCTTGCTTGAAAGTGCAAGAGGAGCTTGCATTGACTGTGACTTAGACTTTAGTTGAAGGGAGTATGCCCGAGAGGCAATAATGAAGTGGTTATTATCGTATTCCTTGTTTATAATAAATGTTTATTTTGCATGCTATAATTGTATTAATACGGAAATGTTAATACATGTGTGTTTAATAAAAAAACAGAAAGTTCCTAGTTATGCCTCTCTCATAAAACTAGCTCATTGATTAACAAGATGATTAAGGTTTCCTGATCATGGACATTGGATGTTGTTAATAACGAGGTTACAACATTAGTGTAATGATGTGATGAACATTCATCCGAAGTATAGCAATACGATCAAAGTCATTGAGTTTATATTGCTATAACAACTTATGAAGTGATCCTAATCCTTAAACCATGAGATCATGTCAACCACTAACACCGGAAGAGTTTCTTGATAACATCAAACGTCACACCGTAACTGGGTGATTATAAAGATGGATTCAGAACTACTAAAGTGTTATGTTGAGGCTCATGGATCGAGAGTGGAATTTGTTCATCCCGATGACGGATAGATATGCTCTGGACCCTCTCGGTGATATCACATTGATTAGCTTGCAAGCAAGTGATTTGATCACTAGAATGTTATATCACGGGAACAAGAAAAGAGTGCATGTCAGTAACGAGATCAAACTAGGTATTGAGATATCGATGATCGAATCTCGGACATGTAATATATCGCGAAACAAAGGGATTAAGATACTAGCGTAAAAGGTTCCGACGATCACAAGAAAGTCATCGTTGAATGTGTGGGATTCAGTATGGGTCTCTAGACCTCGCTTCTGATTATTGATCGGAGAAGGTCTCGATCATGTCCGCATTATTCATGAACCGTAGGGTGGCACACTTAAGAAACACCGACATCCAATTGGAGCAAAAGTTTCATGCTGGAAAGAATAACAAGTGCAGGAATTTATTTCACTAGATACCAAAGCAGGTTTTCGGGTGAAATTGTAGAAAATGTTTTTGCATGTGAAATGAAATACTAGCAAGGGGTTATATGAGAATGTTTGTCATTAAAGTAATTGGCAAAATTCTGAATAAATAAAAGGAGTTTTATTTAATGAGAGTTTGCATTAAATTTGGTGGAAATTTAATGGGAATTTGACTGGGTTTTTGAGTGGAGGAAATTGGAAGGCATTTGAGTGAGTGGAGTGTCCACCCACATGAATGAGGAAGAGGTGGGGGCATCCCCGTGGCTGGGAGCCATGCCCCTTGGGTGCCCCCCTCTCTCCTATAAAAGGCCCCCCTCTCATCCTCTCAAAGCACACCTCCTCGTGAAGGATCTCTCTCCCCCTCTAGAATTTATCCCCCATGGTCTCGGACTAGCGAGATACATGTTCCCGGTGGCTATTCGGAAAGAAAGAGTCGTCCTTCCGCTGCATCTCTGGAGCGAGGAGGCGGAGGTTGCTCGGTGTCTTGTACGTGTGTGCGAGCACGGATGCGCTACTGTTTTGCGGCGCTAGGACTTCCTCTCGATCTTGGGATCGTCAAGAGATCGTCCACATCAACCACGAGTTTGGACTCGTTAAGCTTTGTTGGTATTCAAGGGTATGTTCTCTACGGATGTATATCCGCCTGTTGCTTGTATCTAGTAGATAGATCTTGGTACATAGTAGTTCCCATCGTAGGAAATTTTTTGTTTTCTATGGTGTGAACCCTACAGTGGTATCAGAGCCGGATCTATGCGTAGATGCTTTGCAAGGGTAGTACACATATGAGTATGTGGGTGATTACGATCATTTTATTGCTTCTTAGTTGTACTTTGGATATTGGTGGCATAGTGGGATGAATCGGCCCAAACAAACTTTACATGTCCTCGCACATGAGACCTGTTCCACGCTTGACATGCAACTAGTTTTGCATAAGTGGCTAGCGGGTGGCTGTCTCTCCTACTATAGTCATTATCTAATTTGCAACGAGTTGTCAACAATTTGGTTATCCTTGTTGTGGTTCATGTTCGTAGGTAAGAACGGTTCTATCTTCGAAAGCCCTAAGCCACGTAAAACTTGCAATGGATAAATTAGAGGCGTCTAGTTTAGATTGTTGCTGGGCTAGTGTCATGATATGGTGATGTTGTAAGTAGAAGTACTCTTACAACACACATAACATGTAAGTTCCATAGACCTTGGCCTTACACATAGAGGTATGATGGCGATCATACCATGATGCACATGATGAAGATCAAGTGCAAGAACCATATCATTTCACTTATTAACATGTGATGTTTGATTGCATCTTATATTGCTTGTTTGGCGTTTTATTAGAATAATAAGATGATCCCTCATTTAGTTATCAAGATAAAAATGTGTTCTTCCTTAAGTATGCACCGACAATGTTTCGTCGCTTCAAGACATCACGTGATGATCGGGTGTACTTGAATCCACGAGCATATCTCGGGTGTAAGACAGTTACGCACGCGAATACTAAGGTTCTTACTTGGCGAGCCTAGCATGTACATACATGGCCTAGGAACACGGACCGAAAGGTTAAGCATGAGTCATATGTTTTGATATGATGACCATATGGATGCTCGCCTTTGAAGCTATACCGACTCACGTGATGATCGGACTTGGTGTAGTGGATTTGGTTCATGTAATCACCAAAAATGCACGAGGGATGTCGTTTTTGAGTGGGAGTTCATTTCTAATTTGGATTAGTAGAACTCGATTTATCATAAATTAAATCAAAGTGAATTTGCATAATTTGTTGTAGTCATTGGCATTCGTTCACCACCTTATGCTTAGTTGTAATTGAGATAATAGAACTATAAAATTCTGGATATTTACTTTACGAACTGGTATCGTATTGTGTTGAGTGTTAATCTAAAGTTTAAAGTCTTATTGCAAACTTTCAACAAACTATGTTTACTCCGTGAAATTTAATAATTGGTATTAAATCGAGAGTAACAATTCCATTTTTAGTATCTTAAGTATCATGTTTGCCTCCATGATTCTTGATTGTTTTAATATCAAGTTTATCTAGGATCTGAAAGAATTGTTTCAGAAACCATCATGTGTGACAAATATAACAATATATGAAACAATGTTTTGGTTGCAATATGATAGAGTATAATGTATGTTCTCATATTGAGAATTTACAAAGGTTGGAGATGCTAGACATCCTAATCATCCGAAAGGGTTCTGGAAAGTAACGTTATACTCACGATTCGTCTTTATAAGCTACATTAGCTTGATCATGAAAGTCATCATGATAAGGATGAATAGAAGATGTATGTAAAGTGTTTACTACACTAAAATATTACTAAAGAATGGATTTTGAAAGAATGCCGATCATTTTGATAATGGTGATCTACTTCAAAGTGCAAGTCCAAAGGTATTATTATTTGAATATACATGTTTTGGACTATGTGTCATGTATATGGCGCCACTTTTGATGTCTATAGATTCTTTTAAAAGGAAAAAAGAAATGCTGAAATAGAATCTATAAAATATATTTGGCAGAAAATAAAATATTGGAAATATCCAATTTAGGTATATGGATGATATACATGTTATGGTTGTATTCTTTGCTTGTTAGACAATGTGGTTCTTGCGTATTGGATACAAAATTGGTTGGTATGAAATTTCATACAGAACGAAGCAATTCATGAACTACAATTGCCTAAGTAACTAGCAAGAGAATATGTGATGATGTTCATTGAAAACAAACAAACCGTTGTTTGTATTTCTCGTTGACATCAAAGCTTGACTTCAAGATTTGTTTTAATAATTGTTATTTAAATCAGGTATTATGAGAATAAAGGTTGTTCAAATAATTACCGTATTCCATATAAGATGGATGATTTACAAATCTAGTTGGAGAAATCACATCCATAAAACCTAATGCTAAAATGTCGCAAGACAAATGATTGAAAGATCACTTACGAAGTGACATCGCCGTTTAAATTATATTGGAAAGAAAACATGAAGAATCTCCATATTCATGGATTTTTGGAGTCTTTGATTTGATCAAGTGACGCTTATGATACTTTCCTCAGGATAATTAAAACTTCGTTCAAAGGCCAAAGAAGAACGATCAACTAAATTATTGGAATTTATACATATCGATGTATGTAGTCCATTATGTATAGTCGTAAGTGATGGATTTCAACTTCATATGCTTTCTCCAGAAATTTGAGTGAATGTTCACTTAATGAGAAAGAAGTATGAAATATTTGAAAACGTTCAAAGACTTTCAAGATGAAGTGAAAATCATTGTAACAAGAAAATAAATGGTTTATGATTTTATCATAAGGGATTTATTTGAGTTGCAAGTGTAACAATAAAATAAATGATTTATGATTTTATCATAAAAGGGATTTATTTGAGTTACAAGTTTAGCAAAAACACCTAGATTTGCATCTCCCGAAACACCATAGGAATATGGAGTGTTTGAGATTTGTAATGAAACCTTGTTTGACATGGTTGGATCAAAGGTGTTATTTATAAAACTGCCATTATGTTTTAAAATATTAAAGCTTTAGAGACTACCGCTTTTACACTGAAAAGAGCTCAATCTTGATCCGTTGAAATGACACCATATGAGTTATGGTTTGGGGTAAAACCCAAGTGTTCCTTTCTTAAATTTTGGTATGCTAAGCATAAGTAAGATGTTTACAACCAAAGTCGGATGAGCCTGTCTTTGTAGGTTATTTTGAATAACAATTGGTTATTCCTCCATAACACCGAGGACAAAAGGGTTTGTCGCTTAAAATGTGAAATTTCTTGAAAAAGAAGTTTTTCACAAAAGGTTAAGTGGGAGGACAATAGAACTTTGATAAGGTTAACGAACCTTAGCTAAGTGTGCTGAGTTGCGCAGCACTGGAAATCGTTCCGGAGGCAGCCATAATGCTCATAGCTTATGTGCCTCAAAGGTTGTGGTCACGGAGATCTAAGTTCCTATTGAACCAAGTATGTCGGATAAACAATCAAATGCTGAGATTTGAGAGTAAATCATTATTGTTTGACAATGATGAACCGACTACATGCAAAGAAGCGATGATGGGCCCTGACTCCGTCAAATGGCTTGAAGCCATAAAATCCGTGATAGTTCCATACAAGAGAAATCAAGTTTTGAACCTGGAAGACCCTCCGAAAAGGTGTAAAAACCTATCGGTCGTATTTGGATCTATAAAGAAACAGACATGGATGTTTCACATCTATGAAATAGTCGACATATCATAAAGTATTTTATGACAAATGTTCAAGGAGTTGACTATGACAAAATTTGATATTTCATAGCGATATGGACGGATTAAAGTAGAAACCACTACATATAATTTGGTATATGGTATATGAATAAACAAAACAAAATTCTTCTAAAATATTGGTTACCTAGGACGTGTGCATGACACGATCCAAAGGGTTTTATTAATTCAAAGGATGCTAAAAGGGCATGCAAACTTCAATGGTTGAAGTAAGCATCGCGGAGTTGGAATCTTCACTGTGATGAAAAAGGAGTTTTCATCTGGAGACGATGAAGATTCTTGCATTTGCAAGAAATTAAGTGGGAGCGCTGAGACATATTTCTAATACATTACGTGGAGGACATCTTGTTGATTGGAAATGATGTATCTTTTATTGACAAATGTTAAGAATTTCATTTCGATGAAAGACTTAGGCAGAACCCGGATATTTAGCATGAATGTCTATAGTGGATAGACCGTGACGCTAATATGGTTGTGCCAAACATACATATATAAGATATTGAAGGAGTTCAATATAGAAACGACAAGAAACGGTTCTTGTCGCATGAAAGGAATTGAATGAAGATTCAAGTGTATCGACACTTGATAAGTGAAACAAGATTCAAGTGCTTTGACACTTGATGAGTGAAATCACAAGGATGTTTTGATTAATCATACCATGATATGTACACATCTAGATATGTCCTATGCTCTAAGTGTCATGAGCATATACCAGAATGAATCATAAAATGATCATTGGACGATAGTGAGGATATTCTTATGATCTTTTGGAAGAACTAAGAATATATTTGTGTAGAGGTGACAAACAATTACAAATAGTTCATTGTAAAGCGTTACATTGATACTAGTTTTGTCACAAGATACAAATTAAATTTATCTCAATTTAAACTATGGGTAGCACAATGAAATGGAAAGAAAGTTTCCATGATGGATTTGTAAGAGTTCCAAAGTTAAGACATTGTGACGAATACTACAACAAAAGGCTAAGTATATGACTACTATAGTAACAGCAAAGGAGGGCATTTGTGTCAAGTACTTTGTTATCAAACTAAGGTGTGGTTCGCAATGGGTAACACTAAAGATATATTGTATGACAATAGTATCGACATGATTTAACCCCAAGGAACTAAAGGTCTCGCCGAAAAACCAAATTTATACAATGCCATCTCATTGGAGAATGAGTGATGCGTGAAGACGCAAAGACATGCAAATACACACAGACCTGAAAGTGTCAGATTCATAGATTATGTTAACCACTTGAAGTTGCGTATATGGAACACCAGAAAGCCATAGGTGTTCAATACGCGACGTTTTCAAACTAGATTATTGTCTCTAGTGCAAGTGGTAGACTAAAGGGAATATGCCCGAGAGGCAATAATAAAGTGGTTATTATCGTATTCCTTGTTTATGATAAATGTTTATTTTGCATGCTATAATTGTATTAATACGGAAACATTAATACATGTGTGTTTAATAAACAAACAGAAAGTTCCTAGTTATGCCTCTCTCATAAAACTAGCTCGTTGATTAACAAGATGATCAAGGTTTCCTGATCATGGACATTGGATGTTGTTAATAACGAGGTTACAACATTAGTATAATGATGTGATGACCGTTCATCCGAAGTATAGAAATACGATCAAAGTCATTGAGTTTATATTGCTATAACAACTTACGAAGTGATCCTAATCCTTAGACCATGAGATCATGTCAATCACTAACACCGGAAGAGTTTCTTGATAACATCAAATGTCACACCGTAACTAGGTGATTATAAAGATGGATTCAGAACTACTAAAGTGTTATGTTGAGGCTCATGGATCGAGAGTGGAATTTGTTCATCCCGATGACGGATAGATATGCTCTGGGCCCTCGCGGTGATATCACAATGATTAGCTTGCAAGCAAGTGATTTGATCACGACAATGTTATATCACGGGAACGAGAAAAGAGTGCATGTCAGTAAGGAGATCAAACTAGGTATTAAGATACCGATGATCGAATCTTGGACATGTAATATATTGGGAAACAAAGGGATTAAGATACTAGCATAAAAGGTTCTGACGATCACAAGAAAGTCATCGTTGAATGTGTGGGAGTCAGTATGGGTCTCCAGATCCCGCTTCTGATTATTGATCAGAGAGGGGTCTCTATCATGTCCGCATTATTCACGAACCGTAGGGTGGCACACTTAAGAAACACCGACATCCAATTGGAGCAAAAGTTTCATGTCGGAAAGAATAACAAGCGCAGGAATTTATTTCACTAGATACCAAAACAGGTTTTCGGGTGAAATTGCATAAAATGTTTTTGCATGTGAAATGAAATACTAGCAAGGGGTTATATTATAATGTTCGTCATTAAAGTAATTGACAAAATTCTGAATAAATAAAAGGAGTTTTATTTAATGAGAGTTTGCATTAAATTTGGTGGAAATTTAATGGGAATTTGAGTGGGTTTTTGAGTGGAGGAAATTGAAAGGAATTTGAGTGAGTGGAGTGTCCACCCACATGAATGAGTAAGAGGTGGGGGCATCCCCATGGCTGGGCGCCATGCCCCTTGGGTTCCTCCCTATCTCCTATAAAATGGCCCCCTCTCATCCTCTCAAAGCACACCTCCTCGTGAAAGATCTCTCTCCCCCTCTAGAATTTATCCCCCATGGTCTCGGACTAGCGAGATACATGTTCCCGGTAGATATTCGGCAAGAAAGAGTTGTGCTTCCGCTGCATCGCTGGAGCGAGGAGGCAGAGGTTGCTCGGTGTCTTGTACGTGTGTGCGAGCACGGATGCGCTGCTGTTTTGCGGCGCTAGGACTTCCTCTCGGCAAGAGATCGTCCACATCAACCACGAGTTTGGACTCGTTAAGATTTGTTGGTATTCAAGGGTATGTTCTCTACGGATGTATATCCGCCTGTTGCTTGTATCTAGTAGATAGATCTTGGTACATAGTTGTTCCCATCGTAGGAAATTTTTTGTTTTCTATGCTGCGAACCCTACATTAGTATGTCATGCTAGGTGTTGTTTTGACCTTATGCTTAGTGATTATTACTGTAGCATGACTTGTTTCAAACAATTGGGATTGCTTAGTGTGCCTTGAAGGAATCATGCGTGGTTTTAGCATACAAAAGCATAGTATTGCGGTATTCTCCTTTGATGTTTTGTTTGGGTTGTCTTGGCACATGCTCACACCATGTTATGACTATGAACAAGTCACCATAGCCTCTATTATCATTTAGTCCTTGACTTGTAGTACCACTCTATGCTTTGATTAGTAATGTTTTGTTTCTCTGCATGATTATGGCCTTTATTGCTCTCTTAGTTGGTTGCTCCTAGTCTTTTTCTAGCCTCCACTTGTATGAGTAAGCTCTACTCATGCCTCCAACTCCCAAGAAACCAAGTTATTCCAAAGTGTCCACTATAAACTCCTATGAATGGTGTGTTACACCATTCCAAGTATATTCTTGTTTTCAGCTATCTTCCAATTTAAAAGTATTTTGTTATGTGAAAACTTAGTGATTAAAGCTCTCACGAACTTGATGGCACACATTATATTTATTGACCCTAATAAGCATGAACCATTGTGTCATCTATGTTGTATATGCTTGCACTTATACGTTGGAATTAGCAGAACCATGCTGTCATGGGGAACATTTTCAACATTGCACTTATACCTTGTACACAATTGATATCATGCTCTTTTGTCTATGGATGTCGCCGGTGTGAAATAAAAAGGGAGCTTGTAAGTCCATGGAGTTATGTATTTTGTGTTAGAGAAACGTCTGGGCCGCTAGCCTAAGCCATGCCTAATCATGGTGGAAACTTGCAGCATCACCATACTGAGCAATCTGTAAAGCATCCTCAATAAAAATCTATGCAAATAGTAAATAAAAAATTGGCTGAGATGCTCATTGTCTGCTTGCCTTGTCATTTTGGTTATGGGATAGCTCATGTACCATGTGCAAGGGGTACCCCGTTGGCGGTTCTCTATGATACAAATGTACTTACTATGACAAGAACTTACAGGTGACTAAAGTTGAGTAGCATGCAGTGCGACCCTCGTATTTAAGGGACATGAGATTGCCAACTTATACTTTGTCAAGCATATACTCCATAGTTTGTTCACTTTAACCTTAATCACTTCAAGATGCTTATGATAGGGGCAATGAGGGCTGAAAGCTAACAAGTACCATAATTTTTGGAAGCTCTTTTTGAAACTTGAAATCCCTGCTTCCTTTATGAAGGTCCTTTCTTCCACTATTATATTGAGTCTCCACCTTCTGCCTTTAGGCACCATTAAGAGAGCATAGTTGCCATTCTTAGTTCTATGTGCATTGTCCCAAAACTTATTGATTGATGCATATTGTGATATTACTTGTTCTTGTGCTATTTGTATCTAGTCACTCTTATGAACTTTGAAGGTGTACTATGCATCTATTTGCTACTCTATGAGGGACAAGATGAATGCCAGTATGCCATGTTTTCTGTATGTGAAACAAACAAACGTTTTTCAATGCATGTTATTCATGATCTTTTTTTTGTAGCTTTTCATGTTGCATGCATAGTTACTTTGTCTTATTGTTAGAACTCCATCTTTCATGCACATGTTTAGAGTTCTTTGATCCCAGCTTTCAATGCTTGCAAATGGTTTGGTCTTGGTTTTGATGGTGCATGTCACCTCAAAAATTATTCTTTTATCACTTACCTACTCGAGGACGAGCAGGAGTTAATCTTGGGGATGCTTGATACGTCGGAAACGTATCTATAATTTTTGATGTTCCATGCTTGTTTAGTATCTACCTTGCTTTGCTTTGTCTACACTTTGAGGTGCTTTTTACATGTTTTCAGGTACTAACCTATTAACAAGTTGTCACAGTGCCAGTTGCCTGTTTTCTGCTATTTTTGGTTCTAGAAAAGCTAGTAAGGAAATATTCTTGAAATTGGACGGGAAAAAAGCCAAAGTCAATATTTCACCGAGGAGAACACAGAGTCCAAAGGAGAGACGGAGGGGAGCCACAGGGTGCCCACACCCCCCAGGCGCGTCCTAGGGTGGGACCATGCCTGGGTAGGGTGTGGGCCCCCTGGACGCCTCCCAGCCTCGCCTCTTCGCCTCTAAGAAGCCCCCGATGCCTAACCCTAAGGACCCGATCAATATTGCACGAAACCGTCTGTAGCCTCCGCCACCATCGTCCCTAGATCAGGGGGATCTAAAGCTCTTCCCGGCACCCTGCCAGAGGGGAGATCATCCTGGAGGCCTTCTTCTTCATCATGCCAGCCTCTGGTATGAAGCGTGAGTAGTTCCACCTTGGACTACGGGTCCATGTAGTAGCTAGATGGTTGTATCTCCTCCTTGTGCTTTCATGTCTAGATCTTGTGAGCTCAATTCATGATCAAGATCTCATCTATTTGTAATCATGCATGTTGTGTTTGCGGGGATCCGATGGATATTGAGATTACTATGTCAGATTGATTAATGGTTTTGTCTATTTGATTCTATCATGTCTGTGTTGTTTGTGATCTTGCATGATCTCCGTTGTTAGTAGCTATCTTGGCCAAGTAGTTGCTACTGACTCCAAGAGGGGGTATTTATGCTCGATAGTGGGTTCATGCCTCTACTTAATCAAGGGAAGTGACAAAAATCTCTACGGTTGTAGATGTGTTGTTGCCACTAGGGAGAAAACAACGTTCTCTTGTTCATGGAACAAGTGAATTGTTTACCTTACACACTTTGCTTAAAGCAGTTGTCTGTTGCTTGCAACTTAATACTAGAAGGGGTTCGGATGATAACCTGAAGGTGGACTTCTAGTCATAGATGTAGTTGGATGGCGGTATATGTATATTGTTGTATTGCCCAATCGAATCTCATAGGATCTTTTTGTCTAGTATTGCATTGTTATGCCTTGCTCAGTCCTGTCAATTGCCCTGCTGTAATTTTTTACCCTGCTTGCCATGTTTGTTATCTAAGGAGAGCACCTCTAGTGAACTATGGACCCACCATTGATACATCTTTCACTTTTACTGTTTACTTGCTGCAAACCATCATCACATTCCACACCATACAGTTAATCCTTTGTTACACCAATCGGTGAGCTTGAAAACCTCACTGTTAGTTGGGGCAAAGTCTTGAGTTTGTGTCGTGCAGGTTTCCACGTTGCTTGCAACACCCGTGTGACGTTTCCTTCGTCCTACTGGTTCAATAACCTCGGTTTCTTACTGAGGGAAGACTTGCTGCTGTGGTGCATCACACCTTGCTCTTGGGGTTTCCCGACGAAGCGCTCCCACATCAACACAACGCCAACAATACATCGTAAACGTATCTATAATTTTTTATGTTCCATGCTTGTTCAGTATCTACTTTGCTTTGCTTTGTCTACACTTTGAGGTACTTATATATGTCTTCTGGGACTAACCTATTAACAAGATGCCACAGTGCCAGTTGCCTGTTTTCTGTTGTTTTTGGTTCCAGAAAAGCCAGAAAATGAATATTCTCGGAATTGGACGGGACAAAAGCCAAAGTCAATATTTTACCGTGAGGAACACGGAGCCAAAAGACGAGACGGATAAAGGCCTCGAGGGGGCCACACCCCTGGCCGCGCGGCCTGGCCTGGCCCGCGCCTGGGGGGACAGCCGCCTCGGGCACCCGCGCGGCCTCCCTCTTCGCCTATAAGAATCCCCCGATACCTAAACCCTAAGTCCCCGATCAATCTTCCATGAAATGGTCCGCAGCCACCGCCACCATTGTCCCTAGATCGGGGGGGGGGGGGGGGGTTGAGCCTCTTCTCGACACCCTGCCGGAGGGGAGAGATCATCCCGGAGGCCTTCTTCATCACCATGCCAGCCTCCGGTATGATGCGTGAGTAGTTCCACCTTGGACTACGGGTCCATGTAGTAGCTAGATGGTTGTTTCTCCTCCTTTGTGCTACCATGTTTAGATCTTGTGACCTCCGTTCATGATCAAGATCATCTATTTTTAATCATGCATGTTATGTTTGTGGGGATCCGATGGATATTGAGATTACTATGTCAGATTGGTTAATGATTCTATCTTATTGATTCTATCATGTCTGTGTTGTTTGAGATCTTGCATGCTCTCCGTTTCTAGTAGCTATATTGGCCAAGTAGATGCTAGTGACTCCAAGAGGGGGTATTTATGCTCGATAGTGGGTTCATGCCTCTATTTAATCTAAGGGAAGTGACAGAAATATCTAAGATTGTAGATGTTATGTTGCTACCAGGGAGAAAACAAAGGTCTCTTGTTCATGGAACAAGTGGATTGTTTACCTTACACACTTTGCTTAAATCAGTTATCCGTTGCTTGCAACTTAATACTAGAGGGGGTTCGAATGATAACCTGAAGGTGGATTACTAGTCATAGATGCAGTTGGATGGCGGTCTATGTATCTTGTTGTATTGCCCAATCGAATCTCATAGGATCATGAATGTCTAGTATTGCATTGTTATGCCTTGCTCAGTCATGTCAATTGCCCTGCTATAATTTGTTTACCCAACATGCCATGTTTGTTTATCTTAAGGAGAACACCTCTAGTGAACTATGGACCCCGGTCCAATCTTTACCATTGATACATCTTCCACTATTACTGTTTACTTTCTGCAAGCCACCATTACCTTCCATGCCATACAATTAATCCTTTGTTTTTAGCAAACCGGTGAGATTGACAACCTCACTGTTCGTTGGGGTAAAGTATTGAGTTTGTGTTGTGCAGGTTTCCAAGTTACTAGAAACACCTTTGAGTTGTTTCCTTCCTCCTACTGGTTCGATAACCTTGGTTTCCTTCTGAGGGAAAACTTGTTGATGTGCTCATCATACCTTCCTGTTGGGGTTTCCCAACGAAGCTCTAAAGTGAATTGAGCCGCATCAAGCTATTTTCTGGCGCCGTTGCCAGGGAGGCTAAGGATGACTTCACAAGGGGAGTCCTTCATAACATTTCTCTTTACTTTGTTTTTGTTTTGCTTAGTTTCTTTTGCCTTGTTTTGTTTGCTTTCTTTTATCAAAAAACACAAAAAAATTAGTTCCTACTCTAGTCGCTGCTGCTGTTGGTTTGCTCCACTTTTGCAAAAATGAACTCTACTGAGAACACCAAGTTGTGTGACTTCACTAGCACAAACAACAATGATTTCCTAAGTACACCTATTGCTCCACCTGCTCCTGATGCTACCTTTTATGATATTAAGCCTGCTTTGTTGAATCTTGTGATGAAAGAGCAATTTTCTGGTGCTAGTTCTGATGATGCTGCTGCCCACCTCAATAACTTTGTTAAACTTTGTGAGATGCAAAAAATATAAGGATGTAGATGGAGATATTATTAAGCTCAAATTGTTTCCTTTCTCCTTGATAGGAAAAGCTAAAGAATGGTTGCTATCCTTGCCTAGAAATAATATTGATTCTTGGATTAAGTGCAAAGATGCTTTTATTGGAAAATACTATCCTCCTGCTAAGATTATATCTATGAGAAGTGAAATAATGAAGTTTAAACAACTTGATAATGAACATGTTGCTCAAGCTTGGGAAAGAATGAAATCTTTGGTAAAGAATTGTCCCACTCATGGACTGACTACTTGGATGATTATCTAGACTTTTTATGTAGGTTTAAACTTATCTTCAAGAAATCTGTTGGATTCAGCTGCTGGAGGTACCTTTATGACCATTACCTTGGGTGCTGCAACAAAGCTCCTTGATAATATGATGGTTAATTATTCTGAATGGCAGACTGAGAGAGCTCCACATGGTAAGAAGGTAAATTCTGTTGAAGAAACCTCCTCTTTGAGTGATAAGATTGATGTTATCATGGCTATGCTTATTAATGGAAAAGCTCATACTGATCCAAATAATGTTCCCTTAGCCTATTTGGTTGCTCAAGAAGAGCAAGTTGATGTGAATTTCATTAGAAACAACAATGCCTATAGGAATAATTTTGGTAGTAACAATAATTATAGGCCTTATCCTCCTAATAATGGCAATACCTATGGAAACTCCTACAATAATACTAGAAGTTCTCCTTCTGAACTTTAAGTCATGCTCAAAGACTTTATTAGTAAACAAACCACTTTCAACATGACTGTGGAGGAAAAGCTTTTGAATGTTGAGAAAAATATTTCCTCTTTGTCTGAAGCACAGTCCTATTTGATTAATAAAATGGCTGCTAAACCTGAAACCTTGGAAAGTACCTTTGCTGCTACTCATGCCATACAAGTTATATTGATGAAAATGTTAGACTGTTAGCTAAACTACATGCTAAGTCGGAAAGAGAATCTGAAATTGCTAGAAATAATAGTGTGTGTACTTTTACCACCACCAATATGGACACCACCAAACGACAAAAAGTCCCTATTACTCCTACCACAATGCCTAAACCCAATGAGTCTACTACCAGTGATGCTAAGTTTGATTTTGATCTTGATGGTTGCAATATTTCATAAGTGATTATGTTCCTACAAAAGCTTGCTAGAAGTCCTAATGCTAGTGATATGAATGTGGCTTTCACCAAACACATTACAAATGCTCTAATTAAAATCAAGGAAGAAAAGTTGAAACACAAAGCCTCTATTCCTAGGAAAGTAGAAGATAGTTGGGAACCCATCATTAATATGCAAGTGAATGACTTTGATCTCAAAGCTTCATGTGACCTTGGTTCTAGTGTTTCTATTATGCCTAGAAAGATTTATGAAATGCTTGATTTGCCACCTTTGGAAGATTGCAATTTAGATGTCACACTTGATGCTAATGCTAAAAATAAACTCATGGGGAGTGTTAATGATGTTCTTATTATGGTTAACAATGCTTATGTACCTGTTGATTTCTATGTTTTGGATGTTCAATACAATGCTTCTTGTCCTATTACTTTGGGAAGACCTTTTCCTAGAACTGTTGGTGCCATCACTGATATGAAAGAAGGCACCATTAAATATCAATTTCCATTTAATAAAGGTATTGAACACTTCCCTATGAGGAGAGAGAAGTTGCCTTATGCTCCTACTTTGAAAGCAATGTTTGATGTTAATGCTTCTTCATTTGAAAATACTTGATTCTTGCTTCTTGTGCCTAACTTAAAGGCGTTAAAGAAAAGTACTTCTTGGGAGATAACCCAATAGTTTTATTGAGTCTTGGAAGTTATTACTTCTGTAATAACCTCTCCTTATCCTTTTTATTTTATTTTTGTGCCAACAATAACCTCTAATGAGAGGGAAGTAAGATTTGGGGAGTTGCTCTCCCGAAACTGATTTTTGTGCTCCATTGTAAAAATCCGTGTAAAATATCTGCAAGTTGGATTGAGCTGTACCTTTTTGAATAAATCCCCCAGGTTGTTAGATAACTTTCGTTAGTTCAACACTTTTTGATTTGAGCAACATAAGGTCTTCGAAAAAATCGGTTTTTACCTGCTGGTCTGTTTTGACAGATTTCTGCCATTATTTGCATTAGCTCCTTATTGATTCCTTTTTGGGTTATTTTTGGGAAATTGAGCTTTTTTGAGGGAATTGATACAATAGCTTGTGTTTTTAATGAAAGTTTTGTTGTTTTGAAACTAAACCACAAAGGTATATTATCTTTTAAATGCACTAATGTTGCTAATGAAGATTGTGTGAAGTTTTGTATGAAGGAAAATTTTCACGTGTAAGGAAAGAATGATGTAATGAGATGAAGAATGGACGAAAGCTCAAGCTTGGGGATGCCACCCCGTGTCACCCGAAGAAATATTCAAGAGGTGCAAGCGTCAAAGCTTGGGGATGCCTTGGGCATCCCCTTCTTCATCAATGAAAATCTCAGGTCCTTCTAGACACTTCGTTTTTATTGTTTCATGCACTGTTGTGTTGTTCTTGGAGCGTCTTAGTTTTCGTTTTTGGTTTTTGGTTTGCTTAGTTTGCTTGAATAAAGTAGTTTGGACCCCCGTTTTCGCTATGTTGTTTCAAACAAGTTGATTGGTGTTGGAAAGGAGTAGGAAGTTCTTGCTTTAGTAGTACAAGAGGAGCTTGCTTTGACTGTGACTTATACTTTATCATGTCATGCTAGATGTTGTTTTGACCTTATGCTTAGTGATTATTGTTGTAGCATGACTTGCTCCAAACAATTAGGATTGCTTAATATGCCTTGAAAGAATCATGCGTTGTTTTAGCATAAAAATAGTATTGTGGTATTCTCCTTTGATGCTTTGTTTGGGTTGACTTGGCACATGCTCACATCATGTTATGACTATGAAAAAGTCACCATAGACTCTATGATCATTTAGTTCTTGACTTATAGTACCACTTTATGCTTTTATTAGTAATGTTTTGTCACTCTGCATGATTATGGCCATTATTGCTCTCTTAGTTGGTCATTCCCAGTCGTTTGATAGCCTCCACTTGTATGAGTAAGCTCTACTCATGCATCCAACTCCCAAGAAACCAAGTTATTCCAAAGTGTACACTATAAATTCTTATGCATGGTGTGTTACACCATTCCAATTATATTCTTGTTTTATCTATCTTCCAAGTTAAACTTGTTATGTGAAACTTAGTGATTAAAGCTCTCACAAACTTAATGGCACACTTTATTTTTCTTTCCCCTAAATAAACTTGAACCATTGTGTCATCTATGTTGTATATGCTTGCACTTATACATTGGAATTAGAAGAACCATGCTGTCATGGGGAACGCTTCCAACATTGCACTTGTACATTGTACACAGTTGATATCATGATCTTTTGTTTGCGGATGTCGTCAATGTAAAATAAAAGGGGAGCTTGTAAGTCCATGGAGTTATGTATGTGTGTTAGCGAAATGCCTGGGCAGCTAGCCTAAGCTATGCCTAATCATGGAGGAAACTTGCAGCATCACCATAGTGAGCAATCTATGAAGCTTTCTTCTTATATAAAAAAAGAGAGACATATTGAAAAGAGGAAAGAGAGAAAAAAGCACCATTTTCCCATGGTAAATAAGAAGATTGCTGAGATGCTCATTGTCTGTTGCCTTGTTATTTTGATATGGGATAGCTCATGTGTCATGTGAAAGGGGTACCCCGTTGGCGGTTCTCTATGATACACATGTACTTACTATGATAAGAACTTACCGGTGACTAAAGTTGAGCAGCATAAGGAGCGACCCTCGTATTCAAGGGATATGATATTGCCAACTTATACTTTGTCAAGCATATACTCCATATTTTTTTCACTTCAAGATGCTTATGATAGGGGCAATGAGAGCTGAAAGCTAACAAGTACCATAATTTTTGGAAGCTCTTTATGAGACTTGAAATCCCTGCTTCCCTTTTATGAAGGGCCTTTCTTCCACTATTATATTAAGTCTCCACCTTCTATCCTTAGGCACCAATTAAAAGAGCATAGTTACCATTCTTAGTTCTATGTGCATTGTCCCAAAACTTATTGATTGATTCATAATGTTGATATTGCCTACTCTTGAAATATTTGTATCTAGTCACTCTTATGAACTTTGAAGGTGTCCTATGCATTTATTGCTACTCCATGAGGGACAAGCTGAATGCCACTATGCTATTTTTTCTATATGTGGAACAAACAAATGTCTTTATTTGCATTGTTATTCATGATCTTTGTTTGTATCCTTTCATGTTGTAGCATAGTTACTCTGTTTTACTGTTAGAACTTCTTCTTTCATGCTCATGTTTAGAGTACTTTGATCCCAGCTTCCAATGCTTGGAAATGGTTTGATCTTGATTTTGATGGTGCATGTCACCTAAAATATTATTGTTTTTATCACTTACCTACTCGAGGACGAGCAGGAGTTAAGCTTGGAGATGCTTGATATGTCGTAAACGTATCTGTAATTTTTGATGTTCCATGCTTGTTTAGTACCTACTTTGCTTTGATTTGTCTACACTTTGAGGTATGTTTATATGTTTTCTGGGACTAACCCATTAACAAGATGCCATAGTGCCAATTGCCCGTTTTCTGTTTTTTTTGGTTCCAGAAAAGCCAAAAAATGAATATTCTCGGAATTGGACGGGACAAAAGCCAAAGTCAATATTTTACTGTGGGGAACACGGAGCCAAAAGAAGAGACGGAGAAGGGCCTCGAGGGGGCCACACCCCTGGCCATGCAGCCTGGCCTGGCCCGCGCCTGGGGGGTGCAGCCGCCTCGGGCACCCCCCTCGGCCTCCCTCTTCGCCTATAAGAAGCCCCCGGTACCTAAACCCTAAGTCCCCGATTAATCTTCCACGAAACAGTCCGTAGTCGCCGCCACCATCGTCCCTAGATTGGGGGGATCTGAAGCTCTTCCCGGAACCCTACTGGAGGGGAGAGATCATCCCGGAGGCCTTCTTCATCACCATGCCAGCCTCCGGTATGATGCGTGAGTAGTTCCACCTTGGACTACGGGTCCATGTAGTAGCTAGATGGTTGTTTCTTCTCCTTTGTGCTACCATGTTTAGATCTTGTGAGCTCCGTTTATGATCAAGATCATCTATTTGTAATCATGCATGTTGTGTTTGCGAGGATCCGATGGATATTGAGATTACTATGTCAGATTGGTTAATGATTCTATCTTATTGATTCTATCATGTCTGTGTTGTTTGAGATCTTGCATGCTCTTTGTTTCTAGTAGCTATCTTGGCCAAGTAGATGCTAGTGACTCCAAGAGGGGGTATTTATGCTCGATAGTGGGTTCATGCCTCTATTGAATCTAGGGAAGTGACAGAAATCTATAAGGTTGTAGATGTGTTGTTGCTACTAGGGAGAAAACAACAATCTCTTGTTCATGGAACAATTGTATTGTTTACTTTACACACTTTGCTTAAAGCAGTTATCCGTTGCTTGCAACTTAATACTGGAGGGGGTTCAGATGATAACCCAAAGATGGATTACTAGTCATAAATGCAGTTGGATGTCGGTCTATGTATATTGTTGTAATGCCCAATCAAATCTCATAGGATCATGAATGTCTAGTATTGCATTGTTATGCCTTGCTCTGTCCTGTCAATTGCCCCGATGTAATTTGTTTACCCAGCATGTTATGTTGTTTATCTTAAGGAGAACACCTCTAGTGAACTATGGACCCCGGTCCAATCTTTACCATTGATACATCTTCCACTATTACTGTTTACTTTCTGCAAGCCACCATTACCTTCCTCACCATACAATTAATCCTTTGTTTTCAGCAAACCGGTGAGATTGACAACCTCACTGTTTGTTGGGGCAAAGTCTTGAGTTTGTGTTTTGCAGGTTTCCAAGTTGCTAGCAACACCTTTGAGTCGTTTCCTTCCTCCTACTGGTTCGATAACCTTAGTTTCTTTCCGAGGGAAAACTTGCTACTGTGGTCATCATACCTTTCTTTTGGGGTTTCCCAACGAAGCTCTATAGTGATCTGAGCCGCATCGGCATGCAAGAAGGATGATCCACCTGTGAGAGTAGCAAACTTTATCAATGCTTCTTCTACGAGATAGAAGGTCCAAAGATTGGAGATTTTTTTTTTGCCAATGGACATAGATGTGATCTGAGCTATTTTAGTCGGAACGTCGAGGTTCGACAACTTTTGGGCATGGAAGCATGAACGTACCGGGATCATTACTTTCCGGTTAGGATACAATTGCCGGTAAACTCCAAGAAGCGGCGTGTAGCGTGGTTGGAGAATAAAACATCGGGGTCAGATCATCAGGGCGAGGAACATAATTGGATGACGTTCTAGAAAATACAAGTGTCGTATAAGATTTGTGTGTTTCTTTGGCGTATTGCCTAGCACTCGATCCCTACAAAAGATGCCAGGCATCACCACAATATGGCGCCTAGCAGCATGTGCACCTTGTGTGGAGCTCTAGACTCAAGGCAACATTCTCTTCTTGAATGTAATATGAGTAGGAGCATATGGGCATAAAAGCAATAACGAAGCATATGATGAGGAAGACCGAGCTAGATGCAAAGAGATGGCTTTTCACGATGATCAATTCTTTGGAACATGATGATCTGACACACTGCTTGGTTACTCTATGGGCAGTGTGGGCTTCACCACGAAAGGCTATCCATGAGGGTATATTTCAGAGATCTCTCTCCACTCATTTGTTTATGGAATTCTTCTACCGTGATATTGAACTAGCATCGACGAGCAACAAAATCCCCATGCGCGTGCACCTGCACGAGAGACCTGGCGCGACATTGGATAGTTTCACCTCCATAAGTTGCCAAGATTAATGTGGATGCGGCTGAAGAAGTTGGGCCAGACGGTGTTGTAGCTGCAGTTTGTCGATCATATAATGGAGATTTCCTAGGAGCTTCAGGAGTGGTTATTCCTGGACTAGCAGAACCAGTAGTCCTGGAAGCGATACCATGTCGGGAGGCTTTGGTTCTAGTTGCTGATCTCCATCTCTCCCGTATACGAGGAGCATCAGACTACATGAAGGTGATTAACAACCTCAATGGAGAATACATTGGAAGCTTTTGTAGTGTGCCAAAGGACATCAAGGCGAGATCACCAGACTTCATGCGGTGACTTCCTTTGCACGTGAACAAAGAACCTCGAACATGGAGGCACATGGTTTAGCAATATCATCGGTCTCGCTTGTAATCGGTCACCACATCTGGCTAGGTCAAATTCTAGATGAGTTTTATATACCTATGAACATTATTATTGAATAAAGTGACGGTTGTTTCCCTAAAAAATGCACCATATAGAACAAACTAGTTCCAATTTATGATGATGGGAAGGTGTCTTACTCAAGCTACTATCTATTCTAGTTCAGTTTATGATATGCATGTTTTCAAAATTATAACACCTCTAAATCGATACTATATAGATCTTATCATTCCCGTCAAAATCCGCATAGAAAATATTAAAAGAAGCCCACGGAACACTTGCATGGGAGTGGAAAAACAAATAGTACCATTACAATAGTTCACATCAGAACCCACAAGAAACATATATATACAACAATGACTCCGACCAGACAAAAATTCAAATTAATACAACACAAAGATACAAATCACGATGAAAATGAAATAGCATCCGAAGAATGCAAATGAGCCTAGGAGGCCTGAAGATAAGCAAGTGATGTCCATAACCCTGCCCAGCAAATCCCAAATAAGTTTCGCAAATGTATGACTGGTGCTATGGCTAGCTTCCAATGGGGTCATTCAGACAAAAAATAGCGTATGCAATGAATGCCCTGGTGGAAGATGTGTACAACGAAGAGCTTGGAGGCATGAGCTTTGGGGATCATCATGCCTTCAATCACGCTATGCTAGAAAAAAATGTTGCTGGCTATGTGCTAGCTGAGTACTGGATATATAACCTATTTGATGCAACGACGACGAAGGCTATTATGTTGCATAGAGGTTTACAACTTGTAAAAATCTTCAGTGTATTATGGTTCTCATTGAATCTGATTCTTTAGAATTGGTTCAAGCCTTTAACTGAGTCATTGTGGTATGGAATCCTTATAGAGCCATCTGACTGATTGTTTCCAGAAGTCTCGAAGAATTGGTCAAGTATCCCTTTAATATTTCTCGTGAGAAGCTAATGGTGTGGGGCACAAACTGGCTAGAGTTGCTTTTTGTTCGAATGATTCTGTTTTTTGAATATGTGTTCCCTTAGTTTTTATGATTCCGCTCCGCAATGAAGATGTTTATGTCTTTGATTTAAAATAAAGCATGCCATGATGGCTTTTTTAAAAAAAAAACAAACAGTAGATTTAGTACAAACTCAACTACGCTTATTATGGATCGAAGAGAGTTCTAGCATGTAATTACACATGCTAACATGGAATAAAGCCAGCTATCTTATTTATTTACTTAATATTTTGTAATTAACACTTATTATATTTACTCTGATTAATTATTAGGATTAACAACATGCCAAATAGGTTAGATACCTTTTGTAGGGACGATGGTTCTCAATATGGATACGGACATACCTTAGCTCTAGCCTCTAGCTATTTTGCGTGTGCGCAGCCTAGAGATGGAGCAACTCAACACACGCACGCACATACACAAAAAGACCTACGGGGAACAAGTCGCTCTACGCTATTGAAATAGGTTAGATCATACTTTATTTCTTTATATTATTATAACTTCCCCTTAAGCACTTTGCAACAGGGCGTAAGTTTGCTCAATATTTTATGAACCATCCTAGGAGTCGGAGATTCACCATATGGTAACTAAAAAGCTTCCATACACGAGGTAGGTCCAGTTTATAGTTGGAGGCGGCAATTCGGCTCATAGGTATAAATACATTCATTATAAGAAAACATATTCTAAAATATAAAAAAAATTGTAAATTTTTTTATACATATACATTCAAACACTTTATGTTGATTCACAAGTTTTCGGGACGAAATAATATTTTATGTGATGTGTATAAAAAAGACAAAAAATATCACGTGAATAGTCGTATTCACGTGACATTTTTTGTTCTTTTTATACACGACACATATTATGTTCTTTCATCCCGAAAACTTATAAACCAACATAAAATGTTTGAATGTATATTTAGAATTTTTTGACATTTAAAAATACGTTTTCTCACAATGGGTGCAGATCTGCAGTTTATACAATTAGATACTCCAATAAGTGTGGGCTCGTTACATATTTACCGCTAGGTAGTGTCATGTGTAGTCTTTTTTTATTTATTTGTTTGATAATAGTATGTACACACAAAATAATACATTGTATAGAAATTTATAAATGTTTACCTACTGGATTCTTCTAAGAAAACTACCAACGAGCGAGATGAGTTGTACAAAAAAACTACCAACTAGATGATGAAGCACAACATTATCTCTATCTCCACTGATTAAAAAAGAATGAACTGATGATTCGTGATACATTAGGGATCATCCATCTATCTAAATCAAAAGTTCCACCTTGTTCTAATGATGTTACACACCATATTATGACTTCCTAGACTAGAGATCTCAAATCGATATACAGTAATTAATTTTAGAAGCCTCAACCCCCAAAGTCATACAGTTTGGAAACTACTAATTCCATCTTGCATCCCATCGATTAAAATTCCCTCATCTAAACAAAAAGAATATCACATATATGTTGGTCTTTCATGCTTTTGTCTTCATACGCATTACGTGTTTGCTATTTCTAGTATTGTTTACTACTTGTGTACTATGTCTAACATCTTCTTTAATCTTTCTTAGGCTTATATGTTTTTATATTATTAGGCACTGTATAGAGCCAAATTCAGCGCAAGCTACGTAGTACATAATTTGCATCTATAAACTCGATTCAGAATGGCTGCGTTTGTCTTCATACATAAGTTGGTTTCCACGTTGATGGTGATGCCCTCTTTTGGACAAAAATGTCACGTTCCAACTTCAAACTTTTTTGACTTCCGATATTGCAGCACATAGTAAGACTAAGTTTTGTGTTTCGGTTTCAATGATCTACTCCAACGAACCTCTTTAACATCCCACCGTGAGTTGAACATGAACCTTGTGCGTGTCCTCTTGTTGCCGTGACGGATATCTGCCGGTGGAATTGGTCATCTAAAAACTCCAGAACGTGAAACTTGAATTGGACCGACATGTCCTGTGCCGTGGACGTGGATGCGTATCCTGTTCGGCACCTCGTCTGCTCGTGTGCCATCCGCCACACAGTTTCTGGTTTCCAAAGGAAACGCAACGCGCAAGGCAAGGCAGACAAACAAGCATGCCACAACCGGCGCCAACCATGCAAAACAAACCCAACGTTTTCGTATACCTGTTGCATAATTTGACTACTCCCTTCGTTTTGAAATAGATGTTTCAGATTTATTAAAACTTAAATGAATCTATAGATTTATCTAAATTTTAATAAACTTAAGACATTATTTTAAGAGAGTAGTACGGGTTTGCCGCGCTCGTGCTCGTCCAGCTTTTTCTCCATGTCACGGTTCAGAATTTACTAGCTGGCTATCGAGCAATAATCCCACAGCTTTCCTTTTGGAATATTTTACTGGCACCAGAAAGGAGCAGAAGGACTGCGGTGCCATGCCGAGACCCGAGATCCGTCTCCGTGAGTAGCCAGCCAGTAGGCCTGTCGTCGTTTTCCCTAGGGAGCTGCGTAGGATCAGGTGACGGAATGTCCCTGGAATCAATTATTTTGTCCCGTACCGTACCGGGTCTGGACTACTGGATCATCCGGCGCCCAGATCCTCCTTTGCGGAGACTACTGGCCAACATCCAGGGGAAAAATGGGCATAGAAAACAAAATTCCCTCCAAGAACATTAATAAGATTTCTCTACAAATTCTCGGCAAAAATATTAATACGACAGGATATTTTGTTCTGCATTTGGTGCACATATTGAACATACTACCATTTTTTTTGTTATTGAGTCGTAGAACATGGGAAATGGCTTTTCTTGTGTGTAGAAAAGAAAGTGACATCATACTACTCATCTACCACTCTGCCTCGCGCAGGCCCTCTAGAAACCAATAATAAAACAACAAAAATATGAGCCCCACTAGTTAGCAAAAAAAAAAAAACCCCACACAATTCCACTTTTGGGATGCATTTTAAAATTCAAAAAGTTAAGATGTACTCCCTCCGTTTGGGATTATAAGTCCAGCGCGGATAACTAGGTTGCCAATTTGAACAACAAAATATAAATAATATTGTATAAAAATTATACCACTAAAAACTTTAGAGGTTATATTTTTAATGGTATAATTTTTATGATATATAAGTTATATTTTATTTGTCAAATTAACAATCTAGATATGCGCGTAGGACCTATAATCCCAATCCCGAACAGAGGGAGTACTACAACTAGGAAAAGACTTACTGCTCGGGTTCGGATCACAGCTAAGCAATGGGCCCCGCCCGAAACCAAATAAAAATGCTCCTCCTCCGCTGCCCCAAATCTCCACCCACCCACCCACCCACCTTTCTCTCTCCCTTTCTCCGCTCGCGACTTGCGATTCCCCCAAATCCCAATGTCGACTTGCAATTAACTCCTCCTGCGACAGACAGCCTGCCGCCTCCCGTCGCCCTCCGGGCGCGCCGCCGGCACCCATGACGTCATCGTCCTCGTCGCACCACCACGACGCCTCCTCCACCAACGGCACCGGCAACGGGAACGGCAACGGCGGCAACTACCACCACCACCCGCCTCCTCTTCCCCCTCCAGCGCGGTCGCAGGGGCAAGTTCTGCCGCCCCCGGGTCCATGCGTGCGCATCATGTGCAGCTTCGGCGGCCGCATCCTGCCGCGCCCGGGCGACCACCAGCTCCGCTACGTCGGCAGCGAGACCCGCATCGTCTCCGTCCCGCGCACCGCCTCCTACGCCCTCCTCACCGTCGCGCTCGCCAGGCTCGTCCCCGCGCTCTTCGCGCCAGGCGCGCCCGAGCCCACGCTCAGGTACCAGCTCCCGCAGGACGACCTCGACTCGCTCATCTCCGTCTCCTCCGACGACGACGTCGACAACCTCATGGACGAGCTCGACCGCATCCAGGCCCTCACCGCCAACGCCATCAAGCCGCCACGCCTGCGCCTCTTCGTCTTCGCCTCATCGCCAGACCACTCCTCCTCGGCCGCCTTCGGCTCCGTGCTCTCCGGTACCGCCGACGCCTCGACCGACCAGTGGTTCGTCGACCAGCTCAATGCCCCGGCGCCGCCCTGCCCCTCCTCAATCGACCGCGGCCGCTCCGAGGCCTCGTCGATGCTCTCGGGGAACATGGACTATCTCACCGGCCTCGACGCGGCCTCCAACGACCCCAGCCCTGCTCCGCTTGCCCAGCCCAAGTCTGACACGGAGGTGGCGCATGGCGACGACGACGACGAGCCGGTTCCCGTGATGGGCGCGCCTCTGGCCCCATACGTCGCGGAGAACGCCCGGTGGCCGGCACCGCCGCCGCGGTACATGCAGGAGCCGGTCTACCTCGTCCCCGTGCGCCCGGTCCACTACCTCGACGCGGCTGGCCGACAGGCCGGCTACATGCCCGGCCCGGTTTACCACATGGTCGGTGGGAGAGGAAACGAAGATCTCTACGCGTCTGGGACCGTCGGTGGCGTCTACGGCGTCCCGCACCCCGTGCAGCCATTCCGTCAGGTGATCTACGCGCCGCCGCTAGCCCCTGCGGACGACTACCAGGTGGAAGGGAAGCCGTCTGTCTCAGAAGGTGGGTCTCACTCTTCCTAGGCGCAAGGGATCCATAGCCGCATCGTCTGTTCCTGGAGCGGGTACATTGATTCTGATGATTGCTTACTATATCTGAGCTGAGAATTTTGCATTGTCGTGAGGTACATGTTTATTGTTTCTGCTGGTTTCTCTGGGTAGCTGTATAGATGAGGGAGGTTGAAGATGCAGGATATCACAATTTTCGTCGAATGAAATAGATTCTTGGGTTGTTATTATAATAGTAGTATATCTGGTGTGATTAGTACCAAGTCACTCTAATGTGGGATTCATATATTCTAGATGGTTTCTATCTGGGGAACACAAGCTTTCTCCATATTAATATGTTCTTAAGACTCATGTTGGATTCATCATGGTCCATGATTATTCTATATCATGTCTAGATTGATGTGAATGTCTGCGTGTTTTGTGCGCGAAAGCTTAATTCCAGAAGATGAATTGTGTACTGAATTTACTCTAGGTTTGTTCTGATGTGTCAATTTCGTTTCATTATGTTCATGTTTATGCTTGAGTTTTATCCTGAACTGCGCTTCTCCTGGCATTAGCATATCTGATGATTCAGAACTTGGAATGGCATGTTGACTTTCTTCTGAATAAAACAAGAGAGAATTTTGCATTGTTGACTTGGTACAAAAGGGAAGTCTCATATTTATGTCAATGTATTTGAGAAACTAGACGAGGGAGGTGGTGGATGGGTAGATATCAAAGTTTTCATATAATGCAATAGATTCTTGAATTTGTGTTCTAAGTGAACATTTGGTGTGTCTTTTTATTACTATAGCAAGTTACTGTAATGTGGGCAATCTCTGATACATATTTTTTTCTGCATTTTGGGCTCATATGCTTGATGTTGGATGCATCATGCTCCATGAATGTCCTATATGTATACTGTGGCTTTGATGCAAAAAAATGCTATGTGCGAAGGTTAATTTCGAACGGAAATAGTGTATTGTGTTCTCTTTAGCTTGAATACTATTATTTTTCAATTTGGTTTTGCTTGCTTCTGATAATTCGATCATTTTAATTCTCGAGGTTTGTCCTGAACTTCTCATTTCATGGCATTAGCATCTTTGATGATTCAGAACTTGGAATGGCATGTTGACTTTCTTCTGTATAAAACTAGAGAGAATTTTCCATTGTTGACTTGGTACAAAAGGGAAGACTCATTTCCATGTCAATGTATTTGAGAAATTAGATGAGGGAGATGTAGGATGGGTTGATATCAAAGTTTTCATCTAATGCAATAGATTCTTGATTTTATATTATATAAGGGAACATTTGGTGTGTGTTTTATTACTCTAGCAAGTTACTGTAATGTGGGCAACTCATAGATTAGTAGGACATTTCTATCTCCCATACATATTTTTTTCTGTATTTTGGTCTCATATGCTTGATGCTGGATGCATCATGGTCCATGAATATCCCATGAATATACTGTAGCTTTGATGCAAATATTTGCATATATGCGGAAGCTCAATTTCGAACGTTATAGTGTCCTGAGTTCTCTCTAGGTTTGATGGCATTGTTTTTCAATTTGTTTTGCTTGCTTTTGATATTTTGATCATTTTAATGCTCTAGGTTTGTCCTGAACTGCCCATCTCCTGGCATTAGCATATCTGATGATTCAGAATTTTGAATGGCATGTTGACTTTCTTCTGAATAAAACTAGAGAGAATTTTCCATTGTTGACTTGTACAAAAGAGAAGTCTCATTTCTATGTCAATGTATTTGAGAAATTAGACGAGGCAGATGGAGGATAGGTTGATATCAAAGTTTTCATCTAATGCACTTGATTTTGTATTATAAGGGAACATTTGGTTTGTGTTTTTATTACCCAGTGAGTTACTATAATGTGGGAATTTAATATGCTAGGCGATTTCTATCCCCGAAAAACATTTTTCTGCATTTTGGGGTCATATGCTTGATACTGGACGCATCATGGTCCATGAATGTCCTATATGTCTATTCTAGCTTTGATGTGAATGTTCGTGTGTCTCCTGTGTGCGAAAGCTCTGTTTTGAATAACATAGTGTACTGAATTCTCCAACTTTGATCGAATTTGTTAATTTCTTTTGCTTGCTTGTCATAATTTCATCATTTTTATGCTCTAGGTTTATCCTGTTCATATCCTAGAATTAGCATCTCCTGCTGTTTCCGAACTTGGAATGTCATGTCGACCTTCCGAAGAAAATCAGGCAGAGAGAATGTTCCATTCTTAACTTCGTACGGAAGGAATGTTAATATACTTGAGAAACCATGAGCTTGTAACATTTCCAGAAACAGATCGACTCTTCATTACCCTTTTGAAACGATGCTGAAGATATGCTATTTTAGCTCTTACATTCTTCAGAGGTTCCTGTCTAAGGTGTCCAAATTCAGGAGATATCCTTCAGGTCTGATCTTTAGATATAAAAAGGTCTTACCGGATTCAGAGTGCTCAAAATGTGATATATCCAATCAGGAAGTTTCTGTTCTTTCATAGAGTGTATACATACATATAATTGGATACAAGAAACAGGTGCATTTATAGCAGCGTTCTCAGGAGGCTATATGGGATGATCACAGAAGTGAGCATTGCGGCTGGAGCTTATGTTCCTTACTTCCACCAGGGGTTCTCGCCGGTCCTGAAGTCGGTTTCGACCCACGGCACAAAGACGACCTTGCCATCGTCGACGTCGGCGTGAACCAGGGCCAGCGACTGTTTCAGAAGAACATTACAGATCAGTTAAGTTCAGTAAGGGAACAGAGGATCCTTCAGCTCAGCAACCATTCAGAATCAGAGGCATGGAATCTGAGAGGTAGAGTAGTTTCTTACCAGAGGAGCAGGTCCACGGACAACCTTGCCCTGGTTGTTGTACTGGGATCCGTGGCAAGGGCAGAGGAACTTGTTCTCGGCGGCGTTCCACGGCACGACACACCCGAGATGCGTGCAGACGGCGTTGACCCCGTAGGTGGCGAGGGTCTTGTCGGACTCCACGACCAGGTAGGTAGGATCACCCTGCAACACACACACACACACACACATGATTTCAGCAACCATCTTCGTCTTGTGTTTACAGTTCAGACACAGCTTCAGAATGATCATAAGTTAGTTGATAACAGTCTGAACACAATGTCACCTTGAGTCCCTGGGCGAGCGTGCGGTCGTTGGGGCCGTGCGTGTTGAGCCATTCCGAGACGAGGATGTCGTTGCCGAGCTTGTCCTTGGCGACGACTCCACCGGCGTTGCTTCCTGAGCTGTAGAACAAAACTGAATATCAGCCGATGTAACGAGCTTATCAGCAAGGTCAGAAGTTTGCTGCATGCTCACCCGGCTGGGACGAGGAAGGAGCCGTAGGGGACGAGCATGCCGAAGGTTGGGAGCGAGATGGCGCCGAGCAGGAGGAGGTTCATCGTCTCCCTCTTGCTCATGTCCGGGACGCGGTCCGCCGAGATGCTGCCGGCCATGCATGTGATGTTCCTCGGGATGCGCTCCCGGCCCAGGCCTAGGCCCTTCACGGGCTTGCACACATGAGCTCTGGACCGGCAGAGCTGCGCATTGCGTTCACCACGGATGAAAGAAACTGTTTCAGATCAAGTTCGCATGCTACAAATGGTACTAGTGCTAGCAGTGATGTTCTAGTAAGCAATTACTACAAGACAGTACTAGCAACATGTTGAGGTTGAAATTTGAGCTGGAGGCTATTAGATATCTTTTTCAGTTCAGAGTGCCTCGTGGAAGACTTGGAAGTGCACTGGTTTGCAGAGAATAATAATGATATAAGAGGATGCATAGTTCTTGACGAAAATCGATCATCATATTATCTTCTTTGAGAACTATTATAAGGTCGATTTCAATCCAGACATGTTGGGGAAATCATCTCAAATCTTTTCTACCACTGACCCTTCCATCAGTGCCATGGATCATGAGAGTCCATGACCTCATCTGCCGCATCAAGCATACCAAACAGGCTCGGTTGCACACCGAAATTACAGCACACCACCACGCAAGGAGAAGGACAGACAAGCAGGAAATCGAACAAGAAGATCGTGAGACAAAGCAGTACAGGAGAAGAGGCTTGCTCACCTGTGTGGGGTTGGAGGCGGTGGAGAGCGCGGTGGAGGCCATGGCAGCTGCTGCAGGGCGGAGGCGACGATCGAGCGAGCTAGCACTGCCTGTGTCCACAGGCTTGCAGATGAGGCACGGGTTATATGTCCTTTTGGGAAGTGGAGAAGATGATTGGTTGATGCGCAGCGAGCCGCCTCCGACAACCACATGTTGCGCGCGTTGTGGCTAGGCTGCCACACGCCCCAGCGGACTCGCGGTTACGGGGGCGCCTTATCGCCACAGGGCAAGAGAGATTCACGAGTCGAGGACGAACAAGTATCTCTGCTGCCAGCTGACTGGTTGGAATGTGGCGCTGTTAACTGTTACTATAATTAAGCGGTTTTGTTAGTTCTTAGGCGCCTGAGAATTAGTTAAGTCTCAGTCGTTTATTTAACCGTTGGATTAGATACTTTGCGATTTGTGCAAAACAGGAGTTCCTAGCGTGTGCGTTGCCGTCGCGCGCCTGTTCCGTCGCTCGCGTGCATGTCGTTTTGTGGGCTGTGCGTGCTGTGTGGTGTGGGCTTTCTGTGGGCTGTAGTGCAGCCTGTTTTTTTGTTATCTTTTTTTTTCCGTGGGTTGTTTTCTAGCAATGACGATGGGAGCAAGAGAAATTTCCATCGGGCGGATTGGGGCTGTTTATTCTGTGGGCTGATGTTGTTTTTTGTGTGATTTTTTCTATACCGATTTTTATGTTTTTTCTAAACATGTCTTGTGTTTTTGTAGTTGTTATTTGTGGCCGTTTTATTATATGCGGCAATTATTATTATTTTTATTATTTTTTTACCGGCAACATAAATATGTGAAGCTAGACCGCTAGGACATTTTTGTTTTATTTTTTTGTGGTTGTTTTCTTTTTGTGAAACTAAGATTTATCTTTTAACTAAGCTCTATCGAGTCCCAGTTCCAACTTTCATGTAACTATGGCCACGCCGGGGGCGGTTTGTAACTTGGTTGTAACCGGGAGGACATCGTCGATGGGGACGAGGGAGCTAGTTGCAACTTTGTCGTCGCAACTAAGCCCCGTTTGTGTGGAGGGGGTGCAGTCGGGACTTTGTTGGGTCCAGTAGTAACCGAGCTCCCGACGGGGCCCAATTTCAACTTCATTGTAACTGGGGCCCTGCCTAGGGGGGCAGTTGCAACTTGATTGTATCCAGGTGGAACCTGTCGGCAGGACCGACTAAATAAGCTATGTTGGGTTTTAGTTGCAACTTGCTTGTAACTGGGTACCATGTCGGTGTGGAGGGGGCAATTGTAACTTGTTTGTAACTAAGCACTCGTTGGTGTGGAGGGGGTGGGGCAGTTGCAAGTTGCTTGTAACTGAGCACCCGTCGGTGTCGAGGGGGTGGGGCAATTGCAAATTGCTTGTAACTAAAGTCTGGCGGGTCCCAGTTGCAAGTTGCTTGTAACTGAGCACCCGCCTGTGCTGAGGGGGTGGGGCAGTTGCAACTTGCTTGTAACCGAGCTCTCACGAGGTCCCAGTTGCAAGTTGCTTGTTACTGGGGTCCCATTGAGGGGGGACAGTTGCAGCTTGATTGCAACCGGGGGAGGGGGACCCCGTCGGACGGTCAGTCGTATCTTGATTGCAACCGAGGGAAGGGGGACTCCGTCGGAGGGCCAGTCGCAACTTGCTTGTAACTGAGCACCCCATCGGTGTGGAGGGGGGCAACACTTCCAACTTGTTATAACCGAGCACCCATCGCCGTGGAGGGGGTGGGGCCAGTTGCAACTTCCTTTTAATTTGGCTTTGTCGGGTCCAGTTGTAACCGAGCTCCCAACGGGGCCCAATTGCAACTTCATTGTAACTGGGACCCCGCATATGGGGCTATTTTTGCAACTTCATTGTTACCGAGGGGACCCCATCGGCGGGACCGAGTAAATAAGCTCTGCTAGGTCCCAGTTGCAACTTGCTTGTAATTGAGCTCTGGCGGGTCCTAGTTGCTTGTTATTGGGGTCCCATCGAGGTGGGGCAAGTCGCAACTTGCTTGTAACTAAGCATCCACCAGTGTGGAGTGGGGGTGGCACTTGAAAATTGAAGTAACTGAGCACCCGTCAAATGTGGAGGGGGCATCAGTTGCAACTTTCTTGTAACTGAGCACCTGGCGGTGTGGAGGGGGGCAACACACAACTTGATGTAACTGAGCACCAGTCGCTATGGAGGGGTGTGGGGCCAGTGGCAACTTGCTAGTAACTAAGCTCTGCTCCTAGTCGCAACTTGCTTGTAGCTGAGCACCCGTCGGTGTGGAGGACGGGGCACTTGCAACTTCCTTGTAACTGAGATCTCAGTCGAAAGTTGCTTGTTACTAGGGTATCGTCAAGGAGGGGGGGCAATTGCATCTTGATTACAACCGGGAGGGAGGGGGAACTTGTCGGAGAGGCCAGTTGCATCTTGATTGCAACCGGGGGGAGGGGGACTCCAGCGGACGGCTAGCCGCAACTTGCTTGTAACTGAGCACCCGTAGGTGTGTAGGGGGCAACACTTGCCACTTGCTGTAACTAAGCACCCGTCGCTGTGGAGGGGGTGGGGCCAGTTGCAACTTGCTAGTAACCGAGCTCTGCTCCTAGTCGCAACTTTCTTGTAGCTGAGCACCAGTCGGTGTGGAGGGGGGGCACTTGCAACTTGCTTGTAACTGAGATTTTTGGCAGGTCCCAGTCGCAAGTTGCTTTTTACTAGGGTCCCAACGAGGGGGGGGGGCAGTTGCATATTGATTGCAACCGGGGGGAGGGGACCCCGTCGGAGGGGCCAGTTGCATCTTGGTTGCAACCCGGGGGAGGGGGACTCCACCGGACGGCCAGTCGCAACTTGCTTGTAACTGAGCACCCGTCGGTGTGGAGGGGGGCCAACACTTGCAACTTGATGTAACTGAGCACCCGTACCTATGGAGGGGGTGGGGCCAGTTGCAACTTGCTAGTAACTGAGCTCTTCTCCTAGTCGCAACTTGCTTGTAGCTGAGCACCCGTCGATGTGGAGGAGGGCACTTGCAACTTGCTTGTAACTGAGATTTTTGGTAGGTCCCAGTCGTAAGTTTCTTGTTACTCGGGTCCCGTCAAGGGGGGGGGGGGGCAGTTGCATCTTGATTGCAACTGGGATGAGGGGACCCCGTCGAAGGGGCCAGTTGCATCTTGATTGCAACCGAGGGAGGGGGACTCCACCGGACGGCCAGTCGGAACTTGCTTGTAACTAAGCATCCATCGGTGTGGAGTGGGGGCGACACTTGCAACTTGCTGTAACTAAGCACCTGTCAAATGTGGAGGGGGTGTGGCAGTTGCAAATTGCTTGTAATTGGGCTTTGTCGGGTCCCAATTGTAACCGAGCTCCCAACGGGGCACAATTACAACTTCATTGTAACTTGGGCCCCGTCTAGGGAGCCATCTGCAACTTGCTTGTAATTGAGCACCCACCGGTGCGGAGTGGGGGCGACACATGCAAATTGTTGTAACCAAGCACCCGTCAAATGTGGAGGGGCATCACTTGCAACTTGTTGTAACTGAGCACCCGTCGTTGTGGATGGGGGCGGGGAAGTTGCAACTTGCTTGTAACTGAGCTCTAGCGGGGTCCCAGTTGCAAGTTGCTTGTTAATGGGGTCCCGTCGAGGGGGTACAGTTGCATATTGATTGCAACCGGGGGGACGGGCACCCCGTCGGAGGGCCAATCGCAACTTGGCTACAACCGGGGGGAGGGGGACCACGTTGGAGGGCCATTCACAACTTGCTTGTAACTGAGCACCCGTCGGTGTGGAGGGCGGGAGCACTTGCAACTTGGTGTAACTGAGAACCCGTCGCTGTGGAGGGGGTGGGGCCAGTTGCAACTTGCTAGTAACTGAGCTTTGCTCCTAGTCGCAACCTGCTTGCAACTAAGCACCTGTCGGTATGGAGGGGGCAGTTGCATCTTTATTGCAATTGGGGGGAGGGGACCTCGTCGGAGAGCCAGTTGCATCTTGACTGCAACCGGGGGGAGGAGGACCCCGTCGGAGGGCCAGTCGCAACTTGCTTATAGCTGAGCACCCGTCGGTGTGGAGGGGGTGGGGAATTTGCAAGTTGCTTGTAACTGAGCACCCGTCAAATGTGGAGGGGGTGGTGCAGTTGCAAGTTGCTTGTAATTGGGCTTTGTCGGGTCCCAATTGTAACTGAGCTCCCAACGGGAATCAATTGCAACTTCATTGTAACTTGGGCCCCGCCTAGGGGGGCCATTTGCAACTTGATTGTAACTTGCGGGACCCTGTCGGTGGGACCGAGTAACTGAGCTCTGGCGGGTCCCAGTTGCAACTTGCTTATAACTAAGCTTTGTCGGGGTGGAGGGGTGTGGGACAGTTGCATCTTGCTTGTAACTGAGCACCCGTCAGCGTGGAGGGGGGCATCACTTGTATCTTCTTGTAACTAAGCACTCGTCGTTGTGGAGGGGGTGGGGCAGTTGCAACTTGCTTATAACTGAGCTTTGTCGGGGTCCCAGTTGTAACCGAGATCCCGGCGAGGACCAATTGCAACTTCATTGTAACTTGGCCCCCGCCTAAGGGGCCATTTGCAACTTGATTGTAACCAGGGGGACCCCGTCGGTGGGATCGAGTAACTGAGCTCTGCTAGATCCCAGTTGCAACTTGCTTATAACTGGGCACACCGTCGATGTGGAGTGGGTGGGGCAGTTGCAACTAGGTTGTTTTGACTTGAACTACCGATGGCCCGCGTCGTCGCTGAAATTGTTTGATATGAATTTTTTTTGGCACTTTTTTTTTCTAATTTGTTTTATTGTTTTGACAGTTTGTCCATCGCCGTCGCCAAAATTGGTTTTCCATTTGTCTTGTTAGACTTTAGTCATACAAAGAGCCGAAATAGGAGTCGTGAACAAGGAAAGTGTCCTAAGGATTTCGAAATACTCCCTCCATCCGCAAATAAGTGTACTTCTAGCCTTGTCCTAAGTCAATGTTAATAAAGTTTGACCAACTTTATATGAATGTTTTCAAATTTACTTTCATAAAATTTTAATTTCATGTAATATATGTTGCTATTTTTATCTATAAAATAGATCAAATTTGAAAAGTTTGAATCAGACGAATATTAGAAGTATACTTATTTGCGGACGAAGGAAATAGCAAACAGTAAAAATTGGATATCAGACCGACGATATATATGAATGAATAGAATGGTCAAAGATTTGGGTCACACCACCTGATAATAAGAACATTTAAAGGTTCACACAAGACGCGTACACATCAGACATCGGACTTTCTTTAACAAGAAAAAACAACAAAAGAGACACAATGACACTGTAGATCCGCTGATGTCAGGTGACTGAGATTTAATTAAATCTCAGTCACCTGAGATTTAATCACGCCCATAATTAAGCTGGTTTGGACCAGGCTTCTGGTTCAGGGTCTATCCTCGTTGGTTTGAAATGTAGTATGTGTCTTCCAACTGAAATGAGGAGAACCTCAACGGAACAAGTCATATTTGACACTCATTAAACCTTTCCAAGGGAGAGTCTTTGTAGGTCTCGCTTGAACTTGTGATAAAGTTTTGCCATGGAGGTAAATGTTCTGAATCAATTCTTGCCGGACACCTTCATGTAGTATTTTCTATAGCCAATTGCTAACTAAACTTTTTTTTCACCACTTCGATCTCTAAACCTCTTTGGTCTTTTGGTTTACAAAATTATGCTCCATTTAGTTAGTCTATACTTCTTTCTATTATCAATAATTTCTCAAAAGAATCTTCATCGAAAGAAGTCTATCCGTTTTCTTACCCATCTGGGTATTTCTAAAAATGAGAGCATGAACATTGGCATACTAGATAGTAACACTGAACTTATAAGGATCGGTCGGTCTCCATAAAAAAGTAACTTGCTTCGACATCATCCTAGCTTAGCCATAAAACGCCTTTCAACCGGATTCCACACAAAATTTCGAAGTTTCCTATAATGGATAGGTATCCCAAAATACCGAAAGGGTAGGGAACCAAACTCACAACCAGGAATTTGTTTATATTGTTGTTTCATCTCCTTTGCTTCACCGAAACAGAAAATCTTTTATGAAAGTTTATCTTCAGACCAAACAATTGTTCAAAAATACAAATGACAAGCTTCATATTCATCACCTTATGTAAATCATGCTCCATAAATAAAATTGTATCGTCAACATATTGCAAAATAGAGTCTCCCTACTGATTTGATACGCCCTACATCCGCATCTACTACAACACCACCAAGTCCGCCTAGTGTCCCAATGACACGTGTCGACGTCAAAACGCTCCATGATAAGGTGACTCGCTACTCTCTATGTGTGACTTTCATAAGCCCTTGGATAGATTGCTACTTCAAGCAAACATGTTATGTGTCCTTAGACATGATCCCCAAGAGCCACAACACTAGAAAACAAGGCCCTGGAAAAGCTATACAAAGAAACTAGCTCTGTATTACCGGCCACCCACATGTACTACCGGCTATGCATAAAACCCAATTATGCCCCACCGACAATATCGGCCCAGAACCATCCCACTGCCGGCAAAGCGTGGGAAACGTTTTAAACACATGGGCGAATTTATATAACTTGGCCGGAACAAGACCGGTACAACCGTCCATGCCTTTCCGACATGTTTTTTGACGCTATTATTGAAAGCCTTGACCTTAGAGAGATTGCACTCTCTGGAGGATAGTTTACATGGGCAAATCGTAGAGACACGCCCACTTTTGAAAAGCTTGACCGCATCTACACCAGCGTTAAATGGAAACAGAAACCCCCTTGTTTCGGTACGCAGATTGACTCGTTCTGGGTCAGGTCAACCCCGCTTCTTATTCTGGAGTAAAAACACACTTAGGGAACAAGTCTTGCTTTTATTTCGAGTTGTATTGGTTACGACATGAAGATTTTTATGATATGGTAGCAAAAGAATGGGCCTCTATTAATGATGGGTTGAATCCTATGGAGAGATGGAAAAATAAAATATGTCACCTGAGACATTTCTTAAAAGGTTGGGAAAAAAACTTAAGTGGGAAATAAAAAAGGAAGACTAATTTCGATCATTGATGATCTTGATTTGAAGGCAGAAAAAGGTTTGTTGAGTATTATGAAGGAGATATGCCATAGAGGCAAATAATAAATAGATTTTATTATCATATCTCAATTAGTTCGTAATAGTTTCATATTATGATATAACTATATCAAGCGGAAATATTGATACATGTGTGATATGGAAAAACCAAGTCCCTAGTAGGCTCTATTTATACTAGTTCGTTGGACAATCGATGATCAAGGTTTCCTGATCATGGAGCATTTATGCTAATTGACAACATAATCAATAATGATATGATGGACATTATCCAAATATTGCAACACGATCAAGTCACAGGGTTCATTGTTGCAATAGTTAGAAGCGTAGTCTTCTTCTCCTTAGACCGTGAGTTCATATTAATCACTGTCTCCCGAGGCTGCTTTGATCACATCAACCGTCGTGTCTGTAACTGGGTGGCCATAAAGGTCTGCTTTAGGTATTTCAAAGGAACAGTTGAGCCATATGTATCGAGATCGGAATTTGTTCACCCGCGTGACTGGAAGATACACACGACCGACTTGGTGATATTACATCCATAATGTTGCAACATATGACTATGTCACGGGGATAAAATATCACGGAAACAAGTAAAACAGAACTTGTAGGCAACAAGATTGAACAAAGTATATGATACTGATGATCAGATCTCGGACAAGTCGTATCGAAAAAACAAAGGGAATTGAACTCGACATTTATGGTTCAAACGACATTACATTGTGGAATGCACAGGGGTCATTATGGGCATCCCAGTTCCGATATTGATCATTGATGAAGATCATGTCTGTGCCATTCCACGAGCCGTTGGGGTGACAAACTTAAGGGTACGATGATGCTAGAGATCATTTGTAAGATGGAATCACAGTAAAAAGGAGAAACCGGAATCGTTCCGAAGAGAATCCAAAGTTGTTCGGAGGAAGAGAAAGGAAAAAGGCCGAAAGGTGTTTCGGATAAAATACAATTTATAATACACATTTATTATATGTTAATTGCGAATTAATATATATTAAATAAATAATTAAATTAATATTTGAGGGGAAACTTCCTCAATAGGGTCAAAACCCGAGGGAATTGTCCCGGGAGAAAGTCTACCAGAAAAAAGACATGAAACATCAGCAGAAGTCGCTGCTGGGACGAATCACCCTGGCCCACAAGGGTGAACTGGCACTGAGCGCTGCCAGGGGCGGCGGGCAACCACGCCACGACACTGGCGGGCCACACGCTACTGCTGCAGTCGCCGGCTGCTGCGCCGCATGTCGGCCCTCCCTGGTCTGGCTTTGCGCACCGCTACTGCTAGCGGGGTTGCTAGGCCGAGCATGCATGCTAGCTCACCCAGCTAACTACGCTGTTGCTTGCTACTGCTGGAAGCTGGTGGGCTGGCCGCTGGATGGCCCAACCAGCTAACACTCTTTTCCCCCTATTTCTCTGTCTCTTTTAGTCCCACATGGGACACCCAAAGGGGAGGGTGTTAGAAATATGCCCAAGAGGCAATAATAAAGTGGTTATTATTATATCTTTATGTTTATGATAATTGTTTACATACCATGCTATAATTGTATTAACCAGAAACATTAATACTTGTGTGATTTGTAAACATGTAAGATTCCTAGTAATGCCTCTTGTTAAACTAGCTTGTTGGTTAATATATGATCATGGTTTCCTGATCATGAACATTGATATGTTGTTAACTACAATATCATATCATTAGGAGAATGATGTGATGAACATACTCTTATAGTTAAGCGTAGCATAAGATCAAGTCATTAAAATAGTTCACTTGCTATAAGCTTTCAGATACATAGTAACCTAAATCCTTCGACCATGAGATCATGTTAATCACCATCACCGGATGGATGCTTTGATGACATCAAACACCACTTCATAACTGGGTGGTTATAAAGGTGGCATTGAGTATTCAGAAAGTATGTTGAGACACATGGATCAAGAGTGGGATTTGTCCATCCATTTGAAGGATAGATATACTCTAGGCCCTCTCGGTGGAATGTCATCCAATTAGCTTGCAAGCATGTGACTGACTCACAAGGGATCACATATCACAGGAACGAGTAAAGTGTACTTATTGGTAACGAGGTTAAACTAGGTATACAGAGATACCGACGATCAAACCTCGGATAAGTAAAGTATCGCGAGACAAAGGGAAATTGGTATCGTATGTAAATGGTTCATTCGATCATGAAGTAATCATAGAAATATGTGGGAGCCATATGAATTTCCAGATTCCTCTATTGGTTATTGATTTGAGAAGAGTCTCAATCATGTCTGCATAATTCACGAACCGTAGGGAGACACACTTAAGGATTCGATGTTGTTTAGTAGATATGCAAAGTGAGTAAATAGACCGAATGTTATTTGGAGTCTCGGATGGGATCCAGGATATCACGAAGAGCTCCAGAATGGTCCAGAGAATAAGTTTCATACAAGGAAAGTCTAATTCCGGAGTTCAGGAATGGTTTCGGTGTTTTCACCGGAATGTTGTAGAAGGGTCTAGAAGGTCCACCGATCCGGAGTGGGAAGGGTACATGGATGTGTCATGACAAAGTGGAATGGTTGCATCATGTACTAGATCACTTGGCTGGGCAATGGGAAGAGAGAAATCAAACTCTAGTTTGAAATGTCAAACGCCAATTTGAAAAGTCAAATCCCAACATTGCCAAGTGGAAGGAAGGAATCCTCGGATTCCTTCCTCCCCTTGTCGCCGACCAACAAAGCAGTTGGGGGAGGACACGGCTAGCCCTAGCCGCCCTCCCACCTATAAAAGAAAGGGAGGCGGCGCCCCTCTCCACACACCTTGCTCCTAGCCGGCGCCCCCCCACAAACCCTAGCCATCGGCCTTGGTCCCCCCAAGTCGCTGCCTCTAGATCCTCCTCTAAATAGCTACCGACTAGCTAAAACCTAGTTGCTAGCCACCTCTAAACCTCGGCCCTCTAAACCCTGGATCACTGGGGCTCCCTCTACTCCACCATACTCGCACCGGCTTAGGCGAAGCCCTGCGGGATCTCCCCTCTACTTCCGACACCACGTCGTCGTGCTGCCGGAATCATGAGGAGAGAGATACAACCTCCGCTACCTACTGGAACACGGGAGAGGAAGGTCTTCATCGAGTACTGTACGTGTGACCGACTGCAGGAGCACTGCCAAAACGCGGTGTCGGAAGGATCGTCTACGCGATCTTGAGATCGGCAAGTGAACGACTACATCACCCACGAGAATCCGATCTCGTTAACCGCTTTGGATCTTCGAGGGTTAGTACTCTATCGACTCGTTGCTACAATCTAGTAGATAGATCTTGGCTTATGTGTGTTCATGCAATAGAATTTTTTTGTTTTCCATGCTACGAACCCCTACAGTGGTATCAGAGCCGTGTCTATATGTAGATCGGTTGCACGAGTAGAACACAATGGTTATTGTGGGCGGTGGTGATTTTATTATCAATTTCTTCTTGTGTACTTTGCATCTTGCAGTATGGTGGGATGAAGCGGCCCGGGCTAACCTTACATGACATCGTTCAAGAGACTTGCTCCATGCTCGACATGCAACTTGTATTGCATAAGTGGCTTTGCGGGTGTCTGTCTCTCCCATCATAGTGAAGATTCAATTTACAACAAGCACTTGATAGTTCTTGCATCAATGTTGTGGTTCTTGTTCGTAAGTTTGAATGGTACTTATTGGAAAGCCCCAAACCACGTAAAAAATGCAAAGAAAATTAGATGTGTCTAACTTTGTTTTGCAGGGGTGTGTTGTGATGTGATATGGTCATGATTGTGATTATATATGATGTATGCAATGATCCTTATTGTAAGTCGGCAACCGGCAGGAGCCTTATGGTTGTCTTTTAATTTCGTTAAGACCTGCATGTCTATTATTCAATGTAGTTGTAATAGTTGATGCTGGTGGACGACAACCATGGAGTGGTGCCATTGACCTTGACGCCACGCCGATGACGATGGAGATCATGTTAGTTCTTGAAGATGGAGATCGGAAGCACAAGAAGAAAGGCCATATCATATCACATATTATGAATTGCATGTGATGTTAATCCTTTTATGTATCTTGTATTGCTTAGATCATGACAGTAGCATTATAAGATGATCCCTCTCACAACATATCAAGTAATAAAGTGTTCGTCCTTAGTTAGCACCATTGCCAAGACTCGTTGTTTCGAAGCACCAAGTGATGATCAGGTGTATTAGATTCTGCGTGTGCATATAATGGGAGCAAGCCAGATTTGCTCATGCAGAAACTAAGGTTAATCTTGATGAGCCTAGCATGTACAGACATGGTCTCGGAACACGAAATACTGAAAGGTAAAGCATGAGTCATATAGATGATATGATGAACATGATGATTGTTCGCCTTTGAAACTACATCATGTCACGTGATGATTAGACTTGATGTAGTAGATTTAGTTCATGTGATCATTAAAACAATCTGAGGGATATTGTTTTGAGTGGGAGTTCAATAGAAATATGATTAAAAGTTGAACACTATTTATCATAAATTAAATCAAAGTGAATTTGTGTAGTTGTTGTAGTCATTGGCATCCGTATACCACCTTACACTTAGTTATAATTGAGATAATAGAACTATATAATTCTGGTTAATTACTTTACGAACTGGTATCGTATTGTTTTTGAAGTGTTAAGATAAAGTTTAAAAGTCCTATTGCAAACTTTCAGTAAGTTCCGATGTCACATCCCAAAATTATCCTAATTTTGGAATGTGAAATAAATAAAATAAGTTTGATTGATTGTTTGAATTTGTGGAAAATTATCAAAGAAAAGAAACTTTTCAAATTGAAAGTCCTCTCAACCTTGATTTCAAAACCTTATATATTCTTTTGTTATGACCTAAGTAGCCATATAGGCAAAAGGGGCATGGATTGATTCTAGATTGTAGAATGGGTGTGCAAGATTACAAAATTCAAAATCATGTTGCATGCATAAGGTCATTGCATATAAACCCTAAGATGGAAATAGTGTTGCCCAAAAGAAAATAAAAAAAAACCTAAATGGGATTTCCTATCCTAAGTACAATCTTGAGCTATGGTTTTTTCCATAGTAACAATTAAGCAAGGGAATTCATGAACGGTGTATATTTACAGATATCACTTTTAGAAAGCCATAGAAATTTATTTGAGTCCATTTGGAACTAGGATGCAAAAGTTATCTCTAATATAAGAAAAGAGTAATAATGCCATATTGGCTAAACTAAATATTTATTGGTTGGCAATTTTGAAATGAATAAGAAATAATGCGGATAATATTCTAAAATGATCAGGATTATTTTACAAATTTTTAGAAATTTGAATGGACTAATTTGGAGGCCTAAAACTAAAAATACAAAAGAAAACAGAAAAGAAAGGAAAAAAATAAACCTAAACTAACCTGGACGCCCTAGCAGGCCCACTTCTCTCTGCCGTTCACCCACGCACGCGCAACAGTAAAGCCAGCGGCGCCCTAACCTAGACGTCCTAGGAGAGTACCCGCAGCAGCCCAAATCTCCTCTCCATTTCCTCCATTTTTTTCTAACAGGTGGGATCCACTTGTCATCTCCCTCATCAGGTCTTCCTCGTCCTGGACTCCAAGACGAACTGTGGCCACGATTTTTTCCATTGATTCTGTTCGTTTGTTTCCCCTTCTCCATGATTCCTCCATCATATAAACCCCTACCCCTCCTATGTACGAAATTTTGCAAAAATCCAAACCCTAGTGCCACCCCGAAGCTCCCGATCCGCCGCCGCCGTCTGCAGCCGTTGCCGAACATGAGCGGGAGGTTACCGAGCACCCCGCGCCCTCCTTTTTACCTCTGCGCTGTGTCACCTCACCCCCTCCCCTTTCCCGCAGGAGTACGAGATGCCGTGGAATTTGCCACCGGAGCCGCCGCTGATCGACAAGCTCGATCCGTCGCATGCCATCGTTCAGGGAAGAAGACGCCGACGCCATGACCACCGAAGTGACCCCCCTCGTCCTGCCGCATATCGCTGACCACGTCATCGCCGACGAGGACCACTGGAGAGCCATCGACCGTCACCACCAGAGTGCCGCCGCTCGCCACCATCGCTGTTGTCACCGACGACTTGCCATCATCAACCAGCACCGTTCGATCAAATCTGGAGGGCCTAGATCAGATGGAGCCGAGCGAGGGATGGAGCCGGCTAAAGCCAAGCCCAGGAGAAGCTGACGCCGAGCCTAAGCCTGAGCCACTGAAAGTCGAACGTTCGATCCCGATCCGGTGGTGCTGAACCAGTCACTTAAACGGAGAGCTATCGTCCAGTTAGAGTGCGCCACATCGCGGGGATATTCCCAGAATATGCTTTGTAATTTTAGTAATAAAAATAAAAGTCAAAAAATGATTAAATCTTGCAAAATTCATATCTAGAGTTCTGTAAGTCCAAATTTAGCACATAATATATGTATGGATTAAGAAAAATATGTATAATGTTACTACACTGATACATCCAACTTTTACATATATATTTACTGCAATAATTTAAATAGTTTAATGGCCTATTTGGAGTAAATAAATCTTAGGAAATTATCTACAGATCATAAAAATACAAATAAGATGTCTATAGAATCCCTGGTTCATCCAGAACAAGTATCTGGCCTTATATATAATTTTTTTCAAAGGAAATATTTTAGATGATTTAAACACTTGTAACTAGTATTTAAATCACAGAAAATTAACCAGAACTCCAAAATTATTGAAACCAATTGCTACTGTTTTGTATTGCTAATATCAATCCAAAGAAATTGTGTGCCAAATTATTTGGTACTGTTAAAATAGAAATTCTTACAAAAATCTATAAAACCATTACAATAGTAATTTAATCATAAGAAAAGATCTGTAACTCCTTTTTAGGTGATTCAAATTGCTACTGGTTAAAAATTGCATTACCTATCCAGTAGCATTAAATTCACAATTTAATATGACAGATACATCGGAAGTTAAATTAAAGTAAGATAAACCATATTAAATCGATATAACTTTAGTAATAAAATCCTTAGTGCATTAAATGACTTTCCACATGCATCATGTGATCTAATAATGCTCAAAGAACTAAATACAACCATTGTGAGTTATTAAATTATCATTATTTATTGTATTGTTGCAGTGTTTAATGATTGCAATGTTCTGAATGCTGTGCTGTTGTGCCTTTGCTTTTGAACGATAGATTGCGAGGAGTGCAACTATTACGATTGCAAATATTGTGATTGTAATTATTGTGAGTTCGACAAGTGAGACCATTACAATTTTGAGGATTATCTAAACAACTACATCTACAAAAGGCAAGTGGTGCTATCATGGTCATAAATATCCTACTCTTTTCCTATGCATTATAGATGTTTTCGTAGAATTGCATATGTAGGAAGTGATGTGTATATGCTATGCTATGTCCCATATTATTCCCTAGTATTCCTTGTTTATGAGCCATCATAATGGTAGATTGCTTAGCTATGCTATTTAGACGAGGAAGGGAATCACACCATGAAAAGTTATATGTTTTGAAAGGCTTATATTTTGCTAAATGACAAACCAACATGATTTTAATGAACCACATGGGCGTAATGGTTTGAGTGTCATCGGAGTGAAGATTTATGGTGGGGAATGTCGCCCAGGACACTGAGAAAGGATTGGTTTCTTTGTTTGGTAGCTTTCGTGTGCAACCATGTACCAGTAAGAAATGGGTGGCTGGCTGGACTTAGCAGGTTGTGGCGACCCAAACCATACGTAGCCATGGTACGGTGTGTGGATGGGTTTGGGAAGATGTTTCCGAATTGTCCCATCTTGGACTTTTCCCTATCATCACACAATATGAGTGTGGTGGTCCAAGTTGGGTTGTCCAGGTCACATGGGTAAAGTGTACAAATCCCTGCAGGGTGTAAAACTAAGTACTTAGCCATGTCCTCGGTTATAGACAATTTCTCGGTTATAGAGAACTTGTTGGGTGAACTTAATTGGGTAGGATCACCTGGGAGTGAACCAGAGTGTCATATTTATCGTATTGGAAAACTACTTTGTTACAAATGTTAAGATAAAACTATTGCTTTATGCAAATGAGCCTGAGCTCCACCTAGCCAAATAAGCATGTAGTTGATAGATCTGTTGTTAACCACTTTAGCCTACTTGCCATACATTCCATGTATTGACCCTTCGGGGCAACTATGTTTTATGTTGCAGGTTATATCGTATCTGAGTGATTGTTCATAGGTCGCGAGACTCCACTCAACAATTGTTCGCTTGTGGCACATTTGAAGGATGGAGATCTACCTTGTAGTTGCTTTCCGCTATAAAATAATGTAAATTCTAGATCAAATCCGTTGTATTTATGATGCACAGTTATATTTGTTATCATTTTGTTCTGTGTGTGCCAGTGAACCGATTCAGGGATTGACACTATACACATGAACTCAGCCTTATCAGGCGAGGGTGTTACAAGATGGTATCAGAGCTGTGTGTTGACTGTAGGATCGTGACCTTAGAAATGGATTAGAAATAGGAGACCTATATTAGGAGAACTATCATATTTTATACTTATTAGAGTTCTTATATTCTTTGTCTATCTTTTCTATAATCTATTCTTGTTCAAAATTTGTAGTTGTCCATTATTTTGATACCTATATGAGAGTTAGCTAAGTAAAAGAACAAATAATTTGAAATAAATAAATATCTCACCAAGTTTGAGTAGGTAACCACCATATTTTATCTATTTAGGAGATCGTCGCCATCGTGTTAGCATATTGATCTTACCAACTGGTGAGGTATGACAATATAGGTTGCTTGCTTGTTTGTATTGAACCATATTGTGTGATTTCTTGTTTAGGATCTTTTATTTTGAAACTCTAAAGTTGCTGGAGTTTTCGTATGGTTTTAAAATCATTTTAATGGTGTAATTTGATTGAAATTCGTGAGATTACTGCTGCAGTTTTGTGCCTGACCTGTTGTACCACGCGATTTTTCATATTTTATTGGTAACTCATAAAAATCTAAAAAAAAATATGATTTGTAGAGTAATTACTTGTACTACATGAAAAAATTTTGGCTGAAATTCCTGATGAGTTTAAGTCGGTCAGAAAAATTCGTGAAACCTGCTGTACTATTTTGACAGATTTTGTTTATTGCTTATATGTTGCTCTACCTTACTCTAGTATTGTTCCCAATGTTTTTAAAACTATTTTATGGTTATATACTGCTAAGTGTATACCTCTGAATCATTGTTATGAAAGTTCTTGCTTGTGTGTTGATTTCTTATAATTGTTTGCTTGTTTGTGATATTGATTGCTTCATATAGTTATGGGTAGGATTATTTCCTTAGTAGTTTCGATTTCCTACAATCAATTCTTCCCTATCTTAAACCCTTGGAGATAGAATTATGTGTTGAAGACATGGAGAAGGATTAAGTGGAATGTTTTACAACATAATGCACTGACGAATAGAATAGTTCATCTAATGCAACAAAAGGATTGGAAGTATGAAGCATTGCAATGGATGTTATGTAGTAGATGACGCAACCTGAAAGTTGAAGCATCGATAATTTAGTTTTGTAGTAGCTTTGTAGGTCTAATATATGGGAGTCTATATCGAGAATTAGTTTGTGCCCATGGAAACGATCTGCAAGGAAGTGAGGATGCCTGAGTGATAAGTTACGCGATTCACCTATCCTCATGCAAGGTAATAATTTGGGTGCAGGATGGATTGATCACCATTCCTACTACTCTTATTATTCGCTCTTGTATTGTTGGTTTTGTGAATCTTGAGTGCCTTTTTGAACCCTAGAAGAGAGACGGCGTTGATCCTAGACCTTTGAATGGTATGATGTCCTACCTTTACATAAGCATTCAGAACAAGTATCTGGCCTTATATATAATTTTGATTGATCCCAAATTCTCCTAATTATGGAATGTGAAATAAATATAATAAGTTTGATTGATTGTTTGAATTTATGGAAAATTCTCAAATAAAAGAAACTTTTCAAATTTAAAATCGTCTCAACCTTGTTTTCAAAACCTTATATATTCTTTTGTTATGACCTAAGTAGCCATGTAGGCAAAAGGGGCATGGATTGATTCTAGATTGTAGAATGGGTGTGCAAGATTACAAAATTCAAAATCATGTTGCATGCATAAGGTCATTGCATATAAACCCTAACATAGAAATAGTGTTGCCCAAAAGAAAAGAAAAAACCCTAAATGGGATTTCCTATCCTAAGTACAATCTTGAGCTATGGTTTTTCCATAGTAACAATTAAGCAAGGGAAGTCATGATGTATGTATATTTACAGATATCACTTTTAGAAAGCCATAGAAATTTATTTGAGCCCATTTGGAACTAGGATGCAAAAGTTATCTCTAATATAAGAAAAGAGTAATAATGCCATATTGGCTAAACTAAATATTTATTGGTTGGTAATTTTGAAATGGATAAGAAATAATGCAGATAATATTCTAAAATGATCAGGATGATTTTACAAATTTTTAAAAATTTGAATGGACTAATTTGGAGCCCTAAAACTAAAAATACAAAATAAAACAGAAAAGAAAGGGAAAAAATAAACCTAAACTAACCTGGACGCCCTAGCCAGCCCACTTCTCTCTGCCGCTCACCCGCGCGCGCAGCAGCAAAGACAGCAGCGCCCCAGCCCAGACGGCCCAGCAGAGTACCCACAGCAGCCCAGATCTCCTCTCCATTTCCTCCATTTTTTTCTGACAGGTGGGACCCAACTGTCATCTCCCTCACCGGGTCTTCCTCGTCCTAGATTCTGAGACGAACTGTGGCCGTGATTTTTCCGTTGATTTCGTTCGATTGTTTCCCCTTCTCCACGATTCTGCCCACATATAAACCCCTACCCGACGAGGTTTGATCTCGTCAATGCCCATTGTTATGGACTTGGATTTTGGAGAAGATGGGGATGCTGGAGATCGCGGAACGGTTAGTAACAAGCAATACGGGACACGATATTTACCCAGGTTCAGGCCCCCGGAGGGAAAACCCTACTCCTGCTTGTCTGCTCTTTGATTACGGCGGAACCGGTGATTACTGGGGTGCGCAGATGCGATCTGGCGTGAAGGTGCGTATGCGGAAGTATGAGAGAGAGAGATCTAGGTCGTGCCCTCCTGGCCTTTATATAGACTTAGGCAGGTCCCAGGCACAGATCTAGTCGGTTACAGGTTCTAGGGTTTACCCCTTTGAATTTCCTATCTACTCTAGTCTTGCTCTCCAAGGATCCAAAGGCTTCATGGGCCTTGGCCACCCAAAAATTTTCATGGGCCGGCGTATATTTGCTGTGGGCCTTCCTTGGGCTGGACCAGGTATGCAGAGATCGTGTACCCGCGGGGTATAACCATGTCAGTAGCCCCTGAGTGTTCAGTCAAATCGTAGATTCGGCTGAGGACTCTTCAATCCTCCGGGTGCAACTCTGTCTTTCAAGAGAATGTGTAGGGACTGTTGATGCGTGTGCCTGACTCTCCCGACGGATCAGGGTCAGTTAACTGTCTTAGGACAAAACAACACGATCTTCTTCAGATTCAAGTCCCTCGACTTGAACCCGGAACATATGCTGGCATAATTCGACTCAGGCCGTGGAGGACTTACAGGAGTGGAATTCCAGTGAATTCAATTGATGTACCCAACGCGTCCGTCAGGATTTTTCATCGCGCCTGTTGGCACGGGTTTATACTAGCAGAGCACAGTCATGTGCGTTACCAGGCCATCAGATGATATCTGTAGGTCTTATCTTTGCATCTCAGACACAGCATCCGAATTTTATCACCGCGGTGGTGTTTTCGGGTAGTCAAGGAGAATGCTACTCACTTAGCGTTTAGTTGGGGAAGAGTTGCCAAAATGTTTTTGCATACTAATCCGAAGGATCGCAATCGAAATTTTATAGGGTGCGCGACCAGCGCTCCCTATGGGAGTAGCCCCCGAGTGTTTGTTCGAGTCGTAGACTCGAACAGAGACTTTAATTCAGCCGTTGTTCAGTGTCAGGTCCGTAGGACACAAATTTTTTTGGATGCTTAAATCCATCCTCCCTATGGGAGTAGCCCCCGAGTCCGTAGTGGAGTCGTAGACTCAACGTAGGACTCGAAGAAACAGTTCAGTGCTGTAACGTGTTGTTCTTTTTTCGGGTGCGCGGCTAGCGCTCCTGATAGGAGTAGCCCCCGAGTAATTGGTCGAATCGTAGATTCGAGTGAGTACTCTTAGCTTTGAAGCCGAAGAAATTGTAGCTGTTGCTAGTGTAGCTTTTGATGACGTCAGTGCTGACGATCGATGACCTCAAGCGTCTGCTGCGCCAGAGATGACTTGACTGGACGAACATGGGTCCCACTTTCTAACCTTGAATTGACCAGTCACGCGTGGCGTGGAGATAATTACGGTGTCGCCTCGATTTCCGCGCGTAGTGGACGTCGTGTTAGCGACGGTTCGTTGCGATGCTGACACGTGTATGGCCAGATCCTGCCATTGGCGTTAGGTCTTCTTGATGGACGGTTGTCGTGCGTCGTCTTCTTCTTTATAATCATTGGGGAAAACTTTAGTTTGTTTTCACCGCAGCTATTCTCGTTTCACTGCTTCCTTGTTCTCTGAGAGTTCTTGCTGCGCGCTGGAATATCCTTTCACATTTCCTTCTTCCATTCTGCGCTCTCGCCGCCGGCGCCGCCGTACCGCGATGGGGAAGTCGAAGAAGTCTTCTTCTGTGGTTGGTACCAGCACTGCTGGAGGGAAGAAGAGTGCCGCCGCTACCCGTGTCACCGATGGTGGATGGCGGCGATCGGAGACGCGGGAGAGTGATCTTCGCAAGCTTCGTGAGTGGGGCTTGATCCCGCAGGATAGGGAGGCCGTAAAACTCCCAGGCAACGAGGTAATCCCCCGTCCCCCCGCTGGGTTTCGGGTTATGTTCCTTGCCTTTGTTATTTGCGGATTTTCCTTCCCAGTCCACGACTTCCTTCGTGGACTGCTTTTTCTTTACGGTGTCCAATTGCATCATCTTTCCCCAATTCTATTCTTCACATTGCTTGTTTTATCACTTTCTGCGAGTGCTGTCTCGGTATCGAGCCGCACTTTGGCCTCTTCCGGAAACTCTATTCCGTGAAGAGGCAATCTGGTTCGGATGGTGTTTATCCCATTGGGGGTTGCATCATCTCCCTCAAACCCAATCTGCTTTTCTTTTCTTTTTCCATGTCCGAATTGTAGGGTTTCGTAGCATGGAAAACAAAAATTTTCTATCGCATACAAACAAACAAGCCAAGATCTATCTACTAGATTGTAGCAACAAGTCGATGGAATAACTTACCCTCGAAGATTCCAAAGTGTTTAACGAGAGCGGATTCTCGTGGGTGATGTAGTCGTACTCTTCCCGATCTCAAGATCGCGTAGACGATCCTTCCGGCGCTGCGTTCCGGCAGCGCTCCCACAGCCGGTCACACGTTCGGTACTCGACGAAGACCTTCCTCTCCCTTGTTCCAGCAGGCAGCGGAGGTTGTAGCACTCTCCTCGCGATTCCGGCAGCACAACGGCGTGGTACCGGAAGTAGAGGGGAGATCTCGCAGGGCTTCGCCTTAAGCCGGAGCGAGTATGGTGGAGTATGAGAGAGCTCCTCGGCGATCTAGGTTTTAGACACACCAAGGAGGAGAGGCTAGAGCCGGCGGCTAGGGTTTGGGGCACCCCAAGTCGGCGGCTAGGGCAAAACCCTAGGGGCGGCGGCGGCTATGGTGGTAGGCGCCAAGCTAGGGTTTGAGGAGAGGTACTTGTGTGTGCTAGGAGGGAGCCCTGCCCCTCCTTATATAGGTGGAGGGGCCGGCGGCCAAGGGTAGGGAGGGGATTCCCTCCCCAACTCGGCTTGGGTGGTGCGCCGGCTTGGGGAGTAGGGACTCCCTCCCCAACTCGGTTTCAACCTCCTCCTCCTCTTTCCAAAACTTGCCGTTTGACTTTCAAACTAGCCGTTTGACTTTTCAATTTAGGATTTGAATAAACCCTTTATTTTGGACAGCGAAGACACTTAGTACATGATGCAATCATTCCAACTTGCAATGCCACATTCATGTACCCCTTCCCCTCCGGAGTGCCGGACATTCCGGAACCTTCTAGAACATTCCCGATGAAAACACCGGAAACATTTCCCAACTCCGAAACGGGACTTTCCTTATATGAATCTTATTCTCCGGACCATTCCGGATCTCCTCGTGATATCTCGGATCCCATCCGAGACTCCGAACAACATTCGGTCTCTTTCTCATTCATACCATAACTACTCAAACAACGTCGAATCCTTAAGTGTGTCTCCCTACGGTTCGTGAATTATGCGGACATGATCGAGACACTTCTTCGAACAATAACCAATAGAGGAATCTGGAAATTCATATGGCTCCCACATATTTCTACGATTACTTTGCGATCAAATGAACCACTTACATACGATACCAATTTCCCTTTGTCTCACGATAGTTTACTTATCCGAGGTTATGATCGTCGGTATCTCTGCATACCTAGTTCCTCGTTACCGATAAGTACTCTTTTCTCGTTCCCGTGATATGTGATCCCTTGTGAGCCAGTCACATGCTTGCAAGCTAATTGGATGACATTCCACCGAGAGGGCCCAGAGTATATCTATCCGTCATATGGATGGACAAATCCCACTCTTGATCCATGTGTTTCAACCAATACTTTCCGAACACTCAATGCCACCTTTATAGCCACCCAGTTACGGTGTGGTGCTTGATGTCATCAAAGCATCCATCCGGTAAAGGTGATATGCATGATCTCATGGTCGAAGGAATTAGGTTACTATGTATCAGAAAGCATATAGCAATTGAACTATTAAAATGACTTGATCTTTATGCTACGCTTATCTATAGGAGTATGTCCACCATATCATTCTCCTAACGATATGATCTTGTTGTTGATAACATCTCAATGTTCATGATAGGGAAACCACAATCATTTATCAACCAACAAGCTAGTGATGTGTAGAGGCTATACTAGGGACTTCAAATTAAGTTTACAAATCACACAAGTATCAATGTTTCCTTGTTAATACTATTATAGCATGAATGTAAACATTTATCATAAACACAAAGATATAATAATAACTACATTTATTATTGCCTCTAGGGCATATCTCCAACACGAATCTGTCCAGTACTGGCGGAGGCGATGGTTTTATATTCGCGACTCCACAGTGGCTGGGCAGCATTTTGGTCTTGCTCCTTTCGACCCCTCCCAAAAGATCGAGCCGAAGAGGTCCTGGAAAAACCAGATCTTGGATGACGAGGTAGCGGAGATAGAGGCTCTCTAGCGTCGAGTGGAGGATCTCCAGTTGATTCCGGAGAAGGAAGTGAACGGTGTGGATATCATCCGCACATTTCTTGAGCGTCGGGTGCAGCCACTCCAGGCTAGGGTGCACCCGATGTTCCTTTATGCTGGCCGCCGTGATCCGACGAGGGTTTTGGCTGAGAAATTCTCCTAGGGAGATCTCGACAGGGCCATTCGTTCGCTGCTGAAGTTCAAGGCTGGAGAGGATATCCCGGGGAAGTCGCTGACTTCTCCGTTTTCTTCTTCGCTTCCTGTTCCACAGGTGTAGATCCGTGCGCGTAGCGCTATTTTCGACTGCATTCTATTTGCATTTGTTTGCTAACAAATTTTCTTCTATTGTGCAGAGCTTCAAAGTGCCGGGCATGTCGCCTCCATTACCCGAAGTATTTCCGGATGCTCCAGATAATGATGTGGTGGATTCCATGTCCGAGCTGCCGTCGGCGAGGTCTCCGGCTGAAGAGGCCAATGAGTCGACCGAGGACCACACTCGCAAACGACCACGGAGCTCCAGCGAGTCTTCGGATGCCTCGACTCCTACGACTCCTAGGAACCCGCTGTGTCTTGAACGTCACAGTGATGGGCATGGAGGATCTTCCTCTCCGATTCCTGCCGTTCCCGTGCGGGCTGTAGCGCCGCACCCGCCGGCGAAGCAGAAGAAGGAAGAAAAGAAGGAAGAGAAGAAGGAAGAGAAGAAAGAGGAGAAGAAAGTCCGGAGGACCCCTCCTGTCTTCAACCTGAGCGAGCTTGACTCGTAAGTTTCCTTTGTCCTGCACTGCTTTTTCTTGCCTGTTTACTTTGTATTTGTGCTAATTTGTCCTTGTGCAGGCACTCTTCCAACGACTCCTCTAGCGATGGTGCTCGGGAGATGATGGGGGAGTTGAAAGTCGCGTCTCCTCCTCAGACGGTGGCTACCTCTGAAGGTGCTGCTCCAGACCCTTCTCCGCAGGAGGTTCAGGTGGTTGCGCCTCAGAAGGCTGCAAGCGGACCTTCGGAGTCGCCATCGGATCATGTGAGTAGTTCTGCCTCCTGCCACGGGGGAAGCCCCCGAGTAATTGTAAAAGAGTTTTGTTGTTCGTTCCTACTTCGAGTCTCGGGGGAGCCCCCGAGCGTTTTCGTGTGTGTATTTTGCTTCTGCTCTTTCTTTTTGGGCGTAGCCTCCGAGTCCTTCTCTTGACTAGTAGGTATTTTTCTTGCAGCCTTTTGTGCAGGATGCCAAACGACTGGTGCAGCAGCACCTGGTGCTGGAGGCCAGCCTCAAACAGCTTCAAGGTACTTTTATGCCTTGATGTTTGCTTCTTCTTGTATTCTTGTCCTGTTATCCGACATTTGTATTATTTGACTGCAGAGGAGCACAACACCTCCCTTCGTGAGATTGATGCTCTCAAAAAGAGCCTCGGTCAAGCGGAAAAGAAGGCCGAGGTCGCCGTTGGTGCGAAGGAGCGCCTCGAGCTGGAGCTGGATACTGCGGTCGAGGCTAAGGAGCGCCTGCAGCAGGAGGCCACGGACCGCGAGGAGCAGATTGCCGTTTCCACGGCTTCACGCGAGAGAGGTGGCCGGCAAGCTTATGGAGGCTGCCAAGGATGTTTCGGGTGAGTATCTTCGTCGTCCTCTTTTGGTTTCCTTGTCTTTCTTTTGTGGTGCCGTCGTTCATTCTTCTTCCTTGCTGTTTTAGATGCCGCAGGCATCGAGTTTGATCGCGGTGCTCTGGAGCACGGGAGTGCTCTAGATGATGCTGCTGCTGTGGTTGAAGATCGCTGCGGCACTGTCGTCAACTCGCTTGCCAAGGCCAAGGAGGTCCTTGGGCGCTTCTACAAGGAGCTTGTCCCCAAGGGCGCGGCCCTTGATGATGTTGATGCTCTGGCGGAGGCGCTGTCAGCCGAAGCACCTACGGCGTACAAGCGCAAGCAGAAGGGCATCGGTGCATCCGTCGGGCTGGCAATGGCCTTGGCGGCTGGAGCAGAGCTGGACCTTCCCTAGGTCACTTCTCGGATGCCGACGACTGCCGATGGATCCGAGGTAGCATTCGCTACCTATTCTGCTCGCTGTAATTGTTATGGGGCGAAGCTGATTGATCTGCTGGCCGAGTACGCGTTACGGCAGCAGGGGGAAGCCAAGGCGAGGCAATCCGGCGCCGAGACTACTCAGGGTGCCACGTCTTAGGCGCTGTAGCTGTAGGATAGTTGTAGTCTCTTTTGTTGTAATTATTTTGATGAACAAATCCTTGTGCCACGTAGTGGCTTTTGATGCACTTAATGAATTTGTTGAGTTATGTGCTCCTTCGTATGTGTGTTCATGTCTTTGCCTTTATGCTGATCTAGGGTCCTTCGGGTGCTGATCCCGTTGACACCTCTCCTGCAGCGCGACTGCAACCATCCTTGGATGATTCGTCGCAGCTTGCCTTTCTTCGAGACCATGTTCGTAGTCTCGAGAAAGAGTTGCTTGGGATGCGTGGCCATGCCGACGTTTGGAAGTCCAAGGCGGATCGCGGTGCTGCCAGAGAGGAGTACTTGATGGCGGAATTGCTTCGATTATCCGAGCAGCTTCAGTGTAAGTTTTTCGAGCCGTTGCCCATTTCTTCGGATGCTCCTGCTGGCATTGCATCTTACTTTTGTGCAAGTATTGCAGGTGCTAACCTTGCTCCAAGGGAGGAGAAGGAGCATGTTGCTATTCGGGTCAATTGTTTGACTCAACAGGACATGGAAGCCGGCGGGTTCTTCTGGATGGATCGTGACCGTGTTATGGTCCTTGCGATGGTGCAAGATCGCGTTCACCAAGTATAGCGGGTGCTTCGTCAGGTGCAGACTTCACTCACGTCGGTTCTGCATGTGATGTTTCCGCTGGATGTTGCGCCAACAACCCTTTCTGGTCTTCTGTCGAAGTTTCGAAATGTGAATCGTGTCAAGGAATTGGTGCGGCACCAGCTCGTCGCAGGAGTGAAGGCTCCGTTGTCCCTTGTGAGGCTGCATCGCCCTGATGTAGATCTGTCCGCTGTAGCGGCTGGGCCACCCCTTCGACCAGATGGTGGTGTGTGGGATATGCGTCCGCATTACGCGGCTGTAAGGCAGTATGCCGAAGAGATCGTATATCTATTTGAGCAGCGTGCTCAGGTTATTCTTCAGAATAGGTAGTGCCTATAAAAGAGATAAATGTAAAATTTGTATATATTTGACTGGGCGTGTTTTGCCCTTTGTTATAAAGGTTTGGTTGTTGTTTGAGCACGTAGTGCTTTGTTCGCATACGTGTTCTTTTCGTTAGCCTGACGTGGTCAGCTACTCAGGTGTACACATGTTATCCTCAGTCGACGAAATCGTGAGGTGGGGGGAGCCCCCTAGTGCGTTTGTAGCATGATGTAAAAGTGCGAATAGAAAAATGAAATTTTTGGGGCGAGACACTTAGCTTTATTTATATCATAATGGAGGAGGTACATTGTTCGGCTGAGTAGCCTTGGCTGAATAGCCTTATTGAAAGTAAAGGGGTAGGTAGCTAGGGGTAGAATCGTCACAGCTGTGCGACGTTCCATGGGTTGGAGTATGCGACTCCAGACTCCACGTGCTTGAGGTGATAGGCGCCACCTGGGATGACTTCGGTGACGATGTAGGGTCCTTCCCATGGTGACTCGAATTTCTTTGGTCGTTCTTGCTTGAGTTGCAAGACGAGGTCTCCTTCGACGAAGGACCTTGGGCGCAGCCGTCGGCTGTGGTAGTTGCGGAGACTCTGCTGGTACACCGCTGAATGAGCTGCTGCTATGTCTCGTGCTTTGTTGAGTGTGTCGAAGGCGTATTCGAGTTTAGCCATGGATTCGGCTTCGCTAAAAGCGACGACCCGGGGGGCCTGGTGGCGTACTTCGGCTGGTAGCACGGCTTCGGCTCCGTGCACCATGAAGAACGACGTGTAGCCGGTGGAGCTGTTTGGCGTGGTACACAAGCTCCATAGGACAGAGGGTAGCTCTTTTGTCCAGGCTCCGGCGAGTCGCTCGAGCGGGATCATGAGGCGCTTCTTGATGCCAGCGCCGATTAGGCCATTGGCCTTTTCCACCTGCCCGTTCGTTTGCGGGTGCGCCACAGAGGCGTATGTGATGTTGATTCCGAGGCCTTCGCAGAAGTCTTGGAATTCTTTGGAGATGGAGTTCGATCCATTGTCGGTGATGATGCTATGCGGTACGCCGAACCTGTAGACAATGGATTCAAAGAACTTAACGGCAGTCTTGCCCTTTTGGTTAGTGACCGGCATTGCTTCGATCCACTTGGTGAATTTGTCGACTGCGACCAGGAGGTAGACGTGCACCCCTTTCGAAGACCTTGGCAGTTTGCCAATCATGTCGAGGCCCCATTGGGCAAAGGGACAGGCCAAAGGTATGGGCCTGAGCTCTGACCCGGGTGCGTGTGGTTTGTTAGCGAACCTTTGGCACCCTTTGCATCTTCGGACGATGTCTTTTGCGTCGTTCCTGGCCGTTGGCCAGTAGAATCCAGCTCGTAGAGCTTTGGCGACAAGGGAGCGACTGCCTGCGTGATAGCCGCAGATGCCCTCGTGGATGTCTTGAAGTATGGTTTTCCCGTCACCGATGGTGACGCAACTTTGTAGTACACCCGAAATGCTGCGCTTGTACATTTCGCCATTGATGATGGTGAAGGCTTTTGACCGGCGAGATATGCACCGGGCATCTGTCAGGCTGTCAGGTAGTTCTCCGTCTATTAAGTACTGGAGGTACGGTCATGTCCAAGTTTCTCGACTGCCATGACCTGCATCAGGTTGACCGTGGCGACCTCTGTGTCCAGTTTTTCGGGTCCTTCATGACCTTCGGGTAGCGTAGCCCCCGAGTGTTCTGCTTCTTCGGGTGATCCCTTGGGGAATTTCTGCTTGATGGATGGCACGCAGATCTGTTCAAGGAACACACCTGATGGCACCCTTGCGCAGGTGGAGCTGATGTTGGCGAGTCTATCGGCCTCCTCGTTGCTTTCTCTTCCAACGTGTCGGAGCTCGCAGCCGTCGAATTCTCCCTCGAGTGAGTTGTAGAGTGCGCGGTACGCGATCATGTTTTCGGCGTGTGCGTGGCACTCATTCATCGTATGTTGGACGACGAGGTTGGAGTCACCGTAGATGACCAGGCGTGTTGCGCCGCAGATCTTTGCCATCCTCATGCCATGGATGAGGGCTTTGTATTCGGCCTCATTATTGGAAGCTCAAAATTTCATCCGAAGGACGTACTTCATCTTGTCTCCCTGCGGGGAGGTCAGTATGACCCCGGCTCCTGCTCCAGCTTCGCGCTTGGAGCCGTCGAAATGCATCGTCCATGATTGCGACATGTTTGGGGTGTCTGGCAGCTGCAGCTCCATCCAGTGTACAAGGAAGTCCGGGAGGACCTGAGACTTGATTGCGAGTCATTTCTCGTATACGATGTCTAGGGGTGACATCTCGATGCCCCACAGGGCCACCCGTCCTGTAGCCTCCGGGTTGTTTAGGATGCTTTTCAGGGGTGCTTTGTTGACGAACATCACTTGGTGCTCCTGGAAGTAATGGCTCAACCGACGAGCCGTCATGAACACGCCGTAGGCGAGTTTCTGGTAGTGAGGGTACCTCTGCTTTGTTGGCGTCAATACCTCGCTGAGGTAGTAGATTGGGCGTTGGACCCCATGGGTCTTGCCTTCTTCGGTTCGTTCGACCACCAGCACGGTGCTTACCACCTGGTGTGTGGCTTCTATGTACAACAGTAGGGGCTCGCGCTCCTTTGGCATAACCAAGACGGGCGAGGTGGAGAGCAGTCGCTTTAGATCTTCGAATGCGTCATCCGCTTCAGGTGTCCACTCGAATTTATCTGCCTTGCGTAGCAGTTGGTAGAATGGCAGGGCTTTCTCGCCCATGCGGCTGATGAACTTGCTCAATGTCGCTATTCGTCCTGCGAGCTGCTGGACACCCTTGAGGTTCTTCGGCTTCTCCATGGCCATGATAGGCCGGATTTTCTTCGGGTTCGCCTTGATCCCTGGGAGATGAAGTATCCAAGCAGCTGAATCGATGGGACGCCGAAGGCGCACTTTTCGGGATTAAGCTTGATCCTGTAGCGGTCGAGATTATCGAACGTCTCTCGGAGATCGTCGATGAGCATTCTTGCCTTCCTAGTTTTGATGACTATGTCGTCGACATAGACTTGGATGTTGGAACCGATCTGGTCCTTCAGGCATGCCTGCATGCATCGCTGGTATGTGGCACCTGCGTTCTTTAGCCCGAAGGGCATTGTGTTGTAGCAGAACACTCCGAACGGTGTAATAAACGCCGTTTCTCTTGATCTTCGACCTTGAGTCGGATCTGGTTGTAGCTTGAGTAGGAATCGAGGAAGGAGAGTTTCTCGCATCCTGCAGTCGAATCGATGATCTGATCGATCCGAGGAAGAGGGAAGTGGTCCTTTGGGCAGTGCTTGTTCAGTGACGTGAAGTCTACGCACATCCGCAGGATGTCCATGTCCTTCTTGGGGACCATCACTGTATTTGCGAGCCACTCGCTTTATTTGATCTCCCTGATGAAGTCTGCAGCGAGTAGTCTGTTGATTTCCATTCTGATGGCTTCGGCCCGTGGCTCGGACAGTCTCCGGATGGACTGCTTGATGGGCTTGGTGTCTGGAAATACGTTGAGTGCGTGCTCGGCGAATTCCCTGGGAACTTCTGGCATGTCCGCTGGACACCAGGCGAAGATTTCCCAGCGCTCACGGAGGAATTCGACGAGCGCGCTTCCGTATGCGAGGCTGAGGTCATTGGCGATCAGTGCCATCTTGGAGGCCTCCGTCGGGTGAACCTGCACCTTCTTTGTGTTGACGGTAGAGTCAAAAGACATATCAGGTGCGTTTTGTCGTGCGACTGGGGGTGCCCCGTTGTCCGTCACCTCGCGGAGCCTTACGAGCTCATCCTGCATGCCGAATGACTAGGAGATTCTGTTGAAGTCCCTGTCGCAGTGGTCCGATCGGGTGAAGCTCCCGTGGACCGTGATGACGCCCCTGGGTCCTGGCATCTTGAGTAGCAGGTATGCGTAGTGTGGAACAGCCAATAACCTTGCGAATGATACACGCCCGAGGATGGCGTGGTATTGTGATGGCCAGTCCACCACTTCGAATTCGAGCCGCTCGCATCGGAAGTTGTCCGGCTTGCCTAAGATGACGTCGAGCCATATTTTTCCCAGGGGGAATATGCCCTTTCCTGGGACGATACCGTGGAACGTTGTGTCTGACTGTTCCAGGCTGCACAGCGGGATCCGCATTGCTGCTAGAGTGCTTGCGAACATCAGGTTGATGCCGCTGACGCCGTCCATGAAGACGCGGATCATCTCGAAACCTCCGATCTGCGCCTCCAGCACCAGGGCAGCATGACCTGGGCGAGGGATCTGGAAAGGGTGATCCGAACGACTGAACGTGATGCAGGACTCCGATCCGCTGAGGTACTCAGGAATGGTGGGTGGAGTTGTCACGGCCAGGTTGATCTGACGGGTGATTTTCTTCTGCACCCTATTCGTGGGGCGCCCCTTCTGGATCATCAGTGCTCCTTTCGGCAGGGGATACCCGTGCCCAGCGTTGTCCTGTGCTGGTGCGACTGGTTGGTTCGGGCCTCCTACAGGTGGCAGTGGAGGAGGTCCATGCACTATTTCACCTGGTGCGGGTGCGTTCCCGAATCCAGGGGGTGGAGCTTGCTGCTTCATCTGAACCATGATTTCGCTGAGCTTCTGGAACTCGCGGCAGTCCTTGAGCATGTGGCGTGCCTTCTTCTTGCCATCCTGCTTGTCGATGTAGAAGTGGATGGTGCATGGACCCGAAAGTTTTTCGTATGCTGAGGGTACGTTATCGCGATTGCGGCGCTGCCACGACTGTGCTGGGCGTCCTCCATCGCGGAAGTTGCCTCCGCGGTATCCGCCACTGTTGCGGTGGCATAGTTGCGGCAATCGGCGTAGCCGGCCGCGACCATGTCGGGTCCATCGCGATCGTTGTAGACGCGCGGTCTCCTCTTGTTACGGCGTTCCCGTCGTCGGCCGTAATCGTCTTCTTCCTCCGATTGTGCCCGGTGGACGGAATCTTCACCGTCGGCCCACCTGTTGGCGATGTCCATGAGGTGGTCAAGTGTCTTGGGCTTGACGCGCTCGAGTTCCTCCTTGAAGTCCTGGCGCTTGTGTCCTTGAAGGCGTCGATGGCCCTTTCTTCGGAGATGTGCGTTGCGGAGTTTTTGGTGTTGGACCAGCACAGTATGTACGAGCGAATGAATTCGCCCGTTCGTTGAGTACATGCTCGCAACTCCTCGATCGAGGCGGGCCTCTTACTGGTGCCTTTGAAGTTTCGGATGAAACTATAAGCCAGCTCCTCCCAGCTTCGGATGGATCCTGAAGATAGGCTGCTAAGCCAGATCCGGGATGCGCCTGTCAGCTGCAGCTGAAGGCATTGCATGGCGGTTTCCTTGTTTCCACAGTGCAGCTTGACGGATGACAGGTGGTCACTGAGCCATGCCTTGGGGTCCTGTGTGCCGTCGAACTTCGTAGTATCCGAAGGAATCTTGAAATTTCGCGGCATCCGTGTTCATCGGACAGATCTGCTGAAGCACCGGGCTCCGTAGAGTTCTCCTTCGTCTTCGTCCATCTCGGATTCAGACGAGCATGCGCGCTTTGTCGATTTTGTGCTGTGTTAGCGCGTCTCTGGCGTCGTAATCGCGGCTGCGATGATGCGAGCTCTTGTGCCTTCGAGGAAGGTCATGGTCCTCTTCTTCGGATGAAGGAGTGGGGCTGCAGTCGAACCTGACCGTAGCTTTCTTTTTCGGCTCCGTAGGAGTTTCTTGATGGAGCGCAGCTCCGACGAGTCCGAGTCCGGTGAGTGCGGACTTGTGCATGGCTCTTTTCGAGCCCCCCTCCGGAGGTGGGTGGGCCGCGAGGTACGCAGTGGATGCTATGATCGCAGCTTGCGGTGTCTTCGGGATGATGTTGCCGTCGGCATCCATCTCCATGAAGGATGCGTGGAGGGTTCGGGTCACCTCACGGCGCTCCTTGGGGTCCATGTTCTCCATCCGGGAGCGGTGCTTGTTGCCGTGGTTGCCGTTCGAGCTAGAGCCGATGCCCATGGCGGAGAGCGCAGCTCGTCGCGCGCTGGACTCTGAGGCTGCTTGCTTGCATTTGTCAAGCACCTCTTGCATCTTGACCTGCTTCTTGTGCTCCTCGATCAGGAGCAAATGGTATGCCATCAGCAGGTCCCGTGCGGCGTCTGCAGGCAGGACCGTGCTGCCCGCCACGGCGGCGCGTGCCTGGGCCCATCCTTCTTTGCTAAGGCGGATGACATGGCCGGTGTTATCCCCTTCGGGTGGGGGGACTGGTTTCTTTTGTTCCCGCCGCTTCTGTCCTGCGGGTTGGGCGGCGGGTTAGGTGGCGGGTTGGGCGCTTGCTGATCCACGTCGCTCTGGATGACTACTGCGCATTGGTAGCGCTCGTAGATTGGTCCGCTGCTGCCGCATCTTTCGGATCCGGAACCGTAGGTCCCTTCATCCGATGGCAGATCGCACAGATCGGAGTTGCAGCTGCTGCTGTCGTAGGATTCATCTGTTGATGATGATGTGCGTAGCACGGGGTGTGGGGCCCATGAAGCGGGCCTGATTGATGGTAGGGGCACCCGCTCAGGGAGGCGAAGGGTGCCAGTTTGCCCCACCTGGAAGCAGAAGCTCCCGAACATGATCTCGAGTCCGTCGCCTACGGGATCGAAGTCCTTCATGGTGGCCGGTGAGTGGGCGGTGAAGTCGAAAGCACCGAAGAGGAGGTGACTCTCCGTCTCCGCAGAGTTGCAGATCGCTCAGGTTGGGACCGTCACGATCGCACAATCAGCGTCCCCAGTTCCCACAGACGGCGCCAATTGACGAGGTTTGATCTCGTCAATGCCCATTGTTATGGACTTGGGTTTTGGAGAAGATGGGGATGCTGGAGATCGCGGAACGGTTAGCAAACAAGCAATACGGGACACGAGGTTTACCCAGGTTCAGGACCCCGGAGGGAAAACCCTACTCCTACTTGTCTCCTCTTTGATTACGGCGGAACCGGTGATTACAGGGGTGCGCAGATGCGATCTGGCGTGAAGGTGCGTATGCGGAAGTATGAGAGAGAGAGAGATCTAGGTTGTGCCCTCCTGGCCTTTATATAGACTTAGGCAGGTCCCATGCACATATCTAGTCGGTTACAGGTTCTAGGGTTTACCCCTTTGAATTTCCTATCTACTCTAGTCTTGCTCTCCAAGGATCCGAACGCGTCATGGGCCTTGGCCACCCGAAAATCTTCATGGGCTGGCGTATATTTGCCGTGGGCCTTCCTTGGGCTAGACCAGGTATGCAGAGATCGTGTACCCGTGGGGTATAACCATGTCACTACCCCTCCTCTGTACGAAATTTTGCAAAAAATTCAAACCCTAGCGCCACCCCGAAGCTCCCGATCCGCCGCCGCCATCTGCCGCCGTTGCCAAACATGAGCGGGAGGTCACCGAGCACCCAACGCCCTCCTTTTTACCTCTGCCCTCTTCCTCCTTCTGCGCTGCGTCTCCTCACCCCTCCCCTTTCCTGCAGGAGCACGAGACGCCGCAGAATTCGACAAGCTCCATCTGTCGCACGCCACTGTTCGGGGAACAAGACGCCGATGCCGTGACCACCGAAGTGACCCCGTCCCGCCGCATATCGCTGACCACGTCGCCGCAGACGAGGACCACCGAAGAGTCGCCGCTCGCCACCATCACCGTTGTCACCGATGACTCGCCATCATTAACCAGCATGGTTTGATTAGATCTAGAGGGCCTAGATCAGATGGAGCCGAGCCAGGGATGGAGCCGGCTAAAGCCAAGCCTAGGAGAAGCTGACGCCGAGCCTGAGACTGAGCCACCGCACGTCAACCATTCGATCCTGATCCGGCGGTGCTGAACCAGTCACTTAAACGAAGAGGTATCAGCCAGTCAGAGTGCGCCACGTCACAGGGATATTCCCAGAATATGCTTTGTAATTTCAGTAATAGAAATAAAAGTCAAAAAATGATTAAATCTTGCAAAATTCATATCTAGAGTTTTGTAAGTCCAAATTTAGCACATAATATATGTATGGATTCAGAAAAATATGTAGAATATTACTATACTGATACATCCAACTTTTATAGTATATATTTACTGCAATAATTTAAATAGTTTAATGGCCTATTTGGAGTAAATAAATCGTAGTAAATTATCTACAGATCATAAAAATACAAATAAGATGTCTATGGAATCCCTGGTTCATGTAGAACAAGTATATGGCCTTATATATAATTTTTGTCGAAGGAAATATCTTAGATGATTTAGACACTTCTAACTAGTATTTAAATCACAGAAAATTAACCATAACTCTAAAATTATTGAAACCAATTGATACTGTTTTGTATTGATAATATCAATCCAAAGAAATTGCGTGCCAAATTATTTGTACTGTTAAAATCATTGCGATAGTAATTTAATCATAAGAAAAGATCTGTAACTCCTTTTTAGGTGATTCAAATTGCTATTGGTTATAAATTGTATTACCTATCCAGGGTGTAAAACTGAGTAATTTGCCATATCCCCGGTTATGGACAATTTGAGCGACTTGATACTGATGCTATGACATATTTCCCACTCATCCCAATTTCTCAATTACTTAAAACTTGTTGGGTGAACTTAATGAAGGGATACGGGTAGGCTACACTAGCGCAAATCAAAAAATTTCTACCACGTAAACCAGGATTACTGTTGTCATATATCACAGGATCACCACTAGACGCGCAGTTGCGGAATTGATGAAGCACGTCGAGGCAGTGCAGACGTTCCACGTCTCTTCCTTATACTCGGCCCACAAGCAGCTCCCCTTGCGCGGCTCGTCCAAGTGCCACAGATGCAACACCTCCGAGGTATCCACACGTGCGGGGTGGAAGCATCAGACGCCGGACTGCTAGGTCCATGCGTGCAACACATGCGTGAGGTGTGGCGGCAGGGTGGAATGGTCTAAGGTCTAACCTTGGTCATCTCGCCCCACCCTCTCTTATATAGGCGTCCCTAGTGGGCTTCTACATGCAGCCCATTAGTAGCCTAAGCCTGGTCTAATTCGGATCCAATCCTCATTAGGCTTCCAGCCCCTTAAGTGTGTGACCCTATAGGTTCATATGCGTATAGACATGACACGAATACACTTATTCTATCAATAGTTGGTAGCGGCCTCTAGCAAGACGTGCCAACTCCTAAACGCATACAAAGATCATATCAGACGAACCATCACAAGGTTTAGTACATGTCTTTCCCTTTGCCTCACGATATTTGGTCTAGCTCCAAGCTGACATCTCTTTCTCGATACTGTGATTCGGAATCCCTTTACTAGGTTAAATCTTAACCATATGTAGCACGGCCATGCATTTCTGGATCCGATCACTCGAGGGGCCCAGAGATATCTCTCTCAAGTAGAGAGGGGCAAATCCCATCTTGATTGATCATGCCTTGCAACATGCTTCAGGACAAACCCGAAAAATACCTTTATAACTACCCTGTTACGGTGCAGCGTTTGATAGCCCCAAAGTAGGTTGATCCACATCTCAAGTACATGCGACAATCTCAGGTCTAAGGACAAAACATACACAATGTGTAGAGAGAGAGCTGCAACTAATTGCCAGTCTCAGGTTGGGTCAGTCCAACCCCATGTTCGTAACATGTGCCCACATCATTGGTTTGACATCTTCATGTCTATGAATTGCGAAACATAGTCATCAACCAATCGATGTGCTAGTCTAATATTCACGTGTGTCCTCACATGAACTCCGGCTAGGGACAACTCTTAAATAACCATACAAGTAAAGAGTTTCACAAACAATTCATATAATTGCCAATCAATACAAGTTGCCTGATATGAATATTCAAGGAACATTATAATAACTCATGGATACATAAGAAATATAATCATCTCTATGATTGCCTCTAGGGCATATTCCCTTCACTTAATTGGTTAGGAGCACCTGAGAGTGAACCAGAGTGTCCTATTTATCGTATTGGAAAACTACTTTGTTACAAATATTAGAATAAAACTATTGCTTTATGCAAATGAGCCTGAGCTCCACCTATCCAAATAAAAATGTAGTTGATAGATCTGTTGTTAACCACTTTAGCCTACTTGCCATACATTCCATGTATTGACCCTTCAGGGCTGCTACATTTTATGTTGCAGGTTATATCGTATCTGAGTGATCGTTCATAGGTCGCGAGACTCCACTCAACAATTGTTCACCTATGGCACATTTGAAGGATGGAGATCTACCATGTAATTGCTTTCCCATGTATAATAATGTAAATTCTGGATCATATCCGTTGTATTTATGATGCACAGTTATATTTGTTATCATTTTGTTTTGTGAGTGCTAGTGAACCGATCCAGGGACTGACACTATACACATGAACTCAGCCTTATCAGGTGAGGGTGTTACATCCGATTACTCCGTGAAGTTTAATAATTGGTATTAAATCAAGAGTAGAAATTCTAGTGTTAGTATATAAGTATCATGTTTGTCTCTATGATTCTTGATATTCAAAAGATCAGTTTAATATCAAGGTTATCTAGGAGCTGAAAGAATTATTTCAGAAACCATCATGTGTGGAAGATATTGCGATATCTAAAACAAAATTTTGGTTGCAACATGATGGAGTATAATATGAAAAGATTTATGATCTCATATTTTATGAGAATTTACAAAAGGTTGGAGACACTAGTTGTCCTAATCCTCTAAAAAGTTTTGGAGATCAACATTATACTCGTGATTCACCGTTGTAAGCTAAAGTAGCATGATCATGAATAGTTCTATGATAAGGATGAATAGTTGGTGTAGTTAAAATGTTTACTACACTAAAAGATTATTAAAGAATGTAATTTGAAAGAACACCAAACATTTGATGATGGTGATCTACTTCAAAGTGCAAGTCCAAAGAAATTGGTATTTAAGTATACACACTTTGGACTATGTGTCATGTGTATGGCCCCACAATTGATGTTGATAGATTCTTTTAAATGGAAAAGGAAATACTGAAAGAGAATCTCAGAAATATATGGCAGAAAATAAAAGACTAGAATTGTTCAGCTTAGGTATATATAGGATGTACGTGTTATGGCTGTATTCTTTGCTTGTTAAACAATGTAGTTCTTGAGTATTGGATACTGAATTTGTTGGTGTGAATCGTCATACAAAACAACACAATTCATGAATTGCAATTGCCTAAGTAACTAGCAAGATAATATGTGATGATGTTCATAGAGAACAAATAAAGTATTGATGTGTTTCTAGTTGACATCAAAGCTTGCATTCAAGATTTGTGTTATCAGGTATTATGAGAACAAAAGGATTGTTCAAATAATTGCCGTAATCCATAAAATATGGATGATTTACAAATCTCGTTGGATAAATCACATCCATAAAACTAGTGCTAAAAATGTTGAAAGACAATTGATAGAAAATACCATTGATACGTCCAAAACATATCTTTTTCCCAAACACTTTTGCTATTGTTTCTCCTTTAATTGTGTGATTTGGATATAACTAACATGGACTAACGATGTTTTCAGCAGAATTGCTCTGCTGTCTCATTTTTGTGCAGAAAATCAACTTTCAGGAAAAATCCCAGAAAATATGCCAAAAATCCTATTTTTCCAGAAGACTCACGAAGCCAGAAGACGAAGGGGAGAAATGACCCGAGGGGCCCACACCACCCCCAGGCGCAGGCCAGGCCTGGACAAGCCTAGGCATGGTGTGGCCGCCTCGGACTTCAAATCGACATCTCCTTTCGCCTACATATACCCCTGACCTAAAAACACAAGGGGGGTCAACGTTTTCTGGGCCGCGCCTGGGGTAGTGTGGCTGCCTCGGACTTCGACTCGACCTCTCCTTTCGCCTATATATACCCTCTAAACTAAAAACACATGGGGGTTCAACGTTTTTTTAGATAGAGTTCCGCTCTGCCACCACTAGAAACCGCGATTCGGAACCAGAAACTCCGTTCTGGCACCCTACCGGGACGAGGAATTGGAGGATATCATCGCCGTCATCATCACGGACGCCTCTCCATCAACCATCCACGATTCCCTCATCCATGTGTGAGTAATCCTGGCAGTAGGTTATGGGGATGGTAGGGATTGGATGAGATCACTCATGTAATTGCATAAGATTGTTAGGGTATGGTGCCTAGTATCTTTTGTTAGTGCTTTTTGACATTGTTGCAACTTGTTGTGCTTAATGCTTGTCACTAGGGCCCGAGTGCCATGATCTCAGATCTGAATATGTTATTGATTCATGATGATATTATTGTTTTTGATCTTACCAGCAAGTTGTGTACACATATGTAGCGGGAGTGTTCCAGCCTTAATACAATATAAGGTGGAGTCCCCTGTGTTTACAATGCTAGTCCCTGGATCAATAGCTAGCATCCACAGTATAGATGTAATATCAAGAAACAAAGGTCATAATATAACTTTATAACCAGGAATAGCATAGTTTTATTACATCTTTTCATAGCTCATTTGGCTATTACATTACATTGCAGCGGAATAACTATAGTCATGGGTCCTTCATCTTCAAAGTGCCACAGGCAGATGTTGGTTGTAGACTTTGTAATCCTAATCACACAATCTTCACTAAAATCAATCAAACCTGCAACATTACAAGTTACAGCCACAAGGGTCAATACATTTGAATTGTATTGGCAAGTTTCACTACTATGTGGAATATAAGTGGATCCTAACATTACATGCATATTTGGCTAAGTAGAGTTTTAGGCTCATTTGCATAAAGCAAAATTTATCCTATCTTTTCAAAATGGTTTTGGTCCTTTGTCAAATCTCCTTTTCAAAAATCCCTTGAACTCCTTGGTAACCCCAAGTGTTCAAGTCTTTGTCAAAATCTCTTGAGCACCTTGGTAACCCCAAGTGCATCAAGTTTTGTCAAAATATCTTGAGCTCCTTGGTAACCCCAAGTGCCTCAAGTTTTAAAAGTTTTCTTTTAGAAATTAGAGTGTCGAGATCTTCCATAGCTTCAGGCCTTAGTTGCTCAGTATTGTCCATAACCGGGGACACGACTAAGTACTTAGAATTTGATCTTCTACAGAAGTTGTACACTTTACCCACATGACACAATCTCGTCTTGACGCCACCAGTGGCCGCTGGATAAGTACTCACCAAAATGGAGTACCGGCAGATCGAGAATGTGACAAAGTCTTTCCAATAGGAGTCCTCCCAATAAAAAATGCTAGCTTGTCTACCAGGCACAAATGTAGGGTTACTCCCTTACACAAATCTAGTTAACCTGAAGATGCCAATGCATGGGACTTCCACTATGTAGTTGACTAAGCCAGAGCCCATTTAGCATGTGGCTGTACACGGAAGCCACTGTACGAGAAACATGTTCAATCTCTAAGTTTCCTGGGTGGTTTCCTTTGGAGCACAACACAAAGAGATTGCCATAGTCATGGTTCCTTTTGTTGCCACCTTCTCCAATACTCAAAGTATCCTTGTCCACCCAGGTGGTTCATTGAGTCCTTGTTTTATTATATAAAACATAAGTCTTTTCTCAATCTCATAAAATCTCAACATGTATCTCTTTTCAAAATATAGCATGGCTAAGCATGTATCAACTACATTGTTTTCACTAAGGAATGTATAGGGTATCCTATTAGGATTTAGCATAGCATAAAATATAGAAATCATTATCATGCATGTTTCAAAAATCCACTAAGTGTAATGAAAATAATAGGACTTGGATGATAGTGTCACTTGCCTTAGTAGTTGGTGGTGTTGGTACACTCTTCGCAATAACACACTTGACAATCAACACAATCTATCAAGCAAAACAACCAAGACAAAACATACACAAGATCAACACTAATGGCAACACAAAAATCATGCAAAGTATGCAAACATGCAAGATGGCAATTTTTATTGTACAAATTTTTATAACAAGGTTCTAAACATTACTAAGTGATTTCTGAACATTTTATATTTTCAAGATTACAAATGCAACCATTTGTGCAATTGTAGCAATTAGCAATATTTTCTAACACTTGGAAATGTCATTCTCACTAAATAATTGCCACGGTCTTATTTATACTAGAATAAAATTATATTTTGGTCCTACTGTATAGAGAGTTCAATATACAATCCATTTGCAAAATGATTCAGTTAAAAATAATTTACACAACAATTTTTATACTCAAAATACTCCACAAATGGTTCTGTATAAAACATGATTTTAACAGACTCAAAAATACCAAATTATGGCTCCACTGTGTTCTACTCGTTTTTGTGAATCCATAGACATATTATTTTCTAAATTTGGATATACAGAACTAAAGATATGATTTTTTACAAGTTTCTATATTCTTATGTCTAAAAATCCGAAAATTAGAAGTTGATATGAATAGTGGCAGATTTTCATTGGGTCGTACACTTTCGTTTGAGTGATTCAACATGAACCAATCGATATAAAACCTACAGTTCCTTATTGATTGAATTCTTGGTTCTATTATTAATTTTCTGGACGGATTAAACGGTCGGGAAAAGTTCTCATCGGCAGCAATATCACGGACGACAACGCGTCGAGAAAACACGTTCTACACGCTACATAGGATTGGGGAGTCCGTGGGCTATACCAGTTAAAGCGAAAGGTCGAGGCGGTCTCGGTAATGGAGGCGCCGTCGCAGAGGTGCACTCACTCGTTAGTAATCCCTCGCCGGAGTTTCGAGCATGGACAGTGTTCACAGATGAAGACGGTGGTGACGATCTGAAGCATGAGAAAGCACAAAATCAAGTCAAGAGAATGCGCCAGGAAATACTAGGAAGGATAGAATAAAAAAAACGGACACGAGAGTGACTGTCTTCACCGGAGTTGTCGCCGTAGTTCGTCGGTTGACGTAGTTTGATGAGCTCGAATACTAGAAGTCCGGTGGCTCTCTGGTAGAGATAGATGAGGTGAAATGGGGAGGAGGACTTACAGTTTAAGTGGGCAATTTAGTGCAGATTTATTCTAGAAATTAATGCACGTAAAGAACGGGAGTAAAAACGCCATGGCTGCTCAGCTCCTTTAGTGTGTACGTTATTTGTACATGCACGAACGCACTCGATCGTTGTTCTTCTAGCTACATAGGTCATGGATCAGTCTTAGAAAGAAATAAGAGAAAAGAACTAAAAAAAAAATTAGGAAAGGGAGACGTCACGGTGGAACTTGGACTGGTCGGTTCACACTCTTTTTTTATTTTTTTTGTTTTTCTTTTTTTTTCTTTTATGTTTCTTTTATCAATTCATTTAATTTTCAAATTTATTAAAATTTGTATCAAACCTTTTCAGAAAATTCATATATAAGATATAATTTGCCCGTTTACTCCAATTAGAGTATTTGAAATATTATTTTAATAAAGTATAATCCGTTTAAAAAAAATAAGCATGGTACCTATGCCTAGTTTTATTATTTTCTATTTCCTTTTTTTATAAAAACCATATCTTTTGACTTAGGACACCAAAACGGTTCAAACCAATTTTCTTAGATTTATAATTTTATTCTTTATCACAATCACTCATTTAAGAATACTTTTATTTCGCTTTTAGTCATTGCCTTAAGTTGACTTTATTTTCCTTTCTACATTTTATAAATTTCATAACATTTTATCTAGAGTTTCAAAAAGAGTCAAACTAATTTCTATGTCTTTATAATTTTGGCATTTATCTTTTTAGCGCACTTAGGAATTCTTTTGTATATATTGAATTTGGAATATATCCAAATCTTATGTTGTTAAGTAGTCATTTTAACTTTGAGAAGAAAGTTATTTCTCTTAGTTTTAAAATGCAACCATGCATGCTTCATGATTTTGAGATTTTGAAAACATGCATACAACTTCACAAACAAAATTATTTTATTTAACTTTTGTTTTGAGGGAGTTAAATTAAATAGTCAAAAAGTTTTTTGTTCCCTCTGAATTTCCTAGACTTAGTTTTTTTTCATTTTGTTTAAGTTTTTCCACATTTCAAAATTTGCAAAATTTTGGGATGTGACAGACTACCACCCTTAAAAGGAATCTCGTCCCGAGATTCGAGAAGGCTAGAAAAAAACAGGTTGGGTTTTAGAATAACTTGGGTGCTACCATCCTTAAAAGAAAGTCTTATAGGGTTACATTGATGGTTCACTCGACTATGGGTTTAATACTTGATATCCAGACAAGGAATCCTTATTTGACTCAACTGAGTTAACTAATTCCTGACATCCACTTCTTCTATTTCTTCAAAGTTTCCATCCATGTCAATGTGGTTCACATGTCCTTTCTGGGTCACATTGGAGTCATTTCCATTGGCTCTTCTAGCATCCTTTTTATTTTTCTTCTCTGGACAGTCTGATGCATAGTGTCCCAGTTCCTTACAATTATAGCATTGCAACTGGCTAATGTCCTTTTTCCTGTATGTGTCATGTTGGTTCTGACCAAGGTCATCTCCATTGTCAGTATCATTTCCATTATTCTCACTTTCATTGTTGTTGTGGTGATACTGATGTGGTTCAGAATCTTCATTGCTCTTTCTATATGAATGCTTCTTCTTTGATGATCCTGAATAGTTCTTGAGTTTATGTTTCCTCTTTCTGTTCTCAACTTGATTCATATTGTTTTCCAATATTGTGGCTTTGTCACAGAGTGATTGATAAGTTGGGACATAGGCAACAGCTAGCTGTAGGTTCAACTCATCATTAAGTCCTTCAAGAAATTTATCCTTTCTCTTAGCATCTGTATCAACTTCATCCGGTGCATAGCGTGCCAGATTGTTGAATTCTTCAATATACTCAGCCACACCGAGGTGTCGTTGTTTCAGATTGTGAAACTCCTTTTTCTTCAAGTACATTACTCCAGGTGAGATGTGAGTGGTTCTGAATCCATCTTCAAAAATAGCCCAAGTCACATCTTCAAGGGGAGTGGTGATTTGAAAGTTGTCCCACCATGTTGCTGCTGGTCCTTCAAGCAGAAATGCTGCAAACCTTACTTTTTCTTCATCGGTGCAACCAACAGTCACTAAGTCTTTTTTTACTGAACGTAACCAATCATCAGCTTCCATTGGATCAGTTGTTCCAGAGAACCTTGCAGGCCTAAGTTTCAGAAACTTGGTGAGCATATCAAGTGCTGGAGGATTATTCTGATTGTTGTTGTTGTTGTTGTTGTTGTTGTTGTTGTTGTTGTTGTTCAAATTCTGTATGAATGTGGTCATCTGCTGCATCAACTGTGTCTGAGCTGCCATCATCTGTTGCATCTCAGGGGTGATGTTGTTGTTGTTTTGGTTGGGGTTGGCACGACGGGGAGGCATCTGTTGGTTTGATAGGGATAAGTATTGGTGGATAGGTTTTTAAGAAGTCCTAACACACACTCAAAACAATCAAGTTCAGTCAAACAATCAAACCATCAAACATTCGACAAGCAACCAATCACTTAACAACTTATGAGTTTAACTCATGAGTTGAAGGAAACATCAAGTTTTCTTGAAAACAACAACTTAGTATAATCATACCTCATAGGACAATATGATCCATACTCTAACTTGATATCAATGTCTTTGGTAGGCAATCTAATGTCTCTTGGTTTTTCACTAGTAGTCCTTAATAATATCCAAGTTGGAAGTCCTTGGTGAATATGCTGAAGATGTTGAAGTCATTAGAGTTGAAGATGTTGAAGAAGTCCTTTGCACTTGGTGAAGTCTTTGGTCATGGGTAGGTTTTTCCATCAAGTTGAAATAGAAGAGAAGTAGAGTTGAAACAAAAATGGTTGAGGAAAGAGTTTACAAGATTGTTTGTAAATGAGTTTTGGAACAAATACAACTCCTATTTTTCTAAGGGTTTTTGTCCAATCCTAGGGTTACAAATCCTACAGGCAACACAATGCTCTGATACCATCTGTAGCGGGAGTGTTCCAACCTTAATACAATATAAGGTGGAGTCCCCTGTGTTTACAATGCTAGTCCCTGGATCAATAGCTAGCATCCACAGTATAGATGTAATATCAAGAAACAAAGGTCATAATATAACTTTATAACCAGGAATAGCATAGTTTTATTACATCTTTTCATAGCTCATTTGGCTATTACATTACATTGCAGCGGAATAACTATAGTCATGGGTCCTTCATCTTCAAAGTGCCACAGGCAGATGTTGGTTGTAGACTTTGTAATCCTAATCACACAATCTTCACTAAAATCAATCAAACCTGCAACATTACAAGTTACAGCCACAAGGGTCAATACATTTGAATTGTATTGGCAAGTTTCACTACTATGTGGAATATAAGTGGATCCTAACATTACATGCATATTTGGCTAAGTAGAGTTTTAGGCTCATTTGCATAAAGCAAAATTTATCCTATCTTTTCAAAATGGTTTTGGTCCTTTGTCAAATCTCCTTTTCAAAAATCCCTTGAACTCCTTGGTAACCCCAAGTGTTCAAGTCTTTGTCAAAATCTCTTGAGCACCTTGGTAACCCCAAGTGCATCAAGTTTTGTCAAAATATCTTGAGCTCCTTGGTAACCCCAAGTGCCTCAAGTTTTAAAAGTTTTCTTTTAGAAATTAGAGTGTCGAGATCTTCCATAGCTTCAGGCCTTAGTTGCTCAGTATTGTCCATAACCGGGGACACGGCTAAGTACTTAGAATTTGATCTTCTACAGAAGTTGTACACTTTACCCACATGACACAATCTCGTCTTGACGCCACCAGTGGCCGCTGGATAAGTACTCACCAAAATGGAGTACCGGCAGATCGAGAATGTGACAAAGTCTTTCCAATAGGAGTCCTCCCAATAAAAAATGCTAGCTTGTCTACCAGGCACAAATGTAGGGTTACTCCCTTACACAAATCTAGTTAACCTGAAGATGCCAATGCATGGGACTTCCACTATGTAGTTGACTAAGCCAGAGCCCATTTAGCATGTGGCTGTACACGGAAGCCACTGTACGAGAAACATGTTCAATCTCTAAGTTTCCTGGGTGGTTTCCTTTGGAGCACAACACAAAGAGATTGCCATAGTCATGGTTCCTTTTGTTGCCACCTTCTCCAATACTCAAAGTATCCTTGTCCACCCAGGTGGTTCATTGAGTCCTTGTTTTATTATATAAAACATAAGTCTTTTCTCAATCTCATAAAATCTCAACATGTATCTCTTTTCAAAATATAGCATGGCTAAGCATGTATCAACTACATTGTTTTCACTAAGGAATGTATAGGGTATCCTATTAGGATTTAGCATAGCATAAAATATAGAAATCATTATCATGCATGTTTCAAAAATCCACTAAGTGTAATGAAAATAATAGGACTTGGATGATAGTGTCACTTGCCTTAGTAGTTGGTGGTGTTGGTACACTCTTCGCAATAACACACTTGACAATCAACACAATCTATCAAGCAAAACAACCAAGACAAAACATACACAAGATCAACACTAATGGCAACACAAAAATCATGCAAAGTATGCAAACATGCAAGATGGCAATTTTTATTGTACAAATTTTTATAACAAGGTTCTAAACATTACTAAGTGATTTCTGAACATTTTATATTTTCAAGATTACAAATGCAACCATTTGTGCAATTGTAGCAATTAGCAATATTTTCTAACACTTGGAAATGTCATTCTCACTAAATAATTGCCACGGTCTTATTTATACTAGAATAAAATTATATTTTGGTCCTACTGTATAGAGAGTTCAATATACAATCCATTTGCAAAATGATTCAGTTAAAAATAATTTACACAACAATTTTTATACTCAAAATACTCCACAAATGGTTCTGTATAAAACATGATTTTAACAGACTCAAAAATACCAAATTATGGCTCCACTGTGTTCTACTCGTTTTTGTGAATCCATAGACATATTATTTTCTAAATTTGGATATACAGAACTAAAGATATGATTTTTTACAAGTTTCTATATTCTTATGTCTAAAAATCCGAAAATTAGAAGTTGATATGAATAGTGGCAGATTTTCATTGGGTCGTACACTTTCGTTTGAGTGATTCAACATGAACCAATCGATATAAAACCTACAGTTCCTTATTGATTGAATTCTTGGTTCTATTATTAATTTTCTGGACGGATTAAACGATCGGGAAAAGTTCTCATCGGCAGCAATATCACGGACGACAACGCGTCGAGAAAACACGTTCTACACGCTACATAGGATTGGGGAGTCCGTGGGCTATACCAGTTAAAGCGAAAGGTCGAGGCGGTCTCGGTAATGGAGGCGCCGTCGCAGAGGTGCACTCACTCGTTAGTAATCCCTCGCCGGAGTTTCGAGCATGGACAGTGTTCACAGATGAAGACGGTGGTGACGATCTGAAGCATGAGAAAGCACAAAATCAAGTCAAGAGAATGCGCCAGGAAATACTAGGAAGGATAGAATAAAAAAAACGGACACGAGAGTGACTGTCTTCACCGGAGTTGTCGCCGTAGTTCGTCGGTTGACGTAGTTTGATGAGCTCGAATACTAGAAGTCCGGTGGCTCTCTGGTAGAGATAGATGAGGTGAAATGGGGAGGAGGACTTACAGTTTAAGTGGGCAATTTAGTGCAGATTTATTCTAGAAATTAATGCACGTAAAGAACGGGAGTAAAAACGCCATGGCTGCTCAGCTCCTTTAGTGTGTACGTTATTTGTACATGCACGAACGCACTCGATCGTTGTTCTTCTAGCTACATAGGTCATGGATCAGTCTTAGAAAGAAATAAGAGAAAAGAACTAAAAAAAAAATTAGGAAAGGGAGACGTCACGGTGGAACTTGGACTGGTCGGTTCACACTCTTTTTATTTTTTTTTTGTTTTTCTTTTTTTTTCTTTTATGTTTCTTTTATCAATTCATTTAATTTTCAAATTTATTAAAATTTGTATCAAACCTTTTCAGAAAATTCATATATAAGATATAATTTGCCCGTTTACTCCAATTAGAGTATTTGAAATATTATTTTAATAAAGTATAATCCGTTTAAAAAAAATAAGCATGGTACCTATGCCTAGTTTTATTATTTTCTATTTCCTTTTTTTATAAAAACCATATCTTTTGACTTAGGACACCAAAACGGTTCAAACCAATTTTCTTAGATTTATAATTTTATTCTTTATCACAATCACTCATTTAAGAATACTTTTATTTCGCTTTTAGTCATTGCCTTAAGTTGACTTTATTTTCCTTTCTACATTTTATAAATTTCATAACATTTTATCTAGAGTTTCAAAAAGAGTCAAACTAATTTCTATGTCTTTATAATTTTGGCATTTATCTTTTTAGCGCACTTAGGAATTCTTTTGTATATATTGAATTTGGAATATATCCAAATCTTATGTTGTTAAGTAGTCATTTCAACTTTGAGAAGAAAGTTATTTCTCTTAGTTTTAAAATGCAACCATGCATGCTTCATGATTTTGAGATTTTGAAAACATGCATACAACTTCACAAACAAAATTATTTTATTTAACTTTTGTTTTGAGGGAGTTAAATTAAATAGTCAAAAAGTTTTTTGTTCCCTCTGAATTTCCTAGACTTAGTTTTTTTTCATTTTGTTTAAGTTTTTCCACATTTCAAAATTTGCAAAATTTTGGGATGTGACAGACTACCACCCTTAAAAGGAATCTCGTCCCGAGATTCGAGAAGGCTAGAAAAAAACAGGTTGGGTTTTAGAATAACTTGGGTGCTACCACCCTTAAAAGAAAGTCTTATAGGGTTACATTGATGGTTCACTCGACTATGGGTTTAATACTTGATATCCAGACAAGGAATCCTTATTTGACTCAACTGAGTTAACTAATTCCTGACATCCACTTCTTCTATTTCTTCAAAGTTTCCATCCATGTCAATGTGGTTCACATGTCCTTTCTGGGTCACATTGGAGTCATTTCCATTGGCTCTTCTGGCATCCTTTTTATTTTTCTTCTCTGGACAGTCTGATGCATAGTGTCCCAGTTCCTTACAATTATAGCATTGCAACTGGCTAATGTCCTTTTTCCTGTATGTGTCATGTTGGTTCTGACCAAGGTCATCTCCATTGTCAGTATCATTTCCATTATTCTAACTTTCATTGTTGTTGTGGTGATACTGATGTGGTTCAGAATCTTCATTGCTCTTTCTATATGAATGCTTCTTCTTTGATGATCCTGAATAGTTCTTGAGTTTATGTTTCCTCTTTCTGTTCTCAACTTGATTCATATTGTTTTCCAATATTGTGGCTTTGTCACAGAGTGATTGATAAGTTGGGACATAGGCAACAGCTAGCTGTAGGTTCAACTCATCATTAAGTCCTTCAAGAAATTTATCCTTTCTCTTAGCATCTGTATCAACTTCATCCGGTGCATAGCGTGCCAGATTGTTGAATTCTTCAATATACTCAGCCACACCGAGGTGTCGTTGTTTCAGATTGTGAAACTCCTTTTTCTTCAAGTACATTACTCCAGGTGAGATGTGAGTGGTTCTGAATCCATCTTCAAAAATAGCCCAAGTCACATCTTCAAGGGGAGTGGTGATTTGAAAGTTGTCCCACCATGTTGCTGCTGGTCCTTCAAGCAGAAATGCTGCAAACCTTACTTTTTCTTCATCGGTGCAACCAACAGTCACTAAGTCTTTTTTTACTGAACGTAACCAATCATCAGCTTCCATTGGATCAGTTGTTCCAGAGAACCTTGCAGGCCTAAGTTTCAGAAACTTGGTGAGCATATCAAGTGCTGGAGGATTATTCTGATTGTTGTTGTTGTTGTTGTTGTTGTTGTTCAAATTCTGTATGAATGTGGTCATCTGCTGCATCAACTGTGTCTGAGCTGCCATCATCTGTTGCATCTCAGGGGTGATGTTGTTGTTGTTTTGGTTGGGGTTGGCACGACGGGGAGGCATCTGTTGGTTTGATAGGGATAAGTATTGGTGGATAGGTTTTTAAGAAGTCCTAACACACACTCAAAACAATCAAGTTCAGTCAAACAATCAAACCATCAAACATTCGACAAGCAACCAATCACTTAACAACTTATGAGTTTAACTCATGAGTTGAAGGAAACATCAAGTTTTCTTGAAAACAACAACTTAGTATAATCATACCTCATAGGACAATATGATCCATACTCTAACTTGATATCAATGTCTTTGGTAGGCAATCTAATGTCTCTTGGTTTTTCACTAGTAGTCCTTAATAATATCCAAGTTGGAAGTCCTTGGTGAATATGCTGAAGATGTTGAAGTCATTAGAGTTGAAGATGTTGAAGAAGTCCTTTGCACTTGGTGAAGTCTTTGGTCATGGGTAGGTTTTTCCATCAAGTTGAAATAGAAGAGAAGTAGAGTTGAAACAAAAATGGTTGAGGAAAGAGTTTACAAGATTGTTTGTAAATGAGTTTTGGAACAAATACAACTCCTATTTTTCTAAGGGTTTTTGTCCAATCCTAGGGTTACAAATCCTACAGGCAACACAATGCTCTGATACCATCTGTAGCGGGAGTGTTCCAACCTTAATACAATATAAGGTGGAGTCCCCTGTGTTTACAATGCTAGTCCCTGGATCAATAGCTAACATCCACAGTATAGATGTAATATCAAGAAACAAAGGTCATAATATAACTTTATAACCAGGAATAGCATAGTTTTATTACATCTTTTCATAGCTCATTTGGCTATTACATTACATTGCAGCGGAATAACTATAGTCATGGGTCCTTCATCTTCAAAGTGCCACAGGCAGATGTTGGTTGTAGACTTTGTAATCCTAATCACACAATCTTCACTAAAATCAATCAAACCTGCAACATTACAAGTTACAGCCACAAGGGTCAATACATTTGAATTGTATTGGCAAGTTTCACTACTATGTGGAATATAAGTGGATCCTAACATTACATGCATATTTGGCTAAGTAGAGTTTTAGGCTCATTTGCATAAAGCAAAATTTATCCTATCTTTTCAAAATGGTTTTGGTCCTTTGTCAAATCTCCTTTTCAAAAATCCCTTGAACTCCTTGGTAACCCCAAGTGTTCAAGTCTTTGTCAAAATCTCTTGAGCACCTTGGTAACCCCAAGTGCATCAAGTTTTGTCAAAATATCTTGAGCTCCTTGGTAACCCCAAGTGCCTCAAGTTTTAAAAGTTTTCTTTTAGAAATTAGAGTGTCGAGATCTTCCATAGCTTCAGGCCTTAGTTGCTCAGTATTGTCCATAACCGGGGACACGGCTAAGTACTTAGAATTTGATCTTCTACAGAAGTTGTACACTTTACCCACATGACACAATCTCGTCTTGACGCCACCAGTGGCCGCTGGATAAGTACTCACCAAAATGGAGTACCGGCAGATCGAGAATGTGACAAAGTCTTTCCAATAGGAGTCCTCCCAATAAAAAATGCTAGCTTGTCTACCAGGCACAAATGTAGGGTTACTCCCTTACACAAATCTAGTTAACCTGAAGATGCCAATGCATGGGACTTCCACTATGTAGTTGACTAAGCCAGAGCCCATTTAGCATGTGGCTGTACACGGAAGCCACTGTACGAGAAACATGTTCAATCTCTAAGTTTCCTGGGTGGTTTCCTTTGGAGCACAACACAAAGAGATTGCCATAGTCATGGTTCCTTTTGTTGCCACCTTCTCCAATACTCAAAGTATCCTTGTCCACCCAGGTGGTTCATTGAGTCCTTGTTTTATTATATAAAACATAAGTCTTTTCTCAATCTCATAAAATCTCAACATGTATCTCTTTTCAAAATATAGCATGGCTAAGCATGTATCAACTACATTGTTTTCACTAAGGAATGTATAGGGTATCCTATTAGGATTTAGCATAGCATAAAATATAGAAATCATTATCATGCATGTTTCAAAAATCCACTAAGTGTAATGAAAATAATAGGACTTGGATGATAGTGTCACTTGCCTTAGTAGTTGGTGGTGTTGGTACACTCTTCGCAATAACACACTTGACAATCAACACAATCTATCAAGCAAAACAACCAAGACAAAACATACACAAGATCAACACTAATGGCAACACAAAAATCATGCAAAGTATGCAAACATGCAAGATGGCAATTTTTATTGTACAAATTTTTATAACAAGGTTCTAAACATTACTAAGTGATTTCTGAACATTTTATATTTTCAAGATTACAAATGCAACCATTTGTGCAATTGTAGCAATTAGCAATATTTTCTAACACTTGGAAATGTCATTCTCACTAAATAATTGCCACGGTCTTATTTATACTAGAATAAAATTATATTTTGGTCCTACTGTATAGAGAGTTCAATATACAATCCATTTGCAAAATGATTCAGTTAAAAATAATTTACACAACAATTTTTATACTCAAAATACTCCACAAATGGTTCTGTATAAAACATGATTTTAACAGACTCAAAAATACCAAATTATGGCTCCACTGTGTTCTACTCGTTTTTGTGAATCCATAGACATATTATTTTCTAAATTTGGATATACAGAACTAAAGATATGATTTTTTACAAGTTTCTATATTCTTATGTCTAAAAATCCGAAAATTAGAAGTTGATATGAATAGTGGCAGATTTTCATTGGGTCGTACACTTTCGTTTGAGTGATTCAACATGAACCAATCGATATAAAACCTACAGTTCCTTATTGATTGAATTCTTGGTTCTATTATTAATTTTCTGGACGAATTAAACGATCGGGAAAAGTTCTCATCGGCAGCAATATCACGGACGACAACGCGTCGAGAAAACACGTTCTACACGCTACATAGGATTGGGGAGTCCGTGGGCTATACCAGTTAAAGCGAAAGGTCGAGGCGGTCTCGGTAATGGAGGCGCCGTCGCAGAGGTGCACTCACTCGTTAGTAATCCCTCGCCGGAGTTTCGAGCATGGACAGTGTTCACAGATGAAGACGGTGGTGACGATCTGAAGCATGAGAAAGCACAAAATCAAGTCAAGAGAATGCGCCAGAAAATACTAGGAAGGATAGAATAAAAAAAAGGACACGAGAGTGACTGTCTTCACCGGAGTTGTCGCCGTAGTTCGTCGGTTGACGTAGTTTGATGAGCTCGAATACTAGAAGTCCGGTGGCTCTCTGGTAGAGATAGATGAGGTGAAATGGGGAGGAGGACGTAGAGTTTAAGTGGGCAATTTAGTGCAGATTTATTCTAGAAATTAATGCACGTAAAGAACGGGAGTAAAAACGCCATGGCTGCTCAGCTCCTTTAGTGTGTACGTTATTTGTACATGCACGAACGCACTCGATCGTTGTTCTTATAGCTACATAGGTCATGGATCAGTCTTAGAAAGAAATAAGAGAAAAGAACTAAAAAAAAATTAGGAAAGGGAGACGTCACGGTGGAACTTGGACTGGTCGGTTCACACTCTTTTTTTATTTTTTTTGTTTTTCTTTTTTTTCTTTTATGTTTCTTTTATCAATTCATTTAATTTTCAAATTTATTAAAATTTATATCAAACCTTTTCAGAAAATTCATATATAAGATATAATTTGCCCGTTTACTCCAATTAGAGTATTTGAAATATTATTTTAATAAAGTATAATCCGTTTAAAAAAAATAAGCATGGTACGTATGCCTAGTTTTATTATTTTCTATTTCCTTTTTTTATAAAAACCATATCTTTTGACTTAGGACACCAAAACGGTTCAAACCAATTTTCTTAGCTTTATAATTTTATTCTTTATCACAATCACTCATTTAAGAATACTTTTATTTCGCTTTTAGTCATTGCCTTAAGTTGACTTTATTTTCCTTTCTACATTTTATAAATTTCATAACATTTTATCTAGAGTTTCAAAAAGAGTCAAACTAATTTCTATGTCTTTATAATTTTGGCATTTATCTTTTTAGCGCACTTAGGAATTCTTTTGTATATATTGAATTTGGAATATATCCAAAGTCTTATGTTGTTAAGTAGTCATTTCAACTTTGAGAAGAAAGTTATTTCTCTTAGTTTTAAAATGCAACCATGCATGCTTCATGATTTTGAGATTTTGAAAACATGCATACAACTTCACAAACAAAATTATTTTATTTAACTTTTGTTTTGAGGGAGTTAAATTAAATAGTCAAAAAGTTTTTTGTTCCCTCTGAATTTCCTAGACTTAGTTTTTTTCATTTTGTTTAAGTTTTTCCACATTTCAAAATTTGCAAAATTTTGGGATGTGACAACATATCATTGTCCGGAACCCGAGGCCCCAAAGTGACAACAATTGGGATAACCAGAGGGGATGGCTGTGATGTGAGGATCACATGTTTTCATGGAGTGTTAATGCTTTGCTCTATTAAAAGGAGCACCTTAATTGCCAGTAGATTCCCTTGAGACCCCGCAGCAAACGGGCTGGTAGGACAAAAGATGTTGTGCAAGTTTCTCATTGCGAGCACGCACGACTATATATGGAACACATGCCTATAGTTATTTAGTACTTGGATGCTTTATATTTATTATCTGCAAATGCCTTTGTCTTGATTATTACATGAATTATATTGTCCATGCAATGCTTGTCCATCCATCCCTATGCCTACCGCATTTTAATCCTGCTATTTATTACACTTCTATTGCTATCCTTATTTTACTGCTATTATTATTTTGCTACTGCTACTACAAAACTGTTGCTACTAATAAGCTATTGCGAGCAAAACTGTTTCCATGTGCAATTGAATTGAAAACTCATCTGTTAAGGCTTATAAATATTCTTTGGCTCCCCTTGTGTCGAATCAATAAATTTGGGCTTTACTTCCCTCGAAGACTGTTGCGATCCCCTATACTTGTGGGTCATCAAGACTATTTTCTGGCGCCGTTGCCGAGTAGCATAGATATATTTATAAGTTCATTTGGAATTATTATTGTTCGCTGCTATCCATTCATCATGGGTAAAGCCTGTGATGGAAAAGTTCCTATATTGCCATCCACTACAAGAAGAGGTACAACTATGAACACCTCTGTTGCTCTTGATTCACCGTCTGTGATGAATAAGCTTCTTACACCACCACATACACATGTTACACATACTGCTATTTTTGCTGAATCTAAAAATGCTTCTGGTAATTTTGATGCTACTTCTATTGTGCTTGATGTGAGTGGTTCATTAGGTCCTTTCCTAGATGCTAAAATTGCTAAAACTATAATGGGAAACACTAAAACTCCTAATGAATATATTGCTACACCTGTTAGTTCACCTGAGTCTAGAGAGTATCCTAGTGATGATTTTGATGAAGATTATAATGAAATTAGTGATGAATTTATTGAAGAATGTCAAAACACTAGAGGTGCAAGTGCTATTAAGAGTCTTCTTGAGTGACGTGCTGTTAGATATAAATTATCTCTTGATGCTAAGTTTGTCACTTCCCCCATAAACATTAAAGATAAGGATTATGATTTGAGGCTTGATTCCATAGACCCGTGTGCTCTGAAAAGTTATAAAGTTCACAGGGGTAGAATTGTCCCCGCCCGTTTTCAGAGGAGGGCGTGCGAGGGTAGCCCCTGAAGCCCATGTCCAGGCCCGTATTGCCACATATCCGCATACATACTATTGACTGCCACGATGTCAACCATTGCCACGTCGCCACACTATTAGATTTGACCATTCATTGCCACGTTGTCAACTCATTGCCACGTTGCCACGATATTATTAGGTTTGATCACAAAAAGTATCGTGGACGCCATTTCCCTAGATACTGCTCTAACCCTAAATTTTTGATCATCCTGCCTGGCTCCGCCGGCGAGCGCCGGCGAATGATCTAGATTAGCGACGTGAATCCGGCGGCCAGCCTTCTAATCGTCCAACTACGAGCCTGCCCGACTCCGGGGGCGACGTGGTTGTCCGCGCCGTCGGCCGAGATCTAATCCTCCACCTGCGAACTTGCCCGACTCTGGTGGCGACGTGTCCATCCACGCCGACAATAACCGTTCCAATCCTACATCTCCAGATCAAAGGCCAGCCACATCTTCTCATCCCCAGGCCGCATCAACCAGTCCCATGTCCCATCTCGCCACCGGTGCCCGAAAGATGTGAGTAGCCGCCTCTCTAACCCACATTCTTTCCATCACCTTTAGCATAGCGGCTTAGGGTTCATCTTTGCATGTACGAGTCCTCCACATATACATCACTTATTAGATTAGCATTTTTGGTTTTCTTTGCTTGAACAGATGGAGGACTCTATGCCAACTGGGAGTCACAATGAGAGCATCCCTATGCACAATGGTGATTCAAGTTCGGGTGATAGAGATATGTCTTTCTCTGAATATGAGATTACTGAGAATGTCCTCTTTGAAGAAAACGGATCTGAGGATGATAAGGTCAAGTGAAGTTTCTTTTTTATTTTGTACGCACACATAGAGCATGCAAATTTATACACATACTTTGTAAATTGTGTAGATGGACATCGGTTGTGGAAACAAGGAGCGCCATCGGAAAGAATCGATCTCGGAAAGCATTAGTGATGTATGTCTAGTGCTACATTATTTTTATAAGAATTGAATAGCCATGTTATATGACTTTGTGCTACAATGCTGTAGGTTGTACTATTCTATCAGAGTGACCATGATTATTTTGGGGATTCGGACTTAGAAACCTGGGATGAAGAGACGATGGAAGAATCACAAGAACCCGAAGGATCAAAATCTAAATTCAAGAGTGATGTAAGTTGCTTATTGTTGTATGACAAGGCATATATAGGATCAGCCATATGACCACCACTTACATTTTTTTGCTTTTAATTGTGTAGGTTACATACAATTCACAACATGAGCACAGACAGCATCCAGTGATGCCAGAGAAGTATTTTCAGCATGCTCACGATAAGCGTGACAGGCATCGGATTGTAAATGAGATGACCTTAACTACCGAAGAGGCAACATTCTCTTACTACAACGCATACGCTAGAGAACGTGTCAGCATAAGGACACAGAAGTTGAGGTGAGCTCATAATGGAGAAATTATATACAGGCGGTTTCTCTGTTCCAGGGTAGGGGAACGTGAGGAAAAGTATGTGCACATGGAGCATCGCAAGAAGAGGCCACAAGATCTGTCTTGTTGCTACTTCGAGCCTATCTCAGCGTGTCGTATAACAAATCCAAGGGGAATTGGAAAGTTCTGCAATTTGAGGACGAGCACAACCATGTGCTAGCTAGACCCGATGAAATCCCGTTTCTTCGGTCCCATCGAAAGATCAAGTCCTATCAGAGAGCTTAAATCATCTCACTGGCAGCAAGTGGGATACAAAAGTTCGAGATTATGAAAACCTTTATCAGTAAAAGTGGAAGGTGGAGTAAGGTTGGGTTCGTCTCGAAGGATCTTTACATCATGTGTTCCCGGGAGAAGAGGAAGCTCATTGCATCAGGTGATGCTAACACAGCCATCCGCATTATGCAGAACATGTAGGAGCATGATCCTAAATTCTTTTTCGATTACCAGCTAGGTGAAGAAGGAAATTTGAAAACCATGTTTTGGTGTGAATCTCAGTCACGTCGGGACTATGAGGATTTCGGTGATGTGCTGGTGTTCGACAGTGCGTACAAAATGAATCGGTATGGAATGCCGTTCATTCCTTTCGTGGGGTTGAACCATCATCGCAGAGCTATTGTTTTCGCATGCGCAATCGTCTCCAACAAGAAAACAGAAACATATGTATGGCTGCTTCAAACATTTTTGAAAGCTATGTGTCAAAAGAAGCCAAAAGGGGTTATCACTGATGCATACTGTTCAATGATGAAAGCCATTGGCATTGTCTTCAAGGATGTGTGGCACCGTGTATGTACGTGGCACATTGAAAAGAATATGAAAAAACACCTCAATCACGATTCTATGAATGAATTCAGGTCATTGATATACTACAGCACCTCAGAAGAGGTCTTTGAGCAGAGATGGAGCGCCTATATTAATAAATGGCAGACCAAGGTAACCAAAGAGTGGCTGAGTAGAATGTATAAGAAGAAGAGATGGTGGGCCGCCACGTATCTAGCCAATGCCTTTTTTCTCGGAATGAAAAGCAATCAGAGGAGCGAGAGTTTGAACTCGTGCCTACACCTTCACCTTGACTCTAAAATGACACTGGTGGATTTGATCATGCACAACGAGAACGCCATTAACCGTATCCGTCAGGAAGATGCGCGACAGGACTGCGAGGACTCACAAACATTACCTTTGGCGGTTACTAAATACAAAGATATTGAGTTGGCTGCTACTAAAGTATTCACTGAGCAAACTTCTATATCTTGCAATCGAAGCTAAAAAGGATTGATGGACTCAAGATTGCTGAATGTGCACAAGGTGATACCAGTGATAAGTACACTGTGGTATGGGCAGATAAAGCTACTAGGCAGTTTGACGTGACCTACACGCCTAGAGACAGTGAGGAAACTATAAAGTGCTCCTGTAGAAGAATGTCTAGGAAGGGGCTACCTTGCAAGCACATCCTCTACATATTGGCTTACCTGCGACTAGAAAAAAATACCAACTTGTTGTGTCTTTCGATGCTTCTCAAAGAACGCAAGATTTGGATGTCTACGAAGCGCCAGAGCGATATGTTCGGATATGGGTGGTCAAGCGCAACGGAGAGGATAATTTTCTCCGACTTGAATATACGATCTCAAGAAGTTATCACTGTGGTATGCCATGATGAACAGTCTCGTAATGAATACCAGGAATGCATGGATCGAATAATGCAAAGGACAAAGGGGCACAACAATATTCAAACAAGATACTTCGATGCAGATGCACAGAGCAGCAAGGGAAAAGCACCTCAAGTTGGTGATCCACTAAAAGTTAAATCCAAAGGCATGCCTAAGAAAAACAAGGGAGTTGAAGCTGACGGTGCTAATCCACCCATGATTAAAAATGGCAGAGCACTGTCATACAATGAACAAAAAAAGAAGAAGAAGAAGGGGCACAACCTGTGCAGCGCATGCAATACTGTTGGTCATAATAGACGAAACGCTAAGTTATGCAAACTAAATCCACAGTAAGTCATTCCTTGAGTACAACTAAAAAGCATTATAAAAACTTCCATTGAAATTGTCAATAGCTAACTGCGCCTTATTGTTATGCATGCAGGTATCTGGAGGTAGCAGAAAACTAGACGTTGCCTTTAATTCATAAACTTTGCTCATACCAAAGACAGAGTGCACCACACACACAACACAGAGAAATTTGCTCATACTGCTACAAGTTGGTCAGTTGTTTCTAGACAACTCAGATTGGTTAATTTTAGATCCCATGCAATGTTGTTGTGGGTCCATAATTGCCACAAGCATCATGGCTAGGTCAAATTTAGGCCAAAAATCAAGGTGTCTAGTAAGGATGCCTAGGGGTTAGACCTTTGTAATGTGAGAGTTTCTCCATGCTGAAACATGGCATCCTCTACCTAGAAGTAATTTTTAAATGTGTCCAAGGTTTCACACAACTTTGATTTTTTTTGAATTTTTGGTGGCCCGGTCAAAGTTGTAACATGGTAAGGATGTGAAACTAGGTCCATGTTGTAACATGGCATCCTCTACCTATAAGTGAATTTTTATGATGTGAAACTAGGTCGATGTTGTAACATGGCATACAACCACAAGTTGGTTAAAGTGTTTCTAGCCAGCTAAGAGAGGTCTAGATCTCATGCAATGTTGGCATGGGTCCACATCTGCCACAAGTGTGTGTCATGGCTTGGCATAGCACTCTTATGCTTAGATGTATAAACTGGGTGGGATCATGTTAGAGCTTGGTGCGACAAGGTGCAATCAATAACATTTCTGTTAGAGCTTGGTGGGATCTTGCATAGCACACTTCAAGTTTGTATCCGTTTTAGCTTCATGCAAGTTTTATGGTTCTCCTGTAGATGTTAACAGTGCCAACCGAATTGTGCCCTCAGTACAAATTTTTGGGTCCTTTATACTTCCTTCGTTTCACAATATAAACCTTTTTAGCAAGCTATTTTAGTTTGCTAAAAAGCCTTACATTTTGGAATGGAGGTAGTACCTTTTTTGTAGTCGAGTGCGGGGTTCAGCAGCAGTAGATACGTCAGCAGCATGTGTTGCAGAAAATCCTGGCGCTGAAGATTGTACAGGTGCAGAATATTCCTGGGCACTAGCGCTCGACGACGTGCCGATTGGATCTCCTGGCGAGGCGTCACTCCTGAATCCGTCAGAAGAACCACAAGGAAGAGCTGGGCAGGAGATCCGCGCGTCCACACGTTGGTGGGGACCATGGGGAAGATGTGTCGGGCTCCCCATGGCCGCCATAGTTACACGCAGAACGTGATGCAAGGGAGGTACCAGACCTTGGGGACGTGGCGTGAGGGGACTGGCGCGGATCGGTACGCCCAGGTGACGACGCATCAGAGTCGTTGAGGGCGGACCCGAGGCAGATTTTGCCCCCGTATCATGCTCAGAGTCCGTGTTTTCTTGGCTTGTAGCGGTGTTTTCTTGAGCCTCATTACTTGATGTGTTGTCATCAGTATTTTCGTAAGAATTTTGCGTGACTAGTTCAGTAGAGCATGTGGGCAGGGTGTCAGCTGTGGCCTTCATAGGATCAATCGGCACATATATATTGGTCATTAGTATGCACACCCCTAGTTGTTTCTACCGAGGATGGATTGTTTGAAGGAAGCAAAAGAATTTCATCATGGAGACGACGACCCGCAATTTGGATGAAGTGTAGCAAAGGTAAAAGCATTCTCATCAAAAACTACATCCCTTGACACGTAGACACGGCCAGTAGTACTATCAAGGTATTTTACTCCTTTGAGACGAGGACTATACCAAAGAAATACACACTGTTTTGAGTGATAGTAGAAACGCTAGTGAAGATGTTTCTAGCCAGCCTAGAGAGGTCTAGATCCCAAGCAATGTTGGCATGGGCCAACATCTGCCACGAGTGTGTGTCATGGCTTACTCAAATGTATCAACTGGGTTTGATCATTTTCGCTAGGTGATGAGTCTCACAACCACAAGTTGATGAGGGAGATTCTAGCCAACCTAAAGAGGTCTAGATCCCATGCAATGTTGGCATCAGCCCACATATGCCATAAGGTTTCTCAACATGTCTTGTCATATCAGTCTTATGGTTAGATCGATTAGTTGATATAGCAGGTCATGATGACATATCAATTTTTTCTAACAAAACCTTGATCTTACTAGTGGCAAAACTACGGTTATTGGATAGTCACATTAGACACAACTAATTACTAGTTTTTGAAAAAAAACTAGTGGCATCTTGACATGGATTCTTCTTATGTATCCTACCACCAAGGAAAAATAAGAAACACGCATGGGTAATGTAGTTTTTCCCCAAACCACTTCTCAACATAAGCTAGTAGCTATGAAAATGCGTGGCTATCGACTCAATCCCCTTCCCAAAACCCTATTTTGTCTAAATGAGGCCATATTTGGCACACAAGACTGATGGGTTTGTTTGTACAAAACACCGATTTTCCATTTTTTAAGTGGAAAAATGTGAATTCCCTCTTTCCACTTAATTCTAGAATCTTTCTATACACGCATGGATGGACCAACAGTGGCGTGTAGGGTTTCACTATTTCTTAATTTTTTTTAAATTTCTGGTGCTTCTTCCAAACTAAGGTAAAAACCCAGATGTGGGTCCTTGCCAACATTGCATGCATAGGGTCTCTATACCTCTTTGGGCTGGATAGAAACACCTTCACCAACTTGTTGTTGTATGTGTCATCACATCTGGCCAACATGATCCTACCTACTTGCTAGATATAGCTATAATTTTTCTATGCCAAGCCATGACACACACTAGCTTGTGGCAAATGTGGGGCCATGACAACATTGCATGGCCCCTAGACCTCTCTAGACTGGCTAGAAACACCATCATCAACTTAGTGGTTGTGTGAGTCACTACACCTGGCCAAAATGATCCCACCCACTTGATAGATCTAGCTATAAGAGTGCTATGTCAAGGCATGACACACACTAGCTTGTGGAAAATGTGGGGCCATGCCAACATTGCATGCATGGGGTCTAGATACCTCTCTGGGCTGGATAGAAACACCTTCACCAGCTTGTTGCTGTATGTGTCATCACTTGGCCAACATGATCCTACCTACTTGCTAGATCTAAGTATAACTAGGTGGGATCATGTTTGAGGAAGTGTTGGCTCATACTAATACAAGTTGGTCAGTTGTTTCTAGACAACTCAGATTGTTTAATTTTAGATCCCAATGAAATATTGTTGTGGGTCCATATTTGCCACAAGCATCATGGCTAGGCGTAGCAATGATATAGTTACATCTAACAACTAGTTGGGATCATGTTGACCAATTGTTGACTCATTCAACCAGAAGGTGATCAAGGTGTGTCTAACTAACTCAGATATAGGTCTATAATGTCACCCTAGACTTGGAAGTTTGAGAAGCACAAAATACTTGTCTCTGTTCGTTCTCTCACAATCATACTCGCTCTTAATTTGCTAGTGAAGCCTTTCTTTGCAACGAGGAGCATGTGCCGTGGCAAAGCCTGCGCTTGATGTAGATCACCAGGGCCTCTCCATAGTTCCTGGACTCCGTTCTGTTCACCATCGATGGGGGTGCACACCACACCTTCACGTCGGCCACTGAGGACCAAGCTGCAACGGAGACGGAGAGTGGGCGCAAGCTTCGAGTACTGCGCACGGACCGCGTCGGCGAGTTGACGTGTTGGCCATGTTCGCTGTGCACAGTGCTCCGACACCGACGTCAAGCGCCACCTCACGGCGCCGTAATCACCCTAGCAGAACGGGGTGATCGCCCGGCGCAACCAGACGGTTGTAGCGGCGGCCAGAAGCATGTTGAAGGCAAAGGGCATGCCAAATTACTTCTGGGGCGAGACCTTTCTCGAACTTTATTCTGGGACCTGCATGTAACAAATACATACATAAGCAGCAATATTATAACTGCATAGATTTTTTTATTTTACATTACATACCTCTTATATGTAGAGGTTTATGCAACTTAAGAGCGGCATGAACATGACGAGTGCGAGCATACTCCTCGACCTAACCAGAAAGTGCCATGTACACAAACTTTTTAGAATAAAGAAATCTATATTCTACCACCTCTTATTTTAGATACTTGAACAAGGTTTACATGTTCATAAACACGCATGATATTCCAAAGCACCGAGTAGTGTCCATTAGATAATATAATATTCTACATATAGATCTGCACGACATGCTTTCAGTGCTAACATATAATAGAGTGTTATTGTACTAGTTCATATGTAGATCTGATCTACACAATTATGATCCTCATGTATTTTTAAAATTTGATCGTATTTCCTCTAGATCCGACGAAACTTCTGTACATCGCTCGTTCTATATTTTCAAATAGGAGTTGGCGAAAACATACCTGATCCATGAACCTGTGTCGTCATAGGCGTTGAATACTGGAGGCGGTCCTCGATGGAATTTTTGAGGTTGTTGTCATGGAGGCACTCGTGTGAGGAGGGATAGGAGGCGAGTCGTGGGCAGAGGCGACCGTGGAGTGACTAAATACCTAAAGCGTCTATACCGTCATACTGCGCGCGTCTACTAGGCGTGGTTGGGCCGACCCAAATAAGCAAGCAGCCGCTGCAGCAATAACACGGGCACATGAACATGAGCTGGGCTGGGCTAAGTCTGCGTATTTAGAATGTGTAAAAAATATTAAGGTTATTTCGTGAAGGAAAGAGGCCCAGGTGAGACAAAATTGGTTATTTGTAGGTTTGTCATTTTTTGGAAAAGAGGTCCAGGTGAGACAAAATAGGCTTGTTTGTAAATCAAAAACTATATGAAAAAGGAAAAAAGAGCAAAATAAGGCTATAATAGGGCAACGCAACCAGCCAGCCCAATTTGGCAACAAATCAAAAAACCCTCTCTCTCTCTCTCTCTCCCTTTTCTGGAAACAAATCCATGCACCACTTTCTGTCTATCTCTACAAGGCTCACCTCATTCATTCTTTTTTGCCCAATTTGGTAGTAAATCTATACCAACTTCTCTTTCTCAATTGCTTGACTATTTCCCTTGAACCTTCCCGTAATAGGAAATCCCACCACACATCAGCATGTACAAAAACAAACGTAGATAGTAAACATCTAGAATGTAGAAACATAACAAGCAACTAATTAAGCAAGGTTCAACACAAACTTGATAAGGAAGAGGTTCAACACAAACGCTGCTAAGCAGCAACATAAACACAGTTTAACAAAGCATGCTCCTTAAAGCAGCAGCAGCAGCACACAAACATGCACATCGGTACATCACTGCCTCCTCGCCGCCTCCTCCCGGTCCCGCTCCTCCCGGTCCCGCTTCCTCTGCTTCCTGCTTCCCATACCCGGAACCTTCGGTGGCTTGGGCTTGGGAGCAGGCAAACGACTGAGATCTATAGCTCGGTTCAGTTTGTTCCTGAGGAAGAGGCCATAGGCCATGTGATTGGCCATGAAGTCGTGGACGTTGACAGTTTCCCCAAATTTGACACGGCCAGATCCACAGCCTTCAGCATGCTGCAGGATGCTTTGGAAGTCCATCTTTATGCTTCTTTTGCAGAAGGGGCAACTATTCATGCCATCAGTCCAGGGTTCACTCCAGAACTCTTCGAACCTCCCCGCTTTAAGCTTGTTGAGAGTGGCCCTGGTCTTCCTTTGACGCGAGTCGACATCGCTATCAACATCATCATATTCTCCTGAAATATGCAAAATACACATGTGAAGCAAATATGTAGAAACTGTAACTAAAATTGAATGCTTAACAAAGGAAGCAACATATAACAGTCTCCAGCTAGCAATAACAGAAAGAAATCAAGGGATCAAGCAGATAATCCACTTCCGTCGGTCAATAAGCTAGCATTAATCCATAGATATGAAAACAACAATCCATAGATCCACAAATATTAATCGATTCTGTCTATAATCAAACCCTAGCTAGCAATAATCCATAGATCCATTAATTACACATCAATCGTAACAGATATCAAATGAATCTGACGCTAAGTGAAAACACTAGGCCCCAAGCTTAACAATTATTAATTGGAACTTACCTCCTCCTCGTCGACGATGTTCTCGTCAAAGGCCGGCGGCGGCCTATTGATGAGCTCGACCTCCTCGTCGTCATCCTACGGCTGCTTCTCAAGATTTTACGCACATCTACTGATAGCGGCGGGAGCTAATGAGGGACCGATGGGCCGCCCTTCAGTAATGGCCTCCACTTCATCTTTCGCATTCGCTGCGGTTGTGATTGCCGCCCTTGCGGCATTGTGTGCCTCCGTCGCGGCTCTGCCGCCTCCTCCGCGGCTAACGCCAGCGTCGTGGCCTTCTCCTTCGTTGCGGCGACAACATCGGATAGGTGCTCCATCGCCGGAATGGGAAGTGGAGTGGAAGCGGAAGGGGAGAGGGTTTTTTCCTGGTCGGCGGAGAGAGAGAGGAGTGGGTAGGGGGAGTTGGGAAGCGGTGGAGTGATGGAGTGAATGAGGGGAGGCCGAGAGTGACACAGGGATGGGCTCTATATGGTGAGATGCCGACGTTTCGTGCTCCCGCAATTCATATGTGTACGGTTCAGCAGCATACGCCCGCGCACCTGCTTGCGCAGTGCACCACGAACATGCGTACGGTACTACACAGTTCACACACGCATGGTGCGCCTCGTACACGCCTATGGTACATGCACGGTTCTCACGCGCACGGTGGCCCCATTTGCCAACAATCTCTCTCTTTTTTTGACGGATCTCACTCTCTCTCTCTCTGCGGATCCCCGCCAGTGGCCCACCCACTCTTTTCCAATCGTGGGTATGTCCTTTTGCAACTATTTGAAGTTGAGTTTAGAATACACAATTTGAATTTTAATGCATGGTTGAGTGTGTGTAATATCTAAGTTTAAGGTTTTCTTACAAAAAAATTGACACTTGTCCGACATGGTCCCACCCAGTTGATACATCTAATAAGTAAGAGAGTGCTATGCCAAGCCATCACACAAACTTGTGTCTGTATGAGTCATCACTTTGTCATCATGATCGTACCTAGTTGATAGATCTAAGTAAAAGACTGCCATTCCATAGCATACCACTTTTACACTTAGAATCAATGTCATGGTTTGGCATAGAAGTTGTATAGTTTGATCTAACAACTAGGTGAGATCATGTTGACCAAGTGGTCTATGAGTCACTACACCTGACCATCATAATCCCACCCAGTTGATACATCTAAGTATAAGAGTGTTATGCCAAGCCATGACACACACTTGTGGCAGATGTGGGGCCATGCCAACATTGCATGGGATCTAGACCTCTCTAGGCTGGATAGAAACAGCTTCACCAACTTGTTGTTGTATGAGTCATCAGTTGGCCAACATGATCCTACCTACTTGATAGATCTAAGTATGAATTTGTTATGCCAAGACATGATGAGACACTTTGTGGCAGCTGTGGGCCCAAGCCAACATTGCATGGTCTATAGACCTCTCTGGGTTGGCTAGAAACACCATCATCAACCTAGTGGTTGTGTGCCTCAGCACTTGGCCAACATGATGCCACCCTGTTGATAGATCTTAGTATAACACTACTATACCAAGACATGATGAGACACAACTGTGGCAAATGTGGGCCCATGCCAACATTGCATGGGCTATAGACCTCTATGGGCTGGATAGAAACACCATCATCAACTTAGTGGGTGTGTGAGTCACTACACCTGACCATCATGATCCCACCCAGTTAATACATCTAAGTATAAGAGTGTTATGCCAAGCCATGACACACACTTGTGGCAGATTGTGGGGCCATGCCAACATTGCATGGGATCTAGACCTCTCTGGGCTGGATATAAACACCTTCACCAACTTGTTGTTGTATGAGTCATCACTTGGCCAACATGATCCTACCTACTTGATAGATCTAAGTATGAATTTTCTATGCCAAGACATGATGACACAATTTGTGGCAGATGTGGGCCCATGCCAACATTGCATGGTCTATAGACCTCTCTGGGTTAGCTAGAAACACCATCATCAACCTAGTGGTTGTGTGCCTCAGCACTTGGCCAACATGATGCCACCCTATTGATAGATCTTAGTATAACACTACTATGCCAAGACATGATGAGACACAACTGTGGCAAATGTGGGCCCATGCCAACATTGCATGGGCTATAGACCTCTATGGGCTGGATAGAAACACCATCATCAACTTAGTGGGTGTGTGAGTCACTACAACTGACCATCATGATCCCACCCAGTTGATACATCTAAGTATAAGAGTGCTATGCCAAGCCATGACACACACTTGTGGCAGATTGTGGGGCCATGCCAACATTGCATGGGATCTAGACCTCTCTGGGCTAGATAGAAACACCTTCACTAACTTGTTGTTGTATGAGTCATCAGTTGGCCAACATGATCCTATGAATTTGTTATGCCAAGACATGATGAGACACTTTGTGGCAGATGTGGTCCCAAGCCAACATTGCATGGTCTATAGACCTCTCTGGGTTGGCTAGAAACACCATCATCAACCTAGTGGTTGTGTGCCTTAGCACTTGGCCAACATGATGCCACCCTGTTGATAGATCTTAGTATAACACTACTATGCCAAGACATGATGAGACACAACTATGGCAAATGTGGGCCCATTCCAACATTGCATGGGCTGTAGACCTCTATGGGTTGGATAGAAACACCATCATCAACTTAGTGGGTGTGTGAGTCACTACACCTGACCATCATGATCCCACCAAGTCGATACATCTAAGTATAAGAGTGCTATGCCAAGCCATGACGCACATTTGTGGCAGATTGTGGGGTAATGCCAACATTGCATGGGATCTAGACCTCTCTGGGTTAGATAGAAACACCTTCACCAACTTGTTGTTGTATGAGTCATCACTTGGCCAACATGATCCTACTTACTTGATAGATCTAAGTATGATTTTGCTATGCCAAGACATGATGAGACACTTTGAGGCAGATGTGGGCCCATGCCAACATTGCATGGTCTATAGACCTCTATAGGTTGGCTAGAAACACCATCATCAACCTAGTGGTTGTGTGCCTCAGCAGTTGGCCAACAAGATGCCATCATGTTGTTAGATCTCATTATAACACTAGTATGCCAAGACATGATGAGACACACTTGTGGCAAATGTGGGGCCATGCCAACATTGCATGGGATCTAGACCTCTCTGGGCTAGATAGAAACACCTTCACCAACTTGTTGTTGTATGAGTCATCACTTGGCCAACATGATCCTACCTACTTGATAGATCTAAGTATAAATTTTCTATGCCAAGACATGATGAGACATTTTGTGGCAGATGTTGGCCCATTCCAACATTGCATGTTCTATAGACCTCTATAGGTTGGCTAGAAACAACATCATGAACCTAGTGGTTGTGTGCCTCAACAGTTGGCCAACAATATGCCACCCTGTTGTTAGATCTTAGTATAAGGCTGGTCATAGTGGAGAGTAACATAGACTAGTAACATGCACAAGTTACTACTCTATGTTACTACCTTCATTGTGGAGAGTAACATATAAGTGGTGTCATGCAAAGTATCATTTATTAGGTGATAGACCCATCTTGCATTGGTATGTGTGATGTTACAGTAACTAAATATGTTACTCCATCCTTCTCTCTCCTTGTTAATTCACTGCCACATAAGCAATTTTGCTGAGTCTGACCCTTAGTTACTCTTGAAGTTACTTGCACTATGACCAACCTAAGACTAGTATGCCAAGACATGATGAGACACGCTTGTGGCAATTGTGGGGCCATGCCAACATTGCATGGGATCTAGGCCTCTCTGGGCTGGATAGAAACACCTTCACAAACTTGTATGAGTCATCACCTGGTCAACATGATCCTACCTACTTGATAGATCTAACTACAGTTTTGCTATGCCAAGCCATGACGCACACAAGTCTGGTAGATGTGGGCCCACGCCTACATTGCATGGGCTATTGACCTGTTTGGGTTGGCTAGAAACAACATCATCAACTTAGTGGTTGTGTGAGTCACTACACTTGACCAACATGATCCCACCTAGTTGGTTCTAAAAGTCATGTAGGATATTTCACTCTATTTCTCTACACTCCCTGGTTGAGCATCAGCAGATGCTCACCTGCAAGTTGATGTAGATTTTGTTATGTTTAGTTTGTTATTTTGTTTTTCTCCTGTTGGTACTTCTTGAACTTAGATTGATTCTCTATTCCAAAAGTGTGATGGTTCATCTACTGAAACTTATAATGATAGTGGATGTATAAGTTTGTGGTCAACTTCTAGATTTCGTTCAGTTTCATATAACACTTGTTTAGGTCGTCGTTTGATCCATTCTTTCAGTGTACATGACGAACTAGATCGAATGGGATGTAATAAGGGCACCTAGTCCGGGCCCTGCATGTTCAATTCGCGGGATGGCACTGGTAGTATCTGGTCGTGCGGAGAGGATTTTCACACTATAACTCTGAACCTTTGTTGCATCTATAACTCTGAATAAATAGATAGAAACAATAGGAAAACAGATAGTTTTTGGACTGTGCAAAAGGTGTATCCCGTTGCAAATCATTGTTCGGATAGTTCAGTTTATAGTTGCAAAATAGAAACACATAGTTCAATTTAGCAGAGCGGAACCGAGGAAAGTCTGCTACATTACAGTCATAGCCTGGCGAGGAGCTGCTTGTTTTTGTCCTCAATCTCTTCAAGCCGTAGGCGACGTACGAGCATGTCCTACCTGATCTTGACCTGCTCACTGAGCTAAGCCTCGAGCTTCCGAAGCAGGTTCATGTTCTCAACACGGAGATCGACATTATCATCTTTTAGCCTTGCATTATCCTTCGAGAGCCCCTCGTTGATGGATGTATTCCGTCGGTTTGAGGCTTGGATCTTCTTATGCAGTTTCTTCCAGGCAGCGTTGTCCCTTTTCAGCTCACCGTGCTCCTCAGTAAGGGTATTCATAGCTAATTTGAGCCATTCTAATTCCAGTTCTTGTGTTTGCATTTTCTCCCTGTGGCTACTTATTCGTGCATTAAGCCAAGCATCCACCTGATTGTTGAGTTTGGGCTTCTTTTCCTGGGACAAAAAATACGTGGTTTCAGTCCTATCACGGAACGGGAACACCAGTAACTGAAATTATAGCACCGAGCTTTATGCAAAAATGGGTGGTATGGAAAAGATCCAGGAGATCACAAATCCTAGTCGCAAAAAACTCCAGTGTATAGTGTTTACCTCGCTGATCCGAGGATCTGGGGCAAATATGTCTGGCAGTGAACCGACGGCTCTAAAGAAGGAGAAGTAGGTGATGATTAAGGAGAAGAAGAATGCTGGATAACACTATTAAGGAGAAGAAGTACATGAACTACCTGGAGGATCCCTCGCCTGCGGGCACAGCCATGAGCATATGTTGTGACTCTTCAGTGCGTAAAGCATAACGGTGAGCTCTCTCTTTTCTATCCTCGCGCCTTGTCGCCACGACATGCTTCCGAGAGGGAGCCATGCCTGCGCAGAGGGAGGGAGCAGGAGTGGGATGAGCAGGAGGAAGAAGATATGGAGGAGGGCCCTAGTGACGAGTGGAGGTAGATAGTCAAAAAGGCTAGACAGACCAGTCTTATGCACACCATCGTCCTCTCCCCTACTATACGATCTGCCTTCTTAGAGAAGTTTTGTGCACATGTGGCGGGCAGAGAACTACAACAATGCGACCGACTGGATGCTCCATTAAGTCGATTGAAAAATCAATGACACTTCGATGCTGATACAATGGTGCACGCGTCCGGCCTGCATGTGTCATGATGACACAGTCCTGCGTCGTCACGATCACATTTACAATTTATGTCTAATTTTGTTTCCGGATCCGAATTTCACACGGGTGGTGTCAGACGTGCACCACGTCGGAGGTGACGGGTGGTTTCACGGGTGCTGCTATTTGCCGCCTGAAGTGGGCATGTATACGCATCGGCTGAAGTGTTTCCCGGGTGGGCCGGCCCATTAGTACTTCCCTAGTTTCCTTTTCATTTTGCTTTGATATTTTTTCATTTTGTTGAAATTCAAATCTGAATAAAGAAACTGAACAAAAACCAAATTTGAACAAATTTCGAATCTGTACACATTTCGGATATGAACAAATTTTAAATTTGAACAAATTTCAAATCTGAACAAATTTCGAATCCAAACAAAAATCAAATCTGAAGAAAATTGAAAATATTTAAATTCGAAAATTGTTCACATTTGAAAATGTTCTAATTGGAAAACTATTCACAAGAAAGAAAAGAAAACAGAAAACATAAAATAAAAAAGATAAAAGAAACAGAGAAAAACAAATGAGACAAAAATAAGCGTTATATGGGCCGGCCCAATGCGCGCGCCCGCGTGAGCGGAGCCTATTAAAGCGCGCGTTGGGCGATAAATAGAATTTACGTGGTTTCACGGGACGGTTCTCTATAAGAAGGGACCCGAACAAGCATTGACAGCCACATCACAGTTGTTATTAACAACACTTCTTTGTATATAGAAGTACGACAAAATATTGTAGCAAGTTAAGCACGAATAGAAGACATTATCCACAACCAAGGACATCACAAACTTATTACACTAGTAGCGTGAATGCTCTACTCATCCATCATCGCAAGGGCTGGATCATGCTAGGGGCATTTCTTGATCACATCGCACATGCTGTAGTCATAGATGGTTACCCTAAACAGATCACCCTTCATCATATCGAAGGTCAGGAAGTACCCGATCATGATCTGGTGGGCAATGGTGAAGCCAGGCCACCCCCGGTCAAGGCAAACCCTGCCGCCAACATCCCTGAGCTTCACCATCCAGCTAGATCCGGTGTTGGTCTTGAGCACGATCGTCCTTGGCACAGTGACGAGGAAAGGCCTGAATCCCTCAGGAATTGGCAGCAGGTCAAACGCATCTTCCAACATGACCCTGGCAAAATGGGTTGGAGCTACCTGATCATGGACATGCTCAATCTTAATCATCTTCGAGCACTGAAAAAAGAATCAACACATGTTAGCACATACATTGTGGTGATCACAAATGAACAAGCAAGGCGTCTAACAGAAATGAACTATCAACATGGCCTCATGTTCAATGGCACAGTTGCAAAGGTATTCTCCTCATGATCAAGACAATTGAACAAGAAATTTGGTTAGCACACAAGTTTGGGCATGAAGAGGATCCATTTGCATTTCATTGTGCGACAGTGTAATCATTGGCCAAAGAAAGCAAAACACAATGACCTAACCTAATCTAAGCACTTCTGAGCTTCAGAATAACTATCACACCAATGGTATAGCTGCTTCTATGATGCAACCAATTGGGATCTTGGCCAGACAACGCAAACTAATCATCGACGTAGAAGAAGAACGTGAACAGTGCAAAAATCACCATTTTTTCCACGGGGAAACCCTAAAGATGGCATCTGCCTAAATCTAGCCACTTACAAGCAAAGTTTGAACCAAGATTGCGGTAGATCTAGTGCTTACAATGGCACAACATGCAGTACGAAAGAAGCAAAGACCCCAACCTTTCAAATCGACGAAAACAACCACATACCAATACAGATTGGGCGTGCATATCAATGATATGCGCGATACTAAACGCAAACATATAGATCTGTGATGCTAAGGCATAGAGAGAGGGATTCGAGGCCTTGCCGCCATTGATGCTGATGGGGATGCGCCTACCAGGGTATACCCAGCAGGACGTTTCCGACTGGCCCAAGACCTGGCGAGTGGGCCTGCAGGACGGCGACTGGATCAAGGCCCGGCGTGGATCCAAGCGACTGGAAGCTGAAGGCCTAGGCGAGTAGATAGGCCCAGTCGGATTAGGTTAAATGAGTACCGAAGCCATAACTGATTCGGTTGAGATATGTAAACCCTAGGGGAGGTGAGCCTATATAAACCTCCCTGCGGGGCGTGTAGAGATACGTTCCATCATACACCCAAGCGACTCGCCGCCTAGCCGCCGAGATCGCCCATTGTACCACCTCCATAATACAATCTAGCAGGAGTAGGTATTTACCCTCCGGGGGGCCGAACCTGGGTAAAACCCTGTGTCTCCGCCCTTATCTCGCACCGCAGATGGCTGGCCGCTCTTGCCCCTTGTTCTACTACTCGCTGCCGATTGCAGCATCTGCCGTGACCATTCCCACGACAGTGGCGCCCACCGTGGGGCCTGGCCGGTGTTCTGCGGCGAGATCCAATCTGCCCATCAACGAGACGGTCGCCACCGGCCGCATGATAGCGATCGGCGAGATGCTCCAAATCTTGCCGAGCAGCTACGTCCCGGTGGCGCGACCCGTCACACACAGCGTGATCCTGCCGGTCGGCACGATCAGCCTCTTCGTCGGCCTCACCGACGTCATCGTCTCGGAGGACTCGGCTCGCATCTGCGAGTCGCCGCCACGCGATCGGCTCTCCGAGAGCCAGATCCGCACGATCCATCGCCTCGCCTCCGAGTATAACTCGGCCCACAGTGATGTGGCCTAAAAATCAGCGGCCGCAGAAGACGCGGCCCTCAACAATGACGCCGACTCGGCGAACCCGGCGTCACTCGCCGGATCCATCACCGCGGCTTCACCCGCGGGCTCCATCACCCAGGTCTCCAACGTGGAAGACTTCGAGGACCCCTCCATCCTCGGGATCTTTGACTTCGACTCCGGGTCAGAAAACTCCGCCGACCTCCGCGACGGCACCGGTTGCCACGCCGCGACCTACATGGCGACCGGCACCGAGCCGCCGGAGGACCCCTTCTCCACCCTAATCCCTCCTAACACCACGACGACGGAGGTCGAGGAACTCCGCCTGAAACTGGCAGAGGCGGTGCGCAAGGAGCAAGCCGAGCGCGAAAAATTTCGCCTCGAGCAGGTGACGACGCAGGAGCTATCGCGCTACCACCAGCAGCGGATCAGCGCCCCACCTCCACCCAACCGCACACCTCCCAGGGACCAGCCGCGGATAGTAGTCTCCTCACGGGAGCGAGACGCAAACGGCCTCCCACTGTTCTCCACCCCGATGGACAACCTCGTAGCAGGCCGAGCAGCAGCCGACAACATCACGGCCACGGCCGACGGCGCCCTACAGATCCAGTACGTCAGGGCCCTGCTCGCAAAGGCCGTCGAGCAGCAAAACACGGGCGCTGACTCGCAGGGTCGAGTGTACTCGCGTTCTTCGGGAAGCAGAGCGGCCTCAAGCGGCCGCCCAATGGCGGCAAACACCCTCAACTGCCCACCACCAGAGCCACTGCAGCTCCAACACCGACCCGCGAACGCGGCACTCTCCACCAACGACCCCAGGCCAGCAAACAACTTCGTCGCCGCCAACGGTCAACCCATCGACGCCCGCACCCACATCATCAACAACCAAAGCTGGCGCGCACGCCAGCCCGACGACCTGCGACACACCCTAACCAATCGCCGCGACGGCGAGCCCATGGGGTCGCTCAGTCGACTCGGCCCCAAGTGCTTCGGACCAATGATCCGAGGCGAGAAGTACCCACCAAACTTCAAGGCGCCGAAGGAGATAGAAAAGTACGACCCCTCGTACGACCCCGCCGTCTGGCTCGATACATACCTCATGGTGATGGGGATCGCAGGCCACACTGACCTGCTAGACGCCCGTTACCTCCCCCTGATGATGGAGGGGACGTGCAGGCAGTGGATCAACACCCTCCCCCAGGATAGCATCGACTCCTGGGAGGAGATGCGCGACGCCTTCGTCAGGCACTTCGAGTGCTCCTACACCCGCGCCACCACCATCGAGGACCTGGAGCGATGCGTCCAGGGACCCCGCGAGTCGACCAGCAACTGGGTCCAACGGTGGCAAGAACTCTGGTACAACGCGGTCGGCATCCACCCGGACACCGCGATCCATTGCTTCAAGACCTCGTGCCACTACGAGCCTCTGGTCGCCAAGCTCAAACGACACTCTCGCACACTCGACAATATACCGTACCTCCTCGAGATCGCCAAACGGTACGCGGAGGAAGATCCAAACTAGGAAACCGACAACGAGTCGGGAGGTCAACGCCGCACGACCGGCAACGACAGCGGACGACGGTCCGACCTACGCTACAGCAACACTCGCCTCACCGGCAAGCGCCGCAGCGACGGGCGAGTCGACTTCGTCGCCAACGCCGGGCACGCACAACGCGAGCCCAAGAGCTTCCGCTGCGACAGCGGAAATTACAAGGCCAAGCCAAGGTTCGACCCCGCAGCCCTCCTTAACCAACCTTGTGCGTTTCATAGCAGGGAAGGGAAGCCCGCAACGCACACAACCGCCGACTGCCACACCCTCAGGGAGATCGAGAAGGCACGGCGAGCACGGGAGGACCCCGACAACGACCCGCCAAACGGCGGAAAATTCGGCAAAGTGGCTGGCTCGCTCCATACCTTCACAGGCTTCAACACGAAGCGCGAGAAGAAGGTCATCGCCCGCGCCGTCGCCGTCAACGCGGTGGCTCAGGTGGACGTTCCCCAGTTCCTCAACTGGTCGGAGCAGCCCATCACCTGGAGCCGCCAAGACCACTCGCCACGCATCGAGTACCCAGGCCGAGTCGCCCTGGTGGTCAAGCCTAAGGTCGGCGACTACTGGCTCCCCAAGACATTGATGGACGGCGGCAGCTCCATCAACATCCTGTACCTGGACACCTTCAGGCGGCTGCAGCTCCCGCAGTCGATGATCGAGTTGACCCACACCACGTTCCATCGCATCGTCCCCGGTCGGAAGGCGTACCCGATCGGCAAGGTCACGCTACCAGTCACCTTCGGCACACCAGCAAACTTCCGCACCGAGCGGATCGTCTTCGAGCTGGTGCCCTTCGACAGCCCCTACCACTGCGTCCTGGGGCGCCAGGCGTTCGCCAAGTTCATGGCAGCGCCCAACTACGCGTACAACGCGATGAAGCTCCCCGGGCCGTGCGGCGTCATCACCATCAACGGCGACCCCGACATGGCCGCCGAGTGCGAGGCCAAAGGAGCCGAACTCGCTGACGCCGTCATCACGGCAGAGACCAACCATGCCGATGAGCTCGCCAAGTACGCGAGCGGGGTCAACAACGACGACCCCACCATACTCAAGAAGCCCAACTCGTAGGGCGCAAATACCTCAACCTTCGAGGCGACGACGCACACCCGCACCGTCGAGCTGGTCCCAGGCAACTCCAGCCAGACGGTGACGATCGGGACGGGCATGAGCCCAGCCTAGGAAGGTGCGCTCATCGAGTTCCTCCGTGAGAATAGGGACATCTTTGCATGGAAGCCCTCTGACATGCCTGGTGTCCCTAGGGAGCTCGCTGAGCACAAGCTAAACGCCGACCCCAAAGTGCGACCCGTTAAACAGTCGCTACGGCCCTTCAATGAAGAGCGCTGCCGAGCCATCGCCGAGGAGGTGCAGCGTCTACTTGCTGCAGGCTTCATATGGCCAATCAAGTACTCCAAGTGGCTGGCAAACCCAGTCCTGGTCGAGAATAAGAACGGGACCTGGAGGATGTGTATCGACTACACAAACTTGAACAGCGCCTGCCCAAAGGAGCAGTTTGTCCTCCCGCGGATCGACCAAATAATCGACTCCACCGCGGGCTCGGAGTCGCTATGTTTCCTTGACGCCTACTCTGGGTACAACCAGATCAAAATGGCTGTCGAGGACGAGGAGAAGACGGCGTTCATCACGCCATTCGAAGCCTTCTGCTACACCGCCATGACCTTCGGCCTCAAGAACGCCGGGGCGACCTACCAGCGGTGCATGCAAGAGTGCCTTGCGAGCCAAATTGGCCGCAACATCCACGTCTACATCGATGACGTGGTCGTAAAGTCCGCTCGCCATGGTGACCTACTCGCCGACCTGGCGTAAACGTTCACCAACTTGCGAAAATACAAGATAAAGCTTAACCCAGGCAAGTGCACCTTCGGTGTACCAGTAGGACAATTACTGGGGTACGTCATCTCCAAGCGAGGGATCGAGGCGAACCCCACGAAGATCGACACGATCGCCCGGCTCGGCAAACCCGAGTGCCTGCGCGACGTCCAGAAACTGGCCGGGCGAGTAGCGGCTCTCAGTCGCTTCATCCCCCGCCTGGGCGAAAAGGCGATGCCCCTATACCGCCTGATGCGCAAGAACCCCACCTTCCAGTGGGATAAGGAGGCGGATGACGCGCTTCGCGACCTCAAAAAGGTGCTACTTGCCGCACCGCTACTCGCCGCCCCCGCCGACAAAGAACCCATGCTGGTTTACGTCGCGGCTTCCGAGCGCGTCGTCAGCGCCGTCATGGTCGTCGAGCGACCGGAGGAAGGAAAAGAGCGCCCAGTACAGCGACCGGTGTACTACATCAGCGAGGTCCTCACCGAGTCGCGCCAGCGATACCCGCAGTACCAAAAGCTGGTATACGCGGTCTTCAGAGCTCAGCGGTGCCTGCCGCACTACTTCCAGGAGTACCCGATCACGGTCGTCTCCTCAGCACCACTACAGGACATCATCCGCAACTGCGAGGCGACCGGGCGGGTCGCCAAGTGGGCCGTCGAAATCGGCGTCCACAACATCAAATACGAGCCACGAAAAGCGATCAAGTCGCAGGCCCTAGCGGACTTCATCGTCGACTGGGAAGAGGCCCAGCAGCCAGAGAAGCTGCCATACCTCCATTACTGGAGCCTGCACTTCGACGGCTCCAAGAACGCGGACGGCGCAGGCGCAGGGATCGTGCTGACATCACCGAAGGGCGACAAGCTCCGTTACGTCCTCTGCCTCGACTTCACACCCTGCACCAACAACATGGCCGAGTACGAGGCCTTACTCCACGGCATGCGAGCTGCCAAGGAGATGAATGTCAACCGCCTACGCTGCTACGGAGACTCCGACATCGTCGCTGGGCAAGTCGCTGGCACCTGCGATGCCGTCTCCCCCACCATGGCGGCGTACCGCCAAGCAGTGGACAAGCTGGGCCGACACTTCACAGGCTACTCCGTCGAGTGGATCGACAGGCGGAAGAACGAGGAGGCCGACGCACTCTCTCGCATTGGGTCGGCTCGACTCGCACCACCCGCCGGCGTCTTCCTTGACACAATCACCAAGCCATCAGTCTCCCCCCCGAGGGAGATCGACATCGGAGTCCCGTTACCACCGGAGGCAGCCCTGGTCGCACTCATCACCGAGCCAGACGACTGGACCAAACCCTACATCGCCTACCTGGAGGCCAGCACCTTGCCGGCAGACGAGACGGACGCTCGGATGATGATCGCACGCCGATGCAAGTCCTACACCATCATCGACGGCGAGCTCCACAAGCGCAGCGTCACCGGCGTGTTCCAACGCTGCGTCCAACCCGCAGAAGGACGCAAGATCCTCCATGACATCCACTCCGGTGACTGCGGCCACCACGCCGGCGCCCGCTCTCTGGTCGCCAAGGCTATGCGGCATGGCTTCTACTGGCCCACCGCACACGCCGACGCCGTCGACATTGTCCAGCGGTGCGCCGGGTGCCAGAAGTACGCCAACCACACACACGTGCCGAGCTCAGCGCTCAAGACAATGCCCATCACCTGGCCATTCGCTGTATGGGGCATGGACATGGTAGGCCCCTTCAAGAAGGCTCCTTCCGGCTACACCCACCTCCTGGTCGCGGTCGACAAGTTCACAAAGTGGGTGGAGGCCAAGCCAGTCCGGAAATGCGATGGGAAGACTGCCACTAAATTCCTACGCGAGCTCATATATCGCTACGGGTTCCCAAACAACATCATCACGGACAACGGCACCAACTTCGCCAAGGGAGCCATGGCCGAATTATGCGAGGAACACCACATCCGGCTCGACCTCGCATCAGTCACCCACCCGGAATCCAACGGCCAGGCGGAACGGGCCAATCAAAGCATCCTCCACGGCCTGAAGCCGCGACTCCAAGTACCACTCGAGCGCACCGCCGGGTGCTGGGTAGAGGAGCTACACTTCTTTATCTAGGGCATCCGCACCTCGGTCAACAGGTCGACAGGATTCACCCCCTTCTTCATGGTGCCCACCGACCTTGAGCACGACTCGCCGAGGGTCGTCCACTACACGGAGGATGCGAACAAACTCGCACGACAGGATGGAGTCGATCAACTCGACGAGGCACGCGACCTAGCTCGCTCGCGCACCGCCATCTACCAACAAGGACTCCGCCGCTACCACAGCTGGCGGGTGAAAACTCGCACCTTCCAAGAAGGCGACCTGGTGCTGCACCTCATCCAGGACAAGAAGGGCATGCACAAGCTTTCCCCTCCATGGGAGGGACCATTCGCCATAGGGCGTGTACTCGGCAACGACGCTTACTACCTCATCGACGTCCGCGGGGACGGCAAACTCGACGTCAAGCGACCATGGAATGTAAACCTCCTACGAAAGTTCTATTCCTAGAACCCCACATATGTACTCTCCAGTCGCTATGAAATAAAAAGAATCGGTTACCGCAAATTGCGCCTACTCTCCGTCTCTTGTGCCACTCGCACTCGTAATAACAGCGTCAAGCTAACCGCAGAAGTCAACCTTTGGTCAAGCGATCGGCACGGCTAAGTAGTGCGATGCACAAGCACTAGGTCACCTCAGGTTGTACATCGTCCACGAAAAACGCCTACCCGGAGCCCCACTGGAGTCGCCTAGCCCGACTGGCTCTACGAGCCAAGACAACTGCCTTCGCTTCTCACAGCGACCATGATCCTCCGCATCCTCGACATAGCGACTCGAACGGCCACGTACCACGCTCGGGGACTGATGACCAGTTCAGCACGAGCGGCTCGGGAAAACGCCAAGTATGAGAGCATGCCCAGGACTCGCCACGCGACTGACCCCACGGGCCAGGCAGGAGTGATGCGCTCAAACTAACGCGCCAAGTCCTCACCCACCCTCGAGTCGCGCCTAGAACAACCAAGTACCACGCTCGGGGACTCGGCCACCCGACCTCGTTCGCGCAAGGGAAAACAGCGAAGTACAGAGTGCTCAAGGAAGTCGCCTAGCGACTGGCTCTTAGAGTCTGGGCGAGTTGACCACAATAACAAAACATTCAAAAACAACAAACATATCACACACGAGGTAAACCCCACAAAAGGGCGGACGCGCTCGGGGACTCGTTCAAACCTCAATCACAAAACACATGACAAATCCCAAAAAAGACACGATGTCTCATTCAATAGCATGTAGCATTGTCTCAAATTACAAAATATGCCCATACGGCAGACCTGCTACTAACGCCCTAGGGCAAACTGTCCTATTCTGCAGGCTTCGACGATGACTCGCCAGCAGCCCGGCGATTGCGGATGAATGGCGTGTACGGGTTTGACGGGTACGTCGTCAGCTCACCCGCCATCGCCACGCGGAAGGGTTGCTCGACCTTGAAATCTCGGTGCTGCGGCTCGGGGTCATTGGGCGCGACGACCGTCTCCTGGTACAGAAGGAGGTCGCCCATTGCCCAGACACGCTCGGAGTACATCGCGGCGCGGTCCGTCAACTTGAGCACCTCGGAAAGCTCCACTGCGCCAGTCGACGACGGGTAGCCACTCGTCACGTCGTCGAGGTCGAAGTCCTCCGGGAAGTGAGCAAGTCCAAGGCTAAGCATCGTGGACGCTCCGCGCCGAAAAGCCGATCGCGTCATGAATTCAACGACCGAGGGCGCCTTCTCCAAGTACTTCCACACCTCGACAAGGTTGCTGGGAATTACCTCCGTGGGTGATATCTCCTGGAGGTAGGCTCGGATGCACGTCGCCGACAACGTCGCCGAGTCGACGAGCGTGGCCACACACTGTCGCGTGTCGAACGAGCTCGCCTCTTCCGCGCTATCAAGAATGCGACCTGCGAATAGAAGACAACAATGAGTACGTCAGGCATCACAACAGAACACATGTTATTGGCAGAGGCAGGTACACTTACAAATCAAGGGGCGGGAGAGATCCGTCATGAAGCATTGAAGCGAAGTATAGTCGTCCTGAAGCCCAGCAACAAGGGCGTCGGACACTTTGCGATCCTCTGCGGCGGCGGTAATAGCGGCCTTGGCTCGCCCATCCGCCGAGCTCGCTTCCTCCTTCGCCTCCCTCAGCTCGCGCTCGAGTTCGGCGATCCGCTTCTCAGCCGAGCTCAGTGCCGATTGCGCCGCTGCCAACTCACCCGCGGGGACAAGTCCCTGGCGAGCCTCTTCGGCCTTCGCGGCAACTTCCTGAAGCCCCTTATTCGCCTCTTGGACGGCGGCTAGTTCCTTCTCCGCGTGGTGTTTCGCTGCCAATCGGTCAGCTGACTCGCGTTGCAGACCCTGCACACAATTCAAACAGTCAACCAAAGCGAAATCCTAAGTGCCCACCCGCTGAAATTCAGCGAGTGTGCATTCGGGGACTGGAAATCAAGAAATCCTAAGTGCCCACCCGCTGAAATTCAGCGAGTGCGCACTCGGGGACTGGCAATCAAGAAATCCTAAGTGCCCACCCGCTGAAATTCAGCGAGTGCGCACTCGGGGACTGGATGCGAAAAATAATAACAAGACACTTAAAGAATCAGACCGCTGCAAAACACCGACCTGATCCTCGGGGACTGGACATACCTGGATGGCTGCGCCAAGCATGCCATGAAGTTGTATCGCGTCCACGGACGCGAGGAGAGCTGGCGTGTACCCACGACGTTGTTCGACTTCCGCATCGGCGACCCCAGTTGCACGGCTCGAGGGCGAAGTTCCACTCGCTGCGGCCGCTTTGGCCATGAAGCGCGGGAATGTCGCAATGGAGGCACCCGCACCAAAGGAGTTCGGCTCGGCCGCTCCAGGCGAGGGAGCGCCCTCCTTCGTGGACACGGTCGCCTCTGTTGCGGGTTCAGTCGGCGCGACCGCCGTGTCGTCAGAAATCGTGACGACATCATCGCCCTTGGCCTTCTTGCCGCCATCCGTAGGGACGACGACCTCTTCCGCCTTCCTCTTACGGGAAGGATCCTCCTCGCTGACGACAGGTGGCACCTTAGCCACGGTCGGGTGGACCATCCTCTTCACTCCGGTCCTGTACATCAATCATGTAAGAAAGATAATTCAAGCTGCTATGGAAGACAAAGGTAGGTGAGTAAACTTACTTGGCGACTGGAATGAAGCGTAGCCCCGTGCGGAGGCCGGCCGGCTTCTCCAGTTCAGGGCCCAGTCGGCGGCTGAGCCCCATCTCCAGAACGTCGCGTGCCCAAGACACGGACGGCTTCTTCGTCATCGAGGCCGCAACCGGAGCCTCTGGGACATCTTCGGCAGGAGCTTCCCTGCGAGGCGAAGCCGCAGCAGCCGGAACATCCCCCAGCCCAGAAACTTCGGGCGAATGGCGGAGGCATCGAATCCAGTGGCACCTCGATAGTGGCCGTGTCAAGCATGGTTGCCGTCGGTGGCGAGGCCGGCCTCATCGGCTTCGTCTTCTTCTTCGGAGGGGCCTTCGCCTCCTTCTCCTTCTTCTTCTTCTTCTTCGACGGAGTAGCCTGGCGGCGCGAGGTGGTCTCCGGAAGTTCTTCATCGTCGTCATGACGCTCGAGGCTTTTGCTTGCCTCAAGCTCACGTTGATGCTGCCCGCGGGTCTTGCGGACCAGCGGGGCGACCTCCTCCTCGGAATCGTCGTCGCCGTCACTCTCGTCGCTCCCGGCGTCGCCCTTGGCGGGAGGCGACTCGCCCATGTCTTGGACGGACGAGCTCGAATTCTCGTCATCCGAAGGCGGGAGCCATCCTTCCACCACTTGGAATAGCTGCAATGAACGCAAGATGAAATTAGAATGACCGCGACTGCAAAAACTGCGACTGCGAATGAAGCGAGGTGATTACCGTTGGGGCTGGACGCTTTGCGGTGTAGGGGGCGACCCCAGCCTGTGCGTCCAGGTACACCGCCTGGGTGATCTTCTTCAGTGCTGCGGTGTAGTCCTCGAGCTTCCACTCGGCGAGGAAGGACTTCGTCGGGTCCTCCCGGCCGGTGTACTAGTACATGTAGTGCTCGCGCCGAGCCAGAGGGACGAGCCGCCGCCCGAGCCAGCAGTTGTACAAGTTGATCGTCTGGAGGCCCTTCTTCTTTAGACCGCGGATGGTTTGGAGTATTTCGTCCACGACCATCCGCTGGTCGCTGGGGAGCTTGCCGACTTGAAGACGGTGCGGTTCGGACCGGTTGGCGGAGTACCGTGGGATCGCCACCTCGCCCTCCGGGGTCGCCTCGGCAACATAGAACCAAGATTTCTTCCAGTCGCTCGCCGCCTTGGAGGGCAGCATCAAGTCGAAGAATGAAGCCTTCGACTTCAGCTGGAAAGTTAGGCCGGCCGCGGCAAGCATTGGGCCGCCCGCTTCCTCGCGGCTGATCTGTCCGTGGAACAGATCTTGCCATAGAGGGAAGTAGGGCCGGCAGCCCAAGTAGCATTCGCAGAACGCCACGAAGATGGCGAGCTGCTCGATGCTGTGAGGACCCAGGTCCGATGGTTGGATCCCGTAGTAGGCGCAGAAGCGCCGGAAGAATAGGGACGTGGGGAATCCTAGCCCCCGTTCTAGATGGCTGGTGAAGCAGATGAATTCCCTCTCGCGCGGGCTTGGGGTCACCTCTCCGGCCGCGGGGATGCGCCAGCAGCCGGCGCGCAGGAACCCAGCCTCCTCAAAGGAAGCCAGTTGCGCCCTCGTACACTTAGATCTACCCCAAGGTTCGGTGGAGAGGGCCATGGTGGAAGGATTTGTGGGGGGTCGGAGGATTTCGGGTCGGCTAGATCGCGATGCGAAGGGAGGCGAAAGTGCGCGCAATCGGAGGAAATGGTAAGAAGGTGGTTCTCTGATCGCCTGCCATTCCCCTTATATAGCGGTTGTTACCCGCCAAATCAGGGAGTCGTTACTACGCGGTGATTACGCCAAAAGTTACCGTTGGATTACCCCAACGGCTAGTTTGACCACGTTTAACGGTCCAACTTCACCCTCGGCTCGCCGACCCGATCACTATGACAGTGTTGCGCCGACTCGACTCGCCAAAGCTGCGATCTGGATGACTAGTTTTCTCCTTTATACAGGAGCCCGCCGACGATTCGACTGGATGTCTACTCTGAAGCCGTATACTCCGACTGCCAGCAGCCACCTACGTCTAATCGACGACGGCCTCGGGGACTACTGATGGGGATGCGCCTACCGGGGTATACCCAGCAGGACGTTTCCGACTGGCCCAAGACCTGGCGAGTGGGCCTGCAGGACGGCGACTGGATCAAGGCCCGCCGTGGATCCAAGCGACTGGAAGCTGAAGGCCCAGGCGAGTAGATAGGCCCAGTCGGATTAGGTTAAACGAGTACCGAAGCCTTAACTGATTCGGTTGAGATATGTAAACCCTAGGGGAGGTGAGCCTATATAAACCTCCCTGCGGGGCGTGTAGAGATACGTTCCATCATACACCCAAGCGACTCGCCGCCTAGCCGCCGAGCTCGCCCATTGTACCACCTCCATAATACAATCTAGCAGGAGTAGGTCTTTACCCTCTGGGGGGCCGAACCTGGGTAAAACCCTGTGTCTCCGCCCTCATATCGCACCGCAGATGGCTGGCTGCCCTTGCCCCTCGTTCTACTACTCGCTGCCGATTGCAGCATCTGCCGTGACCATTCCCACGACAGATGCAGGTAGGGAGATTTAGGTAGGTCGAGGAGAAGTGCTATGCTCGCCCTCTATCTACCGCCGTGTGCTGCCCTTGCGGTGGTTGTCGATCTGTCGGTGGTAGAGGAACAGTCGACGCTGAGACGAGAGAAGAAGGGGAGGTGGTGAATGGGGAGAGTGTGCCTTCCCGATGCATCGCGAGCCCTCGCTCTTATCCGCGCGTTCAACACAAACGGCCCGCTGGTTGGAACACAAATGCGGCCCAGCAAACCACGTAGACGTGTTGCCACGTCAGACTGCTGAGTTGGACGACGGGAATCCACATACGCGCGTACTGATCCGCTTCGGTCCCATACAGGCTTTGGCGGGGTCTACGCGCGCGATCTAACCTTTTCGTATGCCAATCCTACCCCCAGGCGCGAAGGGGTATCCGCCCATCCCAGCCCTCGATCGCGCCTGAATTTTTTGTTTCTTTCCTTGACGGGTCTATTGAGTCAGAAGTCTTATGATTTCTCTCTTGATTTATCTTATATAACTTTTGTTGAGAAAGAACCTTTTTGTGGGACTGAAAATAAAAGTGTTGTGGCACATATGAATGAGCTCTCTACTTTGAGTGGCTTATTTTCTGATGATATTAAGAAACGCACCTACTTTGTTGCTAAAATTTTCCCTTTTTCATTGAAAGGTGAAGCTAAAGCTTGGTTTAATAATTTATCTCCTGGATCTATTGATAGTCCTATTTGCTTGGTTAATACTTTCTTTCTGAAATATTTCCCTGCTAGTTCTCAACATGCTATTTTGCAGGAACTCTTTGATTTTAAGCAAGAAGAGGAGAGAAATTGTCTGAATCATGGGCAAGGTTTTGCTCTTTAATTAGAGCACAGCCTGAATATATAGTAGCTAAAAATTAACTTCTTGATATATATTATAGAGAGAATTCCTTATTTGACACTAGTTTTCAATATGATTCCTTATTTGACACTGGATTTTTTTCACTTCCCTATTTGACACCTACTGTAATTTTTTTACCTTATATGACACTCTAGTGCATTCTAAGAACTAACAGTATTAATTGAGGACCTACAAAGACGCTTTTTTCCCCGATGCATAATGTGACAGAAAAAATACAATACAAATGTTGCTATAATGTGATTTATTTGTTAATCATTAAATTACCAAATGGGACCCAAAAAATAGTCACGTAATTGAATTTAGTGTGGTAGAAAAAGTAACGCACAGAAGTAATCTTAGATTAATCAAATAACTGGCCATTAGTGTTAAACTGAGGTCAGGCGCTCTAATCCTTCAGCTTGGACTACGTTTGCATGCAGTACCGACTCCGCACACGCATGCACATGCAGGAGGAAGATGGAGAATTACGCACAGGCAGAAAGAAGAAGAATTGGAGACGAAGCGACCTAAGCCTGCCTGACAACCTCGTATGTTTTTTTAGAGATCTCATCTGCTCAGGTGGGCTGGTTGTACATGTTTAGAGAATTAATATTACCATGTTGGGCTAGTGGTTTAAGAGCACGAGTGAAAATTAGTGACGTTGGACTCTTTAAGAGCTGAGCGGTATTAACGAATTAGCAGGAGATTGAAGGATCACATGATCGCAAGGTATGCCTAGGCATACCTGGCATCTGCCCCTGCCGATGACATGTGCATGTAACTCTAATTGTTCAAGCGATAAATGATAAGCCCTATTGTCAACGAACAAAATCAGGTGTATTTTGGTCTATCTAGAAAAAAGTTGACGGAAGGATCTAACGGAACTGACGGTAGTGTCATATAAGGCAAAAAAAATACACTTTGTGTCAAATAAGGAAGTGAAAATATTTTAATGTCAAATAAGGAATCATATTGAAAACTAGTGTCAAATAAGGAATTCTCTCTATAAGGACTAACCGATGAATCTAGGACATACCTGGATAGTTGTGTTGGTTGTGTTTTCAGGAAAAGAACTCCCGATGAAACTGAGGAATTAATGGCTAAAATAAGCAAGAATTATGATGATTGGACTATACCTAAGCCAACTACACCTGAGCCAACCCCAACACCAACACCAAAGAAGAGAGGAATGATTGAATTAAATGATGAAGTGATAAGGAAGCTAAGAAATGTCTTAAGGAGAAGGGTATTAAATATGAAGATGTGAAGAATTTACCTCCTATAGAAGAATTATGTAAGCCAATATCTCACTCATCCACTATTGAGGTACACTCTCTCCAACATTTTGATAATGGTGATATTCCTTACTCTAAATCTCCTAATCAATGCTTAGAAGAATTTGATATTTATGTTGTTAAGCAAGATAATTTTAATATGAGAGTGGAGAATCATCTAATAGAAAATTCTAGAGCTATTAATAAGTTGCATGATATTGTGGAGAGAACCTCTAATGATGTTAAAATGCTTGTTAAACATTTCCAAATGGTTCAAACTCAAATTGATCAGCTTACTAAGGTGCAAAAAGATTTGCTAGTTAATGCTTCTAGAGAAAAAACATGCTTATGAAATTAGAACTAGAGGTGGTGCTTCTACTTAGGATCCTTTATATCCTGAAGGACATCCTAAAAGAATTGAGCAAGATTCTCAACAAGCTAAAAATAGTCATACTCCTTCTAAGAAAAATAAAAATAAACATAAAACAGTTGTAGAATCTTCTGAACCTGCTAAAGATCCTAATAGTATATATGTCTCTGATGCTGAAACTGAAAGTGGTAATGATAAAAATGATGGTTCTGATAAAGAAGAAATTGAAGAAGAACCTGAAAGGCAAACTAAGAATACTAAGTACACTAAGGAAGATTTTGCTGCTAATAAACATGGTAGTGAAAGAGAGCATAGGTGCAAAAACCAATGCCTTTTCCTGATAAGAAACATAAGTCAAAGGAAGAAAACACTATAATAAGTTTTGTGAGTGGATGAAACCTTTGTTTTTGCAAATTCCTTTGACTAATGCTATTAAATTTCCTCCTTATTCAAATTATATGAAGGGTATTGTCTCTCATAAAAGGAAGATTCCTAATGAGGAAATTTCTACTTTGCTTTTTTTGAAAGGAATGCGGTAGGGGAAGCCCCTACAACGAGTTTTTTAATAGTAAGAACCCAAATATGCATCCGTGAGGACTTGAACCTGGGTGGCTGGGTTGTACATCCACTTCCCTAACCAAGTGAGCTAGGATCACTTCTTAATTTCCACTTTGCTTGCTAATTATTCCTTCAATGGTAAGGTTCCAAAGAAACTTGGAGATCCAGGTATTCCAACTATTCTTGGCTCTATTAAAAATATTTATGTTATAACTGCTTTGTAGGGAGCAGGAGTTAGTGTTATGCCTTTTTCTCTCTACAAGAGACTTCACCTTCAAAAATTGATATCAACTGATATATCTTTGCAAATGGCTGATAAGTCTACTACTATTCCTGTTGGTATATGTGAGGATGTTCCTGTTCAAGTGGCTAATAGTTGTTTGATATTAACTGACTTTGTTGTGCCTGAAATGCCTGAAGATGATAATATGTCTATTATTCTTGGGAGACCTTTTCTTAATACTGCAGGTGCTGTCATTGATTGTAATCAAGGAAAAGTAACTTTTAATGTTAATGACAAGGAGCATACTGTTTATTTCCCCAAGAATATTGATAAGAAATATGGCCTAAATTCAATTGAAAATATTGAGGGCATCAAAGTTGGAGAAATATATTGTCCCATGCCACAAGAAGATTATGAAATTATTATGATTGGGACTATTGCTATCAAGGTTGAAGTAACATAATCATTTAGTGAAATGCAAAGTTTTGCTTCATATAAAATTGTTTTGGTAACAAGACATGATCAACCTTGTTAACAAAGTGATTTGGATGAACAAAACAATGTTTTCATCATGATTAGCTTTGTTTACTCTTATTTTCTCTATTTCAATTTTTTGCTTTCACCTTGCTTATCTTTGTATTTCTAGTTGCTTGCATATTTGAGTGTCTTAGAACTTCTGAAGTTTTGGTTTTTATTTGGTTTTCCATCGTTTCAAAATCATTTTTCTATGAGAAAATCATTTATTAACTTCTGAAAATTTCTCAAAAATAAAGTTTCTCAAAATTCTAGAAAATTCATATTAAATTTTTATGTTAAAAAGGGGACAAAGAGGCACCTGGAGTGACCCAGGGGGCCCACCAGGCAGGCTCACCACCTGGTGGCGCGGCCAGCCCTAGGGCGCACACAACCATGGTGTGGGCCACCCCTGGCCCTCCACTTATCCAGCCACCTACCACTTCACTCTCTCTCCCGAGAAAACACCGAAAAATTTCTCAAACCCGTGTTCTTAATGTTATTCACCGCGATTTTCGATCTCCTTACTCAGCCACTCTTTGCTGCTGATTTTTGGAGCATTTGCTCTCCAGTATGTGACTCCTCCGCTTGTCCAAGTAGATTTTTGATTAGTGGATTATATCTTTAGTATTTTTCTGCTGTAGGTGACAGGTTATGTGAGCTTGCATGCTTGTTCTATGCTTAGAGAAATTATTTTAATGCATGTTTAGACCTCTTGCAAGTCCCTACAGTAGTTCCCTTCATTTAGTAGCTTTGAAATTATTTTTTGTGATGTTTTTCTAATTTTTTTAGAAAAGAGAGATATGGACAACCATACTTTTGGAGAAGTTTTTGAGAGAGACACCAAGGGTGGCAAGGCCTTCGAGATCAACTTCTCAATTTAGGCCCTCATATAATGAAGATCTTATTGCACCGTTCTTTGGTAATGAGGGAGATGATGGAGATGCGCATCCATCTACCTTCTTGTGTTTTGACTTTTTGAGAACTGCAGGGATCCTCGATGAATTATTGCTTCTTGTTCAAAGAGTTGGTATAACCACTTACATGCAGGATGAGAGTGAGCAATATGCTTTTCTCACCAAAACTTTTGTTGAGAGCTTCACTTTCACTAATACTTCTTATAGGCCATTCATTTAAAATATGTGATATGCCTATTACCATGAACTTGGAAATATTTTGCGGCATTATAGGTATTGGAATGACTGGGACAAAAAAGAAGATCCAAAGTCTACCCGCTAATTTGCTGGAGCTCTACCGAGGTGTAACAAATGATGAAGACTGCACAGCCTAGCGCGACAAGATAAGAAACATTCAGCTCCCAGCTCTTAGATATTTTGCTTACTATCTTCCTACTAGCGTTCTTGGTAGGAAGAACAATAGTAATATTTCTAACTATCATTTAGCTTTCCTTGCTGTTGCGCTTCATAATGAAACCAACTATAATCTTGGTTCTCTCATTGATTGCCACCTAGCTGCCAAAGGACCCATTTATTTGGGTATTATTGTTGCACGCATGGTTGATGCTTTGGGCCTTTCTGTTGATCCTAATGATATAGTGTTGACCCCACAGAGACTTGATCTTGCAGCTATGAAAGACCATCACTTTTTCACTGCTAACTCTCGTGCAGATAGTTTAGTTTATAGGATGATGTTTACTAACGGAGATGAGAGGGAAATTCCCTTGCCATAGCCTACTTTGTTGAAGCCATGGTCGCGCTCCAAGGAGGAGCTGGACGAGCAGCTCCACTTGCTTGGTTTCCACAGGCAGCACCAGGAGGGGGATGCGCCCTCTTATGACTACATTGTGCACTACGTCGGGGCGTCCTCGAGTTCGTATCAGGATGAAGGCATTTCTTCATCACATTATGGAGGCGCCACTTCTTGGCCAGCTTGGGATTGATCTCCACTTAGGCCAAAAGGCTAAGCTTGGGGGGAGGTATACCGACATCACACTCATCTACACATCATATTCTTTCGGTACTTTTTATATCCATGTTTCGTTTTCTTTCTTTTTTGTTTTTGTTCTTGTTTTGTTTCTACTTTCCAAAACACAAAAAAAGACCAAAAATATTTTTGTTGTTTCTCTTTGTTTGCCTCTTTAGCTTTTAGCTTTAGTTTTCTTCACCCTTCTTTAGCTTCGGTTTGTTATTCAAAAATCAAAAAAGATTTTGCTTTGTTTGCTTTTTTCCTTCAGTTCTTGCTTTAAAAAAATCGAAAACCCAAAAATATTTGTTGTTCTTCTCTGATTTTGTAAAGTTTGTTGCAGGGTTCAGCAGTCCTCAGTGACTCCTTTGGAGTTTGGTTTTCATATTATTATTTAAGCCACACAAGTGAAAGGAAATAATTATGATTTATGACAATTCGAGATGTGGTAAGTGGCTAGTATGAACTCTATTTGTTTTCATTTTTGTACATATACTCATCCATGTGGGCATGCTTAGTCTGTTCATGTAAGATGTATGTTATTTAATGGATGCTTAGTAGTTCTTGCTCTCTTATGATTAGTTCCAATTTGTTAATAGTTTGTAGCATGTCATATAAATGTTTGCTTGCATTGTTCTATTCATAACATGGTATGACATTGTGGTATCCTCCTCTGAATGTTTTATTTGAATCGGCTTGGCACATGCTCATGCATGCATATGACTAAACAAAAAGTCAGTTAAGCCTCGATGATTTATTTTGCCTCAGAGTTCGTGTGTCATTTTTATGCCACTGTTACTTATGTTTTGTTGCAAGCATGATTATGATAGTTACTGCTCTCTCGATTGTTGCTCCCTTTCTATTGCTAGCCTTCACTTGTACTGAGTATGATCTCTACCCATGCATCCAACTCCCCAAAACCAAAGTGGTCAAAAAGTGTCCACCATATCTACCTATTAGCATCATTGCTATTCCTTGCATACTTATTATGCTTTGTTTATTTCCAAATAAAAATGTTTGCTTGTTATGCGAAATTAGTTAGTAATAAAATGTCTTGCATACATTTTATTTCTTGCACTTAATAAACCTGAATCATTGTGACTGTCTTATGATGCTTATATGCTTACAAATTATAAGTTGGGAATTAGCAAAACCATGCTGTCATGGGGCACGCTTTCAACATTGCACCTATTCTATTTTAGTTGATATCATGTTCTTTTGTTTATGGACGCCGTCGATGTGAAATAATATTGGAGCTTGTAAGTCCATGGAGTATGTATTATGTGTTAGAGAAACGCCTGGGCGGCTAGCCTAATCCATGCCTAATCATGGTGGAAACTTGGAGCAAAACCATATGGGCATTCTATGAAGCATCCTTAATAAAAAACTATGCAAATAAAAAATAAAAAGATCGCTGAGATGCTCACTGTCTGTTGCCTTGTCATTTTGATATAGGATAGCTCATGTGTCATGGGGCAAGGGGTACCCCATTGGCGGTTCTCGATGATATGCATATATTTGCAATGACAATAACTTACCTGGGACCAAAGTTGAGTAGCAGGAGGTCTCGGTACTCGTACTCAAGGGGCATGAGATTTTCAACTTTTGATCTGTCAATCATATAACTCATATTTGCCCACACTTTAACCTTAACTATTTAAAGGTTCTTATGATAGGGGCAATGAGAGATCAAAGCTAATGAGTACCATACTTTCAAGCATTTGGAAGCCTTTCAAACTTTTTAATCTTTTCTTTCACTTTTATGTCAAGTCACCATTTATTCTATGAGCACCTTCCTGAGAGCATAGCTATCATTCTTAGTGTAATGTGTTTGTCCCAGAACACGGTTAATTGTGACATAACTTTGACGCTTGTATCATTGATATCTTTACTTCTAGTCTTCACTTGAACTTCAGAGGTGCCTTGGCATTTATGTTTTGCTCCAAAAAGAAAGGCAAGCGAGATACCACTATATCATATCTTCTTATGAGCATTACAATCTTGCATATGCTTATGTTTCATGTTGCTTATTATTATTGTGTTGGAATTTCTTCATAGTTTGCATGACTATTGGGTAGACTTATTTGCATACTACTTATTATGAATTGCCTAAGTACTTGGTCATATGCTGAGAATATTTACATCTTATGAAGCAAATGTGTTCAAAGTTTCTTTTATCGCACTCAGTTTTCAACTGAATTGCTTGAGGACAAGCAATAAGCTAAGGTTGGGGAGAGTTGATACGCCCAAAACGTATCTACTTTCCCAAACAATTTTGCTATTGTTTCTCCTATAATTTGTGTGATTTGGATATAACTAACACAGACTAACAGTGTTTTCAACAGAATTTCTCTAGTGTCTTGTTTTTGTGCAGAAAATCAACTTTCAGGAAAAATCCCAGAAAATATGCAAAAATCCTATTTTTCCAGAAGACTCGCGAAGCTAGAAGACGGAGGGGAGAAAAGATCCGAGGGACCCACACCAACCTTAGGCGCGGGCCAGGCCTGGCCGCACCTAGGCATGGTGTGCCCACCTCGGACTTTGACTCGACCTCTCCTTTCTCCTACATATACCCTTTGACCTAATAACACATGGGGGTTCGATGTTTTTCCAGATAGAGTTCCGCTGCGCCACCACCACCAAAAACCACGATTCGGAACTAGAAACTCCATTCTGGCACCCTGCTAGGACGGGGAATTGGAGGAGATCATCACCATCATCATCACCGACGCCTCTCCATCAACCATCCATGATTCCCCATCCATGTTTGAGTAATCCCTGCAGTAAGTTATGGGGGTGGTAGGGATTGGATGAGATCACTCATGTAATTGCATAATATTGTTAGGGCATGGTGTCTAATATCTATTGTTAGTGCTTTTTGACATTGTTGCAACTTGTTGTGCTTAATGCTTATCACTTGGGCCCGAGTGACATGATCTCATATCTGAACATGTTATTGATTCATGATGATATTATTGTTTTTGATCTTACCTACAAGTTGTGTACACATATCGTTGTCTAGAACCTGAGGGCCCAAAGTGACAGCAATTTGGATAACCGGAGGGGATGGCTGTGATGTGAGGATCACATGTGTTCACGGAGTGTTAATGCTTTGATCCGGTGCTTTATTAAAAGGAGCACCTTAATTGCTAGTAGATTCCCTTGAGGCCCCGCTGCAAACGGGCTGGCATGACAAAAGATGATGTGCAAGTTTCTCATTGCGAGCACGCACGACTATATACGAAACACATGCCTATAGTTATTTAGTACTTGGATGCTTTATCTTTACTATCTGCAAATGTCTTTTTCTTTATTATTACATGAATTATCTTGTCCATGCAATGCTCGTCCATCCATCCCTATGCCTACCGCATTTTAATCCTGCTGATTATTACAATTTCTATTACTGTCCTTATTTTACTATTGTTATTATTTTGCTACTTCTACTACAAAACTTTTGCTACTGATAAACTATTGCAAGCAATACTGTTTCCAGGTGCAGCTGAATTGATAACTCATCTGTTAAGGCTTATAAATATTCTTTGACTCCCCTTGTGTCGAATCAATAAATTTGGGATTTATATCCCTCAAAGACTGTTGTGATCCCCTATACTTGTGGGTCATCAATCACTTAGTAAGTGACATCGCCATTTAAATTATGTTGGAAAGAAAAACATGAAGAAACTCCATGTGAATGGAATTTTGGAGTCTTTTGATTTGATCAAATGACGCTTGTGAAACTTTCCTAGAGATAATTAAAACTCCGTTCATAGGTCAAAAGTGAATGAATGACTAGCTTATTGGAACTTGTACATATAGATGTATGAAGCCCATTATGTGTAGTCTAGAGTGATGTATTTCAACTTCATATGCTTTCTCCGAAAATTTGAGTGAATATATGAATATTTACTAAATGAGGATGAAGTGTGAAAATTTTGAAAAGTTTGTAGACTTTCAAGATGAAGTGCAAAATCAATGTAGCAAGAAAATATAGAATTTATGATAGGATCATAAAGGAAGATATTTGAGTTATAAGTTTAGCATAACACCTAAGATTTGAGGAATCGTTCCATAGATTTGCGTTTCTCGAAACACCATATGAGTATGGAGTAATAGAGATATGTAATAAAACCTTGTTTGACATGGTAAGATCAAAAGGTGTCATTTATAAAACTGCCATTATATTATAAAGATTAAAGCTTAAAGGACTATCACTTTTACAATAAAAAGAGCTCCATCATGATTCATTGAAATGACACCGTATGAATTATGGTTTGGGGTAAAACCCAAGTTGTCCTTTCTTAAACATTGGTATGTTATGCATAAGTAAATGTTTACAACCAAAGTCGGATGAGCGTGCCTTTGTAGGTTATTTCAGATAACCGTTGAGTATTCCTCCATAACGCCGAAGACAAAAGCGTTTTTCACTTAGAATGTCAAAGTTTCTTTTAGAAGAAATTTTTCCGTGAAAATTTAAGTGGGAGGAAAATAGAACTTTGATAAGGTTAAAAGAACCTTAGCTATATGTGCTAAGTTGCGCAACAACGGAAAGCGTTCCGGAGGCAACAACAATGCTCATGGATCACGTGTCTCAAAGGTTATGGTCACGGAGGTCTAAAGTTCATATTGAACCAAGGAGGTCGAGTAAGCAATCAAATACTAAGATTTGAGAATAAATCATTGTTGTTTGACAATAATGAACCGACTATATGAAAAGAAGCGATGATGGGCCCTGACTCTGTCAGATGGCTTTAAGCCATAGAATCCGTGATAGTTCCATATACGATAAATCAAGCTTTGAACTTGGAGAACCTCTGGAAAGGTGTAAAACCTTATAGTTGTATTTGGATCTATAAAGAAATAGACATGGATGTTTAACATCTATTAAATAGTCGACATGTCGGGAAAAGAGTTTACGACAACGTTCAAAGGTTGACTATGACAAGATTTGATCTTTCATAGTGATATTTAGTCTAGACGGATTAATGTAGCAACCACTACATATAATTTTGGTATGTGTAAGTTGAATAAACAAAACAAGTTTTTCTAATAGAATTGTTACCTAGGACGTGTACATAACACGATCCAAAGTGTTTTGTTAATTCAAAAGATGCTAAAAGTGTATGCAACCTTCAATGGTTGAAGTTAGCATCGCGGAGTTGGAATTCTCACCGTGATGAAACTGTTAAAAGAGTTTAATTTCATCGGAGACGATGAAGATGCTTGCATTTTCAAGAAATTAAGTGGGATCTCTAAGACATATTTCTAATACATTTTGTGAAATACATATCGTTGATTGGAAGTGATGTATCTTTTATTGACACGGGTTGAGAATTTCATCTCGATGAAAGACTTAGGAAAAACACGAATGTTTGGCATCAATATCTATATGGATAGATTGAGATACCAATATGGTTGTGCCAAATGTACATAGATAAGATATTGAAAGAGTTCAATATGGAAATGACAAGAAAGGTTCTTGCCACACAAAAAGGATTAAATCGAAATTCAAATGTATCGACACTTGGTAAGTGAAACAAAGATTCAAGTATTTTTACTTGATGAATGAAATAACAAAGAGTGTTTTTTCAATCATACTGTGATATGTACACATCTAGATATGTCCTATACTCTAAATGTTATGAGCATATGCCAGAATGATTCATAAGATGATCATTGGACGATAGTAAGGATATTCTTATGATCTTTTGGAAGAACTAGGAATATATTATTTTTATAGAAGTGACAAATAGATGGTTAGTTCATTGTAAAAGTACTACATTGATACTAGTTTTTTCACAAAGTACAAATTAAGTTTATCTCAATCTAAAGTAAGGGTGGCACAATATAATGGAAATTAAGTTCCATAATGGATTTGGATGAGTTCCAAAGTTAAGACATTATGACAGATCCTACAACAAAAGTCTAAGTATATGACTGCTATTATAGCAGCAAAAGAGGGCATTTGTGTCAAGTAGTTTGTATCAAACTAGGTGTGGTTTACAGATGTATAGTACTATGAAGATATATTGTACGATAATATTATCAAAATATCCTAACCCCAAGAAACTAAAGGTCTCACCAAAGGACCAAATTTATACAAAGCCATCTCATTAAAGAATGAGTGATGCGCAGAGACGCAAAGATATGCAATTACACACGGACCTAAAAGTGTCCGAACCGAAGATCAGTTGACTACAAGCAATCGTGTAAATACAACACCTGAAAGCCATAGGTGTTGAATGCACAAAGGTTTGAAACTGGATTATTGACTCTGGTGCAAGTGGGAGACCATTGGAGATATGCCCAAGAGGCGATAATAAAGTGGTTATAATCATATATTTATGTTTATGATAAATGTTTACATACCATGCTATAATTGTATTAACCGGAAACATTAATACTTATGTGATTTGTAAAGCTGTAAGAGTCCCTAGTAAAGCCTCTTATTAAAGTAGCTTGTTGGTTAATATATAATAATGGTTTCCTGATCATGAACATTGAGATGTTATTAACAACAAGGTCATATCATTAGGAGAATGATGTGATGGACATACTCATATAGTTAAGCGTATCATAAGATCAAGTCATTAAAATACTTCACTTTCTATAAGCTTTCAAATACATAGTAACCTAAATCCTTCAACCATGATATCATGTTAATCACCATCACCGGATGGATGCTTTGATAACATCAAACACCACTTTGTAACTGGGTGGTTATAAAGGTGGAATTGAGTATTCGGAAAGTATGTATTGAGGCACATGGATCAAGAGTGGGATTTGTCCATCCATTTGACAGATAGATATATTCTAGGCCACCTCGGTGGAATGTCATCCAATTAGCTTGCAAGCATGTGACTGGCTCACAAGGGATCACATATCACAGGAACGAGTAAAGAGTACTTATTGGTAACAAGGTTAAAATAGGTATGTAGAGATACCGATGATCAAACCTTAGATAAGTAAAGTATCGCGAGACAAAGGGAAATTGGTATCGTATGCAAATGGTTCATTCGATCATGAAGCAATCATAGAAATATGTGGGAGCCATTTGAATTTTCAGATTCCTCTATTCGTTATTGATCGGTGAAGAGTCTCGATCATGTCTGCATAATTCACGAACCGTAGGGAGACACACTTAAGGATTCGATGTTGTTCGGTAGATATGGAAAGTGAGTAAAGAGACCGAATGTTATTTGGAGTCTCGGATGGGATCCAGGATATCACGAGGAGATCTGGAATGGTCCGGAGAATAAGATTCATATAAGGAAAGTCCAATTCCGGAGTTCGGGAATGGTTCCGGTGTTTTCACCGAAATGTTCTAGAAGGGTCTAGAAGGTCCACCGATCCGGAGTGGGAAGGGTACATGTATATGTCATGACAAAGTGGATTGGTTGCATCATGTAATAGGTCACTTGGCTGGGCAATGGGAAGAGATAAATCAAACTCTAGTTTGAAGAGCCAAACGCCAATTTGAAAAGTCAAATCCCAACATTGCCAAGTGGAGGGAAGGAAGGAATCCTACCTAAGGGAGGATTCCTTCCTCCCCTTGCCGCTGGACAACAAAGGAGTTGGGGGAGGACACGGATAGCCCTAGCCATCCCTCCCACCTATAAAAGAAAGGGAGGGGAGCCCCCTCTCCCTACACCTTGCTCCTAGCCGGTGCCCCCCTAGAAACCCTAGCCGCCGGCCTTGGTCCCCCCAAGTCATCGCCTCTAGATCCTCCTCTAAAAAACTACCGACTAGCTAAACCCTAGTTGCTAGACACCTATAAACCTTGGCCCTCTAAAACCTAGATCATCGTGGCTCCCACTACTCCACCATACTCGTGTCGGCTTAGGCGAAGCCCTGCGGGATCTCCCCTCTACTTCTTACACTAGGCCATCGTGCTGCCAGAATTGCGAGGAGAGAGCTACAACCTCCGTTGCCTGCTGGAACAAGGGAGAGGAAGGTCTTCATCGAGTACCATACGTGTGACCGACTGCGGGAGCGCTGCCAGAACGTGGCACCGGAAGGATTGTCTACGCGATCTTGAGATCGTCAAGTGAACGACTACATCACCCACGATAATTCAATCTCGTTAACTGCTTTGGATCTTCAAGGGTTAGTACTCTATCGACGCGTTGCTACAATCTAGTAGATAGATCTTGGCTTGTGTGTGTTCATGCGATAGAATTTTTTTGTTTTCCATGCTACGAACCCCTACGGAGGGTATACACCCCTCCATCTATATAAATGGGCGCCCATGGGTGGGAATAAAACACCCCAATATTTATCTAAGGCATTTTTCTTAGAGAAAATTCTCTCTCTAGTTGTCTTCTTGTGTTGGCATGGTCCCTTCAAAGGATTGTACACGCAAGAGACGCACCTATAGCACACTGTTGCGCTGCAAGGATTCTAGCCAGCGGATCTACTTCTGCACTCTTGGCAGATCATAGAACCGAAGGTTGTCATCGTACACCATATGTGTGCGAAACCCCGAGCATGCTGCCATTAGTGACACCTTGGATGTCGTGAGCCAGAGTGCTGCACGATGGGGAAAGGGTTGAATTGCAAGGAGCTTCGCGGCCTTGATGTCGGCTATGAGTACAACTACATCATCCACATTCTCCTCGGAACGTTAACCGCTTTTGGACTATAAGGGTATATATCTGAAACCTTAGTCATTGCTGCATTACTCGTCGATAGATCCTATCAGTTCAGGGTGTTCAAACATAGGAAATTTTTTGTTTTATGCCACAAAACTCCTTCAGTGGTATCAGAGTCGATCTATAGTTGTTATTCTCGAACGGTTAGTTGCTTATATAACGACATTGTTTGATGAAGCAGCCCGGACTGACCTTACCCATAATCTTACAAGAGACTGGTTCCACGCTTAACATACATCTTGTATTGTATAAGTGCCTAGCGGGTGTCTATCACATTCAATAGTTGGTATAGCATTTACAACGAAGGGCCTCGAAAGGGGTGTAGTAGAGAAAACTATTGGATCCATGTTGTGGTTGGAAAGTTCATAGATTAGAAAAAGTTCTATCACGAAAGCCCTAATAGCCACATAATACTTGCAAAAGATAAAGTAGAGGCTTCTAACATTATTTTGTAGGAGGTCTTGTGATTTGATATGGTCTTGGTCATTATGAAGGTAAAGTAGTTAAATTTTTTATTACTAAGTAGTATAGTAATAGTCATCGTTCCGATGGACGACCTGCTGGTGGCGTCAAATCGGTGGCAAGATGGATATCATGCCGGAGTTCTTGATGGAGATCAAGGCATGAGAGAAGGAACATATCATATCACTAATTGCATGTGATGTTGATACCTTTATATATTATTGTGTGCTAGTATTAGATATTCAACGGTAGCATATTAGATAAGATGATCCCGATTAATACCAATATTGTGTTCTCCCTTTAGTGTGCACCACCAAGAAAGTTCGCAGTTATGAAGCAGGTCATGACGATCGGATGTTAGACATATCGGTGTTCTCATGCGATGGTGCCAGCCATGTATTCACTATGAATACACTAAGATTGAATTGGCGAGCCTAACATGTATAGACATGGCCGGGAGATCAAAATATCAAGCACGAGTTACATGGATAATGTGATCACCGAATATAGTCCACCATGTCATCTACATCAAATACCGTGATGATCGGGGATGATGTGATGTGAAGGGATCGTGTGATCGCTAAAATCGTCCAAGGGATGGCAATTTTAGTGGAAGCTCAAATATGAATTGACCTCGTATTATGAACTTAGTCTAGATGTCTTTTACAAATATCTTAGTTAACCAGGGCCTATCCCACTGAGGTCCTTTGAGACCATGGAAATTTTCTTGCTTGATGTGGAACTTAGCAGAAGGGTCCAACTTAATAGATTAATACCCACGCCTGAGGGATATCCTCGTAATTGGTGGTCTTCTCTTCTTGATACAATAACCATTAGGAGATAGTCCAACGACGCTGCAATGTTTTGTGTTTCCTCCATTGTCATCCAACAAGCCATGCTCCATTCGATGGAGGCTGGAATGCGATTGTGTTTTTACACAAGTCAGGCACATAAAGTATGAGCCGTTGGATGAGTTTTCTTCCAAAGATGGAAGAAAACAGAATAATTGGGAAATCACTTAGCGATCTTACATTAGAGTTAAGAACTCTCAAAGGGCTTGATTGCAGTGGAGTTCATGGATGAAAATAGTATATGTTAGATAAACAAATTATAAATGTAGTTCTTGCAGAACTCGTTGCAGCTTACAATGTATTGGATACTTGTCCTGTTTTATGAAAGCAGGATAATTTGCTTGAGAATTGTTGAAAGAAATAAGGCAGCGTGGCTTGATGACGGCAAGCAAGATAGTTTATGGCCGACATCACCCCTTCCCTCAAAGTTTATCATTCAGATTTAAGGACTTGAATAAAATTTTGTTATCCTTGTTTGTGTGGCTTGCTTTTGGAAAGACGATTATTCATATGAATAAGTTACAATCCAGTTGTATTGTTCTTATGAATGATACCTTTTATGGTCACATTACGATTATGAATGAGTTATTCTCATCCCTATGTTAATGATAATAGTTTGAGAATTTACAAAGAATTAAAATGATAAAAGATATCCAAGTTTAAATATTGAATGACAATATTGTTTAAGTCATGTTGGTTTGCATGTTTTTATTCTAATGAAGATCGGGGTCTTTAGATATTTGATCTTTTGACTTTGCAAAACCATGCCTCATTTGGCAAGATGACTAAAATTCTGCATTCTGGTAAAACAGTTACATGCGAAAAATTATTGAATTTTATACATACTGATCTATTATATTTTCAACAAAATAGTGGAAATCATTATTTCATAAACTTCATTATGGATTTAAGTGAATATGTGTATTTACTTAATGAAACATAATTTTTAAACTATTTGAATTGTTCAAATGATTTCAAAATGGAGGATATTAAATTAACAAAGAATACAAAAGTCTCTACGATTTGATCGATATGACCAAGTATTTAAAGTTAAGTTTTGGCATAAAATAGTTGTGAAATATGTTTCACAAATTATGATAATTGGACTCCAAATTGTATTGATATGTCTAAGCATCATAATAATTTTGTATTAGATACATATGGTATAATATTATCTCCTATCATGGTTATAGTTATTGTTTAGAGTTACAGATCAAATAAGTGAACCGTCATTTGAAATATATGGAACATCAAAAGAATTCATGGAAACAACACCATAAAACTTATGGCTTATTCGAGTTTCTGGAGATTTCGATAATTAGAAATCATAGAGAATAAACAAACCTTTGTAGTGTATGCCTAGGCAACTAAGAATATATCTTGAAAGGGCAAACCTGCTGTTGTCCGAGGTATTATGTTTTCTCAAGAAATAGTTTCTTGATGAAGATGCGGGTGGAAGAAAGTAAAAGCTCAAAATAAGGCATTTGACCTTACCTCAGATTATTGAGTGTAGAAACGGAATTTGTTCCGGGAACCAAACTCTACAAATGAAGGAGAAACTAATGATAATGATTATGATGTTTCAGCTAATACTTTCACTAAGGAAAGTAGGATTTATAGAGTTAAAAAAGGAATGTAGGATTTAAGAATATATTCTATAAGTTTGCAGAATTATAGTTTGATTCACTTGTCATGTTATTTGAACAAGATATACCTATAAACTACGAAGAAGCGTGATGGACCTAAGTGCGAGAAATGACTAAAAGTCATAAAATCCTATATTAAGTTGCATTTAAGATGAAAAAGTAATATGTTACTTGATATTATTAAGTAAAGGTGTTTACTTGATATTTCAAAAGGAACGTAAAGTCATTTGAAAGAAATAAACTTAAAGAAACACGTAAAGCTCGATTTATCACAAAGTATGTTTTTGAAAAATTCAAAGACTTTTCTATAATATGTAGTGATTCTTGAGTCTATCAGATTTACACCAGCAATTACTACAATTAGGTAATACATGCAATTTTGTCAGAACTCCATGTTCTTCAATGTCAAGATTAAAGAAAGGGTTATAATTTTTACAATAGAGCAGGTTTTGTCAAACTGTACAGATTCTAGTGTCTCATAGATGGAATTCTCAATTACATGACGATCAAAGAATTTTGGAATGTCCAAGATTGTTGAGAGGACCTTCATTTGAGTGGGAGCTAAAATATCTTGGTTATTTCTTAATATGTAGAAGACATATTGAAAGGATACTGATGTCGCCTAGAGGGGGGTGAATAGGCGATTAAAACTTTTCCTAGAGTGGCTCAACAAAGACGGAATAAAACTAGTGTTTGCTTTGTTAAGACAACCTAGAACAACTAAGGTTCACCTATGTGCACCAACAACTTATGCTAAGTAATACAAGCAACAAAGTGATAGCAAGATATATATTACTTCAAGCACGAAGGCTATCACAATGTAAAGTGCATAAGTAAAGAGCTCGGGTATAGAGATAACCGAGGCTCGCGGGGACACCGATATTTTACCGAGTTCCTCCCAACAAGGAGTACGTCTCGTTTGGAGAGGGGGTGGTATCAAACCACCAATGCCACAAAAGGCCTCCCTTATTCTCCGGTGAATCTCACGCCAACAGGATCGATCCACGCTTCCACTATTGGTGCACTTGTCGGTGGCAACCGAAACCTCTCACAAGGTTGGGTCACTTCTCCACAACTTAATTGGAGGCTCCCAACAAATGCCACAAAAGGCCACAATGCCACCAAGGCCATAAAACCGTCTAGGGTTCCAAGAACCCAAGAGGGACAAGCTCCAATGAGCAACTCAAACCAAATCCTCCGAGGAGAACTCAAATCGATGCACCAAATGCAAATGGCAAGAACACCACAAAGATGCTCAAATCCCTCACTCTCAAGTTCCAACAAAGCTACTAAAGATATTGGGGGAACAAGAGAGGAGGAATCAAAGAGAGACACAAAATCCCCCAAAATCTAGATCCCCAAAGATACACTCACAAAGAGATGTTTTGGTTTGGTCAAAACATAGATCTAGATCTCCTCCAACTACCCCTCAAATATATGCAAGAATCAATGGAGGGGTGAGTATAAATCAAGCTCAAAGAGTAAGGCAAATGGGGGCAAAGCTTAGACAAAAGGAGGAGGAAGAAGCAACCCTAAAAGACAAAAAGGCAAAGCTATTTAAAGAGACGGGCAGATTCTGCCCATTGGGACATTTTTCAGAACGGTCCGGTAGTACCGGACCAATCCGGTACTACCGGACCCAAACAACACAACGCCAGGAAAAAGCACGCAGCAACAGCAGTGAGCGGGTGCGCGCAAGCAGCGGCTGCCGCGGGGCCCAGCGCGTGAGGGCCAGCACTCGTGGGCGTGGGGCCGGCCAGCAGCGCGCGCAGCAAGGCGGGACCGCAGCAAGCAGCGCAGCACGCGCGCGTCCCAGTGCATGCGAGCAGCAGCCGCAGCAGCAGCTAGGCAGCGCGCGAGCAAAGTAGCAGCAGCTAGGCAGCTAGGCAGCAGCGCGGGCGTCAGTGCAGGTGGGGCCAGCTGCATGCGCGGCAGCAGCAACAGCTCGCACGCGGACAGCAGCAGCGGGAGCAGCGCAGCAGCAGCGCCAGCAGCAAGTCAACGTGGGCGGGGACGCACGCGAGGCGCAGCGAGCGGCGCGCGAGGGAGTTGCGGGGCCGCGGCAGGATCGAGGCGAGAAGGCAGCGTGCGAGCAGGGCCCATGCGGGCAGCGGCGGGGAGAGCAAATCGAGCAGGGAGAAAAAACTGGGCTGGGGATTTCTTGGCAGATTTGTTCCTGGGCCGGATGGTACTACCGGCCCACCCGGGCGGTGCTACCGGGCCGGCCGGTAGTACCGGATTTAGGTACCTATCGAGGCAGTAAGGTATTATGGGGCGCCCAGGGGCGGGCGGTAGTACCGGCCCGCCCGGGCGGTACTACCGCTCGGCCCAGAAAACTGAATTTCCTTTTTCTTTTTAGAATAAAATCGGCGAATATTCAAACGATCATAACTTTTGACTGGAAGCTCCGATTGACCCGATTCCAATTGCATTGGATAGAGGACGACAAGGGCATAAACTATCACCAAGTGAGAGTGTATCAAACGGTCATAACTTTTGACGGCGAAATATTGACTATCACCAAGTGAGAGTGTATCAATTAATATAATGTGAGATACCTCACTTGGTGAGAAACCGAAAACCCGCATAAATCAAAATCGCAACAAGATACATATGGGAGATCTGATTTTGATGAACAAGAGCTTGTTATAAAGATTACCACAAGCTCTATATCCTCACATGGATAAGACCAAATAACAACCAAATACGATGATGCAAGTATGCAAAGGTTTGAGCTCTCTCCGAATGATATGACCGAATTACTCATTCGAGAGCCCCTCTTGATAGTACGGTTATCTATCCTAAACCCGGTCTCCTACACACAACAAGAGACCGGCAAAAGGGAAAACCTATCAAAATTATACCTTTGCCTTGAGCATTCCACTTGAGCTCAATGTAGACGGTCTTGCCCTTCTCAAGATGGAACACCTTTATTAATTCCTCATCATCGACCTCGCATATTGAGCTTGCACAACATATCTTCTGTAACATCCCAAAAAATATAAAACTTAGATCAACAAAACACTAATCCTAAAGTTTAGGGTTAACAAAAAACTTTTCTAAATCAATTCATGAATGCATGTATATGTGTATGCATGAATTTTGAAATTCTTTAAAACCACCTTGTTTGTGTGATCCATTGCTTGTAAAATGTTTCTTAGGTGAAAAAGAACATCATCTAAAACATTCCCCACACTTTTCCTAAAGAAAAATAAGTCAAAACAAATATATTAAGTGAATGGTCATTTTGACCAATTTAACTCACATGCCTACTTTGGCTGTCTCAAACTTTCAAAACCTAACAGAAACTTTTCTGGCTCTTTGTACCCCTTGAATGTACTCATAACCAAGTATCAAGGCCCACTTTGTGATCATCCAGAAACTTTCAAATGCATAGTTTAAATGACAACTCAAAATTGAATCTTCTTCATATGGGAAGATCCCACTTTTTCAAAACCCACTCAAACAAGCTCAATTTTCAAAACCCAAGCATCTGCAGACTCACCAGAACCAATCTAGCAAACCCACCAAAAATCATTTCAAAATTCAAAACTTGATTTCATGCGGCCATTTCATCAAACAGGTTGCAGACACAAATCAAACAAAACCACAAACACTATAGTGTGCAGTGTTTTGAGCCTAACTTGTTCCCTAGTTAGCTCTCACACAATCCAGTAGATCATCTAGAAAGGTTAGACCAGCACTAGCACCCCTGTGAGCTTGCCATTGCCATTAATGGTGAACAGCCGAAGCCAACCTTGTCACCCCAATGTGGACAGCAAGCTAGGAGCAGCAGCAAGCCTAGCCAGCATGTCTGGGAGGCAGCCCACCGTCCACCGCCACTGCCTGTCCCAGCCGCGAGCGTTGCCAAGCCCTGGACCACGCGCACAAGACACACCCAGACCATGCCGAGCGTGCGCCAGAGCGCCACCTTCGACCATCACCCACAGACCGCGCGCCGCCCTCACCGCGCGCACACACGATCACCACCGACCCAGGAGACCGCCAGACATCCCCGTTTAACGCCCCGCGCCATACAGCCACCTCCCACCGTCGAGAACGCCGCCTCTGCCGCGCAGAGCACCGCCCGTTCCAGACCAAACCACACCACCCCATGCCTCGCGACCATGTCGTTGAGCATCGCCAGGAGACACAGCACCGTCCCCTACCCTTGCCCATGCCATTAGCTGCCTGTAACGTCGCCTCCGACGAGCTCACCTTGCGCCCCGACGGTCCCCTCGCTCGACTATAAATAGAGGCCACCCCCGCACGATTTCTTCACACCATATCACTCCCCTCTCCTCACTGATCGTGCCACACCATTCTCAGAGCAAGGCGAGCACCACCTCGCCGGAATTTCACTGGAGCCTGCCGCTGCCAGAGAAGAAAGGAGCCAGCGATTGGAGCCGCCCCAGGAGAAGCCACCAGTACCAGGAGGTTCGCCGTCGTCGACTTCGTTGTTCGCCCGCCTCGCCGACCCTCGCCCGTACCCCGGTGAGCCCCCAGCACCCCTCACTGGCCGCGCTAGGTTTCGTTCTCGCCGGAGCTGTCTCGCGACGACGATGACCCTCAGCCGTTGGATTAGAACCAGATCGAACGAACCACGTTGCCCCATACCGCTTCGCCCAGCCCCGTGTCACTGACGAGTGGGGACACCCACTTAAGCAGCCCGCGGGAGCACTGCGCTTAGCAGGCCGGCCCGTTAGAATTTCCCGCGCAGCCCAGCAATTCAAATTAAACCTTTTCTTTTTAATTTCAAACACACTTCTGTACCCAACTTCAAAAATCAACCCAGATCGATTTTGTGCACCAAATTGGATGAAACCAATTTTGTTGGAAAGGTCTGTGAATGCTTAATCCAAGCCCGTTGGATTCAAGTCATTTGGATCTGTAGATCACCCATAGCAAAAATGACAAGGCATAAGCTTTTCTGCATTCAAACATTTGTCAAATTTAAACCACAATAGCTTTTGAGTTGATTCCAACTCTCAAAAATCACCTTCAACCATACCTTTCAGAATATATAAAAATATATATAGGTTACTTGCAGAAATAATGTTCAAGGAATAAAAGAATGCTTCATAAGCATTTCTAGCCACTTTAATTAATTAAAATAAAAGGGTAAAACCTTATTAAATTGTGACACCACTTTAAATCACATTCCCATGGACTACAATATGTGGTGATGACATGTGTCAACATGATCCCATGTTTAGTTTGGAGAATATTAAATCTTAAGTAGTTCTTCAATGAGTAGAAATTACTTTTCTAAAATAAAAAAGACTTAAACCAATCCTTAACCTTGTAATGTTAGAGATGATGCTAGATCATCTATAGGACCCTTGTGTGTGATGATTGCAAGTAGTTAAGTATTGTTTGGTGATTGTGTACCTCGTATTTATTCATAGACGCTATTACCGACCAAGGATACGAGGAGGAAGGAGGATACTACGAAGAGGAAGCCGAGGAGAACTTCAACCACTGCTCTGCACAAGGCAAGCTATACTAACCAAGTTGACCAATGCAAGCTAACACTTGCAAGATACTATACCTATGCAAGCTTATAAGACACCCTATTGTTGCCACAAACCCATGCTTGTGATATGATTACTATATGCCTTAAGTGTATGTGACCATACCCACTGGCTAAACCAATCCTAGTTTTATGGCAAGCTTCTTACTTTATTTCTTTATCAAAGCTTACTTGGAGCCTACCTAAGAGTTTGGTAGATACTAGACAGTTGTGCTAAAGGTTGCATAAAGAGCATAAAAATTGGCCTAAGCTAGAATCCTTGATATCAGCTTATGATATAAGGTTGGACTTAGTTGAAACTCCACTAGTTACCACCCCCCATTAGTACTACCCCCCACCTGTAGATGCTAGTGCTAAGCATAAAACTTGATCAACTTTAGATGGGAATACTTGGTGGAAAATGGTTATGAAAACTTTGGAATGATGGATCATTCTATTGAAATGTTTTTGACATGTGTTTCCAAACACTTGATGATTTTGGTGATGAAAATGTTGAGGCATGAGCCTTAGCTCTTTATAAAACTGATGGTTGTCTGGATGCGATACCATTCCAATTTTATCGTACAACCACAATACCCGAATATTGGGTAGGGCTTGACTGGAAACTTATATACCTAAGTATTAGTTCCCTCACGGCCAAGGTCTGAGCTGAGGCTACCTTGTGAAGATTGTCCACCTGTGCAGTACCCAAGATGATAGTGATCATGGTTGGGAGGCCAAACTCACAGGAGAGGTGCTTATACTAGGGAGTGTAATTGAAAGGTTAGGATTGATTATCCGCATACTGAGTATGGTGAATTCAGGATTTGTTCCTGACGGATGTATCGAATGTTGTGGTGAAAGTGTACAATCTCTGCAGAGTGTCAAACTATTCGAATAGCCGCGTCCGCGGTTATGGACAGTTGGAGTGGCCATACTGTTCCCCCGTCAGACTTTTCAAAATGACCTGTGAAACGACTTGAGATTTTGACTTGACCACAACAGAGTTGTGACTGGAAATACAAGATCCCACTTAGGAGTTATAAAATTGTGACCAGCTTTGGAACTTAGTAGTTATAAATCTGGCTTTTGCAAAACAACCCTAGAGCCTAGTGTCCTATTATCCAAAAACCCCTTTACTTGTGAGTATTAGTTTGCGAGTACTTAAAGAGTACTCATGGCTTTGTCCCTGGCTATTCCCATGGCCAGACTATGAAGAGGAGTACCTGGAGGATGGACCCCAAGAAGGTTACGACAACTAGGATCATCTCCCATCGTCAGCATTGCCTGTGACCCCGAAGATGGAGCCTCGCCTACGCTACCGTTATTCTTACGTATTCCGCTGCTTGAGGTTGTATTAAGGACTGGATCATGAGATCCCTATTTGTGTAAGAACTTATGTATCGTTGTAATGGATGAAGTACTATGGTATCCAATTCTGTTATGTCTCGCAAAAATGGTAATCCTGGGATTGCGATGTATGGCATAACAAGCATCTAGGATTGAAAAATCCGGGTGTTTTGCCCAAGACGTGATGGCATAACAGGAAGCTCTTTCTCGTCTGTGTGGACAGAGCATCAATCATATCAAGGGTACTCGCTTTGAGTTTTGCCCAAGACGTGATGCAAATGGTCAACCACTGGAAGCCCCATACCACCCCGAGCTGAAGACTCAATTGGACCACCTTAGCTTCATGATGCATGATCGTCAGCAGGAACTGGACAACTGCCGTGACTATTGCAACCACAAGTCTGCCATCATCAAGATGAAGGATCAGACCATCGCCATGCTAGCAAAGGATCGCAAGTCTCGCCGCCGTCAGCTCGACAAGAAGGAGCGCATTATTGCCCATCTTCGCCATCGTATCTCATCTCTGGAAGAGACCATCCATGAGAGAGACATGCAGTTAGAGGAAAGGGAGAATGCCGGAGAAGATCTTCGTGGAGACCCTTACTCCTATCTCAGCGATGACGATGATTTTCTGGAGGATCAGGCCATGGACTTCTTCACCGATGAGGATGATTTCGCCTTCATCGATGATGCGGAAGATGATGAAGCCACAGACTCCGAGCAGTAGTAGCACTGAGCACTAGCGTAGTGAGTAGTAGTCGGTCCCACTGTATCGTAGTTCCCAGAATGGTTCTTAAAACCATCTGTTTTGCTTTGTTGTGGTGTGTGTTGTACTGTGTGCTATGAGTGAATGAATGAAAAAGCAAGTTGCTAGAAAACTTGAGTCAAACTCTAAAAACTTTTCAAAGACCCAAAACCTTAGAAATTTCCCTCTTTTCCCATGATCGATATCAATCTTCAGATGCCACGTGGAGGAAGTGGTTCAGCCCCGGACCCGATGTTGCAGATCCTACAAATGTTGACTTCTGACCGCGAAGCTGAAAGAGCGGAACGTCAAGCCAACCTAGCCACTCTGCAACAGATAGCCCAGCTAGCCCACAACAACCAAGGCCATGGAAATCAGGACAACCACGGATCTAAGCTCAAGAATTTCCAGAATACCAACCCACCCGTTTTCACCAAGTCATAAGAACCCCTAGACGCCGATGATTGGCTGCAAACCATGGAGAATAACTTAGAAGTAGCCGGAGTAGAAGCCAACGAGAAAGTCTTGTTCGCCACTCATTATCTAGCCGGAGATGCCAGGGCATGGTGGAACAGTGTTCGTGCAATGACCGGAGGCCAAATGATGACCTAGGAGGAATTCAAGGTCACGTTTAGCAGAACCCATGTGCCGCCAGGTTTGATCAAGAGAATGAGAGACGAGTTCAGAGAATTGAAGCAAGGAAGGATGACTGTAGTGGAATACCGTGACAAATTTTTGTCATTAGCTAGGTATGCCCCGGACGAGATAGACACCGAAGCCAAGAAGAAAGAAAGATTCCTGAATGGTCTGCATGACGAGATGCAGACAGTGTTAGTCAATATTCCCTTTGCTGATATTGAAGCCCTTGTCGACTCCGCTATCCAGATGGAAGGAAAGATCAACCAGGCCAATGAGAACCGCAAGCGTCGCATGATGCATCAACCAGGAACCCATCAGACCCCAAAGTATCGCCCCAACCCATCTCCAGGATTTGCCCCAAGAACCAACAGACCCCCTATGAACCGTCCGACCTATCCCAACCGTGGAAACCCTAGACCCGGAGGAAATCACAACAACCCCGGCAATTCTAGCAATTTCACCCGTGCCCCACCCAAGTTCAACACCAACAATGCTGCAGCCAACCCCAATACTGCCCCGAGGACTGGAAGCAATGATGTGCCTGTCGCAGCCAAGGACAAGTCACAAGTGACCTGTTATGACTGTGGAAATAAAGGCCACTATTCCAACGAGTGCCCCAACAAGAAGAACACTACAGCCCCTAATAACAATGTCCCAGCTCAGCAGCAGCGTCGTGTCCAGCCAGGGAGAAGATTTGCCCCAGGAAATTCACTCAACCGCAATGGCCGCCTTTTTCTCATGCATGCTGAAGAAGCTAAGGAAGCGCCAGACGTCGTGCTGGGTATGTTTTCTGTTAATTCAGTACTCGCAAGAGTGTTGTTTGATTCTGGTGCATCGCATTCATTTGTCACCGAAGAATTTGCATGCACTAGTAAAATTCAACCAACCAAACTGAAGCATGTGATGATTGTACAAATTCCCAGATCGACCACCAAGGCTAGGCAAATTTGCAAGGCCGTCCCTATCCGAATCCATGGCATAGATTTTTATGCTAACCTAATAGTACTCGGAACTAAAGGTTTGGAAGTAGTACTAGGAATGGATTGGATGTCCAAACATAAAGGAATGATTGACTGTGCCAAGAAAGCCATTACCATGACCAGTACCGCCGGAATATCAGTCGAGCATATATCTGAAACCTTACCTCGCCAATTCAAGTGTAACAAGAGTCTAGCCCAACCTACCATTGACCAAGTTCGGATAGTCTGTGAATACCCCGATGTATTTCCAGATGTTTTGCCCGGTATGCCCCCAGATAGGGATATCGAGTTTATCATCGAACTAATCCCCGGAACAGGACCTATAGCCCAGAGACCCTATAGTATGAACCCGTCAGAACTAGAAGAACTGAAGAAGCAACTGTATTCCATGTTAGAAATCGGATTGATTCAACCAAGTGCGTCCCCATGGAGGTCACCTGTCTTGTTTGTGGACAAGAAGGATAGAGGTAACCGTTTGTGTACGGATTATCGAAAGTTGAATGATGTCACCATCAAGAACAAGTACCCCTTGCCCAAGATAGAAGATTTTTTTGATCAGTTGACCGGTGCCCAGGTGTTTTCTAAGATTGATCTTAGAACTGGCTATCATCAACTCAAAATTCGTGCTGAGGATATTCCAAAGACTGCCTTTACCACCAGATATGGATTGTATGAGTATACAGTCATGTCTTTTGGATTAACCAATGCCCCCGCTTATTTCATGAACCTCATGAATAAGATTTTTATGGCCTTCCTGGATAAGTTTGTTGTTGTTTTCATCGATGACATTCTGATTTATTCTAAATCGGAAGAAGAACATGAGCTACACCTAAGGACCATTCTTGGAACCCTTAGAGAGCATCAGCTGTATGCAAAATTTAGCAAATGTGAATTCTGGTTACAGGAAGTAGGATTCCTCGGTCACATTGTATCGGCCGGAGGAATTGCCTTTGACCCTGCCAAAGTGAAAGATGTAGAAGATTGGCAAGCCCCAACCACTCAAACCCAAGTTCGTGCTTTTCTCGGATTGGCGGGATATTACCGCAAATTCGTAGAAGGATTCTCTAGTATCGCCCGACCCATGACCCAGTTGCTGAAGAAGGACAAGAAGTTTGAATGGACAGACAAGTGTGAAGCGAGTTTTCAAGAACTCAAAAGGAGATTGATTTCCGCCCCAATCTTGATCATGCCGGATATCACGAAGCCCTTCGATGTGTATTGTGACGCATCCAAGATTGGTCTCGGATGTGTGCTAATGCAAGAAGGCAAAGTTATATCCTATCTATCGCGACAATTGAAGCAACATGAACAAAATTATCCAACCCATGACCTCGAACTCGCAGCCGTAGTTCTAGCCCTGAAGACATGGAGACATTACCTTATGGGAAACCGTTGTGAGATTTATTTGGATCACAAGAGCCTAAAGTATATATTCACTCAGAAGGAGCTGAATATGAGGCAGAGAAGATGGATTGAGCTAATCAAGGATTACGACCTGGACATTCACTATCACCCGGGTAAAGCCAACATGGTAGCCGATGCCCTTAGCAGATTGCCGTGCCGCTTGAACTCCATGATTTTTAAGGAGCAACCAAGTTTGCACAAAGAGATGGAAGATTTTCGAGTGGAATTAGTAAGTGAAGGATTTTTGGCTAGCATAGAACTTCAGCCCACTTTGATCAGTCAGATTAAAGAGGCGCAGAAAGGAAATGCTAGTATCGACGGAATTAAACGTTGTATCGGTACAGGCAAAGTACCCGGATTCACCGAGGACGAAGAAGGAGTTTTGTGGTACAAAGGACGCCTTTGTGTACCAGAAGATTCGGAGTTAAAAGAAGTTATCTTGAAGGAGGCTCACGATACTCTTTATTCTATCCATCCCGGAGGAACTAAGATGTATCAAGATTTGAAAGAGCAATTTTGGTGGCATAAGATGAAGAGAGAAATCGGAAGCTATATCGCCAAGTGTGATATATGTCAGCGAGTCAAGGCAGGACATCAAAGACCCGCTGGATTGTTGCAACCTTTGAAATTCCGAATGGAAATGGGATTCTGTAGGAATGGACTTTATCACTGGACTACCTACTTCTAGTAGGGGAAATGACTCTATTTGGGTCATAGTGGACAGATTGTCCAAAGTCGCCCATTTCCTGCCTGTCAAAACTACCTATCAGAGTTCGAAGCTAGCAGAGTTGTACATCGCTAGGATCGTTAGTTTGCACGGAGTCCCCAAGAATATCGTATCAGATCGAGGAACTCAGTTTACCTCGAGATTCTGGAAGAAGGTCCAGGAAGGTTTAGGAACCCGCCTAGATTTCAGTACCGCGTATCACCCTCAGACCGATGGACAAACGGAGCGAGTAAACCAAATACTCGAAGATATGCTTAGAGCATGTGTGTTAGAATATGGATCCAAGTGGGAAGACTGTCTGCCGTTTGCAGAATTTTCCTACAACAATAGCTACCAAGCCAGTTTGCAAATGGCCCCATTTGAATTCATGTACGGAAGAAAGTGCCGCACCCCTTTGAACTGGTCGAAAGTAGGAGAGAGTCAAATTTTCGGACCCGACATCCTACGAGAAGCAGAAGAGAAGGTTCACAAGATTCGAGAGCACCTCAAGACAGCCCAATCCCGACAAAAGAGTTACGCCGACAAGAGACGTCGAGACCTCGCCTTCAACATTGGAGATTTTGTTTATCTGAAAGTGTCGCCATTGAAGGGAATGCAGCGTTTCCAACTCAAAGGAAAGTTAGCCCCCAGATATATCGGACCTTTCAAAATTTTGAACCGTCGAGGAGAAGTATCGTATCAACTCGAGCTACCAGAAGAGATGTCATCGGTGCACAATGTGTTCCATATCTCGTTACTTCGCAAATGTCTCGAAGTCCCCGAGAAGACCGAAGTGTTCAAGAATATCGATCATAGGACCATAGAGATCAATGATGACCTGACCTATCCCGAAGTACCCATCCGTATATTGGAGGAAGCCTTTCGAACGACCAGAACCCGAAGCATCAAGTTTCTCAAGATTCAGTGGAGCAACCACACAAAAGAGGAAGCTACCTGGGAACGCGAAGATCACATCAGGACGGAGTTTCCAGATCTCTTCAAATCCAAGGTAATCATTTCGTCCTTTTCAAATCTCGGGACGAGATTTTGTTTAAGGGGGGAAGGTTTGTAACATCCCAAAAAATATCAAACTTAGATCAACAAAACACTAATCCTAAAGTTTAGGGTTAACAAAAAACTTTTCTAAATCAATTCATGAATGCATGTATATGTGTATGCATGAATTTTGAAATTCTTTAAAACCACCTTGTTTGTGTGATCCATCGCTTGTAAAATGTTTCTTAGGTGAAAAAGAACATCATCTAAAACATTCCCCACACTTTTCCTAAAGAAAAATAAGTCAAAACAAATATATTAAGTGAATGGTCATTTTGACCAATTTAACTCACATGCCTACTTTGGCTGTCTCAAACTTTCAAAACCTAACAGAAACTTTTCTGGATCTTTGCACCCCTTGAATGTACTCATAACCAAGTATCAAGGCCCACTTTGTGATCATCCAGAAACTTTCAAATGCATAGTTTAAATGACAACTCAAAATTGAATCTTCTTCATATGGGAAGATCCCACTTCTTCAAAACCCACTCAAACAAGCTCAATTTTCAAAACCCAAGCATCTGCAGACTCACCAGAACCAATCTAGCAAACCCACCAAAAATCATTTCAAAATTCAAAACTTGATTTCATGCGGCCATTTCATCAAACAGGTTGCAGACACAAATCAAACAAAACCACAAACACTATAATGTGCAGTGTTTTGAGCCTAACTTGTTCCCTAGTTAGCTCTCACACAATCCAGTAGATCATCTAGAAAGGTTAGACCAGCACTAGCACCCCTGTGAGCTTGCCATTGCCATTAATGGTGAACAGCCGAAGCCAACCTTGTCACCCCAATGTGGACAGCAAGCTAGGAGCAGCAGCAAGCCTAGCCAGCATGTCTGGGAGGCAACCCACCGTCCACCGCCACTGCCTGTCCCAGCCGCGAGCGTTGCCAAGCCCTGGACCACGCGCACAAGACACGCCCAGACCATGCCGAGCGTGCGCCAGAGCGCCACCTTCGACCATCACCCACAGACCGCGCGCCGCCCTCACCGCGCGCACACACGATCACCACCGACCCAAGAGACCACCAGACATCCCCGTTTAACGCCCCGCGCCATACAGCCACCGCCCACCGTCGAGAACGCCGCCTCTGCCGCGCAGAGCACCGCCCGTTCCAGACCAAACCACACCGACCCATGCCTCGCGACCATGTCGTTGAGCATCGCCAGGAGACACAGCACCGTCCCCTACCCTTGCCCATGCCATTAGCTGCCTGTAACGTCGCCTCCGACGAGCTCACCTTGCGCCCCGACGGTCCCCTCGCTCGACTATAAATAGAGGCCACCCCCGCACGATTTCTTCACACCATCTCACTCCCCTCTCCTCACTGATCGTGCCACACCATTCTCAGAGCAAGGCGAGCACCACCTCGCCGGAATTTCACTGGAGCCTGCCGCTGCCAGAGAAGAAAGGAGCCAGCGATTGGAGCCGCCCCAGGAGAAGCCACCGGTACCAGGAGGTTCGCCGTCGTCGACTTCGTTGTTCGCCCGCCTCGCCGACCCTCGCCCGTACCCCGGTGATCCCCCAGCACCCCTCACTGGCCGCGCTAGGTTTCGTTCTCGCCGGAGCTGTCTCGCGACGACGATGACCCTCAGCCGTTGGATTAGAACCAGATCGAACGAACCACGTTGCCCCATACCGCTTCGCCCAGCCCCGTGTCACTAACGAGTGGGGACACCCACTTAAGCAGCCCGCGGGAGCACTGCGCTTAGCAGGCCGGCCCGTTAGAATTTCCCGCGCAGCCCAGCAATTCAAATTAAACCTTTTCTTTTTAATTTCAAACACACTTCTGTACCCAACTTCAAAAATCAACCCAGATCGATTTAGTGCACCAAATTAGATGAAACCAATTTTGTTGGAAAGGTCTGCGAATGCTTAATCCAAGACCGTTGGATTCAAGTCATTTGGATCTGTAGATCACCCATAGCAAAAATGACAAGGCAGAAGATTTTCTGCATTCAAACATTTTTCAAATTTAAACCACAATAGCTTTTGAGTTGATTCCAACTCTCAAAAATCACCTTCAATCATACCTTTCAGAATATATAAAAATATATATAGGTTACTTGCAGAAATAATGTTCAAGGAATAAAAGAATGCTTCATAAGCATTTCTAGCCACTTTAATTAATTAAAATAAAAGGGTAAAACCTTATTAAATTGTGACACCACTTTAAATCACATTCCCATGGACTACAATATGTGGTGATGACATGTGTCAACATGATCCCATGTTTAGTTTGGAGAATATTAAATCTTAAGTAGTTCTTCAATGAGTAGAAATTACTTTTCTAAAAAAAAAAGACTTAAACCAATCCTTAACCTTGTAATGTTAGAGATGATGCTAGATCATCTATAGGACCCTTGTGTGTGATGATTGCAAGTAGTTAAGTATTGTTTGGTGATTGTGTACCTCGTATTTATTCATAGACGCTAGTACCCACCAAGGATACGAGGAGGAAGGAGGATACTACGAAGAGGAAGCCGAGGAGAACTTCAACCACTGCTCTGCACAAGGCAAGCAATACTAACCAAGTTGACCAATGCAAGCTAACACTTGCAAGATACTATACCTATGCAAGCTTATAAGACACCCTATTGTTGCCACAAACCCATGCTTGTGATATGATTACTATATGCCTTAAGTGTATGTGACCATACCCACTGGCTAAACCAATCCTAGTTTTATTGCAAGCTTCTTACTTTATTTCTTTATCAAAGCTTACTTGGAGCCTACCTAAGAGTTTGGTAGATACTAGACAGTTGTGCTAAAGGTTGCATAAAGAGCATAAAAATTGGCCTAAGCTAGAATCCTTGATATCATCTTATGATATAAGGTTGGACTTAGTTGAAACTCCACTAGTTACCACCCCCCATTAGTACTACCCCCCACCTGTAGATGCTAGTGCTAAGCATAAAACTTGATCAACTTTAGATGGGAATACTTGGTGGAAAATTGTTATGAAAACTTTGGAATGATGGATCATTCTATTGAAATGTTTTGGACATGTGTTTCCAAACACTTGATGATTTTGGTGATGAAAATGTTGAGGCATGAGCCTTAGCTCTTTATAAAACTGATGGTTGTCTGGATGCGATACCATTCCAATTTTATCGTACAACCACAATACCCGAATATTGGGTAGGGCTTGACTGGAAACTTATATACCTTAGTATTAGTTCCCTCACGGCCAAGGTCTGAGCTGAGGCTACCTTGTGAAGATTGTCCACCTGTGCAGTACCCAAGATGACAGTGGTCATGGTTGGAAGGAAAACTCACAGGAGAGGTGCTTATACTAGGGAGTGTAATTGAAAGGTTAGGATTGATTATCCGCATACTGAGTATGGTGAATTCAGGATTTGTTCCTGACGGATGTATCGAATGTTGTGGTGAAAGTGTACAATCTCTGCAGAGTGTCAAACTATTCGAATAGCCGCGTCCGCGGTTATGGACAGTTGGAGTGGCCATATTGTTCCCCCGTCAGACTTTTCAAAATGACCTGTGAAACGACTTGAGATTTTGACTTGACCACAACAGAGTTGTGACTGGAAATACAAGATCCCACTTAGGAGTTATAAAATTGTGACCAGCTTTGGAACAGTAGTTATAAATCTGGCTTTTGCAAAACAACCCTAGAGCCTAGTGTCCTATTATCCAAAAACCCCTTTACTTGTGAGTATTAGTTTGCGAGTACTTAAAGAGTACTCATGGCTTTGTCCCTGGCTATTCCCATGGCCAGACTATGAAGAGGAGTACCTGGAGGATGGACCCCAGGAAGGTTACGACAACTAGGATCATCTCTCATTGTCAGCATTGCCTGTGACCCCGAAGATGGAGCCTCGCCTACGCTACCGTTATTCTTACGTATTCCGCTGCTTGAGGTTGTATTAAGGACTGGATCATGAGATCCCTATTTGTGTAAGAACTTATGTATCGTTGTAATGGATGAAGTACTATGGTATCCAATTCTGTTATGTCTCGCAAAAATGGTAATCCTGGGATTGCGATGTATGGCATAACAGGCCTCTAGGATTGAAAAATCCGGGTGTTGACATCTTCGTTGCATTTCATCGACCTTGAAGCCAACACATGCTCCAAGCGATGCCAATGGACAAATCCTACAAGTATAACTTAATACACACATTAGTCCATAAACATTGTCATTAATTACCAAAACCACACATGGGAGCCCAACATGTTCTTTCACATATTTTGAGTGGGAGTTAAGTGAAATCCCTGGATCTCATATATGATGATATATTTGAGTGGGAGTGTGACACCATTATGATATATGTACATGACATATGATGAATGATGTAATTAGTATCAATGATATTTAAGTTAGTAAATATTATATGGATGAAGTTGAACAAAGTATTAAACATTGAAATCTATCAAGATAGATTGATATGTTGAATTGCTTCCTGGATTTGATTCTGAATATGTTTAGAATATTCTAGATAAGATGCTGAAATAGTTCAGAATGGAACAAGGCAAGAAATAAGTTCTTAATTGTATATCTAGATGAAGCATGGAGTTAATATCAGTATTACAACCATGGATAAAAGAAAGAAAAGAGATGTGTTGCATCTCCTATGCCTTAGTCATAGGTTCTTCCATATAACCTTGTTGAATATTCGACGTTATGTGACCCAGGTTACTGGTAGGAAAAACAAGTTCTTAATTATAAGAACATGTTCAAAAGGTGATTCCTGATTTAATCACTAAACCAGAGTTAAGTTTGTCCTTAAATTGGAAGGAGCAAAATTAAGCATCATATTTGCATTTTATGCACTATTGATTAGGATCTACATAGATATAGAAGTATATATATATGGCTACCTCTAAAGTGGCTAATATAGTTGTTTTGGCAAAAGAAGTTCGACTTATGCTAAGGGTTTTTCAAAGTTATGTGACAATCGTGAAAGTCCAATTAAACGTCATTGTAAACACTAGAAACAAAGTCTCACTCTATTGCCAAACGAATACTTCGACACATTATGAGATAATGGTGTAAATAGAAAAATAGGAAGGCATTAACGATTTGCAGAGAACATACAAATCTAGTAAAATAGATAAAGGACATGACGTTTCTCATGATCATGCATCATAAATAAACACATATGTGATATGGTTTATGATTAGTAGAAAATGCAAGCTAGATTATTTGTACTCTAGTGCAACTGGGAGACTGAAGAAGATATGCCTTAGAGGCAAATAATAAATGGATTTTATTATCATATCTCAGTTAATTTGTAATATTTTAATATTGTGCTATAACTGTATCAAGCAGAAATATTGATACAAGTGTGGTAAAAACAAACCAAGTTTCTAGTAGCCTCTACTTATACTAGTTTGTTGGGCAACCGATTAAGGTTTCCTGATCATGGAGCATTTATGACAATTGAAAACAGAGTCATATAATGATATGATGGATATTACCCAAAATATTGCAATACGATCAAGTTACAAGGTTCATCGTTGCAATAGTTATAAGCGTAGTCTCTCTCCGCTTAGACCGTGAGATCATATTAATCACTGTCTCGCGAGGCTCCTTTGATCACATCAACCATCATGTCCGTAACTAGATGGCCATAAAGGCGAGCTTCACGTATTTTAGAGGAACAATTGAGGCCTATGTACCAAGATCGAGATTTGTTCACCGGCGTGACAGGAAGATACACACGGCCGACTTGGTAATATTACATACATAATGTTGCCACATATGATTAGGTCACAAGAATGAAATATCACGGGAACAAGTGAAACAGAACTTGTCGGTAACGAGATTGAACAAGGTATATGATACCGATAATTAGATCTCGGATAAGTCGTATCAAATAAATAAAGGGAAATGCACTCGACATTTACGGTTCAAATGACATTACATTATGTAATGCACAACGGTCATTATGGGCATCCTGGTCCTTCTATTTATCATTGATGGAGTATGTGCCATTCCTGAGTCGTTGGGTTAACACACTTAAGGTTACGATGATCCTAGAGATCATTCAATAAGATGGAATCACAGTAAAGAAAAAGCCGGAATCGTTCCGAAGAGAATTCGAAGTTGTTCGGAGGAAGAGAAAGAAAGAAAAAGGTCGAAAGGTGTTTGGAATAAATAGAAATTTATTATATGAATTTATTATATGTTAATGCTGAATTAATATATATTAATTAAATATTTAAATTAATATTTAAAGGGAAACTTCCTCAATAGGGCCAACCCCAAGGAATTTTCCCAGCAGAAAGTCTACTAGGAAAAAGACACCAAACAAGAGCCAGAGCGTTGTTGGGCCGAATCACCATGGCCCACAAGGGCGAGCTAGCACTAAGCGCTACTGCTGGCGGTGGGCAACCACGCTCCTCTCGTGGGCCACTGTCGCTCGGTCCACTAAGAGGCCAGCCCACCCTGGTCGTGCGCTGTTGTTGCCGTTGTCGCCGCCTGCTGCTCCGCATGCCATCCCACCCGGGTTTGGTTGTATGTGTTGTTGTTGCTGGCTGCATTGCTAGGCCGAGTGTGCATGCCAGCCCACACGGCTGACTGCGCTGCTGCTGGCGGCTGGCTGTTGGATGGCCTAGCCAGCTGGCACTCCTTTTCTCCCTATTTCTTTGTCTTGTTTAGTCCCACATGGAAAACCCAAAGGGGAGGGAACACACCTGTCCATCTATATAAAGGGGTGCCCATGGGTAGGAATAAAACACACCAATATTCATCTAAGGAATTTTCCTTAGAGAAATTTGTCTCTCTAGTTATCTCCTTGTATTGGCACGATCCCTTTAGGACTATACAAGCAAGAGACGCACCTGCAGCACGCCATTGTGCTGCAAGGATTTCAGCCAGAGGATCTACTTCTGCACTCTCAATAGGGATCAGAGAACCGGAGGTCATCATCGTACATCGTATGTGTGCGAAATCACGAGGGTGGTACCATTAGTGGCACCTTGGATGTCGTGATCCGAACTACTACACGATGGAGCAAGGGGTGAATTGTGAGGAGCTTTGCGACCTTGAGGCCGGCTATGAGTACGACTACATCACGCACGTTCTTCTCGGAACGTTAACCGCTTTCAGACTACAAGGGTATGTATCTGAAACCTCGACTGTCACTATATTTATCCTAGATAGATGTGACACCCCTGAGATTAAGGCTAGACAAATCCCAGACCTTGGTCTGATCATAAGCCTAACCTAATCTCGAAAGCATATAGAGATAGAATCGGTAACACAACAGTGATCCTACGACACAAAATTATTACAGCAAGCTCATAACTGAGCGAAGAACCAAAATATTACAAGCAGAGGTCACTGACCATAAACATCAAACAACGGAAGGCAAATTATGCTATTAAGTATAGAAAACTTAACAAATGGCCTAACAGGCCTGAAGCATAACGATGACTTCCCATTCCATAGATCCTAGACTTCCGACTGGGAACCCCAAGCTACTCATTGATGTCAATGCCATATTGAACTCATCTTCAATGGTAACACTTACTCTGCTGCAAAAGTATCAACGAAGCAAGTATGAGTACAGGGTGTACTCCACAAGACTTATAGCTATTGGAGTTATTTTTGCATAAAGCTGGCTTTGTTTGTAAAACAAGAGGGGGAAGAATCTCGACTAATCAGAATACTTTAATAGGGGATAAGAGAGCGACATCACTAGCTTTGAACATCTTTTGATATCCACCGAATCTTTATCGGCTGAACCAATCAACTAGGATCACCCGTCGATCCCTGAGGAAGCATACTTAAGCACACTTTACCTAAATTGCCAAGTTTTAAGATTAGGTTCAAGTTTTCTATGATCATAATGTCTATTCTCAAGTCGTCCATAACCGTGGACGCGACTTTTCGAAAAGATTAATACCCTGTAGGGTGTACAACTTTAGCCACACGTACTAACCGTTTCTTAGTGCCAGATCATTAGCCCTCTTCCTTGGAAGGCTGCCAAAGAGTAGTTAGACACAACCTTTACCTTGCTTTCGTCGAGACCATGAGTCACGCACTAAGGATATGTCGCCGTAATGGGTCGAGTCCGAATTCGGTCCCTAGCGATGTGCATAGTGTTCAAGATAACGGAGGTCGTGCCTCTCTTGTTCCTGTCCAAGCTTACCTACCTGTTCTGAATGCACCTCCTTTACTGCCTTTGAGAAGAACCAGAATGCATATGTCAAATGGAACTCCCGAACTATGTGACTCATGGAATCTACTAGGCAAGTTAGTTGGTCGAGGGGGTTTCCAGGCCCCCGTGTGGTTGTACGCTTGTCTTGGTTCAAGAGGCAAGAACTCAGGTCCTAGTAGTGTCAAGTATGGGACTACAAAAACCACAACCCACCGTGGCCTCCCATACAAGACTTGGCATGTTTAACTTCCATATCTGATCATACCACGTCATCATGTCATACTAGGTTCATTCATAGCTCTGATTCATCAACTGGATGGACCAACAATAAAAACTAAGCATGGCTAAGCACAACAGATAAACAGCTTTAGCGATGTTCATATGCCGAACCCTAGTTATGCTAGGAGCAGTGGATCAAGGAATATAGGCTACAAAGGGAACATGCATCTTATAGGATTACTCTATCTATCGATAAAATACTTTGGAATCGTATGCACATGGCATGAATTGGAATGCTTTGAAATCATAGGATTTTATCATGGTGGGGCTATGTTTGCCTTTGCCTGTTGATACCCAACTATAGATCTTTAGGTACATCACCTGGACTTGTTCATCAATGATCCATTTCTTCTATTCGATGGTGTTGATCTCGGTCTTCGATCTTGATCTTGATATCGTATTCTACCCGGAAGAACCAAAACACCAGAAAGAGAGAGAAACAATCAACACATGGCATCGATGTAATGCTCAAGCAAGGATGATGATATGACAAGTTAAATATAGTTTTAATGTAACCCTAAAGCATGCTTTGGTCATTTTAAACAGGGTCCGAGGGGTGCAAACTCTAATTAAGGGGAAACCTCGGAGTCATCTATGGGGTTCATTTTGTTCTTCTAATTAAACTTGTAATATAAGTTGCTTAACAATGGATGCTTTTAGTGCTATGATATAGATCTCATTTTTCTGAACATTCTGTTATATTATTTGTATTTTTATGATTTAAAATAAATTATTTATGAATTTATCCATTTTTAATTCATTTTAAATCATTTTTGGAATATTATAAAATAATTACACATTTTGGAATTATGTTAACATTTTATTTAATCAGAAGACATTTCTGATAAGGTTTATTTGAATTACAGGGGGGCCACATGTCATATAATTATTATTTACAGAAATAATTATAGAAAACATTTAAAACAAAAGAAAATGAATTATGGCCTCGGCATGACATCATGTTGATGTCAGCATCACCATTGCTCACGGATCGAGCAAAGGCGTGGCGATAGGGGCGATGCGGGGCTATGGGAGTGGGCGCTTTGGAAAGAGGGGAGCGAGGCGGTCCTACCAGTGGTGGCACCGCCCTCGAATGGTCATCGAAGCTTGGCCGACGACGACAAATGGTGGCGGTGCTCGCAGGTGGTCACGATGGCAATGGTACAAAGAGAAAGAGAGGGGAACGGAGGGGCGCATTAGCGCCGGGAGCTCACCCTGGTCAGGAATATGGGGTCGATGGTGACGGTCGAGGTCGAGGTCGCCAGCAACGTCAACGACAAGCGGCGGTAGAGGCATAGGAGAGGTGGACGATAGGATCGATCCTGGACACCCGACGTCGATTCCTTCCATGGTTAGTCTCAGGGAGACACGGTGGTAACATCAGTGTTCTCATAACAGCAAGGGGTGGTCGAGAAAGCGGGGCACCGATGATGTCTGTGGCTAGGGTCCATCAGTCAAAGAGAATTGGGGATAGTGAGAGGATTAGGGTTCGTCTGAGGGGCGGCAGGCTACTTGTAGACGTCGCCTAGGACGGTAGCGTGCATCTGCTTGTAGCGGGCATCACAGGGACATAGGGACGGCGCCAACATCAACACGCAGTAGCTTCGGTCGCTCGAGTCCTTCTAGCAAAAGGAGGAAGAAAAGAGAAATGGCGTGAAACGGTATGGGCCGAGGTGGGATGGCTTGGGCCGGTGCTAGGCTGCGGAAAAGCTTGCTGAGCGGCTGCTGCTGGTGCACTATGCAACAGAGAGGAGAGAGAGAGGGGTTGGCCTGCGGCCCAGATAAAGCTAGGATCATTTTTTATTTTAGAAATATTTTTTATTTAGTTTTCTCTCTTTTCTCTTTTTTATTTTTTATTTCAAACCTGTATTGGATATTACAAAAATACCAAAGGATTTTGTGAAGCTATTGAAATATTGTGGGGCCCTTTTAGTCCATTTAGGCTCCATACATTTTGTTCTTTTCAAAGTTCAAAACCATTTTGAATGCTTTTACATAGAGAGAGGGATGTAGGGTTTTAGGGTTTTGTGATTATTTCTTGCATGCATTTTAAGATGATGCTCATGAATGCACAAATCAGATCCTAATTAGCATTTAATAAACTACGGGTATTACAATTCTATCCCCCTTAAAATAATATTGTCCCGAGATTCCTAGGTAGAAAGATAGAAGGAACAGGGTTACACTAATCTTCGACGATCTTCTCGAAGAGGTTGATCCATGCCACCATGTTTGCATGAATGAAGCGCTTCATTTCTTCGAGGTTGTTGCTCATACTAAGGAAGAGAGGGAATGACACAAAACCACAAACTGAGTACCTCGTGGCCAACTCATGGATAGATGTTTCATAAACATCTCTAGAGCCAACAAACATGAAACACGTCAAGGTAAAGGAGGAGACAAGAGGAGAAGGTTCAAGGTGACAGATAATTGGTCTTCATAAGGATTGAGACCATGGAGCTTGCAGAAGAGATTTTGACTTTTGAGGGAAGGAGACTTCCAACAGAGAGAACATGACAGCAGACTTCGAGCGGCGAATCTCTAATAAACAACTTAGGTAGATATTTCATGGTTATAGAGATATGGATCAACAAAACCAAGCTGTTGAACTACTTTTGAAACAGAAGGATCACTATTTCGTTCAACAGAAGGCCAAGACAGAAAGGTATTTTGTGGAGAGGACTCATAAGAGTCACAAGGAACATGTAACAAGAGGAACTTCTGATTACCAGAACCATCTTCACTTTTGTAACATAACTGCAGATGGTTGAAGGAACTTTTTATTCATCCAGGTCTATAAAAATCTTTGCCAAAGATCTTGATATCACTTTACACCACCAATATGAATAGATAAGAAGATTCCTGATGACATGAGAACAAGAAACTTCATTTCTCAGACTTCAATTACTTGGTACGATAGCAAGCTTGCCAACATATTTGGGTCTGGAGGATTGATCGAGAGACATTTAGCAACACTTCTTTAAATGTTCTCCTTGATATTCGACATGCCAATATCAGACTTTTAACAAGCCTTCAATCAATCATCAAGTCAAGGTCAGACTTCGGGTAACAGGAAACCATAAGCACAACTCCTATAATAGGTCATATAAGAAGCCTCATGAAGAGTGATTGTTATTGCTGATTCAAGAGAATATGGCAATAGGTCTTTTGGCTAATTGTATCAACCACCACACCAACCTTGCCAGATTTTCAAAGAGACCTACATCAAAACCTTGAGGAACACCAACCATCATGACTGCTTGAGATTCAGCTTTGGTTAGGTGGAACGATACTTCGGACTCAACATTGTCTGATTACAAAGTTTGCAACACTTACCACAAAGATGAAGTTACTAGATTCTCAAGACATGGATTACAGTGTCAAGCTCCAAAAGATGAGCTAGATTGCGAAACACATGTGTTATCAAGTTATCTAAATATAATTACACATACATGAATTTCTTTGCAATGAAACACAAATGAATCCTTATTGGGGAAGTATTTAAGAAGATACCAAAGTTCTTGGACTTCTTCTCTTCCATAAAAAAATCAGTCAACGGTTTGGTGTGCTTAGAGGATCTTCTCAACATATGGAGGTATCAACCTATCATATCAAGAATATTCCGCACATGCTTAAATTACTTGAAATGATTCTCGAGGGAACAAAGATAACTCTACTCGAATCCACGGCGGAAACTTTCAACAATTGCACGTAAATAGGGGAAGGTCACTTCTAACACCTAGAACACATTCTTCGAGATGACACGAAGATGGTTCTCAAAAGTTTCCAACATAAATGCCAACTATTCCATATGAACCTAATATAACATGGAGAAGATAAGAATGTCATCTATGGGCTCAACAACAGACTTATTGAGATACTCTAATAAAATGGACTCATATGTTGTATGAACAAAGCATGAATATTGGTCAGACCAAATAACATGAAGATGTACCTAGGTGAAACATCACAAGCAGATACACCATCAGGATAGTCCTTTGCATTGAGTTTAATTTGACGATTACCCAAATCAAATCAAAGGCGGGGAAGATAACATTTCCATAGAGGAAATACTATCTTACTTCAGCACGAATATAACTGGACATCCCTTAAAGGATGAACATAGTCGAATAGAAATTTTGTCTTACAACTCTCCAAGTTGTTGTTTAAGATCAACCAACTAGCTCAGGGGTATCCAGTATGGATCCTTGGAGAAAGGAGCAGTTTAAAGAAACAACTTACTTAAGAACCCGACAAAATGGTCATGTGGCAACAAGGTGATACTTCTAGAAGACATCCAGGATATCACATACCCACTTAGTTCAAGAGGAAACTTGTTTTGTAAGGCAAGAAGACATAGTCTCGAAGTTTTGGTACGAACCTAACTCTTTGATCGAGAAGAATGTACTATAATAACCATCATGCTAAGAATGACATAAATGTCCTTGAAGTTCAAATCAATAAAAATTGCTAAGAATCTTAGATGATCACATTATTATACATACGCATCATTCTTGAGCACAGATAGCTCAAAAAGAAGGCTGGTAAAAATGTGTAAGAGTATCACTTCATTAACTGAGTCATGAAACTCAGCACGACCTCTTAGTATAAAAGGGTGTGATACTTTAAGATAGAAAAGACAGAAGCTAATCAATGCCTCTTGATCTGCGGAGTACAACACTTTGACCTGGTCCTAGATGTGACGAGGTCCTGGAGTTTGTTTCTCCTGATATCCCGAAATGGAATATATTGACGGACCATAAGAGTATCTTGCATCAGAAGATACCAATGCACGTTTACTACTTGGCTACCAACTGGTAGACAAAGGTCGGAAAACAACAAGAGGAAAGGAACATGCTCAGGATAGAATCCCGAGATGTGGATGCTGATAACTGCAAGTACACAAATCGTTTGTAGCTAGTTTCAAAATAAAGATATCGATCCCACAGGGAGCAGTAGGCAAAAGAATAAAATTATTTTAACTAAAACTAAATGAAGTACTTAAGAAATAATTTTAAGATGCAAGAAAATAGAATTGTTTTAAGGATTGTTTTGGGGGTTTTGATTGAGTAAAGCAATTAAATAAACTAAAGTAAAACTTAATGCAGAAAGTAGGAATCGCGTATGTAAGAGAGCTTGAAATAAAAATAGGGAAAAGGCATTCTCAAAGAGTGATGGATACACCGCTAGCAATTTAGATAGAGTAATCAAGATTATCATAGAAAATATTCTCATGACATGTATGTATGTGGGAGGAGCTCCAAAAATGGGCGAATAGGTAGCAACCAGTGCACACATCATCCGTCATAACCACACTTGACAGATAAATGACATCAATCGTATTATCTCGCTATTAAGGGATTTCTCCCATGGCATGGACATGGCTCAATGAGTTCTCCTTTCTTCCCCAAGTTAGTTCGTAAAGAATGACAACAGCTTTATAGTCAAAGTAAGTGATATCATCCCTCCGTCTACCAACAAGTAATACCCTTAATCAAGTCCCCATAAGAGGCAAATATTAAGAGGTGCACAACTCTCAACATCAATATGAAGACAATTAACACATACACATAATGATGTATAACATAATAATATCTATCTTATCTCAATCATATTCTAGGGTTTCTCCATATCCCCAAGAACTAATGATCTACTCAGACATGAAGGCAAACAACATCATGGCAATGATAATGGAAACAATTATAGATGAATAGTTCTTGTATAAATCCACAACTAGTACGAGAATTACAACAAGATCTAGATGTGGTGTAGATGGGGTGGATGGAGATATTGGCACTGCAACGATTGATGAAGATGAAGATCGATGCCTTGGCCTCCCAGATCCGCGAAGGGCGATGATGGATCCCTTGGGCAAGTTCCCCCTCCAGATCCCTTCTGGAGGTGAGGTTTTCGATGATTTATGGGTGTTCTGTATATCGTCTCTCTGATCTGATTGCATGGGGTGAAAGTATTTGAAGAGACGGTGGTGGCGGGAACTATACGGCCGAAAAAAGTATTCCTGTCGTATAGTTGGTCATTAAACCTACTGGTTGCTATGATCGCCCCGGGTTTTCTTCTGGTGTTATTGATTTGTCCAAAATTGGCGACTTACGCTGTTTTTGACTCCTTTTCGCTCCAATACTACTGGTCCAAGATTTGTGTCCATCGTATCCATCATTTGTCCTGATCCTGGTGAAAATAGACATAAAAGATGCGCGCGAACGCCGTAAAATACCAAGATCATACCACTACAGTACAAAATAATAATATAAAACATGATACAAATATGCACTCATCAACTTGCCCAAGCTTATACTCTTGCTCGTCCCGATCAAGGCTAGCTTAATGGATGAGATCCTCATATTCATAAAGCTGAGTCAATAAAATAAATGAGGTAGTTACAACATATGTTTATCATATATGATATATAGAAATAAGTTCATGAATAGAACCTTACTTGAACCATCTGAATAGTATTAGTAGGCTCCCACACCTTAGCATTTAACAATTCACAAAAGATTACTCTCAATATGATGTAAAAGTTTTTTGGTTCGACCGAATGAGTTAGGGAGGTAGTCCCAAGGGTTTTAGGATTAACATATTCACTTGGGATTTAAAATCTCAAACGTTCCTTTATATCACCACAAGATAATGGTGTATGCCTATTTGCTCTTTGCACATTTTTTTTCTTTTTTTATATGCTCACACTTTTGTTTAATTGTTGTGCAAAGGAGTTAGCCATACATTCTACTCCATGAGGGAATTCAAAGATTGACTGTAACATCCCAGGATTTTAGAATTTTGAATTTCAAAAAAAATGCATTTCATTCATCATATCATTTCATGAAAAATCTTGAATCAAAAACCTTGTGTCAAGACCCTATTTTGCCTTTTCAAATATTGCCATATAAGCATTATATGCAAACGGCATATTTGAAAAGTTTGTCACTAGTCAAAATTGTTCTCTATAAAGTTTACTACGTGTGTTTTGAATTTACAAAAATTCAGAAATTAGAATCACTCCATTTGAAGCTATAAATCAAAATCTATAAAAAAATACAAAATGAAAAAGAATAAAAAGCAAACAAAAAAATGAACTAAACTAACCTACCCGCTACCTACCTGCGGCCCAACCCACCTAACACCAGCCCGCCTGCACGCGAGCAACCACCAGCGGCCTAGGAAGTAGCAAGCTGCAGCCCAGCATCGCTCTCCCTCCCTCCTCTCTATAACCGACAGGTGGGCCCGAGGCCTTCTTCCTCCCCACAACGAGGGAGACCAAGCCACGCACGAGCGCTCGATCCGAACGAATTTCCCAACAATTCGGTTAATCCCTTGCCTCTCCCGCAAGACAGCGCCTCCTTATAAACTCCCCTACCTTCTTCCCGTGTGATGTTTTCGCGAATTCGAACCCTAGGCGCCTCCCCCATCTCGCCGCCGCCTCTGCCCTTGGAGCTTGCAGAGCAAGGTAGACACGACGCCATCGAGCACCCTCCCAACCCTCATTTCCTTGATAGGCTCATCGCCTTTGTGCACCAGCACGCCATGACACGTTTCCCCCTTCCGCAGAGCCCTAGGATGCCCGAGAGAAGCCGTCGGAGCCGCACCGCTCCAGCCTCCCTCTGTCATTGCCAGAGGAATCTCGTGGACCAACTCGACGCCGCCAGGGACCGCCGAAACGCCGGCCACCATCATCGCCTATGTCGTCCACCGTCACACCGCCATCCATCATCGTCGCCACCGTCTTCCAGCTGATGTCGTCTCGCCATCGTCACTGTCCCCCATCCGATCTATTTCGAACGGCCCAGATCCGTTTGAGCCGAGCCTAGCCGCAGCCGAAGCACAGCCAGGACTCAAGCCAAGCCGGAGCCCAAGCCATCAAACAGCCACCGCTGGATCTTTGTTAGACACCTCTGAATGAATCACTCACTGAAGAGGTATCGGCAATTCAAAATACTCCACGTGTCGCCAGCTCGCCTGATTTTCTGGAAATAGATTTAAATAGGCAGAAAAACATGTAAACTTGTAAAATGCATATAAAAATATTTGTAAGTCCAAAATTTACAATTAAGATATCCTTGGATTTAGAAAAATGTGAATAATATTAATATGCTGTTAGAACAGACTTTTAAAGTATATATTTACTGCAGTAATTTAAATGATTTAATGGCCTTTTTAGAGTAAATAAATCATAGTAAATTGTCTACAGATCATAAAAATACAAATAATATGTCTATGGATTCCTAATTACGCATACAACATTAATATACTATTGTATACAACTTTTAACAATGTAGAGATTTAAATAGTTTTAATGGCCTTTTAGAGTATTAAATCCGTAGTCAGTAATTTATAGATCTGAAAAATATGAATAATATGTCCCTAAAGTCGCAATATCGTGTAGATTATAGATATGGTTTTAGTTGTAATTTTAGACGATGTAAACTACTTAAATGATTTAAAATCTATTAAACACTATTTAAATCATAAGAAAATATTTATAACTCTAATTAAGGTGAATCCAATTGCTTTTGGTTTGTAATAATGTCCTCTTTCCAGTACACCCCAGACCCAAATTTATTTCGACAATTAGGACAGAAGTTGCAATAGAACTATTAAAACCCCTATATTGGCAATTAAGAATTAATAATAAATAATCTATTGCATTAAATGATCTCCTACATGCATCATGTAAACTAATATTGTTCAGAGAACAAATTACAACCATTGTGACATATTAAATCGTCATGCATGCATTTGTTTATCATTGTTTTATTGTATTGTGCATAATTGCATTGTTTTGATTGGTGTGTTTGTTGTACACTTGTTTCAATCGATAGATTGCGAGGAGTGCAACGTTCTTGATTGTGACGAGTGCAACCTTTTCCTTTGTGAAGATTGTTTGAACGACTACATAAACTAAAGAAAAGTGGCACTATCATAAATGTCCTACTTATTTTCCTATGCATTGTAGTTGTTTTTAGTAGAATTGCATGTGTAGGAATATTTTGCACTATGTGCTATGCTATGCTATGTCCTATTTAGGATATCCTTTTGCATATTGCTTAGTGGAAACATCATAGTTATAGTATGCTTAGACTTGCTATAGATTCGAGGTAGAATATCATGTTATGAGTATTGTGAGTTATTGGAAAAGCTATGTTTTTATATAATAAAACAAGTACTTAATGAATCACTTGGGTGGAATATTGTTGTTGTTAAGTTTGGAAGAAGTGGCAATGAAGGGGACCGTATCTTTGGCTACCTCTCTCATGTGTGCACTAGAAGAAGACCACCTGGGCATCATAGAGATTGACATGTTTCTCGTACAATAGCTTCCGTGTACAGCCACATGCTAATATGGGCTCTGGCTTAGTTAATTACATAGCGGAAGACCCTTTGCATTGGTATATCTTCAGGTTAACTAGAATTGTGTATTGGAGGTTATATCCTTGCATTGGTGCATGTTAGACGTGCTAGTATTGTGTATAGGGAGGACTTCTATGGAAAGACTTCGTCACATTATCGATCTACCGGTATACCAATTGGTGTGTACTAAACCAGCGGCCATTGGTGGCGTCAAGTTAAGATTGTGTCGTGTGGGTAAAGTGTACAACTTCTATAGAAGATATAAATCTAATCGATTAGCCGTGTCCCCGGTTATGGAAAATATTGAACAACTAAGGCCTGAAGCTTATGGATGATCTCGACATTCCAGTTTCTTAATAAAATTCGATGGTTTGAACAAGGGAGTAGGAACACTTGGTGTTGGCCAACGTGTTCATACAATTTTCAGAAAGGATTAAAACTATTTGGAAATGTTAGGATAAAAGTATTGCTTTATGCAAATGAGCCTAAAACTCCACTTAGCCAAATATGCAGGTAATTGATAGGTTCCATTTTATATCCACAAACTAGTGACACTTGCCAATACATTTAAAGTATTGACCATTCGTGGCTACAACCTTTCATGTTGCAGGTTATATCATTTCTAAGTAATCATTATAGGTCGCGAGACTCCACTCAACGATTGTTCGCCTATGGCACATTTGAAGAATGGAGATCTACCTTGTTATTGTTTCCGTCGTGTACTTGTGTAATATAATGTAAATTCTAGATCATATTCGTTGTATTCATGATGCACATGTATATTTGGTATCATTTTGTATTGTGTGTGCCAGTGAACCGATCCATGGATTGACACTATACACATGAACTCAGCCTTATCAGGCGAGGGTGTAACATTGACGATCTCAATTATCAAATTCCAATTGTATATGAAGCATCTTTATAGCTTAGATACTCTACCTCGTCTTTCTCTCACTCTAATTTGATAGCACTTTTAATTTTCCTTTGTTCAAGGTTTCTTTCTCAACTTGACTGATTAGCTAATTTTTCCTTTTGTAAATCAAACCATGAACCTACAACATATTGACTAAATTATGTTTATATGTTACATTAATACCAATGGTGTGGAAGACTCTTATTGCTATCATCAAGTTCAAGTAAAATTATACTCAAGCCATTTATATATCTAATAAGATAAGCACAAACTCAATAATGCTCCATATATGATAATAAACTCGAAATTTAATAAAAGGGATCGACTATTCCTGAAGGGAATTCTAATAATGCAAACTTTATTTCTAAGCTCAAACTAATGCAGGGCTAAAATAGTAATATAGAATTTATAACATAGATTACATGGTCTTAAAGATCTCCCCAAGCTTGGAATCAAGCCAAGTGGGATCAAATAACTCCTTGTTGGTACCTATTCCTTCTCATGGGTGAGAAGAACACCGCCTTCTTCCTCTGTGTTACAAACCTTAGATATGCTTGCAAGGCGGCTGCTGAGCTCGGCCATGTCGAATTGAAGCTTCAAATTTTTCTTCTAGAGGAATTTCTTCTCATCTGTTAACTCAAAAACAGTTTTAATCAGGAAACCAACTCTACCATTGATGTCATTGAGCTTTTTCTCAAGGTCTTTGCTCATCATCCACTAGGAGTCAATCCCTTCTCCAATAGTTTCAACACATGCTTTCGAAGATTTTTCCAATTGATAGATCTTATCATGAATCTCATATTGCCGCACCTTCTTAGGCTTAAGAGGTGACGAGATAAGAGGAGGTTTATAATAAGATCCTATGTTGTGCTGATGAGTATTAGGGGGATACTCATCCTTGTTCTTTCTCTGCTCTGCTTGCCTCATCATTTCCATCCTCTACGGGAACATGTCCTCCCAATTTGGGAGAGGCTTGATCTCCGGGCTGGATGGCGATGATGCTTCTTTAGGTTCTACTTCTTCGATCCTCTTCACGGGCTTCTCTTCCTTCTTCCTACAAATCTAATTGACATGAAAAGGTTGCATGGCTTCGCTGCAAGGATATTATTAGAAATATCTTGTATAGGGATGGAGATGATTTTTCAAGGATGGAGGTTGTAGCTCTACGAAAACTTAATGAAAAAGGTTAGATGCAATCAGCTTTAAAAGGGGAGGTCAAAAACCCTAGACTCCACCCATAACGAGCAACTATACGGGCGTGACCTGTATATGTCCCAACGTATAGTTGAGAACCGACTTAGATTTCACTTCTACAGGGGTACTAACTATATGACCGCAACTATAAGGGCAGGAATTCCTTGGAATAAAAATTCGGAGATGGGGTAGATAACTATATGACCGGAAATTTTATTCCCGTCGTATAGTTGGTCGTTAAACCTATTGTACCTTTCTAAGCCAGAGGGGTAGATGTAAAAACATCTATACGACCGGAACTATATGGCCAGAATTTTTATTCCCGCTGTATAGTTGGTCGTCAAACCTTCTAGAGCTGCCAAAAATTACCTGTTTCTTTGAAGATTTTTTATTAATCTGAAACTTAATGAAACACCAAGTTTTAACAGAAAATGCCAGCTTAAATTTTCGACCAACATTAAAATCAGTGAACGGGTTTTTAGCATTACCAAACTTCTTCTACTTCACTAGAGCTTTCAGTGTTCTTTATTCATCACAAACTTGACTAAAACTTAATTTTAAGACTTTACTCAAACCTTTATTTCTCATGGGTTGCCTCCCATGAAGCGCTCTTTTATGGTCAATAGCTTGACTGTGATGTTGCTCATTTAGTCTCGATTTTATCCTTCTTGCAGTTGCCATTCCTTGTATATTTTTGCTTAATCACCTCTTCTGGGGTGATCACACGTACGGTGACTGCACTTATATCTTATTTTGCTCGATGGTGCTTCAAGCGCTGTCCATTCACCACCCATGAAAGAGAGTTTGTTTTTCCCTGGAGCTTCACCGCTCCTGATGAATAGGCTTCTTTAACTATATAGGGAACTTCCCACTTTGATCCAATCTTACCTGGAAACAACCTAAGACAAGAATTATAGAGCAATACCTTGTCTCCATTTTTAAAGACCTTATTTTCTATTTTTCTGTCATGCCAAATTTTTACTTTTTCTTTAAACAATCTAGCATTTTCATAAGCCTCACTTCTAAACTCATCTAAAGCATGAATATCTAATAAACGTTTTTCTCCTGCTACTTTAAAATCATAGTTTAAGTTCTTGATCGCTCAAAAGGCTTTATGTTCCAATTCTAAAGGTAAATGGCACACCTTACTATAAACCATCTTATATGGTGTCATACCCATTGGATTTTTAAACGCAGTATGGTATGCCGAAAGAGTTTCATTCAACTTGTATGACCAATCTTTTCTTGATTTATCCACCATCTTCTTGAGTATGGTCTTTAATTCTCTATTGGAGAGTTCCACTTGACCACTTGTTTGAGGATGATATGGTGAAGCAACATGGTGAGTTACTCCATATTTGTAAAGGATTTTCCTAAAAGTTCCTTTCATAAAATGAGAACCACCGTCAGTGATTAAAAATCTAGGGACTCCAAACCTAGGGAATATGACATCCTTGATCATCTTCACGGAAATAGTTGCATCTGCATGGCTTGTTGGAATAGCTTCAACCCATTTAGTGACATAATCGATAGCAACAAGAATATGAGTGTAACCATTTTATTCTACAAAAGTTCCCATGTAATCCATTCCCCATACATCAAAGGGTTCAATTATAAGACTATAATTCATGCATCTCTTGTCTTCTACCTATATTACCCATTTTCTGGCAAGCATCACAATGTTCTACATACATGTGTGCGCCCTTGAACAAGGTGGGCCAATAGAATCCGGAATGAAGTACCTTTGCTACAGTTCGCTTACCTGCATGATGTCCTCCATACGGGCTATCATGACAAGCTTGCAAAATTGCATTCATTTCATGGTTAGGAACACACTTTAGAATCATTCCATCAGGTCCATGGCGACATAAATAAGGATCATCCCAAAAGTAATATTTAAGATCATTAAAGAGTTTCATTCTTTGATTTCTTTTCATACCAGGAGGTAGAAATTTTGCCGCAAGATAGTTAGCATAATCCACAAACCAAGGATCATCGATTTCAACATTTGCTAAATATTCTCCAGGAAATGAGTCATTCGTAGGTACGGGGTCAGTAATTATTCCCTCCATCCTAGAGAGATGATCTGCTACTGGATTATCCTTACCCCTCCTATCTACTATTTGCAAATCATATTCTTGCAGTAATAAGACCCATCTGATCAACCTGGGCTTCGCATCCTTTTTCATAAGGAGGTGACGCAAAGCTTGGTGATCTGTATGAACTATTAGCTTAGAATTAATGATGTAAGGTCTAAATTTGTCACGAGAAAAATTATAGATAGGAACTCCTTTTCTATAGTAGCATAATTTTTCTGAATCTTATTAAGAGTTCTACTAGCATAATGAATAACATTTAAATTCTTTCTGTCTCGCTGTCCTAACACATCTCCTAAAGCATAGTCACTAGCATCACACGTGATTTCGAAAGGTTCATACCATTTTGGAGATTGCATGATAGATGCTAAAACTAATTTATTTTTAAGGTTTTCAAAAGCTGCAATGTAGTCATGATCTAAGTAGAATGGGGTATCTTTCTCAAGAAGGTTAGTGAGAGGCATAGCTATTTTAGCAAAATCTTTTATAAAACTCTTGTAAAAACCTGCATGCCCTAGAAACATTTTTAAGTTTTTTATGTCCTGAGGTATTGGAAGATTTTTTATAGCATTTATATTAGTCTTATCTATTTCTATACCCTTTTCTGAAACCTTATGTCCAAAAACTTTCCCTTCTCTTTCCATGAAATGACATTGCTCCCAATTAAAAACCAAATTTTATTGTCTGCATCTTTGCAAAACTTTGGTTAAATTGTAGAGACAATTATCAAATGTTGTTCCACAAACAACAAAATCATTTGTCAGGACTTCCATAGTCTTCTCAACAAGATCATCAAATATTTTAAGAACACATTCTTGAAAAGTTGCAGCTTCATTACATAAGCCAAACGGAATTAATCTATAAGCATATGTGCCATAAGGACAAGTGAAAGTTGTTTTCTCTTGATCTTCTGGTTGTATAGAAATTTCAGAATAGCCTGAATAACCATCAAGAAAGCAGAAAAAAGAATTATTACTTAGTCTTTCTAAATTTTTATCCATATACGGTATAGGTTTATGATTTTTCTATGTCTCACGATTTAGTTTCCTAAAATCAATGCACATGCGATATCCAACAATAGGTTTTAAAGGAACTAGCTTTCCATCCTCATTCATAGCAGCATCAAGACCACCTTGTCTTGGTATGAATGAGCTGGGCTAACCCATTTACTGTCAGAAATAGGATATATTATGATGACATCTAATAAGCGTATAACTTCTTTTCTTATTACTTCCTTCATTTTTGGATGAAGCCTTCTCGGTGTGTCAACTACAGGTACAACATGTTCAAGCATGGTAAGCTTACGTGTTACAATAGAGGGATCTATTCCTTTCATATCATTTAGAGTATATCCAAATGCTTCACAATGTTTGATCAAGACTGAAATGAGTTTATTTTTTTAATTTTCTAATAAATTTTTACTAATAATAATAGGACATTTATTTTCATTATCTAAGAACTCATACCTCATATGTGGATTATGCACTTCCGAAACGGAATCAAGGTAATCATACATGTCTTCTCTTTCCTCATCATCATGTACCTCCTCCCAATTAATTAGGATCCTCTCTAATTCATCTTGTGGAGTGATGAAATGAATTGCGGCTAGTTCGGCAATTGTTTTCCCTTCCTTGATATCTTCCTCTTCATATGGCCTCTTCTTTAGTTTGGCAAAGTGGAATTTCATTTACTCTTCTCCAAACAGCTTTGAAATAGTCTCCTTCTTATTATCAATTCGAGCTTTGGTTATGGAGACAAAAGGCCTGCCTAAAAGGATAGGACAAAAGAATATCGAGGCATATCAATAATATGAAAATCAAGGGGATACATTAGTGCTCCAGTAAAGACATAGATATTTCTAATCACACCTTCTGGTTTTATATTAGTTCTATTTGAAAATTTAATAGTAGTGTCTACTGGTTCCACATCCGTATTATTTAAATTGTAGCGAAGTTCCTCATAAAGTGATGAAGGCATAATATTTATAGTGGAAATCGGTTCACAAATTCCGTATAAGAAATTTTCCCCACAATATATAGGAGTCATGGGCTTAGAAGTTTTGTTACCTCGTATCTTACCTTCGATGAATTCTGAAGTTTCAAGGTCTAGTGTAACCACTTCATTATCCATTGTTCGTGCCTCCATAAAATATTTCAATATAGCAATATTTGCATTGGTAGCATCGGGGTTCTTTTCTGGTTTCTTTAATCTTCTCTTTATGTGTTCTTCATCTTTGCACTTTTTCTTGATATTCTCTTGAATAGGTTCAGAGGAAAACTCTACTATCAGTGCACTTTTCCTTGCACGCTTATTTTCTTCTAGGGGCTTATAGGGTTTCCATTCTTTAGGTACCTATAGATGCCCTGCATAATTCTCAATAATTTTCTTTACTGAGTAAGAATCAATACCAAGGGTTTTAATCATTGCACAAGTCTTTTCATCTACAAGAAAATTCAGAAGAACTATTCATAATGATCTCCTCATTTTTAAGATTTTTCGTTGTCTCCCTCATTTTCATTATTAATTTCCAGGCTTCATCATAGGTATAAGATACAAAAATACCATTAGAAGCGGTATCTAGGCTTGCTCTATTTTTATCATTAAGCCCTCCATAAAAAGTGTGAGTGATTAACCAATCAGGCAAACAATGATGGGTCAATTATCTAGATAACTTTTATACCTCAGATAGCCTTCATATAAACTCTCATCGGGACTATTTTTGAAACTAATAATAGTACCTCTCATCCTATGAGCTTTGCTTTCTGAGTAATATTTTGATAGGAAATTGGTTGTCAATTCCGTCCAAATCCTTGGTGCCTCTACACAAAAATATCTATACCAGTTGCAAACATTATTTGAGAGTGTTGGTCTAAACAACTGAACTTTAACCCTATCAAGATTATAGTTATTAAACATAAAGGAACCAAAAACATCTTCAAAGAATTGTAAGTACCCATATGGACTCTCTTCATCGGTTCCTACAAATTTCTTAGAGTGTAGCAATTCAATTAATAGAGGATGGATCTAAATACCATCAAGATTTATGCTTTTGTTGACAGCTATAAAAGCGTCCAAGGGCGAACCCATTTTCCTTACTGCCTCAAGCTGGATTAAATGCTAAGTGTTGTCCATTGTTATGTTCCTGCATCTTAAATCAAAGATTAGTACAACGATAGTAAATAACTAAAAGTAAAGTGACTTATAGCGCTAAGCTCCCCGGCAAGAGCGCCAGAAAATAGCTTGATGGCTGCAAGTGCACAGATCATTTGTAGCTAGTTTTGAAATAAATATATCGATACCACAGGGAGCAGTAGGCAAAATACTAAAATGCTTTTAACTAAAACTAAATGAAGTACTTAATAAATAATTTTAAGATGCAATAAAATAGAATTTTTTTAAGGATTGTTTTTGGGTTTTTGATTGAGCAAAGCAATTAAATAAACTAAAGTAAAACTTAATGTAGAAAGTAGGAATCGCGTATGTAAGAGAGCTTGAAACTACAATAGGGAAAAATGCGTTCTCGGAGAGTGGTGGATACACCGCTAGCAATTTAGATAGAGTAATCAAGATTATCATAGCAAATATACTCATGACATGTATGTATGTGGGAGGATCTCCAAAAATGGGAAAATATGCAGCAACCACTGCACGCATCATCCTTCATAACCACAGTTGACAGATAAACGACATCAATCATATTATCTCGCTATTAAGGGATTTCTCCCATGGCATGGACATGTCTCAATGAGTTCTCCTTGCTTCCCCAAGTTAGTTCGTAAAGAATGACAACAACTTTATAGTCACAGTAAGTGCTATCATCCCTCCGTCTACCAACAAGTAATCCCCTTCATCAAGTCCCCATAAGAGGCAAATATTAAGAGGTGCACAACTCTCAACATCAATATGAAGACAATTAACACATACACATAATGATGTATAACATAATAATCTATATCTTATCTCAATCATATGCTAGGGTTTTTCCATCTCCCCAAGAACTAATGATCTACTTAGACATGAGGCAAACATCATCATGGCAATGATAATGGTAACAATTATAGATGAATAGTTCTTATATAAATCCACAACTAGTACGACAATTACAACAAGATCTAGATGGGATGTAGATGGGGTGGATGGAGATATTGGCGATGCAGCGGTTGATGAAGATGAAGATCTATTCCTTGGCCTCCCATATCTGCGTAGGGCGAAGATGTATCCCTTGGGCAAGTTCCCCCTCTAGATCCCTTCCGGAGGTGAGGTTTTCGGTGATTTCTAGGTGTTCTGTATGTCGTCTCTTCGATCTGATTGCATGGGGTGAAACTATTTGAAGAGGCGGTGGCGGTGGCAACTATATGGCTGAAAAAGTATTCCCGCCGTATAGTTAGTTGTTAAACCTACTGGTTACTGTGATCACCCGGGTTTTCTTCTAGTGTTATAGATATTTCCCAAATTAGCAATTTACGTTGTTTTTACTCCTCTTCGCTCCAGTACTACTGGTCCAAGAGTTGTGTCCATCATATCCATCATCTATCCTGATCCTGGTGAAAATTGACATAAAATATGCGTGTGAACACCGTAAAATACCAAGATCCTACCACTACAGTGTAAAATAATAATATAAAACATGATGCAAATATGCACTCATCATATGCATAGGTCAACAATCTTTTAGACACCAATGCAGGAAGGCAGGGTGGGGCAGAGTCACGAGTTCAGATGCTAGACTCACAAGGACCACTCTTGTCGTGATCTATTTGGTTCCATTAAAGAACATTTTCCATAGCATGTGGTAGGGGAAGTCCTTAGTTGTCGGAACTCAATCATGGCAACACCCACAAGCATTAAAGGCTAGAGTAAAGGTACTAGCCATCCTGAGGTAATCTTTAGACATTAACAACAAGGGTCTACAAATGGATCTTGGGTTAAAGGCCAGTTTCATGTACAAGATTCACAACACCAGAATCTAGCACAATCAGGGAAAGAAGTAACTACTACTTGAGTGAAAAAATGTCCGAGGGTTAAAACACAAAGAAAGAAGTAACTACTACTTGAGTGAAAAAATGTACACTTCAAGCTAGCAATCACAAGGTAGCTTCCAATATAAGAAATGACTTCTGAAGTACCCAAACAAATGAAAAGGAGGCACATGAGGTGAAAGGAAACCTCGAGACCTAGAAAAGAACATGGTGGAACATTATATTGTAGATTCCACAAGACAAAGAGATCATGATGGAAAGGAATCTCTTAGGTGAACCGAAACAAGGGGAGCAAGGAACACACACATCGGACTCTAGAAAACTCAACACTAGGTCAACTGGTTGAGAAACGTCATGCCTGAAAAGGTACCTAAGCTTTGAAGGAAGAGACAAGATAGCAAAACTTTTCCAAATCAACACAAGATAAGATGACCCAGAGTTAGATCGAAACTGGATAAGGAGTAAAATGGAGCATACTAGAGTTTTCGTACATACTTTTCATCTTTGAAATAGTTTTCATAAACACTAGACTCAAACATCGACCGGTAGAAAGGTTTTCCTACAGACGGTATGACTCTGATACCAAAACCTCTGACACCCCCGGGATTAAGGCTAGACAAATCCTAGACCTTCGTTTGATCATAATCCTAACCTAATCTCGAAAGCGTACAGAGAAAGAATCAGTAACACAACAGTGACCCTACGACACAAAATTATTATAGCAAGCTCATAACTGAGCGAAGAACCAAAATATTACAAGCAGAGGTCAGTGGCCAGAAACATCAAACAACAGAAGGCAAATTATACTATTAAGTATAGCAAACTTAACAAATGGCCTAAAAGTCCTGAAGCATAACGATGACATCCCATTCCATATATCCCAGAACCGACTGGGAACCCCAAGCTACTCATCGATGTTGATGCCGTATTAAACTCATCTTCAATGGTAACACTTACTCTGCTACAAAATTACCAATGACGCAAGGATGAGTACAGGGTGTACTCCACAAGACTTATAGCTGGTGGATTTATTTTTCATAAAGCTGGTTTTGTTTGTAAAACAAGAGGGAGAAGAAGCTCGACTAATCAGAATACTTTAAAAGGGGATAAGAGAGCGGTATCACTAGCTTTGATCATCTTTTGATATCCACTGAATCTTCATTGGCTGAACCTATCAACTAGGATCGCCCCATCGATCCCTGAGGAAGCATCCTTAAGCATACTTTACCTAACTTGACAAGTTTTACGATTAGGTTCAAGTTCTCTATAATCATCACGTCCATTTCCAAGTCGTCCATAACCACGGACGTGGCTTTTTGAAAAGATTAATACCCTGCAGGGGTGTACAACTTTACCCACACGTACTAACCGATTCTTAGTGTCAGGTCATTAGCCCTCTTCCTTAGAAGGCTGGCAGAGAGTGATTAGACACGACCTTTACCTTGCTTTCACCGAGACAATGAGTCACGCACTAAGGATATGCCTCTGTAACAGGTCGAGTCCAAAAGCCGGTACCTAGAAATGTGCACAGGGTTCAAGATTACAGAGGCCGTGCCTATCTTGTTCCCGGACATGCGTACCTACCTTTTATGAATGCACCGCCTTTGAGAAGAAACAGAATGCATATGTCGAATGGAACATCCGAACTATGTGACTCATGGAATCTACTAGGCAAGTTAGTTGGTCGAGGGGGTTTCCAGGCCCCCCTTGTGGCTATACGCTTGTCTTGATTCAAGAGGCAAGAACTCAGGTCCTAGTAGTGGAAAGTATGGGACTGCAAAAACCACAACCCATCGTGGCCTCCCATACAAGCCTTAGCATGTTTAACTTCCATCTCTGATCCTACCACGTCATCATGTCATACTAGGTTCATTCGTAGCTTTGATTCGTCAATCGGATGAACCAACAGTAAAAGCTAAGCATGTCCAAGCACAACAGATAAACAGCTCTACCGATGCTCATATGCCAAACCCTAGTTATGCTAGGAGCAGTGGGTCAGGGAATATAGGCTACAAAGGGAACATGCATCTTATAGGATTACTCTATTTATCGATAAAAGACTTTGGAATCATATGCACATGGCATGAATTGAAATGCTTTGAAATCACAGGATTTATTCATGGTGGGGCTATGCTTGCCTTTGCCTATTGATACTCAACTATAGATCTTAAGTTACATCATCTGGACTTGTTCATCAACAATCTATTACTTCTATTCGATGGTGTTGATCTCAGTCTTCGATCTCGATCTTGATATCGTATTCTACCAGGAAGAACCAAAAAACCGGAAAGAGAGAGAAACAATCAACACATGGCATCGATGCAATGCTCAAGCAAGGATGATGATATGACAATTTAAATAGAGTTGTAATGTAACCCTAAAGCATGCTTGGTCATTTTAAACAGGGTCAGAGGGGTGCAAACCCTAATTAAGGGGAAACCTCAGAGTCACCTATGGGGTTCATTTTGTTCTTCTAATTAAACTTGTAATATAAGTTGCTTAACAATGCATGCTTTTAGTGCTATGATATAGATCTTATTTTTATGAAAATTTAGTGCTATGCTTGGTCGTTATGAATTTCTCCATTTTTAATTCATTTTAAATAATTTAAAATCAACTAGACGGTAGCGTGCATCTCCTTGCAGCGGGCATCACGGCGAGGCGGGGACGGTTGCAACGTTGACATGCGGCAGCTTCGGTCGTTCGAGTCCTTCTGGCAAGAGGAGGAAGAAAATAGAAATGGGTGAAATGGTATGGGCCGAGGTGGGCTGGTGCTGGGCCACGGAGAGCTTGATGAGCGGCTGCTACTGGCTGCACTACGCGGCAGAGAAGAGAGATAGAGGGGTTGGGATGCGGCCTAGATAGAGCTAGGATCAATTTTTATTATAGAAATATTTTCTATTTAGTTTTCTCTCTTTTCTCTTTTGTATTTTCAATTTCAAACCTTTTTTGGATATTACAAAAATACCATAGGATTTTGTGAATCAATTGAAATATTGTGGGACCCTTTTAGTCCATTTGGGCTCCGTACCTTTTGTTCTTTTCAAAATTCAAAACCATTTTGAAGGATTTTTCATAGGGTTTTGTGTTCTTGCATGCATTTTAAGATGATGATCATGAATGCACAAATCAAATCCTACTTAGCATTTAATAAACTAGGGGTGTTACAATAGATCCTGACAGTTTGGGGCGTTCCAACGTAGGAGACCAAATGGGCTCAATGAGCGAAAGTTAAACATGTTCAAGAAGGGGTGAAATAACACGAAATATTTCCATTTGATTGCAAATGGTAAACATAGAAAAAAAATATTTCAGCGTTAACAGGATGAAGGAACCATTGTGGAAGAAGATAACTTAAAAGTATATATTACTGAATATTATAAATATTTGTTTGGGGAACCATCATTATCGAATATTTCAGTGATGGAGGAGGTCACTCATGATATACTGTAGCTCACAACAGAGGAGAATAAAATTCTTACAGGTCCTTTTACTGAAAAGGAAGTGTATGATGATATCTCTCAAATAGAGCATAATAAAGCTCCTAGTCCGGATGGTTTTCGGCTGAGTTTTATCAAAAGTTTTGGGAATCGATCAAAAGTGATCTTATAGCACTTTTGAATCAACTTTATTCAGGGAATTTTCCCCTGTTTAAATTGAATTTTTGTGTCATCACTTTATTGCCCAAAAAAGAAAATGCGGTACAAATACAATAATATAGACCCATATGATTACTGAATGTTAGCTTCAAAATTTTCACGAAAGTAGGGAACTAATCATATCATCGGGATTGCTCCAAAGCTAATTAGACCTACCTAGTCCGCTTCTATGCCAGGACGGAACATATTTGAAGGGTAGTTGTCCTTCATGAGACCATACATGAGATTCATCAGAAGAAAATGGATGGGTTTTTGTTTAAAATTGACTTTGAAAAGGCTTATGACAAGGTTAAATGGTCTTTCCTTCACCAAACATTGCACATGAAAGGATTCACACCTGAGTGGTGTAAATTGATTAAGCAGTTTTTTCGGGAGGGTGATACGTCCAATTTGCATCACCATTCTATATCATAATTTGCCTCTATTCATTGATATATGTCTTATTATGAGGTATTACTTATGTCTTTTCATCTGTTTATGCATGTTGGATGATTCTTGGAGGATGAACTGCCGGAGTCTGGATTCTGATGGAAAAAGAGGTGTTTTGATGCAATTTTGTGAAGATCAAAAAAATACCAGAAAAATATGGGAAAATTATATTTTCATAGAAGACGAAGGAAGCCAGAAGGGGAGGCGTAGAAGGGCCACAGGGGGCACACCCTCCTAGGCGCGGGTCCCCCCTAGGTCGTGCCTAGGGCAGGTGTGGCCCACCTGCCCGGTCTCCGACTACGCCCTCTCGCCTATATCTTCCTTACGAAACCCTAATACCAGGGGGCGACCATAAATAGATTTTCGCCGCCTCTATGTGGCGGAAAACACAGAGAGAGAAAGATCTCTCTGGCAGACAGATTTCTGCCGGGGAAATTCCTTCCCGGAGAGGGGAGATCGTCGCCATCAACACCATCGTCAAGCTAGGCTTCATTGGGATCATCATCATCCACTCCATCATCTCCACCAGCACCATCATCATTACTCCATCCTGCTGTAACAATCGTGTTCGATACTTTCTTAGTTCATTAGGGGAACTTTCTCGATGTTGATTACTATGTAGTTGATGCTTGTGAGTGGAAACATTGGATTATTGTTTATGTTCAGAATGTTATCCATTATCATATCATCTCTGATCTTGATCCATATGATGTCTCGTGATTAGTTCGTTTAGTTCTTGAGGACCTGGGAGAAGTCATGTTGTTAGTAGTGGATTTGTGTTGAGGTATTATTCAATGGTTTAGTATTTAAGTTATGGTGCTATTCTTCTAGTGGTGTCATGTGAACGTCGACTACATGATACTTCACCATTTATGGGCCTAGGGGAATGCATTGTGTATTTGGCTACTAATTGTGGGGTTGCCGGAGTGACAGAAACTTAAACCCCCGTTAGGACACCTTTGCACAAGGGAGCGTAGGATCTTAGAGTTTAAGGTTGTGGTTAGATTTATATCTTAATTACTTTCATATAGTTGCGGATGCTTGCAGGGGGTTTAATCACAAGTATGTATTAGTCCAAGTAAGGTCGGTATGTTAGCACAGGTTCACCCACACAACACTTACAACACCAAAGAAGAGTACTCAGCTATTTGAAGCGAAAGAACTTGACAGAATTCCCGTGTGTCCTAGAGAACATTTGGTCCTCATAAGTATTTCCACCGGCTTGTCCTTTGCTAAGAAAGGATTGGGTCACTTGCTCGTTGTCTTTATTACTTGCACTCTGTTTTTTTGCTTTATCAGAAAACCCCTAAAAATCTATTTGCTAAGTATTTACAGAGAGTTCCTGCTCCACACCACTATTCAACACCTTCTGCTCGTTGGGATCGACACTCCTATTTATCGAAAGTACTGCGATACACCCCCTATACTTGTGGGTCATCAGAGGGGGGTCGGCATAAGGGTTAATGATGATATTGGACATTAGTTCCAAACTAGAAAGGGTTTAATGAAAGGTGATCCTTTATCTCTGATGCTTTTCAATATCATTGTAGATATGCTTGCCGTCCTAATTGCATGGGCAAAGGAGGATGGTCAAGTTGGAGGACTCTTTCCACATCTTGTTGATGGAGGAGTCTCAATACTACAATATGTGGATGATACTATTCTTTTTATGGAACATGATCTTCAGAAGGTCGTGAACATGAAACTAATATTATGCATCTTTGAACAATTGTCGGGTTTAAAGATTAACTTCCATAAAATCAAAATTTTCTGTTTTTGGTAAAGTAAAAGACAAGGAGGAGCAATACAAACAAATAATAGGGTGTGAGGCTGGATCTTTTCCTTTTAGGTACCTCGTTGTGCCCATTCATTAAAGAAAACTTAAAATTTTAGATTGGTATCTAGTAGAAACTCAATGCGAAGGCAAATTGGGTTGCTGGAAGGGCAAGCTATTACCCTATGGGGATTGCTTGGTTCTAATCAATTATGTATTAATGAGTATACCTATGTTTATGCTACCACTTCTTGGAATACCTAAGGGGTAAGGAAACGATTGGATTATTGTAGTTCTCGTTTTTTTAGCAAAGTCATGAGAATAAAAGAAAATATAGACTCACAAAATAGAACATAATTTGTAGACCTAAAGATCATAATGGTCTAGGTATTGAGGTATTGGAAATTAAAAATAGATGTTTACTGAGAAAATGGTTATTCAAGCTAATGAATGAAGATGTGGTCTGGCAAGAAATTTTGTATAATAAGTATCTCACTCAGAAAACATTGTCTGAAGCCTAAGAAAAACTGACTGACTCTCCTTTTTAGAAAGGACTTATGCGGGTAAAGAATGAGTTTTTTGCTAGGGGTCATTTCAAAATAGGGGAAGGCGTTAATGTTGGAGATATGCCCTAGAGGCAATAATAAAAGTAGTTATTATTATATCTTTGTGTTTATGATAAATGTTTACATTCATGCTATAATAGTATTAACCGGAAACATTAATACTTGTGTGATTTGTAAACTTGTTAGAGTCCCTAGTATAGCCTCTTATAATACTAGCTTGTTGGTTGATAGATGATCATGGTTTCCTGATCATGAACATTAAGGTGTTATTAACAACAAGATCATATCATTAGGAGAATGGTGTGATGGACATACTCCTATAGATAAGCGTAGCATAAAGATCAAGTCATTTCAATAGTTCGTTTTCTATAAGCTTCTTGATACATAGTAACCTAATTCCTTCGACCATGAGATCATGTTAATCACCATCAGCGGAAGGATGCTTTGATGACATCAAACACCACTTCGAAACTGGGTGGTTATAAAGGTGGCATTGAGTGTTTGGAAAGTATGTGTTGAGGCACATGGATCAAGATTGGGATTTTTGCATCCATATGACAGATAGATATACTCTGGGCCCTCTTGGTGGAATCTCATCCAATTAGGTTGCAAGCATGTGACTGGCTCACAAGGGATCACATATCACAGGAACGAGTAAAGAGTACTTATCGGTATCGAGGTTGAACTAGGTATGCAGAGATACCGACGATTAGACCTTGGATAAGTAAAATATCACGAGACAAAGGGAAATTGGTATCGTATGTAAATGGTTCATTCGATTGCAAAGTAATCATAGAAACATGTGGGAGCCATATGAATTTCCATATTCCTCTATTGGTTATTGATCGGAGAAGAGTCTCGGTCTTGTCTGCATAATGCACAAACCGTAGGGAGACACACTTAAGGATTCCATGTTGTTTAGTAGATATGGAATGTAAGTAGGGAGACCGAATGTTGTTTAGAGTCTCGGATGGGATCCGGGATATCACGAGGAGATCTGGAATGGTCCGGAGAATAAGATTCATATAAGGAAAGTCCAATTCCGGAGTTCGGGAATGATTTCGGTGTTTTCACCGGAATGATCTAGAAGGGTCTAGAAGGTTCACCGGACCTGAGGGAAAGGGTACATAAATGTCTGATGACTAAGTGGAATGATTGCATCATGTCCTAGATCACTTGGCTGGGCGTTTAAAATAAAGAAATTAAACTCCAAAATTGAAAGTCAAAAGGCAAGTTTGAAAAGACAAACGGGGACAATGTTTCCTGGTGGAGGAAGGAGAGAATCCTTCTCTCCCTCCACCACGCGCCTAGTAGGAGAGGGAGTTGGGGTAGGATTCAAACTCCCCTCTCCCAAGCTGCCCCTCCCTCTCATAAGAAGAGGGGAGGGGTGCCCCCCAAGACCACCACAAGCCCCACCCCTCCAAGCCGCTGTCGTGTCGCCGCCAGCCGTCGCCGCCGGCTCCACCTCCTCCTCTCCGGCCTCTAAACCCTAGATCACCGGGAAACCCCTATTTATCCACCATAACCCGCTCCGGCTTAGGCGAAGCCCTGCGGGATCTTCCCTCTACTTCCGACACCACGCCGTCATGCTCCCGGAATTGCGAGGAGAGAACTACAACCTCCACTGCCTGCTGGAACAAGGGAGAGGAAGGTCTTCATCGAGTATCGAACGTGTGACTGACTGCAGAAGCGCTGCTGGAACGCAGCACCGGAAGGATCGTCTACGCGATCTTGAGATCGGCAAGTGAACGACTACATCTTCCACGAGAATCTACTCTCGTTAACCGCTTTGGAATCTTCGAGGTGAGTACTCTATCAACTCGTTGCTACAATCTAGTAGATAGATCTTGACTTGTGTGTGTTCATGCGATAGAATTTTTTGTTTTCCATGCTACGAACCCCTATAGTGGTATCAGAGCCGTGTCTATATGTAGATCTGTTGCACGAGTAGAACACAATGGTCATTATGGGCGTTGATGTTTTTTGTTGTCGATTGCTTCTTGTGTACTTTGCATCTTGCGGGATGGTGGGATTAAGCGACCCAGGATAACCTTACATGACATCGTTCATGAGACTTTATCCATGCTTGACATGTAACTTGTATTGCATAAGTGGTTTTGCGGTTGCCTCTTTCTCCCAACATAGTGAAGATTCAATTTACAACGGGTGATTGACAATACTAGTATCAACGTTGTGGTTCTTGTTCGTAAGTTAGAGCGACATTTATTGAAAGCCCCAAACCACGTAAAACATGCAAATAAAATTAGAGGCATCTAACTTTGTTTTGCAGGGGTGTGCTGTGATGTGATATGGCCATGATTGTGATTATATGTGATGTATGCAATGTTCCTTATTGTAAGTCGGCAACCGGCATGAGCCTTATGGTTGTATTTTTAATTTCGTTAAGACCTGTGTGTCTATTATTCAAAGTAGTTGTAATAGTTGATGCTGGTGGACGACAACCATGAAGCGGCGCCATTGACCTTGACGCCACGTCGGTGATGATGGAGATCATGTTCGTGCTTGAAGATGGAGATCAGAAGCACAAGAAGAAACACCATATCATATCACATATTATGAATTGCATGTGATGTTAATACTTTTATGCATCTTGTATCGCTTAGATCGCGACGCTAGCATTATAAGATGATCCCTCTCACAAAAAATATCAAGCAAAGTGTTCACCCTTAGTTAGCACCGTTACCAAGACTCGTCGTTTCGAAGCACCACGTGATGATCGGGTGTGATAGAATCAACGTGTGCATATAACAGGAGCAAGCCAGATTTGCTTATGCAGAAACTAAGGTTAATCTTGATGATCCTAGCATGTACAGACATGGTCTCGGAACACGGATTGCCGAAAGGTAAAACATTAGTCATATAGTAGATATGATGAACATGATGATTGTTCGCCTTTAAAATTACATCATATCTCGTGATGATCGGATTTGATGTAGTGGATTTGGTTCGTGTGATCACTAAAACAATGTGAAGGATATTGTTTTGAGTGGGAGTTCACCTAGATTAATTTAACTATTAATTAGAACTGAATTTTTCATAAACTTAGTCTAGACTATGGCAAATATGTTATAGATCAATGGAGGCCCCTACCATCAATTTTAATGCGTTCCTAGAGAAGGAAAGGTTGAAAAACAATGGAAGCAACTTTGCGGATTGGTTCCGTAACTTGAGGATTGTCCTTAATGATGGTAATTTGACCTATGTGCTGGATGCACCGCTGGGTGACCCGCCTGCAACTGACCCTACCGATGAGGTGAAGAATGTTTTCCTCACTCGAAAGCATCACCACAGTTCAGTGTCCTATCTTGTATGGTTTGGAATCGGATCTTCAGAAAACGTTTGAGAACTTTGACCCATATGATATTGTCCGTGAACTCAAAATGATATTTGAGGCTCACGCGGCAGTTGAGAGTTATGAGGCTTCTGAAAAGTTATTTAACTTCAAGATGGAAGAGGGCAGCTCCGTCAGTGAGCATGTGCTTAAGATGTCTGGGCACGCAAGTAAGATCCAAAGCTTGGGTATAGTGATTCCTAATGCTTTGGGGATTAACCGTGTCGTCCAATCACTACCACCAAGTTACAAGAACTTTGTGATGAACTACAATATGCAAAACATGGATAATTTGTTACCTGAACTCTTCTCCATGTTAAAGTATGTGGAAGTGGAGATTAAGAAAGAGAACCAAGTGTTGATGGTCAATAAGACCACCAATTTCAAAAGGCGAGGCAAGTCCAAGAAAAAAAGGAAACTTCAAGAAGGGAGGTAAGAAAGTTATCGCGCTGATGAAGAAGACCAAGGCTTGTCTTGGGCCTAAGCTGGATACTGAGTGCTTTTACTGCAAGGGAGAAGTTCATTGGAAGAGGAATTTCCCTAGGTACTTGGCGGATCTGAAGAACAGCAACATCAAGAAGAAAGGTATATTCAATATACATGTTATTGATGTGTATCTTTATAGTAATCATAGTAGTGCCTGGGTATTTGATACTGGTTCAGTTGCTCACATTTGTAACTCGAATCAGGTGCAGCAGAATAAACGAAGACTAGCGAAAGACGATGTGACAATGCGCGTTGGAAACAGATCAAAGGTTGATGTGGTCGCGGTCGGCACGCTCCCTCTTCATCTACCATCGGAATTAGTTTTATACTTAGATAATTGTTATTTGGTGTCTGTGTTGAGCATGAACATTATATCCGGATCATGTTAATTGCAAGACGGTTACTTGTTTAATTCTGAGAATAATGGTTGTTCAATTTATATAAGTAATATCTTTTACGGTCATGCGCCTTTGATAGATGGTCTATTCTTATTGAATCTCGATTGTAGTAATACACATGTTCATAATATATAAGCTAAACATTTGAAATTAAATGATAATTCTACATACATGTGGCACTATTGTCTTGGTCACATTGGAGTGAAACGTATGAAGAAACTCCATTCTAATGGACTTCTTGAATCACTTGATTTTGAATCACTTGAAATATGCGAAGCATGTCTGATGGGTAAAATGACTAAGACTCCATTTTCTAGGATGATGGAGCGAGCTACAGACTTATTGGAAATCATGCATACCGATGTGTGCGGCCCAATGAGTGTAGCATCGCGCGGTGGTTATCATTATGTTCTTACTTTCACGGATGACTTGAGTAGATATGTGTATATCTATTTCACGAAACATAAGTATGAAACTTTCGAGAAGTTTAAGGAATTTCAAAGTGAAGTAGAGAATCAACGTAACAAGAAGATTAAGTTTCTACGATCTGATCGTGTAGGTGGATATCTAAGTTACGAGTTTGCCGAGCATTTAAAAAAATGCGGAATACTTTCACAATTCACACCACCGGGAACACCACAACGTAATGGTGTGTCCGAACATCGTAATCAAACTCTCTTAGATATTATTCGTTCTATGATGTCACTTACTGATTTATCGCTATCATTTTGGGGTTATGCATTAGAAACAGCCGCATTCACTTTAAATAGGGCACCATCTAAATCCGTTGAAACGACACCATATGAATTATGGTTTGGGAAGAAACCTAAATTGTCATTCCTCAAAGTTTGGGGTTGCGAAGCTTATGTAAAGAAGTTACAGCCCGACAAGCTAGAACCCAAAGCAGAAAAATGCGTCTTCATAGGATACCCGAAGGAAACTATCGGATATTGCCTTCTATCATAGATCCGAAGGAAAAAATCTTTGTTGCCAAGAATGGATACTTTCTAGAGAAGAAGTTTCTCTCAAAAGAAGTGACTGGAAGGAAAGTAGAACACGACGAGGTTATCGAACCTTCTCTCAGATTTGAGAGTAGCGCAGCATCGGAAGTAGTTACTGTGGTGCCTACACCAATAAGAGAGGAAGCTAATGATGGTGATCATGAAACTTCGGTTAAAGTTACTACGGAACCTCGCAGGTCAACAAGAACTCGTACCACTCCCGATTGGTATGCTCCCGTTATGAGTGTCATGTTGGTGGACAACACCGACGACCCTGCGACATATGAGAAAGCGATGATGAGCCTAGATTCCAATAAATGGCAAGAAGCCATGAAATCTGAGATTGGATCCATGTAGGAAAACCAAGTATGGACTTTGGTGGACTTACCGGATGGCCGAAAGGCTGTCGAGAACAAATGGATTTTCAAGAAGAAAACAGATGCTGATGGTAATGTAACCATCTATAAAGCTCGACTTGTTGCGAAAGGGTTCTGAAAAAATCAAGGAGTTGACTACGATGAGACTTCTTCACCTGTAGAGAAGCTAAAGTCTGTGAGGATTTTGTTAGCAATCGCTGCATATTATGATTATGAGATATGGCAGATGGATGTCAAAACGGTATTCCTCAATGGTGACATTGATGAAGATTTATATATGGTACAACCCAAAGGTTTTGTCGATCCTAAAGATGCTAACAAGGTATGCAAACTTCAACGATCCATTTATGGATTGATGCAAGCATCCCGAAGTTGGAATCAATGTTTTGATAAGGTAATCAACAGTTTTGGTTTTATACAAACTTATGGAGAAGCTTGTATTTACAAGAAAGTGAGTGGGAGCTATGTAGCATTCCTAGTACTGTATGTGGACGACATATTGTTGATTGGGAATGATGTAGACCTTCTTAATAGTGGCAATGATTATTTGAATAATAGTTTTTCAATGAAGGATCTTGGTGAAGCAGCTTACATATTAGGCAGAAAGATTTATAGGGATAGATCGAGACGCCTAATATCATTGTCACAGAGTACATCTTTGGACAAAGTTCTAAAGAGGTTTGGAATGGAAGATATCAAGAAAGGGTTCTTGCCCATGTTGCCCAATACGACCTTGAGTAAAACTCAAAGTCCTGCTACGGCAGAAGATAGAGAAAGGATGAGTAAGACTCCCTATGCCTCAGCCATAGGATCTATCATGTATGCCATGCTATGTACTAGATCTGACATTGCATATGTTGTTAGTTTGACTAGCAAATATCAAAGTGATCTAGGCATGGATAATTGGACAACGGTCAAAAACAACCTTAAGAACTTGAGAAGAACTAAGGATATGGTTCTTTCTTATGGAGGTGATGAACATCTCGTTGTTAATGGTTACACCGATGCTATTTGGAACACCGATCCAGATGATTCTAAATCTCAATTTGGGTACATATTTACTTTGAATGGTGCAGCGGTGAGATGGAGGAGTGCAAAGCAAAGTGTTATGGCGAGATCTTCAACTAAATCGGAATACATAGCTGCTTCAGAGGCTTCACAAGAGGCAATATGGATGAAGGAGTTCATTATGGAGCTCGGTGTGGTTCCCAGTGCGCTGGATCCATTGTTTATCTATTGTGATAACATGGGCGCCATAGCCAATGCGTAGGAGACAAGGTCACACAAGAATCTGAAGCATATCAAGCTACGTTTTCATGCTATTCGAGAGAATTTCCAATATGGTGACATAAAGATTGGCAAAGTACACACAAATCTGAATGTCACGGATCCGTTGACTAAACCTCTCTCGAGGGAAAAACATGACCAGCACCAAACCGCCATGGGTGTTAGGTATATTACCATGTAATCTAGATTAGTTGACTCTAGTGCAAGTGGGAGACTGTTGGAGATATGCCCTAGAGACAATAATAAAAGTAGTTATTATTATATCTTTGTGTTTATGATAAATTTTTACATTCATCCTATAATAGTGTTAACCAGAAACATTAATACTTGTGTGATTTGTAAACTTGTCAGAGTCCCTAGTATAGCCTCTTATAATACTAGCTTGTTGGTTGATAGATGATAATGGTTTCCTAATCATGAACATTGAGGTGTTATTAACAACAAGATCATAACAGGATGGTTTGCCGACATCAAACACCACTTCATAACTGGGTGGTTATAAAGGTGGCATTGAGTGTTTGGAAAGTATGTGTTGAGGCACATGGATCAAGAGTGGGATTTGTCCATCCATATACCAGATTGATATACTCTAGGACCTATCGATGGAATGTCATCCAATTAGCTTGCAAGCATGTGACTGGCTCACAAGGGATCACATATCACAAGAACGGGTAAAGAGTACTTACCGGTAACGAGGTTGAACTAGGTATGCAGAGATATTGACGATCAGACCTCGGATAAGTAAAATATCGCGAGACAAAGGGAAATTGGTATCGTATGTAAATGGTTCATTCAATCACAAAGTAATCGTAGAAATATGTGGGAGCCATATGAATTTCTAGATTCCTCTATTGGTTATTGATCGGAGAAGATTCTCGGTCATGTCTACATAATTCACGAACCGTATGGAGACACACTTAAGGATTTGATGTTGTTTAGTATATATGGAATGTAAGTAGGGAGACCAAATGTTGTTAGAAGTCCCGGATGGGATTCGGGATATAATGAGGAGATCCGAAATGGTCCGGAGAATAAGATTCATATAAGGAAAGTCCAATTCCGGAGTTCGGGAATGATTCCGGTGTTTTCACCGGAATGGTCTAGAAGGGTCTAGAAGGTTCACCGGATCGGAAGGGGAAGGGTACATGAATGTATCATTACTAAGTGGAATGATTGCATCATGTCCTAGGTCACTTGGTTGGGCGTTTAAAAGAAAGAAATTAAACTCCAAAATTAGAAGTCAAAAGGCAAGTTTGAAAAGTCAAACTGGGACAATGTTTCCTGGTGGAGGAAGGAGAGAATCCTTCTCTCCCTCCACCACGCGCCTATTAGGAGAGGGAGTTAGGGTAGGATTCAAACTCCCCTCTCCCAAGCTGCCCCTTCCTCTCATAAATAGAGGGGAGGGGGTGCCCCCCAAGACCACCACAAGCCCCACCCCTCTAAGTCGCCACTGTCGTTGCCACCGTCGCCGCGCCGCCGCCAGCCGCCGCCGCTCTAGTCACCGCCGGCTCCACCTCCTCCTCTCCGTCCTCTAAACCCTAGATCATCGGGAAACCCTATTGCTCCACCATAACCCGCTCCGGCTTAGGCGAAGTCCTGCGAGATCTTCCCTCTACTTCCGACACCATGTCGTCGTGCTGCCGGAATTGTGAGGAGAGAACTACAACCTCTGCTGCCTGCTGGAACAAGGGAGAGGAAGGTCTTCATCGAGTATCGAACGTGTGACCGACTGCGGAAGCGCTGCCGGAACGCAGCGCTGGAAGGATTGTCTACACGATCTTGAGATCGGCAAGTGAACGACTACATCTTCCACGAGAATCTGCTCTCGTTAATCGCTTTGGAATCTTCGAGGGTGAGTACTCTATCAACTTGTTGCTACAATCTAGTAGATAGAACTTGGCTTGTGTGTGTTCATGCGGTAGAATTTTTTTGTTTTCCATACTACGAATCCCTTCAGTTAATACTAGGTTTTGGGAGGATATATGGTTAGGAGACATACCTCTAGCGCAACAATACCCATCCTTATACAATATTGTACACATGACTAATGTTACCATGGCACAGGTATTATCTCAAGTACCACTAAACATTGGTTTCAGGAGGGTACTTAATGATAATAAATGGACTGTCTAGTTACACTTATGCCAAAGACTTATGATGGTTCAACTGTCGGCGGAACATGATAAGTTTGTATGAAACTTAACTTTGTTTGGGGTGTTTCTCAGTAAAATCCATTTATGAAGATCTTATGAATAATCGCACGGTCTCCCTTCAAAAATATTTGTGGAAATTAAAGATCTCGCTTAAGATTAAAATTTTCGTGTGGTTCCTTCAAAACAAAGTGCTCCTTACTAAAGATAATTTGGTTAAAATGAACCGGGTAGGAGGTACCAAATGTTGTTTTTGTGGGTCACGGGAAACCATCAATCATTTGTTTATATCTAGCCCTTTTGCTCGGTTTTTATGGCGTATTGTCAATTTTGTTTATGATCTACCGCCTCCAACTAATATAACAGACATGTTTGGAAATTGGTTGAATTGTGTTGATAAATCTTCTAAGGCTAGAATTCGCATTGGTGTTTCTGTCTTATGTTGGTCTATCTAGAGATGCAGATATGATATTATCTTTAATAAATCAAAAACTTTTAATATCTTGCAGGTTATCCATATGGCGGCACATTGGGTGTATCTTTGGGCATTCCTTCTATGCCAAACTAGCGAGATATTATGACTACTGGGTGCACTGGTGGGTGCACTGGGTGCAGTCATTTGTTGATGGTCACCCGACACATATTTAACTAATCATGTTGACAACCGCTTAATCGACTATATGATGCTTAGTGTTTTATTGCTATATATATTTCTCGCTGGTTGTATCAACTTTAAGCAACCTATAATTTGTAATACCCGTGGAACGCGCGGCCTTTTAACTAGTGTCTAAAAACAGTTGCATATTTGTTTTTCAATTTATGACCGCTAGTTATTCCTTAGGCTTCCATTTGTATAAACCAGGCCTTGTTATTCGTCGCTTGTTGTGGATGGCGGTCCATGAAAGCCCAGGACTGCTGTAACCGTGGACAATAGGTATGGGCTGGTACACTTGTGCTTTCAAATTTACATTGCATGATGATCGGCACGGGCCCCGTTGTTTTCCGTTATATGCTGGACTGGACGGCGTACAAAAAGAACGGCAAACCCAGCGTCGCTGCGAAGCTGTCAACGCCTCGAAAGAGTCTCTCTCTCTCTCTCACTAATGACTAACCCAGGTAATCATGCGACCGAGGGAAGGGAAAAAAAACGAACTATAGACATGATGGAGTGATCGACCGGGTGGGCCGGCCTCTTTGGTGGTGTCCTCTTCATGAGCAGCCTGAAAGAGGCTTATCGCTAGATGCCCGGCCGGCGAAAGGCGCAGCGTAGCGACCAAATAATTGTGCCGTCCGCCAGGCGCCAGGGGAGAAAAGGCGCGCGCGCGGGGAGCACGCGGCGGCGATCGATCGATGCGGGGTGGGCTCACGTCGCTGTGGCTATGGGGGTGTTTGGTTCTCAACCACAATTTGCCAAGCCAAAGTTTGGCAATTTAAAGTATGTTTGGTTTTTGCCACACTTTATTGACCATATGGTCCATCTGTCATAGGGTGAATTTGTTGCCATTTTGCCATACTTTGTGGCTTCAATTTTCTCAGCCACACTTTGTGGCTGCCACACTTGCTAAAGTTTGGCTTGGCAAAGTGTGGCCGGGAACCAAACAGGCCCTATATATAGGCGGCTCAAGCTGCATCATGCACACCAAACACGCCATCATGCATGCATGCACGCACAAGCTGCTCTCCTTCTTCACCGCACTCTTCATCCCGTACTAGCACGTACTAGTAATTCTCAATCCGGACTCTTGTCTATCGGCCACATGATACCAATCGATCCATGTCGCTTATCGGCGCGCATGAATATGAAGATCAGGCCGACCGGCTGGAATGGATGTTGCTTTTCGCGTGATCTGATCGCCTTTTGACATGCATCATGCATGCCTGCCTGCATGCAATTAACACCTGACAGCTAGTGCGCGTTGGCGGATTCCCAGCCAGCGGCCAAAACCATCCCATGGAGTTCATTTATGCCGTCATATATATGTATATATATATATATATGTGTGTGTGTGTGTGTGTGTGTGTGTGTGTGTGTGTGTCTTGCTAAATTTGAGTTCTCAATCAGCAACAATTAATCAACTCTCTGGTGTATACTGCATGTTCCTAAGGACAGACTTTACAGAACCTGATCACGACGTGATCAATCCTATGACTATCTACACTAATAAGCCTCACGAACATGCACACAACTATACAAGCAGGCATAGGGACATGGACGACCAAAGCTAGCAGACTGAAAGCAAAAGCTTGTAAGTTCAAAGCCAATGAACGGAGGAGGAGATCTCCAGTGCACTTTGTCCCCGGCCGAGGGGTGAGGGCACATGAGCACATCTCATTTGGGTCTCTCATCTTTCATATGCTTTGCACCAAGTCTTTCTCTTGCATCTATGCATGCAAAGAGTGTGTAGCCACAAAAGCCAGGCCCAAAGAGATGGGCACCTGGGGGCATCATGGGCCCTTCCGATGTGCTACCACACACCTGCACATGGTGGCCATGCCAACAACATCTGGATTAACAAAATATGGATTACGCCATGATTCCTTATTGTCTCTAGTTTTGCTGTATTTCTTGCTTATTGTTTCAGATAGTAGGCAACGATGCTCTTTATCGAATTTAGTAGCCACCATCGGAAGATGCAAACCCTTTGGTGAGCAGCATGGGAAGGGTAGTGTATACATGAATTGGGAGAGGCAAAAATAAATAAAATCGGGTGGGTACAACAATTGACTTGGTGATGAATGAGTCAGGACAGGCCAAATGACGAGGCAGCACCCTTTATGCATGTCCCAGATGCAATGTTCAAACGATCCGATGGCACGGAGAAAGATGACCAGGAGCTCTGTTCTTCCATGACTAACAATCTTTCTCTAACTGGGATGCTGCATGCGCAGAGGATTAAGAAAAGAGGAAGAAGCTAATAAAGGGGTCTAGAATGTTCTCTCGGACTTTGGCGCCACACCTCAAATCCTTCCGCGTGATCATGGCTGCTTCAGGCAGCGGGAATGCATGGTTGCTCCTTTTGATGGAGCCAGCCATATATATGGACCGCATGTGCCTGCTAGTGCTCCCTCTGTTTTAAAATATAAAATATTTTAGTTTTGTAAAATAAATATATCTAAACTTACTTTAGTACTCCCTCTGCTAGTACTTGGATTAGGAGTGAATCTATACACTAAAATAAGTCTAAATACATTCGTCACAAACCTAAAATATCTTATAATTTAAAACGGAGGGAGTACGTCTTTGGAGAATTAGACTAACAAGTAATTTGACGAGTTCTGTTTCGTATCCATAAACCTCAAAATTTAGATGTCCATGTGCCACCAACGTAACGTAGCACTCTGTCTGACTGGACAAGTGAATTCTGAATTGAAAGACTTTTTGTTTCTAAAGCTTGTTTGACTTGCGGGATTAAGAGTTTAAGACCATAAGATTATTTCTTATGTGCTCTTTGCATGCAGTTTGAAAGCAAAAAAAAAAATCATTGCGTTCAATCATAGAAATGCCTGATGTGCAACGGGATCTCAGCATCAGGCAAACCTATTGTTTGCGGAGTTATTGTCCAAATCTGTATTTAAAGGACCACATTGTGCCACAAGCAGAAGTCACGGGACTAGATTGTGCAAATATATATACCCGGTCAATCACACAACCACACATGGTCACATAATATCTCCTCTAGGGGCTAGTGCACAAGAAATTTTGTGCTTGGAAATGTAGTTTGAAATGTACGCGAAATTCATGATCTTACTGATTACGTTCACCCGTTTAGGAGTGTAGAGAAGATCATGTCTCCATCTCAGCTTGGATCAAAGTGGCAAAAGCTTTCATTTTCACATTGAGCTCATCCTTTCCCTTCCCTTTTGGCTTCCTTCCCAACCTCTGTTCTCCACATGCATCAGGGCTACTTCACTCTTTCTACAATGGTCTTCGATGGCACACATACAGTTAATGGACTTTGTACTACCGTAGGTCCATTGATGGGTGGGACTAAGCGAATGTTCAAGGGAGGTGGTGTTTTGGCTCCCATGTGGAAATGGACCTATTATAAAAACTGTATAAAAACAAATTTAAAAATGTAAAAAAAAATCTAAAACAAAAAATTGCTTGGGACATTCTATGTTCATACATAAATTTTAGGGAGTAAGTAATATTTTATTTGGTTTGTGTAAAAAGACAAAAAAAAATCTCTGAATAATCGTGTTGGGGCATCGTAATTTGTGTTTATTACATGGGACATGAAAAAAGTTCTCTATTCTCGAAAACTGATGTGCGGATATAAAATGTCCGAATGTGCATGCACATAGTTTATTCTATTCTTTTTGACATTTTGTATTGTGTATTCAAACAATATGTTCATACGCACCGTGAGCCAAATTGGATTTCCGACGCAGGCGGGATATATATAGCGTCCTTTTTTTCTCCGCTTTGATTGGAGAGAGAGGATCTGCATGCCAAAGTTGGCGTTACATCAGGATGGCATTGCCAAGACCAGCACACTATGTAAGAGCTTCCCTGAGTTGTAGATTTTGTCATTTTGTCCTGCGCTTGGCGGTGAACAATTCTCACTCGTGGTACATGATGCTTTGCAACATAGAGAGCGATAGGTTTCTATGTTTAGAACTCGTAATTGCTCTCTGGTCTCTATACGGCCCTGACTGAGGTCTGTAAGGACGACCCAACTGATCACTGGGACAGGGTCACAAGAACATGGTCGTCATCTATGTATTCTCTGTATACATAGATCAAGCGTAGATCAAATCATACTTGCGTGCATATCCGTTCCAGAGAGGCAGAGACTCCCCTGCTGCATGCATGCTCTAGAGATAACCTGGCCTGGCGCTGGAAAAGGCAATCCAACAAACAGTAGCGCGAGAGAGATGGAACTAGAGAATACGCAATCTTCCATGCACGCGACCCGATAGTAGGAATAGGTTTCTGAGGCTCGATGAGAACAAGCGCTCTGGTCCAAGAGCAAACACGACACGGGTGCCTCTTCTTCCTGAGGCAGAAAAAAAAAAGGTCGCTTCTGCCGTAACGTACGCGGCGTCGGCCGTCGCGCCGGTGGGATGACCTTACGCATGCGTGGAAGACCGGGACAAGGAACGGGTAGCCGTCCGTATAGGCCTTGATGCAGTATGCAGTGCACCGATCGGTACAGACTACCTACGGAGCATGGGAAATTTTGAGGATCGGGAGGCGCGCGATGCTCTCCGTCCGTCCGGTCTCGAGCCAGATCTTGTTCCTGAAAAGCTCACGCGCTCTCCTTGAAGTTGAACTCTATCGCGTAGTACTGGTGGTGAACACGAGCAACGCATGATACATATATTCCCATCTGATCAGCGATCACGCACGTATCTCTCCGTTGAAACTTCAGCGAGCAGGGCCAGGGCGTGGTGAACATCTGACGGACGGGCCACGCACCTGCGCGGTACTAGCTACAACTACTACTGGGTTAGTAGACTTTTTGGCTTTGCGGTGAGTCGTCCCCTCAGTGATCACATCGACCTTGAGCCCTTCAACGGCTGTACCGTCGGGTTCTTATCGGCTGGGAGTACTTAAAGGTATATATGGTGACATGATCTGCTCCGGAAGTCAGAGCTCCATGGTGGCCTCCCAGAAGAAAGAGAAACTGGAGTCCAGCGGAATCAGATAGATTCGCCTGCGAGAATCAAACGCATGTCAGCCGGCCGGTCTATAGCAGAAAATCCAACTCTTGCAGAGACCCCTCCAATGGCGCGCGACGGAACAGTCCCCATCTGAGAACTTGGGTATGGTCTGCCTGAAACTTGTACGTACTAGCTTGGTTAACAGAGGCAGAGACTAGAGGAAAAAAGATCTGGCTCTGCATGCCTCGATCTAGAACCCAGGATCAGCAATCAGCATCATCGATTCATCATCATCGTCCACACACACATCCTTAACGCTGAAACGCATCGAAATGATCTCCTTCTTTCTTTGTGCAAACCATGGCTCACGGGAAACGTACGCACATACTAGGGTGGGAGCAGGGGCGCGTTCGTTTCCGTCATTGGACGTCGCGGGGCCTGCAGACACGAGGCAGGAAGAAGAGGGTATTGGCTGGAGCGAGGACGCCGGGGACATTTCGGTAAAAGAAGCCTTACGTTGTGGGGGCGGGTTTGGTGGTGGGGACTGTTGATCGCTGTCCGTCTTCACCCACCCCACGGGTCAAACGGGACGTGCCTGCTCAACAACGCCGTCCGTTCTTCTCCTGCCAGATGCACCCGTCGTGTCTCGCTTCCCAAGGAGATTTCGTCGTGATCAATTATCTCTTTATAATCATCAACGGCAGTATAAAAAGGCTTACAAGTAATAGAAATTACAAATACTCACGAGGTATTTGTATGTGTAATTATCGCTTGGTGGTCCAATAGAAATTACAAATAATCATCAACGGAGTAGGTTGTTGGACCACCAAGCGATAATTACAGACACTAGCACAAGCCAAAAGTGTGCCGTCGTCCCTCCATTACCGGAACCGGACAAATCTTGTCGTAATTGAGTTTGTTGTAGTAGACTGTTAAACATGACACGGGGTTTTGGGGAGGTGGTTCGACGCTCTAGGGAGTGGCTTATCATAATATATAGAGGTATCGAAGAGGTACGTACATGTATAGGTTACAGGTCATATACAGATAAATACAAAGTCTAACTCAATCCTAACTATGGCATAAAGTATTCAGATTGTGTATACATCCTGTAAACAAAGGAAGAGACAACGGTTTGGCGAGGATATTAGCTAGTTGATCTTTCGAAGAGATGAACTTGATCTGCAAAATCTTCTGTGCAACACATTTCTTCATAAAGTGATAGTCAACTTCGATGTGTTTCGTTCAGGCGTGAAATACCAGATTCGAGGAGAGGTAGGTAGCACCAATGTTATCACACAAAAGAACAAGAGGCTGGTTTTGAGAGATCTTCAACTCTCGGAGCAAGGACTATACCCATATGAGCTCTCTGATGGCATTGGCAACGGCCTTGTATTCAGCTTTGGTACTGCTGCAAGAGATTATAGCTTGCTCACGTTCACTCTAGGCGATCAAGTTGGGACTGAAGAACACTGTATATCCCCCGTGGATCGCCGATCATCGGGGTTACCAGCCCAATTCACATCATTGAAGGCTGAAAGCACACCAGAGGGTGTCGGCTGAAGATGAAGCCCATAAGTAGCAATGGAACGAACGTAGTGCGGGATGCGCTTGACAGCAGACGAGTGAGTATCCCATGCTGCATGCAAGTACTGGAAAACATGGTTAACCGCATAGGAGATATCTGGCCTTGTAATGGTGAGATACTGGAGGCCCCAACAACACTCATGTACTCAGTCACATCATCAGAAGAGGGCAATGTACCCTCAATAGCCGAAATAATCTCTGTGGAGGACATGGGCGTAGAATCAGCCTTGCACTGGAGCATGCCAGCACGACGTAACAGATCCAGAGAATATTTGTGTTGGGAGAGAGTAAGACCATCATCAGGGTACGTAATCTCTGGCCCAAGGAAGAAGTGTAGCTTTCCCAAATCCTTGACAGCAAAGTCGGAGCTCAAAGCCAAAATAAGACGATATGTAGCTGCAGCGGAAGAACTAACAAGAATGATGTCATCAACATAAACCAGAAGATACATAGTGACCTCTAGTTTTTGAAGAAGATACAGTGAAGTGTCAGCTGTAGAGGGCACAAACCCATGAGTGCGAAGAGCAGAGCCAAGTCGAGTGTTCCATGCACGAGAAGCCTGTTTGAGGCCATACAACGCTTTCACCAAGCGACAGAGATGATGAGGACGACCAAGATCAACAAAACCAGGAGGTTAACGCATATACACCTCTTACTGCAGGTCACCATGAAGGAAAGCATTCTGAACATCCAGTTGACGAAGAGACCATCCATGAGTAACAACAAGTGAAAGAAGCATCCGGATAGTAGTGGGTTTGACCACAGGACTGAAGGTGTTCTCATAGTTAAGTCCATAGCGCTGTTAGAAGCCTTTCGCAACCAGTCGTGCCTTGTACCGCTCAATAGAACCATCGACGTGCTTTTTGACATTAAAAATCCACTTGGAATCAATGACATTGACACCAGGATGGGGAGGAACTAGCTGCCAGGTACTGTTGTGACGAAGAGATTGAAACTCAAGATCCATAGCAGCGCGCTAGTGTGGAATACTCATGGCAGCTTGATATTGACAAGGTTCTAGAGAGGGATCAGACTGTGCTTAAGCTATGTAGGCAGTGATCCAAGCAATGGTGCCATCGGTGTGTTGCTTTGGCTGATGAATGCCACTGCGACTACGCGTGTGAGGACGTAGTACAGCGGGGGCAGGGGACGGCACCGCATTCGACAAATCAATATCATCGGTGCAAGAGCCAGGCGACGGTAAGGAAGACTAGACGGGCGACTGCGGCCCAGCTGGGGACGGAGGCGGGCCCATGGGCGACGATGGCCCAACGAAGGCAGGCCGCGAAGGGGATGGTGGCCCAGGTGATGTGGGCCGCTTAGTCGAGATGAGCAAGGTGGCATCTCGGCGGAGGCGCGGGGCAGTGAGGCCGGTGAGGGCGGCCTAGGTGGAGTAGACCGCATGGGCGACATGGAAGGCGAGCACTCTGGGCCAGCGGCAGGCGACACAGGCTCCTCGGAATGCTGTGTTGTTGCATGCTCCATGCAGCAATCGACATCGTTTTTGACAGGACCTGTTCGAGGCACGTCAAGCAGCTGCAGACGGGCCCCACGACCAGTACCTGCACCATGATTAGGCAACAAAATAGGCGAATATCAAGAAGAGAGATCCCATATTGAAAGTACATAAGGTACAGAACAAAGTTTAGCTAAAAATAAAAATATAACCTGAAAACCACGACCTAAAAAACTAGACATTGTTGGAATTTTTGCCTAAATAGGCCCAGCTCATTTATTACATCCCAATAAATTCCTGAAATCCTAGAGGCCCATTTGGTCCATTCATGCAAGGCAAGAACTGGGACAAATGTTTATTCCCACATTGCTAGTTGAGTGGAAGTTGGACCAGCTTATAAGGAGAGCTCTTCCACCACTTGTACGATCTTGAGAAGAGAAGACATATACACGCGCGCTCCTCCTCCTCCTCGCTTGCCTCGCTACGCCTCATCACGTCACGACGCGCACGCGGGTTGCGGGAATCTCGTCGAGCCGAGCTTTATTTTTTCACGCATGAATGGTATATGAACAGTTGTACAGAAGCTAAAACGTTTTTCTCGAGTGGAATTTTAATACGAGCTAAATGAATAACTGAGTGGAGGCTGCCCGGTGGGCTGCCGCCAGTTCGTTTCATCTCCTGTGCAATCTATCTACCTTCCCCTCTATGTCTATAAGAGAGAGGCTGCGTCTCCTCTCAGATACACGGCCACACATCCTTTGCGTCTCCAGTTCCAGAGCACTGCGCTATCCAGTCTTCCCCATCCCGTCTTGCAGCGTGCACTGCGAGCCGGGACAGTAGGCCTCCGAGACCACGCTGCTTCGAGTCCTGTATGGGAGAAGGGCGATAAGGTTTTTGGGGAGCGTTATTGGCGCGACTACTGGCTTCATCACGGACTCCTTCACGGATAGCGACTACGCCGAAGTCTTCCCCAACGAGAACTCCTTACCCGATATCAGCACCCTCTTCCTCGACGACATGAATGGCGACGGTGCCAACGTGAACGCCAGCGGTTTCTCTGCTGCTGCTATCATGTATATTTTCTTTCTTAACCTTGTTCTGATCGCATCCCAAGTTCTACGTCTTGCAATCTGTTTGATTATCTGCCTTAATATGTATTCGCTATTTCACATGGTTAGTATACTTTCTATTATTCTAATCATGTTTTATCTAGCGTTTATTATGGACAATTCGCTTGGTAAATTGCTCTTTTACTCAACAATCCAAAAAGCTTATTTCAGGCAATTTGCCCCAAGTGGCTTTGTTGCTTCTATGAAGCCACCTGTGTTCGAAGGTGTCAATTACAAACGATGGCGTGCGAGAGCAGTGCTCTGGTTTCAGACCATGAGCTGCTATAACGCCATCTATGACGCACCTGAGGGAGATCTTAATCCCGCTCAGAAAGAGGCGTTCCAAAAACTTGATACCACTTTCAAGGTTGCCTTGATCAGCATTCTTGGCGATAATATTATCGATTCATATCTGTGATTTAGCAATGGCAAGGATATGTGGGATGCGCTTGAGAGAAAATTTGGAGTCTCCGATGCTGGCAGTGAACTGTATGTCATGGAAAAATTCTATGACTATAAGATGGTTGATGATCGCCCCATTGTGGAGCAGGCTCATGAGATACAGTCACTTGCCAGGGAGCTTGAGCACTTCACTTGTGTATTACCGGACAAGTTTGTTGCCAGAGGAATTATTTCCAAACTTCCCCAGTCATGGAGGAATTTTGCTACTTCTCTAAAGCACAAGAGACAAGAGTTCTCTGTGACGGATCTCATTGGGACTCTTGATGTAGAAAAGAAGGCGAGAGCAAAAGACACACGTGCTCAAGGTACCGAGGGAGGTTCTAATGTCAATCTGGTACAGAAAAGGAACTTCCAGCCTCATAAGTTCAAGAACAAAGGCAAGTTTGACGGCAAAGGAAAGTTCGATGGAAAGAACAAGGTCTCACAGTCTACCAGCTTCAAGAAGAAGACTGATAAGAAGAAAGGTGCTTGTCATGTGTGCGGTGATCCTGATCATTGGGCTCCTGCTTGTCTCAACCGCTTTGACAAGCGCCGGCATGGGAAGGGCAGCAAGATTGCTAATGTTTTCATGGGCGACGTTGAGATGACAGATATTGGGTATGGTATATTACCTACTATTCTTTCATTATTTCATTCTCCTAATTGGTGGATTGACACAGGGCGCTAATGTACATGTCTGTTCTAATATTTCCATGTTTTCTTCATATCAGATCTGAGGGACTCAAACCTTGCTAATGGGGAACGGCTCACATGCTTCTATTCATGGTGTTGGTACGGTCGATCTGAAGTTCACTTCAGGAAAGACCGTGCGCCTGAAGAACGTGCATCATGTTCCCTCAATAAATAAAAATCTTGTTAGCGGATCTCTTCTATGTCGAGATGGCTACTAGATTGTATTCGAGTCCAATAAATTTGTAATTTCAAAGTATGGAACCTTTGTTGGTAAAGTCTATGAATGCGGAGGCTTGTTCTGCTTATCTCTGTCAGACATTTGTAATAAAGTTGTTAATCATATTTACACGAATTTTGAATCAAACGTCTGGCACTCTCGTCTTTGTCATATTTATTTTGATTGTATGACACGGCTAGCCAAAATAAATTTAATCCCTGATTTCACAACTATTAAGGGATCTAAGTGCCAAGTGTGCGTGCAAGCTAAACAACCTCGCAAGTCACATACGACTATAGAAGTGATAAATTTAACACCACTAGAGCTCATACATCCTGATCTTTGTGAGATGAATGGTGTGTTGACAAAAGGTGAAAAGAAATATTTCATGACTTTGATCGATGACTCTACGAGATATTGTCATGTGTATCTTCTGAAATCAAAAGATGACGCTTTGAGTTTGTTCAAAATCTATAAAGCTGAGGCAGAAAATCAACTTGATCGAAAGATTAAGAGGCTTAGGTTTGATCGTGGTGGAGAGTTTTTTTCCAAAGAGTTTGATTTCTTTTGTGCGGAACATGGCATAATTCCTGAGAGGACACCTCCCTACTCACCCCAGTCAAATGGAGTAGCTAAAATAAAGAACCGTACTCTAACAGATTTGGTTAATGCCATGTTAGACACATCGGGTCTCTCCAAAGAATGGTGGGGGGAGGCACTATTGACTGCATGTCATTTCCTAAACCGAGTTCCCACAAAGAACAAAGAAATTAATCCATTCGAAGAATGGGATAAGAAAATATTAAAACTCGCTTACTTACGTACTTAGGGTTGATTGGCAAAGGTTAATGTACCAATCCCCAAGAAGCGCAAGCTTGGACCAAAAACCATTGATTGTGTTTTTCTAAGCTATGCTTTTTATAGCATTGGTTATAGATTCTTGATAGTAAAATCTGAAGTACCTGACATTCATATCGGTACAATCATGGAGTCGACTGATGCAATTTTCTTTGAGGATATCTTTCCTATAAAGGATAAACCTAACTCATCAAATCCGGAGATACCTAGTTCATCTAATCAGGAATTTGCTACATTTTCTGAACCTACCATTCCAATTGAACACTCTGAAAGTCCTAAGGAGGAGGATAATGAAATTCCTAAAAGGATCAAGAGACAAAGGACTGCAAAGTCCTTTGGTGATGATCATTGTGTACCTTGTGGATGACACTCCCACTTCCATTTCAGAAGCATATGCATCTCCTGATGCTGACTACTGGAAGGAAGCCATCTATAGTGAGATGAATTCCATCTTAGCTAATGGAACATGGGAGATCACTGATTGCCCTTATGGGTGCAAACCTGTAGGATGCAAGTGGGTGTTTTAAAAAAAAACTTAGACATGATGGTACTATTGAGAAGTACAAGGCACGACTTGTAGCCAAGGGATATACTCAAAAAGAAGGTGAGGACTTCTTTGACACTTACTCACCTGTTGCCAGATTGACCACCATTCGAGTATTACTCTCATTGGCTGCCTCTCATGGTCTTCTCGTTCATCAAATGGACGTTAAGACATCTTTACTTAATGGAGAGTTGGATGAGGAAATTTATATGGATCAGCTAGATGGCTTTGTGGTAAATGGTCAAGAAGGAAAGGTGTGCAAGTTGTTAAAGTCTTTATATGGCCTAAAACAAGCCCCTAAGCAGTGGCATGATAAGTTCGAAAGAACTTTAATTGCTGCAGGCTTTGTTGTAAATAAAGCTGATAAATATGTGTACCATCGCCATGGTGGGGGTGAGGGAGTCATCCTTTGTTTGTATGTTTATGACATACTGATTTTCGGAACCAACATTAATGCAATTAAGGAGGTCAAAGATTTCTTATCTCATTCCTTTGAGATGAAGGATCTGGGAGTAGCTGATGTCATCCTGAACATCAAGCTATTGAGAGATGATGACGGTGGGATTGCATTGCTTCAGTCCCACTATATGGAAAAGGTCTTGAGTTATTTCGGGTATAGCGACCTCAAGTTTTCTCCTACACCGTATGATCCTACTGTGTTGCTTCGAAAGAATCAAGGAAATGCTAGAGACCAACTGAGATACTCTCAAATTATTGGCTCGCTTATGTATTTAGCTAGTGCCACGAGGCCTGACATCGCCTTTGCTGTAAGCAAACTTAGTCGATTTGTTTCAAATCCTCGAGATGATCACTGGCATGCTCTTGAGAGAGTTATGCGCTATCTAAAAGGCACTACGAGCTATGGCATTCACTATACCAGGTATCCGAGGGTACTAGAGGGTTATAGTGATTCAAATTGGATATCTGATGCTGACGAGATAAAGGCCACGAGTGGATATGTATTCACACTTACTGGTGGCGTTGTTTCTTGGAAGTCTTGCAAGCAGACCATCTTAACGAGGTCAACTATGGAGGAAGAACTCACAGCATTAGACACAACCACTGTTGAAGCAGAGTGGCTTCGTAAACTCTTGATGAACTTACCTGTGGTTGAAAAACCAATATCCGCAATCCTTGTGAACTGCGATAATCAAACTGTGATTTTCAAGGTAAATAGTTCTAAGGATAATATGAAGTCATCAAGACATGTGAAGAGGAGACTGAAATCTGTCAGGAAAATGAGAAACTCCGGAGTTATTGCATTGGATTATATCCAAACATCTAAAAACTTGGCAGATCCCTTCACAAAGGGTCTATCACGCAACGTGATAGAAAATGCATCGAAGGAGATGGGTATGAGACCCACAATTTGAGCTTTCCACAGTGGTAAACCATTCTATGTGATCGGAGATCCCGTGAATTAGAATTGGAAGACAAGTTGTTGGTTAGCTGAGAGGAAAGTATCCCTACTTTAATAAACATCACTCCATAAAGATGCAATACTTTCCTATTCTGCACGGCATGTTGATTTATTATCTTAATGTGTTCTAAGTGGCTTATCCTAAACAAAGATGTTATCCTGCAGAACATCTTTGGAAGAACACACCTATATGAGTCTGACTGCTAAAACGTTGTAGTCTATGAGAGTAGGGTGTTCTCTAATAAACTCATGAAACGTCATGGAGTATGATGCATAAGCTCCACCCGCGGGGAAGTCTCACGGTAGCCTAGTATCGGTTAAGACTTTTTGTGAAGCTAGGTTCACAGCAAACTTGCAGTTCAAGGCATATATAGAAAGTTGCCACTAAATTGGACAAAAAATGAGGATGAACTTGAGCTGTTCCTTGGAGGAAATGGCCATGCTTTTTTGTTGGGTCGAAGAGGAATATATAGTGGTAATAAATTGTCCCGGGTGGTAAAACGAACCCAGATTAGATGTTGATCTCTAGTCCCGGTTGGTAACAAGAACCCAGACTAAATATAGCCATGGGTCCCATAGGTACTCTAGTCTCGGCTTGTGTTACCAGCCGGGACTAGAGGTTGCCCACGAACCGGGACTAGTCATGTGGCGCCATCTAGCCGTCACTAGTCCCAGTTTCAGACAAGGACGGGACTAGAGGCTGGAGCAACAAAAAATGAAAGGTCGTTTTTCTACTAGTGATAATCCGCTATACAAGTTGCAGCCTAGTATAACATAAAGCTCTAGGTGGAAGTTCAACTTAACAGTCTCCACTACAGTACCGGTATATAAACAATGTTTTGGAACCAAAGGCAAACTTCATGTGCCTCTCGGATCTGGTGGAGAATTTTTGCAATTTTTGCCTAAATAGGCCCAGCCCATTTATTACATGCCAATAAATTCCTGAAATCTTAGAGGCCCATTTGGCCCATTCATGTAAGCCAAGAGCTAGGACAAATGTTTAGTTCCACATTACTAGTTGAGTGGAAGTTGGACCAGCTTATAAGGAGAGCTCTTCCACCACTTGTACGAGCTTGAGAAGAGAAGAAGTATACACGCGCGCTCCTCCTCCTCCTCGCTCGCCTCGCTACACCTCACCTCGCCTCGTCACGTCACGTCACGTCACGACGCGCGCGCGGGTTGCGGGAATCTCGCCGAGCCGAGTTTTATTTTGCCACGCATAAATAGTATATGAACAGTTGTACAGAAGCTGAAACGGTTTGCTCGAGTGGACTTTTAATACGAGCTAAATGAATACGAACTGAGTGGAGGCTGTCCGTTGGGCTGCCGCCTGTTCGCTTCAACTTCCGTCCATTCGTTTCATCTCCTGTGCAGTCTGTCTGCCTTTCCCTCTGTTCCTATAAGAGAGAGGTCGTGCATCCTCTCAGATACACGGACACACATCCTTTGCGTCTCCAGTTTCGGAGCACTGCGCTATCCAGTCTTCCCCATCCCGTCTTGCATCGTGCACTGCGAGCCAGGACAGTAGGCCTCCGAGACCCCGTTGCTTCGAGTCCTGTACGGGAGAAGGGCGATAATGTTTTTGGGGAGCGCTATTGGCGCGACTACTGGCTTCATCACGGACTCCTTAACAGATAGCGACTGGGTCGACGTCTTTCCCAACGAGGACTTCTTCCCCGACATCAGCACCCTCTTCCTCGACGACATGGATGGCGACGGTGCCAACGTGAACGCCAGCGGTTCCTCTGCTGCTATTGTCGTGTATATTTTATTTTTTAACCTTGTATTGATCGCATCCCAAGTTCTACGCCTTGCAATCTGTTTGATTATCTGTCTTAATATGTATTCGCTATTTTACATGGTTAGTATACTTTTTATTATTTTAATCATATTTTATCTAGCGTTTATCATGGACAATTCGCTTGGTAAATTGCACTTTTACTCAGCTGACACAACCCTCTCTGAATCAAAAGCCAAAGTACTCTTTCTAAACTTCAGTTAACTGGTAACGACCACCGCTTGCTAGGGCCCATTTTCTATCTTTTTGAACCTCTTTTGAAACACACAGACAATTTCTTTCCTTCCAGGTCATCCAAACAGTGAGCTAAGCTTCTTTATATTAGAGTTAAATTTTCCGTTCCAAGTTTCCACCATGAGGGAAGCTGGGTTACTATCATCATGATCATCATCCACGCTAATCCCTACGCTGAAACACATCGAGATCTCCTTCTTTCTTTGTGCAAACCATGGCTCACGGGATGACGGGAAATGCACATAGGGTGCGAGCAGGGGAGCGTTCGTTTCCGTCATTGGACGCGGGGCCTGGAGACACGAGGCAGGAAGTGGCTGGCTCAAGGACGCCCCACGCCCGGGACATTTCGGTAAAAAGCTTGACATTGTGGGGGAGGGTTTTGGTGATGGGGACTGTTGACCGCTGTCCTTTTCCACCTAATCCCATAGGTCAAAACGGGATATGGATGTGGGCATGTGGCTACTGAACAATGCCGTCCGTTTCTCCCGCCAGACGTACCCATCGCATTTGGCCTTTCCAAGGGGATCTCATCGTGATCACGGTTCCCTAATGCGATGTATCATGCTCATAATTAACCTATGGTACGCTCTAGTACAAGTGCTACTAAGAATATGAACTTATGAAAAGAAATCAAGGAGTCATCAATTTGGAGTCGATATGGTACGATGCGACGAGTACTAGTACCACCATCAAAATAACAAGGAAAATGATACATACTACTGTACCCGGGATTGCATTCTATTGTTCGAGTCCTATTGTGCGATGTGTGTGCCCAACGGTCCACCACGCTCAGGGAGAGTTGGAGGGGCAGGAAATGGAACGTCAGCAAAGAAACCGGAGTGGCGGCAGGAGGATGGATTGGTGGTAAATATGGAGACAAAATGAGAGGAAATGAGATTGAAAATGGAGAGAGAGTAGGGATTTCTCTTGTCTGGTTTCCACACATGTTCCGCGGCCGAAATCCAATGTGTCAATGCTCCCGATGCGGTTCTTATGCGTAGGGACCGGCGTAAACAGGTCTGCTATTCTATCGGGCTCCAAAACTAGCCGGTGGATTTTAGGGCGCCGGTGTAAGAAAATTTTGGGCCGGAGACTAAAAATATTTTATAGATCGCTATGTGGAGCGTCAGTAGGATGCTCTAAGTTGTTGGCGGTAGCCATCTGATATGAGATTGAGTGTTTATTTCCACATCAACCGAATCTAGACATGGGGACATCAAATGGTACTCATTTGGAAAATGAACAGATTTTGATTGAGCAATGTCCATAACAAGCTGATGTGATTATATTTCATTTTCATAAATACGAGAACGACCAACATCGTCTTCCAAATGATCAATTGGTCATTGGTCAAGTATATTGTTGTCTCATCGTCCATTACCATGACATCCTAGCATACTTTAGGACTACTAAGAGCAACTCTAATAGATCCTATAAAACTGGAACAAAAAAAGAGTATCGTTTACGGTTTCACGCGATCTCGCCGCGAACACATCCGGTAAACGGGTTCATTTTTGTGGTTAACCGTAAATTCAGCACTTCCAATTCAACATATATCTCACATGATAATGAAATTAAACCACATATGGCAAAAATATAATTCAAATTATTCATGTCTCAAGCATCACATAAATAGTACAATAATCCTCATTACAACACTAGTTCAAAGAACTAAACAAATACAAATAGTCAAAAAAAAAAGCACACATGAATGAATATGAATATGAAATAAAATGGTGCTCAATGGGAATTACTAGCCATGCAATTGCCAATGGTGCTCAACCAGATCATCACGAAGTTGGGTATGAGTGGCACTGTCCTTGATCTATAGGTAGGTCTCAAGAAAAGCTTGGATTCGGTCAGGATTTATTCCTGGTTTCACACGGCTACCAACATTGTTATAGAAAATCTCTAAGTTCAAGTCCCTCTCATCCTCTATGACTGTTGTGGAGGATCACACATGCTTTTCATGATCTGGTTGAGAGTTTTCTCTACCCAAAAATGAGTTGAACCTCAAACAATAGCAAACTTTGCTTGCAAAACACTGAAAGCTCGCTCATTGTCCTTTCAACATGCTTCTTGTGCCTTGGAAAATTTAGCATGCCTTCTTGTTTTCGGATTTGAGATGGTCTTGACAAATGTAGATCAAGAAAAACAGCTCGCTAGGGGTCAACTACGAACACATCCGGCATAAATGGATCAGCTATTCTATCGGCCTCCAAAACTAACCGGTGGGTTTTGGGGCGCACCAGTGTAAGAAAAATTTGGGCCAAAGACTAAAAAGCCTTTATAGATCGCTATGTGGAGCATCAGTAGTATGCTCTAAGCTGTTGGCGGTAGCCATATGATATGAGATTGGGTGTTTATTTCCACATTAATTGAATCTAGACATGGAGACATCAAATGGTACTCATTTGGAAAATGAACAAATTTTGATTGAGCAATGTCCATAACAAGCTGATCTGATTATATTTCATTTCCATCAATACGAGAACGACCAACATCGTCTTTCAAATTTACGTGATCAATTGGTCATTGGTCAAGAATATTGTTGTCTCGTTGTCCATTACCATGACCTCCTAGCATACTTTAGGACTACTAAGAGCATCTCTAACAGATCCGGTAAAACTGGAACCGAAAAAACGAATATACGGGACGCTGCAAAACGCGTTTATGGTTCTGCGCGAGCTCGCGCCGAACACATCTTGTAAACGGGAACCATAAAAATGAATTTACTTTTGCGGTTAACGTAAATTCAACACTTCCAATTGAACATATATCTCACATAATAATGAAATTAAACCATGATACGTCCAAAACGTAACTACTTTTCCGAACACTTTTGTTATTATTTCTCCTTTAAACTTGTGTGATTTGGATACAACTAACACAGACTGACGTTGTTTTCAGCAGAATTGCTCTGGTGTCTAGTTTTTGTGCAGAAAATCAATTTTCAGGAAAAATCCTGAAAAATATGACAAAACTCCTATTTTACCAGAAGACTCACGGAGCCAGAAGACGAGACGGAGGAGGGCCACGAAGGGCCCACACCCCTGGCCGTGCGGGTCAGCCCAGGCCGCGCCTGGGAGGGGTGTGGCCACCTAGGGCACCCCCTCGGCCTTCCTCTTCGCCTACATAAAGCTTTCTGACCTAAAAAATTTGGGGGTTTGACGTTTTTTTAGAAAGAGTTCCGTTGCGCCGCCACCACCAGAAACTGTGATTCGGAACCAGAAACTCCATTCTGGCACCCTGCCGGGACGTGGAATTGGAGGAGATCGTCGCCATCATCATCACTGACGCATCTTCATCAACCATCCATGTTTCCCCCATCCATGAGTGAGTAATCTCCCGCTGTAGGCTATGGGGATGGTAGGGATTGGATGAGTTCTGTCATGTAATCGAATAAGATTGTTAGGGCATGGTGCCTAGTATATCTATTAGTGATATCTGACTTTGTTGCAACTTGTTGTGCTTAATGCTTGTCACTAGGGTCTGAGTGTCATGATCTCATATCTGAACATGTTATTGATTCATGATGATAGTATTGTTTGTGATCTTATCTGCAAGTTGTGTACACGTATTATTGTCCGGAACCAAAGGCCCCGAAGTGACATAAATTGAGACAACCAGAGGGGATGGCTGTGATATGAGGATCACATGTGTTCACGGAGTGGTAATGCTTTACTTTGGTACTCTATTAAAAAGAGTACCTTAATTGCCAGTAAATTCCCTTGAGGTCCCGCTACAACAGGCTGGCAGGACAAAAGATGTTGTCCAAGTTCTTATTGCGAGCATGTATGACTATATATGGGACACATTCCTATGATTGTTTAGTACTTGGATGCTTTATCTTATTTATCTGCAAATGCCCTAGATCTTGAAGTTACATGAATAGTATCGTCCATGCAACGCCCGTCCATCCATCTCTATGCCTACCGCACTCAAATCCTGTTGTTTGCTACTATTGTTACTACTGCCTTTGTTTTACTGCTGCTGTTACTTTGCTTTTGCTACTACAAAACTATTGCTACTGATAAACTACTATGAGCAAGACTATTTTCAGGTGCAGCTGAATTGACAACTCAGTTGTTAAGGCTTATAAGTATTCTTTGACTCGCCTTGTGTCGAATCAATAAATTGGGTTATACTACCCTCGATGACTGTTGAGATCCCCTATATTTGTGGGTCATCAAGACTATTTTTTGGCATCGTTGCCGGGGAGCATAGCTTTACTTGTAAGTTCACTTGGATTTATTATTGTTCGTTGCTATCCTTTTTCATCATGGGAAAGTCTCGTGATGGAAAGTTTCTTATTTTACCATCCACTACAATAAAAGGTACAATCCTAAACACCTCTGCTACTCTTGATTCACCGTCTGTTATAAGTAAGCTTGTTACACCACCACCACATACACATGCTACACACACTGCTACTACTACTAAATCTGAAATTGCTTCTGATGCTCATGATGTTACTTCTACTGTGCTTGATGAGAGTGGTTCATTAGGTCCTTTCCTATATGCTACAATTGCTAGAAATATATTGGGAAACACTGAAACTCCTAGTGAAGACATTATTACACCTGTTAGCTCACCCGAGTCTAGAGAAAGTTATGATATCGATGATGGTTATATTGAGATGACTGATGAATTTATTGAAGAGTATCGAAACACACGTGGTGCTAGTGCTATTAGGAGTATCCTTGAGAAACGTACTATTATACCTAAACTATCTCTTGATGCTAAGTTTGCTACTTCTCCCATAGACATTAATGATAAAGATTATGATTTCTCTCTTGATTTATTCTATATAAACATTGTTGAGAAAGAACCTTTTTGTGGGAGTGAGAATGAAAGGTTGTGGCACATATGAATGAGCTTTCCACTATGAGTGCCTTATTTTCTAATGATGTTAAGATGCGTACCTACTTTGTTGCTAAAATCTTCCCTTTTTCACTAAAAGGAGAAGCTAAAGCTTGGTTTAATAATTTACCTCCTGGATCCATTGATAGCCCTGATTGCTACTTTCTTTTAGAAATATTTTCCCCTAGT